>CAWUFW010000060.1:2400000-3000000 GCA_963921515.1 Calotriton arnoldi
CACAAAATGCAGTGGGTGGGAGGGTGGACAGCCCAAGTACAACACACACCAGGCCCCTAGTCCCACAGCACAGCAAGGAGGAGCATCCCCCACACCCCACAGCCACGTGTCAGCCACCGCAGTGCACACCGACAGCCGAAAGGTAGACATCACGGTCCACAACAATCGGTGTCAGTGGGTGTCCAGCCACCACCACGACCCACAACACCCCCCACCCCCACAGACCTGCAACATGGAGCACCCCCGCTTAGAACCATGTGGCATCCAGTACAGTGCACGCCCGAACAACCTGCAGGTGGGAAACTGGACAGGGCTGGATTACTGGAGGCATGAGGACCGTAACACGACCAACACATGGGACATGTCACGTAGCAGACGAACACGCAGCACCGCCCACCGTCACGAACAAGTGAACAATGTGCACACGGACATGAACCACAGACTCACACCTCACATGACCCATCACAGACACAGCAACACCCAAGGAGCCACGTCTGCATGCACAAGCCACACTGAATATAGTACCACACGGCAGCCACTGTGCAACCCATCACACACAACCGAAACACCATTGAAGTCCTGTTCATGTAGCCCCTACTGCCTGTCAACCACACACCCCACAACTACGCCTATGTAAGACAAACAACACTAGACGCAACAGAGCGGAACAACATAAATGCACACGAACACCACTGAACCCATCAAACACACAGACACACCATGCACATACAACATACCATCCATCCCATCCGTCAGCCCCAGTCTCATGAAAGGCATGTCATCCGCACAGCTGCCACACATACAGCAGTCACGCTAAGATACATGCCCATGACCAACCATGTGCCAGAAGTCAATGAAGCGCACGCCACACTGTGAGCAACAACACACAACATGGGCCACCCCCCCGAGCACTGCAGTGATGCACATGGCACAGGGCAGCACGCACACCAAGGAGATGGGACAACTGCAATACGTTGGCTGGCACACAACCATCACTCACTCATAACGATGCGTCCAATGCCATGTCCAGTAATCACAACAGACAGCAAATATGCAGGCCATGTCAGACATGCACACACCTCAGACCATGCACTGTCATGCTGCCACAACACATGTCACGTTCGGCACCCATGGCTCACAGCATGTACCCCAAAAGCATATTCCCTCCCAAATGCGAATCTGGGGCATGGCCCCCATGTTGCCATATGCGTTCCTAAGCGTTCCATTTGAACCCCAAAAGCATATTCCCTCCCAAATGCGAATCTGGGGCATGGCCCCCATGTTGCCATATGCGTTCCTAAGCGTCCCATTTGAACACCAAAAGCAAAGTACAAACCAGACCCAGGATGGGCCAGGAGCCCGCATACACCAGAGTCACAATAAGTAGGGGCACAGCAACACACCCATCGGCATGGCCAATCCGTCCCATGCCACATGTGCACAGCACACAGTCCCATTGCCAAGCACACACAACTACAAATGGTACAGCCACACACACGCCTCCGGGAAACCCATGTACGAGATTGCACGAACTGTTAATGTCAGACGACAAATACATACTTCGCCAGGTGCAACACAATAACAAATCTCATTCTCTCCACAGGTGACGAACTGCTGGATGCTGGGGATGGAGACAGCAGCCAGCACAGCCAGCCTACAAGCCCCCAACGAGGACACACGGATGTGGAGGATCTGTCCTCCTCTTCGGACACGGACCACCAAGCAGGCCCATCTGGTGTGGCAGGGCCCAGCCGCTCCCCAGGACCCCTCCTACCCACCAACCCATCATCCTGGGCTGCTGAACATTCCCAGCCCCCTGCTGCCACTGTCGTTGCGGCCACACCCACGGACATTGCGGCCACACCCACGGTCATTGCGGCCACACCCACGGTCATTGCGGCCACTACCACTGCCGCAACCGCCACCATCGCCGCACCGACCACCACCGCCGCCACCACCACCACGTCTTCGCTGGCACCAGCCCCAGCGCAGGTGGTGGCCCGGCCGACTGGATCCACCCTGGGAGCCACAGCGAGGACCGTGGTGAGCAATGTGGCTAGTGGGCAGGCCGGTGGCAGCAGTACCGGTAGGAGGAGCAGGGTCAGGGAAACGCAAGTCTCCCCTGGGAGCCATGCCCTGCCTCAAATGGCCAGAGTCCTTGGGGCCTATGAAGAGGCCCAAGGACAATGGGCCAGGTCTGCTTCAGACACGCGGGAGGTGCTGGGGGTGCTGAGGTCCATGGACGCCCGTATGGGCCAACTCGTGGACCTCATGGGCCAGCTGGTGGTGAGGTCACAGCCAGGGACAGCAGCTCCACCACCGCCACCACCTGCCGGGGCGCAGGGTCGTGCAGCTGTGTCCAGTTCCCCTGCGTCCACAGCCAGTGAGCACACCTCAACCACCAGCAGGTCGCAAGCAGGCACCCCCCTCGCAAACGTGGAAGGGGCCGTCCGAAGTGGAAACAGATCTCACGGGAGGACTTCGCACGCTCCAGACGCAAGTGAGGCAGCCAGCCAGCCTTCCTTGACCACCCACTGCATTGACTTGGACTACGATCCCACTCCACACAGCCATCTGGATGGCATGTGTCTGTTGGACCATGGACATAGAACCAGTGGGTACACCCTGAGCATCACGCAGCCATGACCGACAGCTCATTGTCACTGCACGCACCACTTTTGTCATCACCTTACACACAATCACATGTCACAGTTTGAAATAAATGCACCTCTTACACAAACTGCTGTTTGTGCCCTGTGTTTTATTTGTACGGAATACAACGGCCACCTTGGGCGGAAAGGCACCTGATGCGTGGCATGGCAATGGAACCGGAGGGCCTGTAGGGACCTAGGGGTGGGAGACAGAACAGGAGCACATTCAATGAGTGTGTCACACACCCATCACACAGTACATGTCAACAACTACAAGCAATGTACACACATCGCACAGAGCAATAGGGCACAATGCCACAGCCACCAACAGTGGCATACTACCCTGGCCATGGAGCGTTGACACACAGCACGCAGTGAACAAACGGCCACCCTGACACAGCACACACACACCTGCACAGATACAGCCACATCAGCCGTCGTACATGGACACTCACCGTCAAGTGAAGTAGCGGGCGATGAGCTGCTGCCGCACATTACCAGCTTCCTCCTCTCCGCTGTCCTCCTCACTCGAGCTGTCCTGGTCTGCGGGCTGGGGCCCTGGTTGATCTCCGTCATCCACGATGAGGGGGATCTGCTTCCGAATGGCCAGATTGTGCAGCATGCAGCACGCCACCACTATCTGGCACACCTTCTGTGGGGAGTACGCCAGCGCACCCCCGGTGCGGTCCAGGCACCTGAACCTGGACTTGAGGAGGCCAAAGGTACGCTCGACCACACGTCTGGTCCTCCCATGTGCCTCATTGTAGCGATCGTCTGCTGGGGTGCGAGGATTCCTCAATGGACTGAGCAGCCATGCCCCATTCGGGTACGCAGAGTCACCTGGGTGTGAGGGACACAGAGAACCGTTGCTATTCCAACTGGACAGGGGACAGCATCGCACAACCAGCACGCTACACCACTCCACATACTCACCGACAATACAGCCACGATCCTGTTGCAGATTGGACATCAGTCGTGGCAAGATGCTGTTGCGCATTATGTGTGCGTCATGGGCCGAGCCTGGGAACTTTGCACACACGTGGGTGATCACCATGTCCGCAAGGCACACCACTTGCACATTCAGGGAGTGCGTGTGCTTCCTGTTGCGGTACAGGTGCTCAGTGGCCTGTGGTGGAACAAGGCCAACATGTGTGCAGTCAATGGCTCCAACGACGTGTGGGATTCTGCCAAGGGCATAGAATGCACCCTTCACTGCCGCCAATTCACGAGCCCTGGGGAAGCGGATGTACCTGTTTCGGTACAGCATCATGGCTGCCAGTACATCCCTCAGCACCTTGCTGAACATGGGCTGGGACATCCCTCCTCCACTGCCCACTGTGTGCTGGAATGACCCAGTGGCGAAGAAATGCATGGCGGCCATCACCTTAGCCGTGGGGGTGACAGCTGTTGGATACACCCTGCGGGGACGGAGATGGGGTTCCAACATGGCACACAGTCGATGCAGGGTTGGCCTGTCCAGCCGAAACTTCCTAATGACCTCTGTATCGTCCATGTCCGCCAGCAATTGGTATGGGCGGTCAATGTTCGGTCTCCGCCTAGGGAAAATGGCAGTGGACACATGTCAAAGCAACACAACACATAGCAATTTCGCATACACATCACTGACATGACTGAGCAAGCACATGAGCCACAGCCCAGCTGTCAAGCTGGGACGGCACGGCCACAATACACTTACACAGGTCTCCCAACAATGGCAATGGCTAGTGATACAAACCACTGCCATGTGCATGCACATGGGGATCTAGGCCCCAATGACTTGCGGGGCGTGCTGATGGGGACTGACTGCATATTCGTCAAGCGGCAACGCCACGGCAACATGAATGTCTGCTGAGCATGGAACTGCTTCCGAGGCTGGATGAGTATGGCACACGACGATGACGATGTGGGCACAGGCTGAGCGGCCAAAACAAGTGGGACCTGTGGCACGAGGGGATATGAGACAGTAGTAGGTGTCAGCACTGCACCCTATGTACAGCACTGTACGGATCACACCTCCCGAAACATTGACAGGTGTCCACATTGACAGCCCCATGCCAAGACGGCTGTGTGCTTGCAGTCACACGTCACAGGTGAGAGGTTACATTGCACGTGCCAGGTGGCAGACGTACATAGTGGGAGCTGGCATGTGTGTGCATGTGTCTCCTGTTCAGGATCCACCAGATGGGCGCTGACTCTGTACTGACCATTGGACACAGCATGTTCCGTGGAAGGCTTGTGTGTGTGGGATGGTGGCACTGGATGTGCCTCCGTTGGGTGGGGGGCCATGCACAGGGCGGGTACGTCGATGATTGCGCATTGTTGGTCACGGTGGGTGCACCCACTAAGATGTGTTGCCCTGTGTTCAATTCCTATGTCCGCATGATGATGGACTGTAGATGTGGGCAGACTACACATTGGTCGATGTGCTGTCTATATGCATGTGCCTTCACACCAGGCACAGCTGCCCCTGCACATGTGACCCCTGCTGGACTCGCTGCTGGGTCTGTGGAGCTGATGCACCTTCTGTGCGTGGGGCGGACAGCTCTCCTCACTTCCCTCATTGCGCATGTCATGACTTTGCCGCAGGTGACATGGATCATGGAGGGCCCACATGTACGCGTGGGTAGGCTACACATGATTGTTCACTGGTCACCACCCCCAGTCAGTGTTTCGAATGGGAAGGTTGTCGTGCTGGTGGTATATTCGATGTGGCGGATGGGCGGGCCTAGGTGCGGGCTTACATTCCGGACATGGGGGGTAGTTGGATTGGCGACTAGTTGCAGTACACACGGGACACGTCTCTTCCTTTCCACATCTGGGTCATCCCTTGTACTCACTGACAGTGATACAGTCATCTTCGCCCCAGCCCTCATGTCCTCCCCTCGCTCCCCCAATATGCATGTGCACCTGCGAGGCTAGCGCTTGCACAGGCAGCCCCAAGCTCGCACCAGAGAGGGCAAGGAGTGTATGTGTGGGTCCAGTTGCACGAGTGGGCTGTCTCAGGGTATGATGTGTTGCGGGACGCCGTCCACCTGCGTGGTGCCCCAAATGGAGACCCGGCCTGCATGGACTATGCATCACAGTCTTCGCCTTCCGGATCCGCCACCTGCGACACCCAGTGGCTGTGGCTGCCCTTGCGGCCAGGCCGCGTCCGTCTGTGACTGATGGCCCACACATTCACTCTTTGGCCTCTCTGGGGAGGGCTCGGGGGTGGTGGCGCACGCGCTTGCACTTAGTCGCAATGGCATGTGGCGTGGTTGGTATGATGGGCAATGGATGGGATGGTGCGAGCCACCTCCCGTGACGTCAGTGCTGCTCGTGCTGTGGTGCGTCCCCCTACACTTCCATCTGACTTGTGCCATGCTAGACGTTGAGGTTCTATTGCCTGCGTGATATGACCAGGAGGAGCGCGAGGAGACCTCTCACACACCATGCTCCACTGCCATCCCGTGCCCTGTATCGCCTGTGCGGATTGACTATGTTGGGGTTACACCTGGTCGACTGGGGCTGTGTGTGCCTTGTCAAGGGGCATGGCGGGCGCATAACAGGATCCAGCTTGTCCACAGAGGGTGGGCTGAGGTGCGCCTGGTACCGCTTTGTACATGTGCCCGGCTGCTGTGCACACACGTGTTCACTCCCCCCGACAGGTGTCCTCTCACAATGCCCAGGGAAGCGGTGGTGTACTGTTCATGACCCCTCCCAACACGGCGTGCTCCAACTTGGCATGTGCGCATCTACCCGTCACACCCACCCACCTGAGCACTGCGTCCATACGACTTCACACGACACATGTGTGTCTTCCACAGTTGTGCTACTCATTTGCGTTGACATCCAATACCAGTGGACTACATGGTCATGTCACGACTGCCGTGTACTTCACATACTCTCATCCTCTCTCATTCGTACTTGTGAAATGAGTCAGCGGAGACAGTTTTGGTTTCAAACATTATATTGAGTCTTCTGTCCTCTGTGATGCAGTATAGTGGACACTACTGGCAGCGGAATACATGTTGAGGATATACTGAGCATGATTGCAAATGGGATAGGGTGTGGGGTTACATGTGATTGGCTGTTGCATGTGGGATGTGGGCTTCAGAGTTACATCTGCTTGGCCAAGGCTGTGCTAATGTACATTTACGTATAGCTGCGGAGCTGCGGACTTTGACACAGACGGTATACATGTAGCCTACCAGACCGCTTGGCATCATGGGCACAGTCCATCTCAGTTCCATGTGACAGGTTTGCTGCGGTTGTTCCTCATGCACGCGTGCATGTGAGATGACATCAGGGCATGTGCTTGCGTGCATGCAGCGGCGTGCCACTTGTTGTTGCAATGTGGTGGTTACTGGACATGTCACAGTCACTGGGGTCGTGTTGTTGTTGTATGCACTTGTCGTCCATGCAAAGGTCCTGGTATGGGATTCCCGGGGCGGGGGTGGGAGGGGTGCAGCACCCACAGACTCCAGGCGACCTATTCATGTCCACTGAGCGGTGTGTGTGTCCATGGGCGCTGGATCCATGTCGTGTCCTGGTTGTTCGTGCAGTTCCGTCCATGTGGGTGCGATACACAGACCCCATGCCACTGCCTCCCACGATGCATGCGGTGTTCCTGGATGTGATGGGGAACAGTGTGCATGTCCCGGTCATATCCGATGTCATGGCGATGTCGTTGATGGTGTGGTTACAGTTGCCGGTCGTTTGGTATGGCTGTTGTGGTGGTGACTGGCCAGTCCGTGCGGAAGCTAAGCATGGGTGCGGGGTTGGACATCATAGGTCAATCGGGGAACCTGCGTTGTGGTCCGACGAATTTACAGGTTGTCAGGTATGCGATGCCGTCCAGCAGGGCTTCCATGTCATTGGTGGTGTACATGTTTGCCAGCCAATGTAGCGGATGGTGGCTGTCAAGGTGTTGTTCGTAAGTTGTCCCTTGGAGGACCATGATGGGGCATGCTGGGTGACATTCGATGTAGCTGTTCTCGATGATCCGTCGTGTGGAGGCACAGTGGTCCCATTTCAGTGCGGGTGCGATGTTGGCCACATACGCCATGCCCCCATAGGCAGAGCAGGCCCTGTCGTGTGCGTCCAGAGGGAGGAGTAGTGTTAGCAGGTCCGCCTTTAGACATGCCGGGTTGGAGAGGCACATCTCCACGGGATGCTGGTAGGGACACCTCCGACAGTAGAAGACGGGCATGACGCAGCTGAACAATGTGATGCGGTAAGTCAGTCGGTAACTTACGTTCAGCAGGGACAGGAGATCGCATCCCAATATATGTATCAGGTTGGTTTTGTACAGCTTGAGCTGTCCGGCGTAGTTGGGTAGGTGTGTTGCGGTTGCCATTTCGCAGCGGTGCGTTGTGGTGGCGTGCTCCGGCTGTGTGTGCAGTCTGCAATGTGCACGCTCCGAGGTTGCTGTGAGCTCTGTGTAGTCGTAGGGAGACAGGACTTGTGTTCTGTTGGCTTGTGCGGAGGACACGGGCCCTCATCCCACATGCTTCTCAGACAGTTCAAGGTCAGTGATGTGTGACTCCTTCCAATTAACTTGCATGTGGCCGACATGGGGAGTGTTTTCTTTTTCTTCCCCGTCCGTTGTGTGCTTCTGTGATATGCGCTATCTGCCCTGTGGTCGGTCTCCTCGGCATGCCTGTGTTGGTCTTTTCTTGGACAATGGCTGTATTCACCGGCTTCTTTCGTAGGGCTGTGGTTTCGGAGTTGGAATGGAAGGTCATTCAGTGCTGTCTGCTCTCCCTTGTGTGGGCGGCAGGCTGCCTTTCCGCTCTGCGTTGGGCCTTGTGTGTGAATGTTATTCTTGGGCCACCTGTTGTCGGTCCCCGGGCTGTTTGGTGTTCCGTTTTATATGTCTTGTTCATATGTGCAGGGTGGTATGGGTGTTTCAGTGTGGTACTGGCGTTCCTCTTCCCGAAGGGGCCCTGCTTCTCCTAGTTGGTGTTGCCGCCGCTGTGTGCTACGCCATGTTTGTTACACTGGGGTGTGTCCTGCTGTTGCGTGACTTCACTGACATGTGTGCGTCGGTTGTGTGGCGTTGGGTGTTGTCCGTGAATTGGGCGTTGGGGACATGTCTGTGGCAGGCCTGTCACGTGTCATGTGCGTTCGGGGTGGGGCTGATGTGTGTGCTGCTTGGTTGTGTCCCTGTGTCTGTGTGCGACGCATGCATGGCGCTGCGGTTGGCCTCTGCGTTGTGCGCATGTGTGGCGGCGTCATCGCCGCTTTGGGGCCGTGACGGGGTCGTTGGTTCCTAGTCCCAGGTGGTGTGTACACATGTGTTACGCGATGTTACGATTTGGCCTGTGTGTCATATGTGGATGCAATGGTGGATGTGTAGTGTACACGCGGGGGTGGGGGGTTGTTCGCTTTTTCCGCCCTTGCACTGTGTGCGCTGTTTGCGTGCACTTGTTGTGTGTGTGCCTACCTGCGTCTCCGCGGTACGTTGCGTCCTTGGTGGTGCATCAGCAAGAGCATGGGGAGGGCCTGCAGTGCTGGATTCATGCTCGGGGAGCCGCTTCTTCGTTGTCCGTGCTCGGCGTCCGTGTTACCGCTTCGGTTTGTCGTACGGTGTCTCTTAGCCGTGGGAGCCGTTTGTTTGCGGCATCGTAATTTATACGCCGGGCGGGACGTGATTTCGTCGGACGGTGTGTGTCAATTGTGCTGCGCCGCTACGTGTACGGACGCACTTTGATGGCGGACGGTGTTGCTGGCTTGCCGGCGGTGTTTGGCCTACTTTTCGCATCGTAATTGGGCGGGCGTGTGGACTGCTGCGTGCCGGCGGTAACTGGTGGTTTTTGCATCCGCCAGCACGGCGGTTGTGCTTCCGCCCGCCATCGTAATGACCCCCTAAATTATCAATTAATAATTAAAATTTTAAGATTTTAACAAATTATTATTATTTTTTTAAAACACTACCCACCCTTTACCCCTATAAACCCAACATCCCGCTCCTAAAATTTAATTTGAAATTCGAAATTTAAATTAAAAATTCATACTTTAAATTTTCTATTTTATACAAATTAAATCAATTTTTTTAAAACACTCCCCACCCTTATCCCCTATAAACCCAACATCCCACTCCTAAAATTTAATTTGAAATTCGAAATTGAATTAAAAATTCATACTTTAAATTTTCAATTTTATACAAATTAAATTTTTTTTTTTAAACACTCCTCACCCTTATACCCTATAAACCCAACATCCCGCTCCTAAATTTTAATTTAAAATTCAAAATTAAATTATAAATTCATACTTAAAATTTTAAAATTTAAAGAAATTAAATGTTTTCTTTTTAAAACACTCCCCACCCTTATCCCCTTAAAAACCCAACATCCCGCTCCTAAATTTTAAATTGAAATTCGAAATTTAATTATAAATTCATACTTAAAATTTTTAAATTTAAACAAATTAAATTACTTCTTTTTTAAAACACTCCCCACCCTTATCCCCTATAACCCAACATCCCGCTCCTAAAACAATATAACAAAATACTTTTATTTTATCAAATTTAAAAATATTTACTACTTAACATTAACTCTAAAATATTTGAAAAAATATACAAAAACGATATTTTGACATGTCGATATTTTTACTATCGATATTACTAACATCGATATTTACCAAAACACCTCAAAACGATATTAACTACATCGATATACAGAACATCGATATTTCATACTCTCGATATTATGAACTCGATATTTCTGTACATCGATATAAAAAATTCGATATTTTGACTGTGCACCACTCTCACAGGACATTCCATTCACAGTGCAATCCCACCCATTGCTTCCAATACGTCCATAGTCCTGTACAACCTGCAATACTCTCCCACCACACACTGTCACCAAGTGTATTCCAACAGTATCAACCTACCAACAGTACTCTCACTCACCCTGCTTTCTCATTCAGAATGCCATGTAGTGTACTATAGTAAGTTGTGCCATCCTTATTGTCATTGCACCCGGTGTGTCACAGAGAGTGCTCCCTCAGCGCCCAGCTGTCATGGTCTCTACTGTTGCAAAAGGCTTTGGGCCTCATGTATGAAAGATACAAATAAGAAATCGCAAAATGCGAATGAAACCGATTCGTAATTTGTGATTTCTTATTTGGCATGTATGAAAAGTTATCCTCCAGTGTTAACGAATCGTTGAGATTCGGTATTTCTAAATAAAGAATCGGTATAACCGAATTGCACTTTGCGAATAGCAGTCGCAAATTGCAAATGTTACCATGTCCATTCATGATGACATTAGCAAAACAGAAAGTAAAAAGGCAGAGTGCCTGTGTTTGCAGCAGAGGAGCAGGGAGGTTTGCGTAGTAGGTGCTAACACTGTCAAATTTGAGTGGATAATGGCATGCCAGAAAGGTGCACAGGATGCCTGCAGAAAAAGGAAGCGCAACTTCAGCGATGCCGAACATGAAATACTAGTTGAGGAGTTTGTGCCTGAAAAATAAAAAAAAATTGGGAAAGGCCTCATTCAGTGTCCCAAAATCCACCCAAAAACGTATTTGGGGCGCAAATCAGGGATCGTATTAAATGCAGTTGGAATCAGAAACCGTACCTCAGAAGAAGTGAGAAAGAGGTGGTACCTCCGATTATGAACGAAGGAGAGGTTTGCATCAAGGCGAAGAGACACAACCACGACTGGAGATGGGCCGAGCAGCGAATCTCTACCTGTTGCAATGGAAGAACTAGTTGCAGCAACATTTCACCCAGAGGCGATCAGTGGTCTATCTTCAATTGACACTTCGAGCACAGGAGTCACTGGAAGTGGTAAGTGCAATGTTGTAAAATATTATTATTGCATTATTATTGCTTTATTGTCCGAAAGTAAATTTGTTGCACACGATAAAAATGTTATAAAATATAAATATCAAACTATCGATATCACTATCTAGCTATATAAATATATATATATATCTATATATATATATATATATATATATATATATATATATATAAATACACCCACCGGAGGGTAATAAAAGTGTGTTTAAAAGACGAGTGCACCTTGGGTCTTTGTTTGCGGAAGCTGTTAATTTGCCTTTGATAAAGGAGCTGGGGGCTCTGAAACGCATTAGGCGATGCATTAAATCAGGAATCAACTTGCCGGTTCCCCTGCATGTAAAGGTATGGAAGAACCAGCCTGCGGCGGAGTGCGTCCCCGAGCACAGGGCACCTTTTGGATTGCACATATATATATATATATATATATATATATATATATATATATATATATATATATATATATATATATAGCAACATTGCAAATCATTATGGGACTTGTAGTTTGGTATATTTTATTTATTGCAATAAAACTATAACTAAATACTATACTTAGGGGCCCATTACGATGTCGGGCGGAAGCACTACCGCCGTGCTGTCGGAGGCAAAAACCACCAGTTACCGTCCGCCCGCCCAATTAGGATGTGTAAAATCAGCCAAACACCGCCCGTAAGCCCGCGACGCCGCCCGCCATCAAAGTGCGCCCGTACACGTAGCGGCGCCAGCCAATGGAGGCACACCGTCCGACGAAATCACGTACCGCCCGGCGTACAAATTACGATGCCGCAAACAAACAGCTCCCCCGGCTAAGAGACACCGCACGAGATTCCAAGGCGGAAACACGACCGCTCGAGTACGGACACCAAAAAGGCGGCCCACCCCGACATGAATCCTGCACTCCAGGCCATCCCGATGCTGTACCTGATGCAGCACCTAGGAGTCAACGCGCCGCGGCGACGCAGGTAGGCAGACACACAACAAGGGCACGCAAACACCGCACACAGTGCAAGGGCGGAAAAACTGTACATGGCCCCCCCAGACACCCCTGTGTGGACAGGACACATCCACCACTGCACCCACAAATGTCACACCGGGCAAAATGAAACAACTCGCAACAACCGGGCACACACTACCCGGGACCAGGCACTGACGTCCCCGTCACGGCAACGCTGCGCAGCGGCGATGATGCAGCTACACATGCGCACAACGCAGAGGCCAACTACAGCGCCATGCATGGGCCGCACACAAATAACACAGGCACACAACTACACACACCACACACCAGCCCCACCCTGAACGCACATGTCACGTGGCATTCCTGCAGCAGTCATGTCCCCAACCGGCAACTCACAGGTGCCAACATGACGCCACACAAGTGTACCCAACAGGGCAGTGACGTCACGCCAAAATAGGACACACCCTTGTGTGCATAACATGGCGAAGCACACAGCGGCTGCGACATCACGCCGCAGAATATGTACCTCGTCCGCAAAAGGCACGCCAGTACCATACAAAAATACTAATACCATTCTGCACCCAATACCAATACATGCAATACGTAACATGAAAAAACCCGGGTGCCTGACAACAGGTGTTACCAATTTCAACACACACACACAAGGCCCAACGTATAGCGGAAACGCAGCGTGCCGCCCACACACGGGAAAGCGGATAGCACTGAATGGCCTTCCATTCCCACTCTGAAACCACATTTCGACAAAACAAGCCGGAGAATACAGCCATTGTCCCAACAACAAGCCAAACAGAGGCATGCCGAGGAAACCGTCCAATGTGCAGATAGCGCACAACATGAAAGAAATTTCTGACCACAAAAAAGAAATAAGACCACTCCTCCATGTGGTTCACATGCAAGTAATCTGGAAGGAGTCAGACACCACTGACCTTGACCATTCATAGAAGCATGTGGGATGAGGACCTGTGTCCTCCGCACAAGCTACTATAACCCAAACCCTGCCTCCGTACGACTATTCCAGATTTCCCAGCATCGTTGGAGGGTGCACTCTGCTGACTGCACAGCCGGCTGGAGCACGCCATCACATCGCCCTGTAGCAAAATGGCACTCGCACCACACCTACCCAACTACGCCGGACAGATGCAGCTCTACATGGACAGCCTGCTACAGATAGTGGGCTGTGAAAACCTGGCCATGCTGAACGTAAGTTACCGAGTAACTTACCGCATCGCAATGTTCAGCTGCGTCATCCCCGTCTTCTACTGTCGGAGGTGTCCCTTCCACTGTCCTGTGGATTTATGTCTCTCCAACCCGGCATGTCCAAAGGCGGACCTGGTACAACTGTTCGCCCCCTGGACGCACACGACAGGATCTGTTCAGTCTATGGGGGCATGGCGTATTTGGCTGCAATCGGACACACACTGCAATGGGACATGTGTGCCTCCACACAACGGATTCTGGATCACAGTTTCATCGAATGTCATCCAACATGTCCCATCAGGCTCCTACAAGGGACAACTTACGATGAACACATTGACAGCCACCATCCGCTTCATTGGATGGCATCCATGTATAACACCAATGCCATGGAAGCCCTGCTGGAAGGTATCGCATACCTGACAACTTGTCAATTCGTCGGGCCCCGACGCAATACCCCCAATTGAACAATGATGTTCAACACCGTACCTATGCTTGGCTTTCGCACAGACTGGGCAGTTACCTGTACAACAACTATTTCATACAACCTGCTACAAACACCACACTATCATCTCCACTGCCATGACATCTGACATTTTCGGGACATTCTCTCTGTTCCTCACCACATCCAATATCTCTGCATGAACAGGGGGAGGCAGAGGTATGGGACTTGTGTACAGTAACCACATGGACAATACTGCATGAACAACTATGCTATAATATGTATCCTGCGCACATGAACATATGCACCGGTCAGTGCACACTAATCTGTCAGCTGTATCACGTGAGAACTGTCACCTCACCTTTGTCTGTACTTCCGTGCCAGGACTTTTGCATGGACAACAAATGCATCCCCCAACAACATGACCCCAGTGAATGTGACATGTTCAGTAGCCACCACATGGCAACAACTAGTGACACGCTGCTGCATGCACGTAGGCTCATGCTCTGATGTCACCCCTCACGCACGTGTGTCGGAGTAACTACTGTAGTAAACCTGTACCATGGAACTGAGATGTACTGTACCTATGAAGTCAAGCTGTCTCGTAGGCAAAATGATTACTGTCTGTGTCAAAGTCGAGAGCTCCTCAGTAACTAGCAAATGTACATTAGCATAGCAAGGGCACGGCAGTTGTAACTCTGAAGCCCTCATTCCACAGTCAACAACTAATCACATCTACCCCTAACCCCTTTTGTATGTGTAATCATGCTAAGTAGATCCTCCACATGCATTTCGCTGCCAGTAGTGTCCACTATACTGCATCACAGAGGACGTAAGTCCAAATACATGGCTTGAAGCAAAAATGTGACTCCGCTGAATCATTTCACAAACACAAGTACGAATGAGAGAGGATGAGAGTGTGTGAAGTACACGACAGTCGTGAGATGACCATGTAGTCCACTGTCACTGGATGTCAACGCAAATGAGTAGCCGCAACAGTGGCCACAGTGCAATACCACAGCTCCTGGAGCAGGACTTGTCAGACTCTGAAGGTGCCCGAAAGATCATCACATCAACACTGACGGCCTGGTCAATACAAAGCACAGTCCTACACATGTCTACAATTTCCCACACAGTCTGACCACACACTCAGCAACCAAAAGTAGGAGCCACGCAAAAGCATGCCACAGCAATGCCTGTCAAAACACACACACGACATCAGTTTGGGTGGGCAGCACTGCACAATGAGTAAGAACTGCAGAAAATCTGACATGCACAATTGAACTAGGCACAATCTTCACAGTGACACACCCTGCACACACACAACGTCTGAACCATAACAAATAGGAGTCATCCTGAACTGCAAGGACACACCCACACACCGCATTCCGTGCAACATACAACACACACATCTCATCATATACACAGACCTCAACACGGTTACAAACATCCACCATGGGCCTGGGTAACATATGTGTGTAGTCGACATGGCCACAACATACACACACACCAACGCCACCCCAAACTCACACCACCCACACCACCCACCACCACCTCCCAAATGCACACATTGAGAGTAGGCCATGTGCCCAGGCACAATGCACATCACAAGACTAACATACACCTACACCGCTGGCCACACAGCAAGTAAGCTCACACATGCCCGCATACTCAGCGCATGCTGCCAGTCCACCTGTGGCTAGACTCACACCCTGTGCATTGCATGCACGCAAACATGACACGGTCACAGATTACATCGACAGGCGGCATAACTCATCAACCCCAGGGACAGTGCCCAGTTCGATGTGCCAAGTAGTGACACGTAGTGCCGCGGATGCAATGTGTGTTAGTGTGCCCTGCCATGGCCAGCCAACACTGCCATGGCAGTCACAATATCCATCACAGCCACCACTGTGTCAGAAGGAGATGTGTGAGTGTGCCTACCAATCTAACAGGATGCCAGTACGACTCGGTGCTGTGTGTGTGCTACGGGACAGTTGCAGGTCCGGCCCTGAGAGAGTAGCACAACTGTGGAAGACACACATGTGTCATGTGAAGCGGGAGTTACGCTTGGCCCAGGTGGGTGGGTGTGACGGGTAGGTGCGCACATGCAATGTTGAAACACACTGTGTTGGGAGGATTCGGGAGCACTAGTTTACCGCTGTCTTGGGCATTTGTAAAGACCACATGTCTGGGGATGAATGTGAACACCTGTGTGCACAACAGGCGGCCACACGAAAGATGCTGCATCAGGTGTAGACGTCAGCACATTCTCTGGGGACATGCTGGATACTGCTGTGCGTCCGCCAGGCCCTTGCTAAGGCACGCACATCCCCTGTCGACCAGGTGTACCCCAACATTGTCCACCTGCACGGGCTATCCAGGGCACGGGATGGCAGTGGAGCATGGTGGGTGAGAGGTCATGGCGCGCTCCTCCTGGTCACATCACACAGGCAACACATCCTCATTGTGCAGCATGGCACAAGTCAAATATAAGTAGTGGGGGACGCACACATCGCGCCCGGGAGTGACGTCACGGAAGGTGGCTCGCACCATCGCACTCATTGCCTATTTCCCCACACACGTTACATGCCATTGCAACAGAGAAGCCAGCGCGTGCACAAGCAGCTCCAAGCTCGCCCCAGAGAGGTCAAAGAGTGAATGTGTGGGTCCATTAGCTCCAGTTGGACGCGGCCTGGGCCGCTAGGGCAGCTACAGCCTCTGTGTGTTGCAGGTGGTGTATCCGGACTGCGGAGCCGGTCATGCATTGTCAATGTTGTCCAGGTCTCGAGTCGGGGTACCACGCAGGTGGACGGTGTCCCGCCACTGATTATACCGCGAGACAGACAACTCGTTCAAATGGACCCACACATACACTCTTTGGCCTCTCTGGTGTGAGCTCGGAGCTGCCTGTGCACGCGCTGGCTTCTCAGATGCAAACGCATATTGGGGTGAGCAAGGGGAGGCCATAAGTCTGACGGTGCAAGCCACCTTCCAACATGTCACATCCGGTCGGGACGTCAGCGTCCCCCCACTACTCCTATTTAGGACTCGTGCACTGCTGCCGTCCGATGTGCCACTCCCCAGGGGGGTGGGGAAAGGGTCAGGAATGTCAGTCTGAGATTGGCGCAGTTGAAGGCACACCCTCACTGGGGGGTGACAACCATTGGACGGTCTGGTGTAGTCCACCCACGCGTACATGTGGGCCCTCCTTCATCCATGTCTCCTGCGGCTAAGTGATGTCATGGGCAATGACGTAAGTGAGGAGAGCTGTCTGCCCCACGCACAGATGGCGCATCAGCTCAACAGACCCAGCACTGAGGGCAGCAGGGGTCACATGTGCAGGGGCAGCTGTGCCTGGTGTGAAGGATACCCTATCCTTCATCCCTGTGCCGACACGTGTTGCACCAGTGGAAGTGGATGGGAGGGCGGTCATTGGCCTCCGCGTGTCTGTGCCACTATCTCTCACACACATCCCTATCACGAGGCATGGTGTGTCCAATCGACAGTGCTGAGTTGGCGCTTTTCCGGAGGGCCCTGAACAGAAGACACATGTAACCCACTGGGCAGTCTGTGTTGTCACCTACTGGCATTGTGCAGTCAATGTGCAGCCCAGGCCTGCTGGGACTGAGAAGGGCAGTATGGCCCCAGCCTGCCATTCTCACGAGCAACAAGTGCTCTGAGACCTGCATTGCCAATTGGCTGTGTCACTGGATGTCTGACATGAAGTTGCCATGTACCACCACTCGGGAGGGACAGACATGGCAAAGCGCCCGAGAGCTCACATACCCCTGCCACCTGCAGTAAGCATGGTGAGCAGTGCATGTTGGAACCCCACAGGCTCTGACTCATGGTGCTGCGGATCAACGACATGTGTGTCCCCCACATGCACTCCCACACACACTGTGGTTGTCTCACACACACAACTTTAGCAAGGGATAGCCATGTGCAGTGTGCGTGGAGCTCGGAATCCAGGATCTCCAGCTCCTCGCTGGTGAGTGGACCTGGACATATCTTCAGCGTCATCGACGTTAAGGTGGACAGGTGGCAGCAGCAGGTGTTGTTGAGGGATGCCAGGCTGCAGTCCCTGGTAGCTGTGGTAATGCCGGTCTCACTCCCACAGTCATATAGCCCCCTGGGGCAGTTTCATTGGGTCCAAGCCGCTGCAATTGGTGTACCGTGTCTGCCTGCTTTAAATTGCAGATGATGGCCTTCTTCCAGCTGGCCCGTGACGCTTTCCTCCATTGCGGGACACGCAGGGTGCAACCGCGAGGGCCATTGGAGTTGGCCGTAAGGGCCTGGCCCATGCCGGGTACAGTCCGCTGATGCCATGTGCACTACACAGTATGATGTGCGCAATGCATCTGCAGGTGTGGCCATAACTTGTGTGTGGGAGCAGGTCCACACTGGACAGGGCCACAACATGCTGTGCGCATGGGCAGGGACGGCCAGTGCTCAGCCTCCACATGTCTGTTGGCACATCATCATGTACACATTGGCATGGGAGCATGGGACATGCATATGCACACACATGCCATCTTTCACTATGCACATCTCCCACTTGGCACGTGCTACGTTACGTGTCACTTGTGATGTGTATATGCAATCACACAGCTGTGTTGTCATGGAGCTGTCAATGTGTACACCTGTCAATGTGTTTTGGAGGTGTGATCCGTACAGTGCTGTACATAGGGTGAAGTAGGGACATCAATGACTGTCTCATATCCCCTCGTGCAACAGGACCCACTTGTTTTTGCTGCTCAGCCTGTGTCCATTGCGTTGTTGGTGTGTGCCATACTCACCCAGCCTCGGAAGCTGTGTCAGGCACAGCAGCTAGTTATATTGCCGTGGTGTTGCCGCTTCCCAAATATGCAGTCTGATATCATCGTCATGCCTTACAAGTTATTAAGGCCTAAATCCCCATGTGCATGCTCATAGCAATGGTTTGTGTCACTGCTCATTGCTATTGGTAAGGGGACCTGTGTAAGTGTATTGTGGCTGTGCTGTCCCTACATGTCAGCTGTTCTGTGATTCAATTGCTTGGTCAGTCATTTTTGTTTTGTGTTTGTGAAAATGCCATGTGGCGTGTTGCTTTGACATGTGTCCACTTCCATCTTTCCTAGGAGGAGACCAAACATACATCGCCCCTACCAATTGCTGTCAGACATGGAGGACGTGGAGGTAATCCGGAAATTCCGTCTGGACCGACCCACCCTGCATCGCCTATGTGCCTTGTTGGAACCCCACCTCCATCCTCGCAGGGTGTATCCGACTGCATTTACCCCCACGGCTAAGGTGATGGCTGCACTGCATTTCTTCGCCACTGGGTCATTCCAACACACAGTGGGCAGTGGAAGTGGGATGTCCCAGCCCATGTTCAGCATGGTGCTACGTGATGTACTGTCAGCTATGATGCTGTACAGGAACCGGTACATCCGATTCCCCAGGGCTCGTGAATTGGCGGCAGTGAAGGGTGATTTCTATGCCCTTGGACGGATGCCCCACGTTGTTGGTGCAATCGATTGCACCCATGTTGGCCTTGTAGCACCACAGGCCATGGAGCACATATATAGGAATCGGAAGCACTTCCACTCCCTGAATGTGCAAGTGGTGTGCCTTGCGGACATGGTCATTACACACGTGTGTGCGAAGTTTCTAGGATCGGCCCATGACTCGCACATCATGCGCAACAGCATCCTACCACGTCTGAAGACCAATCTGCAACAGGACCGTGCTTGGATTGTTGGTGAGTATGTGTACTCGTGTAGCGTGCCTGGTGTGCGATGCTGTCTTGGAAACTAATCTCGGTATTCCTCACACCCAGGTGACTCTGCTTATCCGAATGGGCCTTGGCTGCTCAGCCCATTACGTCATCCTCGGACACCAGCTGATGTCCGCTACAATGAGGCACATGGCAGGGCCAGACGTGTGGTGGAGCGGACTTTTGGCCTCCTGAAGTCCAGATTCAGATGCCTGGACCGCACCGGGGGTGCACTGGCGTACTCCCCACAGAAGGTGTGCCAGATAGTTGTGGCATGCTGCATGCTGCACAATCTGGCTATTCGCAAGCAGATCCCCCTAATAGTGGATGACGGTGATCAGCCCGGGCCCCCGCCTGCAGACCAGGACGGGTCCAGTGATGAGGACAGTGGAGAGGAGGAAGCTGTGAATGTGCGTCAGCAGCTCATCGCCCGCTACTTCACTTGAAGGTGAGTGACCATGTACGACGGCTGATGTAGCTGTAGTTGTGCAGGTGTATGTGTGCATTGTGACGGAGGCCTTTAGTTCACTGAGTGCTGTGTGGCAATGGTCCATGTCCAGGGTAGTATGCCACTGACAGTGGCTGTGGCATTGTGCCCCATTGCTCTGTGAGATGTGTGTACATTGCATGTAGTTGGTGACAAGTATTGTGTGATGGGTGTGTGACACACTAATTGAATGGACTCTTGTTCTGATTTTCACCCCTAGGTCCCTACAACATCTCCTGGCCTATCTACATGCCACACAGAAGAGGCATTCCTGCTCATGTTGGCGGTTGCACATCGTTGATTAAACCCAGGGCACATGAAGCAGATTGTGATCAAGGTGTATTTATTTACAGCGGTGAAATGTGATTGTGTGCAAGGTGATGACAGAAGTGGTGCATGCTGTGACAATGAGTTGACGGACATGGCTGCGTGATGGTCAAGGTGTACCCATGAAGTTCTATGTCCACAGTCCAACAGACACATGCCATTCACATGGCTGTGTGGGGTAGGATCGTAGTCAAAGTCAGTGCAGTAGGTGGTCAGGGTGGCTGGCTGACTCACTGGCGTTTGGAGCGTGCGTAGTCCTCTCTGGACACCTGTTTCCTCTTCGGATGGCCCCTTCCACGTTTGGTAGGGGGGGGTTGTGTTGGTGGGCTGCTGGTGGTGGCTGAGGACTGCTCACTCGCTGTGGACGCAGGGGAACTAGATGTTGCACGACCCTGCGCCACAGCACGTGGTGGCGGCGGTGGTGTGGCTGGCCTTGCTTGGACCCTCCCCCCCAACACCTGCTGGCCCATGAGGTCCACAAGTTGGTCCATACGGGTCACGAATTGGCCCATATGGGCGTCCATGGACCTCAACACCCCAAGGACCTCCCGCGTGTCGGCAGCCGACCTGGCCCATTGTCCTTGGGCCTCTTCATAGGCCCCAAGGACTCTTGAGATTTGCGGCAGGGCTTGGCTCCCAGGCTCAGATGGCGTTGGCCTGACCCTGCTCCTCCCACCGGTACTGCTGCCACCGACCTGCCCACTCGCCACATTGGTCACCACGGTCTTCTGTCTGGCTCCCAGGGTCGAGCACGACGGGCGTGCCACCCCTTGCGCCGGTGCTGTGGCCAGGGATGGCGTGGTGGTGGTGGTGGTGGTGGTGGTTGCGGCGGTGGTGGTGGCCGCAACGACCGTGGCAGCAGGGGTCTGTGACTGGTCAGCAGCCCTGTGTGATGTGTTGGTGGGTAGGAGGGGCCCCGGGGAGCGGTTGGGCCCTGCCACTCCAGACGGGCCTGCTAGGTGGTCCTCGTCCGAAGAGGTATCCAGGTCTTCTACATCCGTGAGTCCGGGTCGGGGGCTTGCGGACTGGCTGTGCTGGCTGCTGTCTCCCTCTCCAGCATCCAGCTGTTCGGCACCTGTGGGGAGAATGAGATAGGTTATTGTGTTGCACCTTGCAAAGTTTGTATTGGTTGTCTGACATTCACAGTTCGTGCACTGTCGTGCACAGGTTTCTCCTGTGGCGTGTGTGTGGATGTACGATGTGTGTATGCGTGGGCAAGGCAATGGAACTGTGTGTTGTGTTCATGTGGCATGGGACGGATTAGCGATGACAATCAGTGTGTGTTGCTGTACTCCTACATTTTGTGGCTTGGGTGTATGCGGGCTCCAGACCCATTGACGCTTTTGGGGTGAAATATGGTTTTGGGGTTCAAATGGAATGCTTAGAAACGCAGATGGCAAAAGGGGTACAGCCCCCTCAACGCTTTTGAGGTGAAATATGGTTTTGGGGTTCAAATGGAACGCTTAGAAACGCAGATGGCAAAAGGGGTACAGCCCCTCAACGCTTTTGAGGTGAAATATGGTTTTGGGGTTCAAATGGAATGCTTAGAAACGCAGATGGCAAAAGGGGTACAGCCCCTCAACGCTTTTGAGGTGAAATATGGTTTTGGGGTACATACTGTGACATATGTGTGCAGAACGGGACATGTGTTTTGGCAACATGACAGTGCAGAGACAAAGGTGTGTGTATGACTGACATCCCCAGCATATCTGCTCACTGTTATCATTTATGGACATTACACTGCAAGCATTGTAGTGAGTGAGTGATGGTTGTGTGCCACACGACGTATTGCAGATGGGCCAATTCCTTGGTGTGCGTGCTACCCTCGGCCATGTGCAGCAATGCAGTGCTCTTGGGGTGTTGACTATATTATGTATGTTGTAAATCAGTGTGATGTGCGCTTCAGTCCCTGCAGACACATTATTTGTGATGGGCAGGTATCTTTGCAGAACTACTGTGTGAGGGCCAGCTGTTCCGATGACATACCTTTCATGCCTCTGGGGCTGACAGATGAGATGGATGGTATGTTGGATGTGCATTGTGTGGCTGTGTGTTTCATGGGTCCAGTGGTGTTTATGTGCATTACTGGGGTTCCACACTGTTAGTTCTAGACAGGTTAGACTTACATGGGCGATGTTGTACGTTGAGTGGGGAACAGGCAGTAACGACTACATGGACAGGACTTCGATGGTGTTGCTGATGTGTGTGATGAGTGGCACAGTGCCCGCCGTGTGGGTCAGTACTCCAGTGGGACTTGTGCATGCAGACGTGGCTCCATGGGTGTTGCTGTATTTGTGATGGCTCATGTGGGCTATGACTCTGTAATACATGTCCGTGTGCACATTGGTCACATGATTATGACAGGGAGCAGTGCTGCGTGTTCCTCTGCTACGTGACATTTCCCAAATGTTAGTCGTAATACTGTCCTCATGCCTACAGACACCCCGCCCTGTACAGTACTCTACCTACTTGTTGGTTTGGAGGGCGCAATGCAATGGATGCCATATGGTACTGGGAGGGAGGGGTGCTCCATCTTGCTGGTCTGTGGGAGTGGGGGCGGTGTCGTGTGTTGTGGTGATGGCTTACCACCCACAGAAACCCCTCCATGTACGGTAAGATATCTACCTTTCGGCTGAAGGTGTGCACTGCAGTGGCTGACACATGGGTGTGGGCTGTGCTCCACCTTGCTGTGCTGTAGTACTGGGGGCCTGGTGGGTGTTGTACTTCAGCTGTCCCCCTCCGACCCACTGACTTTGTGTTCCGGCTACTTACCTGTTACTTGTCGGTTAGTGCAGCTATGGCTGACACATGAGTGTGGGTGTGGGGAGTGCTCCTTCTGGCGCATCTGGAGTACAAGGGGAGCTGGTGGGAGTTGCGGTGCTGGCTGACTGTACACATGCCCCCATGGTTTTGTTAGTTAGTCTGTTGCATGTGTGAGTGATGTCTTGTGTATTGTGTACTGGACATGGGGGTGTTTGTCCCTCGGAGCTATGGCATAGTGGTAGTGCATGTGAGTACATAGCGGTGTGCTGGTATACATTTGTTTGTACTTACCAGCCTCCACTCCCCCTGGTATTCCGGTGAGACTCTCCGGATGTAGGATGCCTCGCACCTTCTCCTCCCACGCCTTGAAGGTCTTAATTAGCGCTGGATTTCCTCCGCCAGTCCTGTCAGCCAGCTGCCGATTCTTGGCCTCCTTCTTTTTGACCACTCTTTTAATGTCGTGCCACCTCTTGGTGATTTCGGCTCTGTTGCGTGGCACGTTCCCGACTGCATTGACCTGGTCTACGATCCTGCTCCACAACCGGTTTCTGGTGGCTAGTGGTGTCTGTTGGACCTGGTTCCCATAGATTTGTGGGTGCACCTTGATGATCTCGTTGACCATGACCGTCAGCTCAGTGGAAGTGAACTTGGGCATTCTCTGTGCTGCCATGGTGTGTGGTTTTGTGTGTGTGGTGCTGGTGCGGTGTGTGTGTGTGGTGTGTGATGTGCAGGGGGTTTGTGGGGCCGGTGTTTGGTGGTGGTGTGGTGGTGGTGATGGGTGCGTGTCTGTGGTGTGCTGCTGTCCTTTCTGTCTCGCTGTGTTCTGTGCTCTCGTCCTCAGTTTGTAGTGTTGCATGGAATTGTGGTCTGTGAAGGGGCTGCATTTGTACTTACCTATGTGGGTGTGTCATGATGTGCTGTTGTTTTCAGGTGTGTTGTGGCTGGTGTTCTGGGATTTGTAGTTTATTTGTTTGTCCAGGGGGGATGTGTTTTCGGGATGTGTACTGTGTTTGGGTATTTGTGCGTTGCTTGCTGTGTGGACTTGTTGGCATGTTGTGTGTGTTTCTTTGGTCCGCGGATGGTTTCTGTGCAGGGACGTGGTCGCCAGGGCTTCCGCCGTGTCCATTTTTATCACTGTTGTTTACGATGGCGGGCGGTGTATTTGTGGATTTGCCGCGCTCATGTCGGGAAGATCCTAATTTCACAGCCGGTGTCTCGGTAGTCAGGGCGGGCGGTTTTGGGTTGTCGTGCGGGTTTGCGTCCGTGGCGGACGGATGGACTTCGACTCGGACATAGACGGGCGGTATTTTGTGGGTTTTTTCCGCCGCGGGTGGTGTTCGCTTCGCTACATCGTGATTGCTCAGTCGGTATTCAGAGGGTGCAGGCGGGCGGTTTTTTACCGCTCTGGTAGATGGCGGATTTTATTCCGCCCGGTATCGTAATGGACACCTTAGTTGAGAAAAACTCATCAATATATAACAAATATGAGAGTATTCCAATGGGACAGAACTATAAAATACAAATAGATAATAATGTTTTCTTTTCATTGTTTTGGTCATGCAAAGAAACAATCAACAGTGTCACTGTATAACGTCAAGAAGTGCCAACTGCAACTTTCCAAGCAGAAGAGCCACAGCTTACTCCTACCAACGCCGCAGGTGAAGAGACCTACACAGTATTGGATCTGAAAGATATCGAACTAGAAGACAAATTCCCACTAACAACTTGTGAGGACACAATTATCCAAAGCACTACCACTTCTGCTACTGTTTCTGTCACTCAAGGACAGTTTGGACTGAATTCTGTGACAAATAGGTCGAGCTCTCAAAGATGTGAACAAAACACACAGGAGGATGCAAGGCCCTTAGCACAACATCATCGCAAACTGGAGAGTGCTATGTTAACTGTCCAAAAAAACAGCATAGACGATATGTGATTTGTCGCGTAGGGTAACTGATTTACAAAAAACAAATCACACAGGTTTTCTGTCTTTGTCCATGAGATTTTCAGATTTGGCAGATGCTGGCCAAGCACTATGTGAAACCTTCATTGAAAAGGAGAACAAACAGAGGCTTAAGCAGCTCAAATCTGATATTTCCATTAACAAATTGACTGAGTCTGTTGGAAAAGTAGCCTCTAGCACTACATAAATGTGCCACAGATCTCTACATTTCCAGGCCCAATTAACTAGACTAAAAACTGTGATGAATAAGACCTTAAAAAAAATTAGTAATGATTTGCAGGTTAAAGTGAGCCCTACATCACATCAAAGGTCTGCCATTACAACACCAGAAAATGTGGAAGGTACAAGTGGCACTAACACGTCTGTGCATGACTCAATGTTACAGAAATGTCGTAGGAGAAGAAGTGGTGAAGTCAGCAGCCAATCACCAAACAAACAGGTAGTAGACCGAGCGCAAATAAATGTACAATATTACGGAGACATACATGTATGTTGGAATACGGTAATGGCAAATTATATTTTCTTATTGTTGTGTTTATTGATAAACAAATAAATAAACACATATTTGTGAGGTAACAGAACAATGTTAACATTTTGATTCAATGTGAAGCACAAGTCTATCTCTTTTTTTGGTATAATGCATTTCATTAAAAATAAGCATCTATTATCTATTGTCTCCGGTCTCTTCCTTCAGCTGAACGTAAATTGCCTTACATCATTCTTTGTTGGTTGGGAGCATCAACTCAGCTTTGTCATCAATTATTTCTTGTGGTAATCCTCTCCGCATTGCTATGTTATGCAATATTGCACACTCAGCTATTTTTTTACATGCAGTCTCTGCTGTATACTCCAAAGCACCCCCACCTCTATGAAGGCATCGAAATCTGCCCTTCAAAATGCCAAATGTTCTTTCAATCACATTCTTGGTTTCTTTGTGCGCGGCATTATAACACATCTCCCTGGCGGACCTCGGCTGCAAATAAAGAGCCAAGATCCAAGGACAGATGTCATAAGCACTGTTGCCTGTAATGAAACAATAAAAAGTGGTGAATCTTAAGTACAGTGTGTATCTTCTATGACATGTTACATACAGATGCCCATCTCCCATGTCTCCTCGGGATGTAGAGTGCAGAACTGCGAAAGATGAAAGAGTCATAAGTGCTCCCAGGATAACAGCCAGCAATGTCCGTGGTAACATAATCTGCATTGCACACCGCTTGAATGCTGAGTGAGTGCTGACGCTTCCTGTTTCTGGAGAGGAACTGAGTTGCTGAGGGTGGAATTATAAGGATGTGTGTACCATCCACACATACTATGACATTAGGAAATTGTGCAATTTGGTTAAAATTTCATTTAGTAGACTGCAAATCAGCATGGCTATTGGGGAAAAAAATATGAACATTGATTTTCGAGAGCATTGCATCCAAACGTTTCAAAGCACCCTGGAAAGCGCACTCTGGGATGTACCATCGGAAAATGCAACAGTATTTGGTAACGCACTGACACAGGCAGAAATAGGGAATATAAAACCTACATTTATTTTTGAATGTGTGCAGTGGGTCTTGCAAGCATTGGCTCCAATTCATTGATGATATCCATGACGGCCTTGCTGAGTCAGTATGTCACATACACCTCATCCTCAATTTGATCAGATAAAGTTATACGCTGCCTGTAAATGTGCTCCTGTCTCCTCCTCCTATGTAGAGCTCCCAGCCACCATCGCATAGAGTGCAGACATTGTGGATGTTAGGCCTAGAATTCAGCTGCCGTTTTATACCTGACACTTGGTTTCCACTTGCTTTCACTCGGTGGTAAATTGCACATGCTTTTTGGCCTTTTTTAGAGGAATCGCAATTTGTGAATGTTTGGTACATAGGAATAGCGCTTAGCTATTTCAGATTTCTATTTAATGAATCGGTAGATAGGGCCATATGTATAAAAGCATTTTTGCGGTTGGAAACGGCCAGATTTGCATAATCGGGCTGTTACCAACCGCAAAAATGCTTTTTCTGATGTACTAAGCCAAAATTGCGATTCGGTAACATGTTACCAAATCACAATTTGTGTTTAGTGATTCACTATTTGGAAGGGGCGTGTTGAAGGCTTTCCTTCCTAATATCGATTCGCAGTGTTATGTACGAATGTTTTGCAACTGAAATGCGGTACAAAACATTTGCAATTTAAAGTCAACTCAAAGTTGGTGGTAACTCATTTGCAAATGGGAAGGGGTCCACAAGGGACCCCTTTCCCCTTTGAGAATCGCTGAATAAATATTTTTTAAGAGCAGGCAGAGGTCTATGGGACCACTGCCTACTATTAAAAAATTAAACTTAAACATTTCATTTTTTTCATTTTAAACAAATCTTGTTTTCCTCTAAGGAATACGGGCTGTATTTTTAAAAAAAAGATTGCTTTACTTAAAAGCAATCACAGACATGGTGGTCTGCTGACTCCAGCAGGCCACCATCCCTGTGATGGCAGTGAACCCTAGTGGGTCGCTAATTGCGACCTCCCTCATTAGTATGCATGAGGCAGGTCTGTTTGCGACCCACTAGGCATCACTAATGAAACTCAAAAGAGTTTCAGAAATGAGGAATAGTGATTTCCTAATTGCGATTCTCAGGAAATCACAATTACAAAATTTCTATTTCTAATCTTCTCACATTTGGCCTTTAGTTCTCCATTTAGCAATTCCCTATTTATTCGGTTTCAAGTGAGACTTTAGGGAACCCTTATTTTTACCCTTTGGTACATAGCATTTGTTTTATGAATGATTTTGCAGTCTCTAAACCTTTGAACATTAAGCTCTTTGTCTCTTCAGCCCTTTAGTGGGCATCTACAGGTCAGCAAACATGTTTCCTGTAGTGTTCTTGGTATTATGGAGTTATTCTTCTTGGTGCTAATGTAGAAATGTTTTTAATAATTAAACATTATTGCATAATTCAGATGTGTTTAAGTTAGCATAACTAGGTTGCAGGCAAATTGACAAGGCCACAATTAGCTTGCATTGACATCTTTCCAGAAAGATATGTCCACTTTTATTTTACAAGCACAAGCCTTTTCACGTGCATTTCTCTGTGCTCTTTTCCATTTTAGGAAAATAAGTGAAATAGAAGATCTCTTCATGGTGTCTGTTTATTGATAAAAATACAGTTGCATTAATTTGCCTCCTCATGAGAAAGTTGTGACCGGGATGTTCCTGTATGTTGCAATAGTCAAGACCCTTTGCCTAGCCTCCAACTAGTGAGCAATTCATGCTCTGAGAGTATTATCATTTGTTAAGATACATAAACGCACAAACATTTCCTTCATTTACAATGTACAAAAAACATTAATATGCATCAAAATAGGTCTAGATGTAACATGTTTGATGTACCTTGAGCAATAATTGGTTAATTCACAACTATCTTTGTTAATGTAGCCCTTTTATGTAATTTCACACCATGTGGAGGGATGGCTTTGCTCCTAAAATCTTATAAAAGATTATTTTGGGGGGGAAATATGCCAGTGTTTCGGCTTACTTCTTAGGAATCAGACTCCATGTTAGTCTGTTTACTCACATTATACTTGAACCTTTCCTGAATTTCTAACTGTACAGACTCTGCGCGGGTCTGTGATTTGATTCATACTTGAGGCTTTTTGTACATCCTGTTGAGACACACTGTATGTCAGTCCTTTTGCTGAACTATACCTTGGTTTTGGTTATTTTCTTACTTTGGAAGGCAAACTTATATTGATCCTGTAGCATTATTTGATTTTGACTTATTATAAATCCTAATTCCCAATGATTTTACTATTGAGTTTTGTTTGCATTCTGTAATAATCCTAATTTTGAATACATCTTTATGATTTTTTCTTGAATTCTTATCTTGTGAAGGTTTTATTAATTGGTACTAAGTCATGCTAAGTCTTACGAAGACTTAGAAAGTCCAAATCATGCGCGTCAACACTAATCACACTGAGAAATGCTTAAATTACAACATTACAATGTGTTGAATAAAACAATGATAATAAAACAGTTATAACAAATATGTTCATAGTTAGATTTGAATCTTTCACTCTGGAACTGTGAAACCAAGATTTCCTAATGCTCTACCAGTCACTTTGGAAATCAGGAACAGTGCTGCCATGGGGCCACTGAAGATAGCTGCCTTACAACGCCACCTCAAAAGGCCACAATTTAACCAAGCCATGAACGTCAATTCCCACTGCTTTTTTCATTGTCTTTTGTACTGTGGAGGCTACCGTTGCCTGGCTGATTTGTGGATTTCTGTGGCTAAGTGAGAGCCACTCCTTTTGTTGATAGAAGTTAACTGGCATCTGCTTTTTAAGGTGGTGTGTCATTGTGTTCCGGGTGACCAGATCTATCCACATTTCGTGCATTGTGCACATACAGCATAGCACACTGGAACACCAAACACTCATTTTAGGCACACAATTTCATCCAGTTGAGCATATATCCAGTACATGGACAAAAAGTAACTGAAGGCATTTCAAGACATTTAAAACTTGCATAACAGTGTAAATATATACAGATATTATTGCAAAACTTTGTTTGGGAAGCTGCAGGTCCTCATCAATGTAAAAAATAACATTGGCTTTAGGCAAAAAAATGTTTTCGGGTCTCAAAAATGCACTCATTACAATAGTACTTCCTGGCACTGAACAGAACTCCTATGTGTATGGATGTTCTCCCCATGAAAGGACAGCATGCAGTATCGGTAGTGAAGCCAGCCAATAGCTGAAATTGGCTGACATATTGCCACTTGACGAATGCAAGAATGGGTGTACAAAGAATGTGAATGACAACCACAGACCAATTGGCAAAGTCTGTCTGAAATATTCTATAGGTAACTATGTTATACTTATAATTTTAATAAAAACAAAAGGTCTTGGATAACACAGATGTAAAAATGCCAAACGGTCAGCACTGGCTGCTAGCATCTGGCCTTTGAGAAAGAAAGCAAGAAAGAAAAAACACAAGAAAGAAAAAAAGGCAAAAAAGAAAGAAATAAAGAACAAAGAAGAAAAGGAAAGGAAAGGAAAAAATAGAGAGAAAGAAGGAAGGTGGACAGAAGGAAAGAAAGCGGGACAAATGGAAACAAAGCTAGACAGATGGAAAGGATAAAGGCAAGAAAGATGGTAAGTAAAAAGGGAAGAAAGATGGAAAGTAAAAAGGCAAGAAATATGGAAAGAAAGAAGCAGAAAATGAAGAAAGGAAGGAAAGAAAAATGGTAAGCAAGCAAAAAAGACAAAGAAAGAAAAATAAATGAGAGAAAGAAAGAAAAGAGAAGAAAAAAAGGAGGAAAGAAGGAAGGCAAGAAAGAAAGATGGGCAGAAAAAAGAAAAAATGATACAAAGATGTAAAGAAAAAGAAAGAAACAAAGAACGAAACAAAGAAAAAAGAAAAAAACAAAGAAGGCAAGAAATGAATAAGGCAAGAGGGAAGGAATCAAAGAAGGAAGATAGAAGGAAGGAAGGAATTAAAGAAGGGAAATGGAAAGAAGGAAAGAAAGAAAATGGAAAGAAGGGAAGAAGGGAAGGAAGAAAAATAGGCAGAAGGAAAGAAAGCTGAACAAATGAAAACAAATCTGGACAGGCAAGACGGAAAGAAGAAACAAACAAACAAATAAACAAACAAAGAAGCAAGAAGGATAGAAAGCTGGACAAATGGAAGCCAAGCTAGAGAGCTGGGAAAGAAGGAAAGGCAAGACAGATGGAGAGACAGAAGGAAAGAAAGAAAGAAAGAAAGAAAGAAAGAAAGAATCAAGGAAGGAAGATGCAAAGATGGAATGAAAGAAAAATGGACAGAAGGAAAGAAAGCTGGACACATTGATACAAAAATAGAAGGAAAGATGGAAATAAGGAAAGAAAGAAGAAAAAGTAAAGGAAAGAAAGAAAGAAAGAAAGAAGGAAGGAAGGAAAGAAAGAAAAATGGCAAATCAGCAAGAAAGACAAAGAAAGAAAAAAGGAAAGAAAGAAGAGTGGAAAGAAAGAAGGAAGGCAAGAAGGAAGCCAAGAAAGAAAGATGGACAGAAAGAAAGTAAAAATGATAGAAAGATACAAAGAAAAAACGAAGGAAATAAAGAAACAAACAAACAAACAAAGACCCAAGAAAAAAGGAAAGACAAAAAGAAGGCAAGAAATGAAAAAGGCAAGAAAGAAGGGAGGAACGAAGAAAGGAACGAAGGAACAAAGGAATGAATGATGGAAGGAAGATGAAAAGAAGGCAAGAAAGAAAAATGGAGAGAAGGAAAGAAAAAAGCTGGACAGAAGGAAAGAAAATTGGACAAATGGAAACAAAGCTGGACAGGAAGGAAGGAAAGAAAGTAAGGAAGAAAGAAAATTACAGGTAAGCAAGAAAAAAGAAAGAAAATCAAAGTAAAGAAAGAAAGAAGGGAAAGCAAGAAAGGAAGCAGGAACGAAAGAAGAGAGGAAAGTAAGGAGGAAACAATTAAGGCAAGAAAGAAAGATGGACAGAAAGAAAGAAAAACTTATAGAAATATAGAAAGAAAAAAGGCAAGAAGGAAAGAAGGAAAGAAAGAAGGAAAAGAAGAAAGAAGGTGGAAAGGAAGGTGGAAAGATGGGAAGAAAGGCAGATGGACAGAAGGAAAGAAAGCTGGACAAATGGAAACAAAACTGGACAGATGGAAAGGAAAAATGCAAGGAAGATGGAAAGTAAAAAGCAAAAAAGATAGAAAGTAAAAAGGAAAGAAAGATAAAAGACAAGAAAGTTGGAGCCAAAGAAACAAAGAATGAAATAAACAAAGAGGGCAGGAGGGAAGGAAAGAATGAAGGAATGAAGAAATTAATGAAGGAAGGAAGATGGAAAGACAGAAAGAAAGAAAAATGGACAGAAGAAAAGAAATCTGGAAACATGGAAAAAGCTGGACACAAAGAAAAAAGAAAAGAAGGAGAAAATTACAAAAAGAAGGAAAGAAAGGAGAATGGCAAGCATGAAAGACAGCATAAAAGACAAAGAAAAGAAAAGAAATGAAAGAAAGAAAGAAGGAAAGAAAGAAAAAAGAGAGGAAAAATGGAAGGCAAGAAAGTAGGATAGACAGAAAGGTAGAAAAATGATAGAAATATGGCAAGAAAAAAGGCAAGAATGAAAGAAAGATGGAAAGAAAGAAAGAAAGAAAGAAAAAAAGAAAGAAAGGAAGAAAAAGTAAGAAAGGTAAAAAGAAGGAAAGAAGGGAAGATGGACCCTCACGGGTGAGTAGCGCGCTTACAATTCCCTTATTGATTGATTGACAGATGGAAGTGAAAAAGTCAAGAAAGATGGAAAGTAAAAAGGCACGAAAGATGGAAAGAAAGAAGACAAGAAAGATAGAGAGAAAGAAAGATAGAAAGAAAGAAAGAAAGAAAGAAAGAAAGAAAGAAAGAAAGAAAAAGAAGGCAGAAAAAAGAAACAAAGAAGGAAAGGAACAAAGAAGGCAAGAAGGAAGGCAGGAATTAATGAAGGAAGGAAGATGGAAACAAAGAAAAATAGACAGAAGGAAAGAAAGCTGGACAAATGGAAACAAAGCTGGACAGGAAGAAAGGAAGGATGGAAAGAAAGAAAGAAAGAAAGAAAGAAAGAAAGAAATGGTAAGAAAGAAGGAAAGAAAGAAAAAGAAATTAAAGAAAGAATGAAAAGAGGAAAGAAAGAAAGCAAGAAAGAAAGAAGAGAGGAAAGAAAGGAGGAAAGAAGGGAGAGAAGAAAGAAAAATATAGAAATATGGAAAGAAAGAAAGAAACAAACAAACAAACAAAGAAAGAAATAAAGAAAGAAAAAGATGGGCAGAAGGAAAGAAAGCTGGACAAATGGAAACAAAGCTAGATTGATGGGAAGGAAGGAAAGGCAAGAAAGATGGAAACACAGGAGAGAAGAAAGAAAGAAAGAAAGAAAGAAAGAAAGACTCAGGCTAGCCTGATTCCTGGTCATTAACTCCTGACATGGGCTGTGTGGTGTGCTGTGGCACTGGGATTCAGCCTATTGCACAGTGCTTAAAGGACACAGCCTCACTCACACTGTACACTGTACAGGCCAAGCCACGAGCATTCTTGAGACCCTTTATTTTTAACCCACAGCCACGCCCGGCTGTAGGGGGTGCATGCATAAACATTTGGGGTCATGGATCACCTTCAATGGTCCTGATGGCTCATTACATCACCTAAAACTTTAGTTGAGTTCGGCATGAGTGGTGCATACAAAGTCTCTAATTCTCTGGCTAGGTTTTGCGCTTGGCCAGAGGTTGTACCATTGGCTTCTGGTGGAGCGTCACTAATCAGTAACATTCACTGGACTCGCTTCAGCTGTCAGCTTTGCATTCTGGCTGTTGTTTGGCGAGTTGTCTTCTCCTGAAGACCCCACAGGGCTTCCTAAAACCCTGACACTTCGCACATTTCTTCGGTCAGGATTCTCATCCTTTTAAACCTTGTTGCATTCCTGACAGCTGTCTCCAAGCCCCAGCAGGCAGTCACTATGGCGCCGTTCATGGCGGTGATGACCCACGGCCTTGTTAATAGGGTGTGCAAAAGTTCCATCCTGGGTGGCGGTCACTTATTACCATTCTGCAGTGTTAAGCAGCGGCTGCACAGCCCTCTTCTCTGGCTCGCCCTATCGTTGGTTCGCTTTCTATACCTCTGTGTGCTTGCAGGGTCATACTCCAGAGCTTCCCACCACGGATAAGTAGAAATTGTGTCACACCATTTTCCCTTCAGCATTAGGGTCCACAAAGAGCATTGCATTGTGCAGTGTGGGAGGCCATGGTAGGCCTAGAGGAACCTATGAAGGTTGACCTCATGGTTAGATCCCTCCGGCATGGCTATCTGCAGGGTCTTGTTTAAGGTGCGCATGAAGCCTCGACATCGCCATTGGCTTGCAGCCATTAAGGGGTTATCTTCCGGTATTTCACTCCTGCATGTTCCAGGAGGTCTTGGAATGCTGACCCTTTGAAGGGCGGCCCATTGTCAGTTCTGATCTCCTCAGGGATGCCAAAGAGGGCAAAGACTTTCTCTTGTGCTGGGCCAACTTTGGAGAATGCCGTTGACTCTGTCAGCTCCACTACTGGGTATTTGGAGTGACTGTCCATCATCACCATTGTGATGAAGCCATTTGGGAAGCTGCTGAAATCTAGGCTGACCTTTGACAATGGCATATCGCAGTGATCTTCATTACTGACTGGTGCATGGGCTCCGGTTTCGCTTGTCATCTGGCATGGCTGTCAGTTTCCTATTAGGTTTTCGCAGCCTCTTCGAGTCCAGGGAACCACACTTTTGCCCTCAGGTGAGTTTTCATCTTGATGGCTCTTTGATGCCCTACTTGAGCCAGTTCTGTTACTCATTGGGTCAGTGAGGCTCTTATCACTAAGCTGTGTCCCCATAATATTACTCCATCTGGCATGCCACTTAGTTAATTCCTGGTTCTCCCGAGATATGACAGGCAACTTGTGTCCTGGGTATCTCCTTTGCATTCTTCGGGGCGAGATACTGTTGCGGGGGTCCACCCGGATGCCATCCTTGGTGAAGATGTATCTGAAGAATTCGATCTTGGTTTAAAAAAACTAGCACTTCTCATGATGGAGGGTGAGCCCATACTCACTTAGACGTTTCATAGTCGCGTGGAGCCATCAGTCGTGTTTTCCTATTGTCGTTGACTAGATGAGGATGTCATTGTTTATGTTCATTACCCCTTGAAAACCAGATAGCATCTAGCATATATTGTTATGGAATACTTCGGCTGCTGATGAGATTCTAAAATTCAGCCATTTGTATCTTGTCAGACAGAGATGTGTTGAATAAGTGTTTCTGTGTTGGCTGCCCTCATATAATTGGAGCTGATGGTAGCCTGCATTCAAGTCCAGTTTGCAGAACCCCTTGGCTCCATTAAGTTTTACTATTATGTAGTCCATGGTGGGGTGGGGTGATGTGCCTCTCCCTCTTGATTGCCTTATTGTGCAGGTGCATAGCGATGCACAATCAGATGTTGCCTCATTGTCTGGGTTTCTCCGCAATCACCATTAGAGATACACACAGTGTGGGACCTGACATCTAGTTTTTCCAATTTCTCTAGCTCCTGTTTGTCTAGGGGTCGCAGGCGGAATGGTACTATGTAGTGCTGTAGAGCTACCAGCCTCACTCTCTTGTCGATGTGTAGTTTTACAGGGGGTCCTTTTAGGCACTTTAGTCCCTGAAACAGATACAGGAATTGCCAAATGATTTCCTCCATTTGGGTGGCTTGGGCATTCCGGGTGAAGAATACCAGGGTGAAGTCTTTCAGTGTATGGCATCCTACTAGGGTTTCCAATTCTCCTTTAACAATGTAGAATCTCACAGGTGTTTCTTTGTCTCCATTCCGCACTGACATCCATTGTCCCTACCATCGGGGGCGTATCTCAGCCCCGTAAGCATAGATCTTGGTGGTGTTGAGGAACAGGGGTGGTCTTCCCTTGAGATGGGCATATTGTTGGTGGCTCATGACATTCACTGTGTCAATGAGGGCTTTGACCACTGTCCCTGCAATGAGTACCTCACATATTGGTTGTCGTCTCTAGTTTCTCTTCTTGTGTTCTGTGAAGGATATGGGGAAGACTTCCTCTTCCTCGGAGTTGCCCACATTCAAGTGCTCCACCGCCCATGCCTGTCATGACATCGAGCTCTGCTGTTCTGTGTCATTGAGCATCAGGTGTCTGGCTTTCCTCGAGGGTGTCGCTCTTCCCCTGGCCCACTTCTGCAGACACTTGCGAACTGGTTGAGTCTTCCACAACTCCAGCATGTTTTCCCTCGGGTGGGAAAGTAGTCCATGGGGTTCTCCTCTCTCCCACAATTTCTGCGGCAGGTGTCGGGAGTGTGTTTGGTGGATTCGTTCATCCCCCACACCACCATCTCCCCGGGACATGTTCTGATCGCATCAACTGTCTCTGTTTTGATTGTGGGCTGTTTGCTGGCATGGCCAGTGCTTAATTTGTAAAACAATAAGTGCCAGTTTCCTACATTTTGTTCAGAAGACGCGGGCGGCGCTATTGAATGTCAGAGTTGCTGAATACCAAGGATGCATAATTTTGTTTCCACCTCATCCCTCTTTCACCCACCACCAGAGACTCACTGCCCGTTTAATTCACTCTTTCAGGTTCTTTTTCTTTCCTGCTTTCTCCCATTGTCACTGTTTTCTGTCTTTCTCTTCCTCCTTCTTTCCCCCTTTTGTGTTTTTCTCTCTCTTGTTCAGATGAAGAAAAATAATTGTCGGTCCCCAAAAATGAGTGCCAGTGGACCATACCTGCAGCCACCGGCTCAAAATAAGCTGCGGGAAGGGACGTGACAGAGCACTGTACATTACATCAGAGACATTTTAAGGGATGGACAAAGTGGACAATTGCCCAGTGCTCCTAAATTCCAAGGGCCCTCCCAGGGAAAGGACAGTCTCTCCCTCTCTAGCTCACCTCTGTTTCTATATCTCCGCCTCTCTTCTTCTCGCTGGCTAACTCTACCATTGACTTGGTTTCTCTTCGCCCATTATTATTTTAATGATTTTTGGTTCCCCAGGAAAGATGCATTTCAAAGGCTTTGTGTGACCACTGATTCTAAAAGTTTGTTTGGCTTCCTGCAGGCTTCAATCAGGTGAAATACGTAAAAAAATAAAAAATTGTTATTAACATGGGCCACAGAAATATGCCTTGCTCAAAGCCCCAAAAATACTGGGGGGAATTGGACACTAGATCGTACACCTAGTAGTGATTGCACAAATACCACTCACACATTAAATTACACGTTTTTAGGTACAGGGAAATTAAGTGATTTGCCCTGAATCACACGATGTTGATGCAAGCGCTAAGGCAGGAATCCCAAACTGGGGCCCTAGGGTCCAAAATCTGCTACTGAGAGGCCACATCTACTCCAGCAGAATAACATTTCAGATTTTTAAACTTCCACAAATCCAGAGTCTGTGAAACAGATGTGAAATTAGCAATTCAAATTGCTTACTTTGCTCCTAAACAAAGACTTTGGTGCAGTAATGTTTGTGAACTGAGCTCGTTGGCCTGGAAAGTGAGGCATGAGAAATTTATTACACGTGCAGAATTAATGCACCCTGTTCTAAGAACGGATCCATATCTGTGAGATAAATTGCCCCATTAATATCGTTGGAATGTAAATCCCCCGTCCACCCCAGGGACTGAGACACTGCTGTGACCATGGGAGATTTTAGTATTGATTTTAAAACACTTGGGCACAACGGTAGATTGCGTGGCAGTATATCCGGAAGATTGCTTTAGTGACATGTAGTGAACGAGATGCGGATTATACATTTAAGCAGGGCCCACTAAGACGTCCATACTTCCAATGTCTGGAAGCGCAGGAATCTTAAACTGGGTAACAGTCATGCATAATATTTACAGCGCTTACAAAATGTAGAACTGGGGTGTGAGACATTATATAAAGGCAGTTGTTAGTGTTTGTAAAAAGTATCTGTAGCCAATAAGCTCGCAGGATCCCAGAGCCAAGGTTTGCATGTGCCTAGAAGCCCGATAGAGTGGCTTCGCCCAGATACGAGCGAGCTCTGAGGTACTGATGCTCTCACACTCACGGATTCAAGACTGCAGCTCGCTTGTCCTTTAAAATAATTAAAATACGGGTAAGTCTGCGAAATACTGACTTTTCTGATATTTGGCAGCATTTCAGAAATGCTGTTTGACGTTTTAAAATGACAAGTTCGGTGTTTTTTGCAATCGCCAATAGCTGTCCGTGCATGAAAGCGCATCTCTCCTTCCAGAAGCTCCAGCTAGGGAAGTTTGGCACGGATTGTGCCAATCGCACACGGAGGGCACAGGGGTGCCCTCCAGACGGGGCTGCATGTGTTGAGTAGCACTACTGGATAGTTTAATCACTTTTCACCACAGGCTTTGACTGCTATTCTAACAGGGAGGACAGACTGAATGAGACAAAGAATGCTATTAGGAAGAGACCTAGTTTAGTCAACCCAGTATTTCCCGGTATATCCATGTGGCAAGCAGAATATCATAAGAGACGGAGTTCAGAATTAAGTGCCAGTGCCCAGCACCGGAAACCACTGGCTCAAATTAAGCACTGGCATGGGCACCACCTTGGCTGGGTGTTAGTGCCAAGTCCATCTCTGTGTCATGTGCCATTGAGATCACTGGATTGGGCCAGCCCAGTACTAGGATGTTATTGAGGCTGATGCCTAGTTGATGGAGAATGATGCCTCTGGGAGTCATTGACTGACATCCTTGGATGAGTTGCGCAGGTGCTTCTTTAGGTTGATCGTCCTCAGTGCAGGTGCTGGAGGACTCCTGTAGGCCGGCATAGAAGTTATCTATGGATTCTCCTTTCTCGTTGGCGCGCTCGGGGTAATTTGAACCATTCAAAGTCTGGGTAGAGGTGGGGGTCGAGGTGGGTATTCAGAGCTCTGACTGCCGCATCGTAAACATTGTCTGCACCTGTCCCTGGGAGGTGCTTGAAGAACTTGTATATTTGCTCTCCTGGAAAGTGTAGTGACAACGGCCTCTTAACCACTCCACCAGCCTCTCTGGTTGCTTAAGGCGGATGACCTAAGTTTTCCATCTTGGAGTAGCGGTGGCAGGGTCAGTAAACTCACTGAACAGGCATTGACTGGGTTGTGTGATTGGGCTGCAGGTGCTTCAGGTGCTGGGGCTCGTGCATTCCCCTGTGCTGCATTGGCATCGTCCGCCATATTGCGAGGTCTGTCTCACCAGGTGGCACCTGGGCGCTGGCGTGTGAATGCCAGTGGCATCTGGCGAAGGGTGTCGGCAGGTGCTGGGCCCGCCCTCATGCGGAGGGCCATTTCAGCTATGCTTTATCCAGGTGTGGGGGCCCACTGCAACAACGCGGACAGGGTGACTGGCAGCCTGTTTATCTTATACCCTGGTATTGCAGTGATTTGTCCTTCTTTCATTTTACACAGTTTCAAAGTGTCCTCCATGCCCCTCCTCAAACACAGGGAGGTAGACACACTGCTGGTTTGGGCCCTGTCTGGTGTCAGGCCGGGAGATGGGCCTCGCTGAAGAGAGATGCGATGGTGCATGGGCATAGTGCCTGTCGCGAGCAGAGTGCGGTCACAGGGCGTGGGTGCGCCTACATAGGCTGCAGGCAGAGTACTCCGAGGAGCTGTGAGGCAGTACTTCTTCTGCGGCATCTTACCGCGTGCTTCAGTCCTGCGGAGGAAGAGTGCGTGGCGAGAGCACCTTCGTTGCCAGTGTGGTGTAGCCACGCCCGCCGGTAGGGGTTACATGCGCAAATCTTGGGGCTCATTGGTCTCCTTGAAAGGGCAGGATGGCTCATCACAGACTTCATCTCAAATTACGGGCCACTTAAAGGGGGCCGTAATTGTAAGCTAGAAGGAGAATAAGGAATCTGGCGCTCAGGGCACAGTACACCAAAATGTAAACAGTTTTATTATTAGTGCAGTGCTAAAAAGAGAAGGGGCATCATCTCTGCACCCCCTTACACATGGCTAAGAAAGGTAGAACAAATCTCTCATCACACACAATAGTGTTTTAGCACATATGAGTCTTCAGTCGTCCTTTTTGTTCTCTAGTTCTTTCTTTAATTGGGTTTGTTTGACTCCTCTGCCAGCCTGCCAGCCAACACGTGTTTCGTCTATGGGTGTGTCACCCAACGACTTTTCTCAGGGCTGGAAATCAAATTAGAAACCCATCTTACATAGTGTATACAAAATCAGGGCATTGTGTTCACTGTCCATGTCAATCAATTTTGTCAATTGTAGATCGGTGCAGTTATTGGTGGAAAAATGTCTCTTAATATTTTGAGAGTGGTTCTCACCGCAAACAGTTTCCACGTTACATGCTTAGGTGCGCTATGTTGATTGCCACTACAACCTAGTCAGTGATCAATTTTAGGATTTGGCAAGTATGCCATATTCCCAGATAGTCATGCACAGAATCAACAGTCAATTTGTGAGAATGTGTTTTATATTAGTATGCACACAAGCTAACCCAGTGTCTAGTGACACAGAAAGCCAGTGATCATCACCTTCTGTCAAAATACCGGTAATTCACAGTTGCACTCTAGGAAGTAGGAAAGAGAAAAAGTCTTGTGAGCTCTTGTTCGCCCCTTTAAGGGTAAAACTGTAAAGTTGCCATGAATACCATGTTCACGCACCTGAGGTCAATTTAGTGTATCCTCAGATGGAATAAACAGTTTTTTGTATGTATAGCTGTCATAAGACAATAGGTCCAATTGTCTCTTCACCCATCAAATCCTGTCACCTGTAATGTGATAAGATAAATAAACCGTACTGCACTATCTAGTCGGCCCAGTCCCCTTCCAAAATCTGATCAGAAATCTCAATCAGATACGGTGTGGTGCCATCCTAACCCCCATGTCCTTAGTTCCTTACCTGTGTACAGGCGTGAGGCTCCGTATTCTAAACCTTGATAATGCGTCCGTCCAGCGTTCTCAATGGGCGCCATCTTGTGCGTCCCTTAAATGTAAGAGCGTCTTCATGTCTCTTTGAGAGTACAGAGCAGACAAGCTGAGGCCTCTAATTAGTTCCACTATCGTAGACTGAATTATAAAACATATTAGTTCCTTTGTTAACCCGTCAGTCTGTCTGAAAGTGTTCTTCATTGTCCCTGCATGTGTGAATTTGGGACTGTATTAATATCTACATTGACGAGAGGCTCTGTAGTCTCTGCAATGCGCCTGTCCAGCGTTCTTAATGGGCGCCATCTTGTGCGTCCCTTAAGCATAAGAGCGTCTTCATGCCTCTTTGAAATAGAGAGTGGACAAGCTTATCCATTGTCCCAGCATATACAAATATGGAACTGTATTAATAATTATATCTACATTAACGTTCAGAGAGTGTTTATTAGGGAATAATAAATATTGCAGGGGCGGCTCCCCCAATAGGGCGGAGGAGCGTCGCCCCACTGCTTTCTCGCAGTGCGAGAAGCAGAAACATGAAATGGTAAAACTACCATTTTATGTTTCTGCTTTTCGCACTGCGAGAAAGCAGAAGTGTGGGGTTGAAGGCGGGCGGGTGGGCAGGGCTGCTCTATGAGCAGGGCTGGGCAGGAGAGGAGTGGTGTGCCCACTCCTGAGTCTGGGGCCGCCCAAACCAGTCATGCGCCCTCTGCCCTTTCTCCATGCAGGCTGCAATGCAGCCTACATGGAGAAAATGGCCTCCCCATAGGCGCCTGGCTGGACGGCGTACCCACTAATCACAAAGCTGCCATCGCAGCATTGTGATTGGCTTAGGGAAGGGGAGGGTGGCTGCCTGCTTCCTGTTCCTGCTGCGGGACCCGGCCTGCGGACAGGTACGTTTTTTTTTTATTATTAAATTTACACCCACCCCCTCCCCGCACGATTAATGTTGGCCGCAACTGAAATATTGTCCCATTATTTGTCCCGATCCGGCTCTATTCCGTATGGCACCGTAGACACATTGATGCCTCTAATCGGTTCCGACATCTTAAAGCATGTCAGTATTCGCGACTATTTATTCGTCCTCAGGCTGTATCACCAATCCGGCATAATATGTAACTAAATATATTCATATTAAAATATGTTAATATTAAAGGAATACTATCAAATGCACTACCCCATTTAGAATCAATCTCCAATTTGTACACGGCATTATGTCCTAAGGGTTTGTTCATATATAGTGTGACACCAGGATTAACCTAGTTTGAATTGAGTGATTGTTATAAGCACCGATCTGTGCAAAAAATGTTATCCTCTTTTTTGAACTCAGATCATCATACTGGGTATGTAGTGGCAAGCGATTACAAATTTCAATATCTTGGTACAAATTTCAATATCTTGGTACAAAAGGTCACATATATATATATATTTATAAAACCCATGTGTAAGTTGTGTGAGCCAATTGTCTTGCCGTTGCTGCTTGGGGTAACTTGGGCTTAGTAAAGCCCTCAATGTGCGACCTCTACGGAATGTGATCCCTGGTCTCCGTGGTACAAAATCCTCCAACGGCCCTGAGTAGGTGCTAATGTCTTTTCAAACATTTGCGGTATGACAGTCCATTATAGTCAGAAATATGATGTATGTAAGACTATGTACAATGGGTTTCTATTTTGATTTCCAGCCCTGAGGAAGTCGTCGGGTGACACACCCACAGACGAAGCACTTTAATTGGGCCATTGGTGCCTGGGCAAAATGGCAACAAGCACAATTTGCTCTCTGTGCATGATAAGCTGTAACTGGCCCAAATATTATTTGCACCCATTTTAGCACCCCTTATGTAGATTATTTCTCTGAACCACATCTCTTATTATTGTTTATAACAAAAATCGATGTTGGTGAACTCTGAAATCAATGATACCACAGATTTAGCTCTGCCCACAAAGATTTATCCATCCAATACATTTTCGATATGGCACAAACACGACATCTCCACCTTGCCTGTACCAAAGTGTGATCTGAATGAAACATCTAGATGAATGAACGACATATACACTTTCCTGGGGAAAAAAACAACACAACTGATTAAAAAAGAAGATCCTCTCCTGCTTCCCCTATCTCAATCTGTGAGATAATTGTAGGGTTCCCCAGTCTTCACTCAAAGTCTTTGATTAGATAACCATAGTAGCTGTCCGCCATTTTGAAGTGGAAAGTAGGTAGTAGAGCTCTCTCATGGAAAGACTGTTCAACCGTTTAATTGAACCAAATGTGTAGTTACACAAATGGTAATTTTATTCTGGTGCATTAATGTGATGGACCGCCAACTTTGAAACTAAGGGCCTGATTTAAAGTTCGCCGGATGGGTTACTCTGTCACAAATGTGACGGATATCCCGTATAGGGTTGCCACCTGACTGGTTTTCTACCGGCACCGCAGGTATTATGATATCCGGCCGTACAAAAATATGCAAAATCATCTAAAGCCAGTATTTTTAGCCTTCGTATGTACATACATCAAACAGCAAATATAAATATCAAGCACTTTTAGATGTGTTCTAGAGCTTCGTTAATGATCCATGACTTCTAAATTAAGTAAACAAAGACAGAAAAGTCATGTTACAATAGAATATACACAATTTTGTTTACAGTCCTATTTAGTATCACATCCAGGCCTTTGCAGACTCTTAAAACAAAAGCAAATGACCGGTATTTTTCTCTTGGAAACGTGGCAACCCTACAGCCGGTTTAAAAGTTCTATTGGATATAATGCACTTGTAATACAATGGATGGGATATCCGTCAGGTTTGTGACAGAGTAACCTGTCCACTGAACTCTAAATCAGGGCCTGAATTAGCTATTTATCGCCCTTGCAGTGGAGCAACGACAAGGATTGAGGTATTGATGAGGTGGGTAGAAGACCAGGAGGTAGACATTAGCTCAGAGCGTAAGTTCCCAATGACAATGTATATATCTTGACAAAACTCTGCACACACCCTTTCACACACTATATTACAAGCAGTGGCGGATGGTAATTTTGCCTGGGGGGAGGGTTGCGGGGGGCCACACACATACACATTCACTCATACCCATGCATTCACTCATGCGCACACACACACACACACACAGAAGCATTTACAACACTCACTCACAAATACACATATATTCATACATACAAACAAGCACACACCAAACATAAAAAACACATAAAACTTAACTTAATTGTATAGAGGTAAGCCTTGTAGGTCCCAGGAGGGTTGGGACTGCTGCCTTCCCTCATTGGCTGACCTAAAGTCAGCCAATGAGCGAAGGCTGCAGTTCCTCACTCGTCACAGAGTGGGATGGGGTCAGTGAGAATGCTGACGCCACCCCACTCTGTGACGAGGTGTCACTGACTGAAACTCGGCCCAGGGCACTACAGGGCTCAAAATTGAACTGCCCAGGTCCGAGGCAATCAGTGACGCTCCCCCTTACACAAGAGAGAGGGCCTCGAGGCACTTTTGCCAGGCTGAGGAGATCACGCCCCCAGGGCTGTGAAATCCTCAGCCTAGCAAAGTTCAGCTCAGGCAGCCAGGGGCATGCACATTTAACACATGTCTAGCTCCTGGCTGCCTGATCTGAACAAGAAGAGTGTCTTCCAGGCGGACCTTTATTCAGCCTGACAGACAATCTTTTTGCCCGGGAAAAAGGTGGTGGGCGTGGCCTCTCAGCTCATATGGACAGGTCACGGCTTATTAAAAGCACACAATTTCTACAAACGAAAAACAGCATATTGGTGGGGACATGACGTATCCCCTGCACATCCATCCCATGCATGAAGTGCACACGTACATCCTTCACATACATCTACATGCACCTCCATAGAAAACTACACACAGAATACATACGAATAATCTCAACACACACAAACTGCATAAGCATAAGGACCAGATAATGCACATTTCTCTACACATGCAAACTATACATACCTGTAAACAAGAAACAAGCCTGATCAGTATATGTATCAGTGCATAAAATATACATACTCCTGCTGCACTGCCTAAATGTGCTTCTAAATAAGCTGCGCATACAACACACACTGCAGATCAATCTCTCTCTCCCACTACACACTCCATTTTGCTTGATTAAGAAAGTACTTTGCCATTATTTCTTAAAGGTCCCTTTCAAAGAAATGCTAATCAATATGCTCTCATAATGAACTGAAACAGAACGCAAATTGATGGCTCAATCAGGAAATATTAATCAAGCTGACTCGCAAAAGCCATTCACATTCTCCTAAACAAACAGCAAAGCTAAGAGGCAGAAGGGAAGCAGCAAACACTCCCTGGCAAACCAAGACACAGAGGGGTATATTTGCAAGGGGATAGCGCCACCAGAGTGTCACTTTTAGCGACGTCTGGTGGTGCTATCCCCTTCTACATATTTTCAAAGTGGCGCTAAGCCACTTTGAGTGGCTTAATGCTGCCTTTTAAATACGGCCCCTTTACACGCATCACTTTGCCTGAAAGGAGCGTGCAGTGGGTGCTTGCTGTAGGCGTTCCACCACAGCACCCATAGCATGTTGATGCTGCCCCAGATTTACAAGGATGTGTAAATCTGGGGCAGCGCCAAAAACGCTATGCAATAGCAGGCGTTAGAATGGCGCAACGAGGAGAAATACTTTTATTTCTCCTCGTTTTTGTATTGTCTATGTGTGCTGCATTGTGCAGCACACCTAGAAAGAGCAAAACACCATTAATGATTGTTTATGTGCAGGAAGGTGTTCCTTCCTGCACATAAACAATAATTAAATAATGACAATTTGCTACATCTATGTGTACTGCAGAATGCAGCACACATAGAAGTAACAAATCGCCATTATTGATTGTTTATGGGCCCGATTCACAGAACTAACACGTCAAAAACGTAAAGTTAGTACTTTTTGGTATTCACAGAATACACTTACTCATTTTGGTATTCACAGAAGGCACTTACTCATTTCGGTATTCACAGAAGTTAGTAGTCCTAACTTTAGGACTCCTAAATGCCTTCTGTGAATACCGAAAGTCTTAAAGTTAGGATTTTTCTCAGTTTAGGAGTAGTACAGTTAGGATTCCTAACTTTAGGACTCCTAAATGCCTTCTGTGAATACCGAAAGTCTTAAAGTTAGGATTTTTCTCAGTTTAGGAGTAGTAAAGTTAGGACTCCTAACTTTACTACTCCTAAACTGAGAAAAATCCTAACTTTAAGACTTTCGGTATTCACAGAAGGCATTTAGGAGTCCTAAAGTTAGGACTCCTAACTTCTGTGAATACCGAAATGAGTAAGTGCCTTCTGTGAATACCGAAATGAGTAAGTGTATTCTGTGAATACCAAAAAGTACTAACTTTACGTTTTTGACGTAAGTTAGTTCTGTGAATCGGGCCCTATGTGCAGGAAGGCACACCTTCCTGCGCATAACCAATCATTCCCTGCAACGCAGGCACTCTTGCACCATGGTGCAAGGGTGCTTGCGTTGCCGCTAGGCAGCTGTTTTTACCACCAGCACTGGGGAAAACACAGGGCTGCGGCATAATATTGTAAATACTGTGCATCCCTGCATTTTGGAAATGGCGGAGCGTGGCGCAGCCAAATTTGGCGCGGCTTCGCGCTCCTCCATTCCCTTGTAAATATGCCCCTCAGAGTCATCTAACCACGGTATTTGATCAAGTCTAAACAGAAACTTCACAATCACATCGGATGGACTTTGCAAAAGAGTTCAAGGACAAGCAATAGTTGTATAGGGTGGGCTGAGGTTGAATTGTGGCCTATAAAATAGATGGCAATAATCAAACCATAGTGAAAGGCCTCATTTTATTCATGTTTCTTTCGGTCACTTCAGAGCCCTCAAGCTAAAGTCTGTACATAGAGTAGTTGGTGGAGCTGGAGTCCGGTCATTGAAAGACAGGCCTGAATCTGTTTCAGTTGCTGCTCATTAAGAGGTGGATTTTAGTTGCAAGGGAAGCAGAACAATCTGGTTTTCAGACCTTTCCCAAACCTAAAGTACTCAGGTTCTGCCCTAAGGCTTGGATTCAATGAGTTCAACAAACTGATTTCTTAGACTCCCAGAAATCTGACTTTATGTTTGTTCCATTTCAAGACTCAAGGAGATCCAGTCTGATGGTGGCACCAAGTACAGGTTTCTGTTGGGCACACAGTGGTGTGCTGTTTATGTTTCTTTATAGGATCATGGTCTTCTACCCCTGCAAGCCTTGTGCACAATGTCAGGAACTTCGAACTTTATTGTTGATTCCATTGAAGTGAGTAGAGTGTTTTAATCCTGGTTTTACATGGTTGCAAATCTGGAGATCCAAGGCACCTTATGTCTGCTTGCTTTAGAAGCCTTTGTAATTTGCAGATGAGTTTTGTAGGGAGCCTTGTTTCAATTATATCACAGTGGTTATGAAACCTCTTATCACCTCCACCAAGTGGTCAGTACTGAGGAGTCTCGAAGGACTAAGGGCCAGATTATGACTTAAGTGGGCTTACTGTCAGCCCGCCACTGTGGTGGTCCAGAAAACGTCACTAGATTGGCGGCATCCCGACCACTATATTACGAGTCTTCCGCTGGGCTGGCGGTGTGAGGGCGGCGGCATGCTTCAGCTCTTGAAATGAGCTGGAAGCCAATGCCAACCATAATGCGCTGCCTCCAGCCAGTCGGGCGCACTGTTTCCTTGCATTCTGTTGTGCAAGAGAAACATTGCGCGCACCGACCTGATGGCATTGGAGGGCACTACATGAGCACCAGCTACATTACACATGGGCACATTCGCCCTTGAGCCATTACTTTGGCTCATTACCTTCCTTTCCGCCGACTCTCACATGGCGGTGTCCCCGCCAGGAACAGGTCGGCAGAAAGGCAGGTTGTGAATGGGCTGGCGGTGAGCTGTACGGGACTGCCTCCTTGGGCCTCCACTGCCTCTGCTGCCTCGGTAGCAGAAATGTCGGCGCTGGCAGCGGTCCTGAGGTGGTGCTCCTGCTCACTTCCTGATCAGGCAGTCGGACCGCCAAGAAAATGGGCGCTGGACCGCCGAAAAGCGACGGCAGTCCCCATCATGGGGTCATCGTAATCAGGCCATAAGCTGCAAGTAGGACTCTTTTTGACCCCCACATGGCACAGGGAACCAAGAACAGTTCAGGTCCAAAGCGGCGTCCCAGGGTCCTTACCGCAAGCGCAATAGATGATCATGAACATAGGCTCATGTGCCCTCAAAGGCTCCTGAGGGGGATTATGATTCTACCATATCCAGGATTTGAGTCCTAGCTCTGTCCATGCATTGGAAGCTCTCTTTTATCCAGAAAATGCAGTCCAAGCAAGAGGGGTGGTGATGTGCTGTCACTATTTTTTAATGCGTATTACATATATTCATTACTTACTCATATTCGAGTGTGAATTTGTGTTCGGATTGATCATATTGAATGATTCTCATGTTAATAGTTTGATCACAGTTAAGGTGTGTTTATGTTACGTTAGCCATGGTTATTGTAGGCCTCAGAGTGGAAAGTCTTGCTAACATCGATATTGTGCCTTTGGCTGACATACGCTATCTCACTCTTTAGTCTCATTTCAGGAGCAAAGCTAAAAACAATCGTATGAATAATAATTGTTTCAGTTGTTTTCATACAAATGAGATCATACTGTTGATAGATTCACTGTAACATTATATTTAGTTTTGTAGTTTGTGCACAGGACAGTTGACCGGCCAAGACAAGATAACCCTGAAGGTCATGCAGCTATAGACCTCCTTTTTGTGATGCCTGTGAAAGACAACGTGCACAGCTTATCATCAAATGTTAGATTTTGATTGGTTCCTGTCTCCTGGCAACCATGGGGAGGTGTACTTTGCTTCAGAAAGTGTTTTTATTTGTGCTTGTTAGTCAGCAGCAGCGCTTCACACAGGTAAGAGCGGTGGGGCGGGGTGGGGGTGTTGGAAGTTGACAGATGACCTGTTAAGTAATATTAAATAAATAAATAAAACCACTTACCTTGAGCTCGCCGTATTATTAGTTAACCCATCATCTGTTGACTTACACTGCCCCTCCTCACCGCTCTAACCTGTGCAAGCCGCTACTGAGCAGCAGACTGCTCCTGCCCATCTTTGAAGGCAGATACCCCTCTGCCTCACTTGTGACCATTTACCTAATTTGCTTTGCTCCCTGAGTTTAACTCTCAAGCAACTCTCTTTTCCCCTTGTCTGACTTAACCTTTGTTTGGTTCCTCCATGATAGGATTTACTTGCTAACACCTGCTGTTTAATTTCCACAATTCCTCCCGAAACTTTAGTTTAACTTTTGGGAAGTTCACATCATGGGAACTGAATCTTATTCCATATGCATATGTCTATCTTTAAATAATTTGTCTTCACATTTTCTGTTTTGACCTGCTTTGGATTATATCAAGTTATGCTGTAATTAGGTGATTATTAATTTATGATTAATCTGACTGAATTGAGCTGGTAACTTTGCTAATCTGCTGATAAAACTTTATGGTTTGCAAATGCACTACCCTTTGTTGTTACTGTGGGGTAAAATGTGCTTCACTGTCATTGAAATATTGTTTAACTGTTGATGTTAAGTTTCAATTCGAGACAAAGATCCATCCATTCGAGTGTAGCCTTGTACCTGGATTTGCACTGAAGACTTTGTATGGTGCAAACCCCATCCCTGGCTTCATGGGGCGTTTTAGCGTACTTTGAAGGCCTGCTTTCCAAGACGAAGAGGATTTGGATGCCATCAGAACATATTTAAAGGTTCATCTAACACAGCTCCAAGAGCTATGATAAAGGGCACTTACTAGATATTCAAGAGGAAACAGGAAAGGGAGGACCCCGGAAGCACACATGCTGAGACGACGATTCCATTCTCCTAACCTGTACTTGCTGGCTGCAGTGTTAAGGAAGCGCCAAAAAAAAACATTCTTTGAATGTACTCATTAGTATATCATGGTCCAGGAAGGATGCCTATTTTTGTTTGTCCAAGGATTGTCCAAGGTAAACAGGTGTTCTTCTGTGATTTGCCAGGTCAGTTAAATTGTTTTTTGTGAGCCTGAAGTTAGACTGGCGAATTTGTACAATGCAATTTTGTTCAACACACTCTTGGAACAATCTTGTAACTTTCCACCCTGTGATCATCCAGTGTCCGAGTCCATTGGAGACTGGCTGGCAGATAGCCGAGGTATTCCGGCTGGCCGACAGTTTCTTCAGCAGAGGTACAAAGATGGCATGTTTCATGGGGCAAGGTGTGAAGTCATAGAGAAAAGAGGGAATAATGAAAGCTAGGGGGTGGTCCTCAAGAGATAGAAGCAATTACATTATTCATGCCACTATGAAGAGCTCTGTAGACAGATCTGATACTTACTTGAACTTTGGATCCAACTTGAGAACTTTTCTTTGGTCACTCATTGGAAGTGGCAAAGGAGGACTGAAGAGGACGCAGGGTCAGGCTTGCTGGAGTTAGAATTTCTGATTTTGATGAGTGTGGTCTCAAGAAGCAGCAGTAGATCTTCATAGTGCCTACAGGCCACTCTTTTAATGCATTTGGATTGAAAATCCTGTTACAGATGTTGAAAACCCTCCTTGTTTGATTCATGGGCTCATAAATGCGTTTGGCAAGCTAGGTCATTTTGTTTGACTTAACAGCATTGTGATAGTGCCTCTTGTGCCTCTTGCAACAAATCATGGGATTGTCTGCAATTGATTTAGTCTAATGGCTTTCAAAGTTGTGGCTGGTGCATGTTAGTCAGGCAGTTTACCATTATCCTAATCGTCAATGGATTTAATGCTTGTCTATACCTTTCTGGTTCTAAGTGGAGAAAGTTTGTCCATTGTGGAAGAAATGTTAAGTTAGAGGATTACCATCAAGGCTTTAGGGAGAGGCACATTCAGGGATATTGTCTTGATTGTAATCCAGGTTTCTTCGAACTCTTCAGGGCATATGTGTGTTTAGCCCCTTGCTGTGATAGGATGTGAAGGATGCCTTGTTCTGTGGATGGTTTGGGACAGTAGGTTGGAGAAGTTAATGGGAATGAAAGAGTGGCCCGAGCATGACAGTGATTGCAGATACAAGAATGGATTCTTTATAAGATTTAAGTCCAATGTGTACACCTTACAGTATGCATTGGGCCACACCCTGCCCTAGTGTACCCCAACTTTGGCTTATTTTTAAGGAAATCTTAGTCTGGTCTTGACTCTGGTATGGGAAACAGCCTTTAGTACGCATGCTTTACATCGCATGCCATTACAACGCGGTCGTTACAACGACCGCGTTGTTACAACGTGAACCATTACATCGCAAGTCGTTACAAAGACTTGCTGTAGGGGCCAGAAGGTGTTGGATTTACAATCCAACACCTTCCCTGCTGTTGCACAAACTGGAGTAGGAATAGTAAATTATACTATTCCTAAGTCCAGAGCGCCCCCTACAGCAAGTCGATGAAATGACTTGCGATGTAATGGTTTGCGTTGTAACAACCGTTGTAACGGCTGCGTTGTTATGGCATGCGATGTAAAGCATGGGTACTAAACGTATATATTCCTCTGGTATGCTAACCTACAGTTTGAAATCACTCATAATGACCCAACAGTGCTGGATAGTAATTTGTCCTATAACATAGATTGTGTCGTGGGACAGTGTAGATCGTTGCAACAAAGAACGAACTATTTGTTTTCAGTATGAAGCGAGTGTCAACAGGCTCCAAGGAAATCAAAACACTAGGTGCAAGTTAGATAATCAATGTGAACTAAAGTTATCACTGCTCTTCGCATTGACTCCTTACTGCTATGGATGATCTTGAAAGCAGCAGCCAGGATGGTCCGCAATAAAGGTGAGAGAGTTATCAATAACTGTTTCCGCTAGCTTCACATTGAGGCTGTGGCTTTCAGCTAGTAAGTCAGGCCGGTCTAGAGCTTGCTTGCTGGCTGATGAGATCCTCTTTTATGTGAGAGATGGCTGGCACTGGAGGGTTGGGCTTGGGTTTAGCACTCATCCTTCAAGCACCTGTATCAATAACATGCTTGGCTGTTGTTGTACACGCTTGCCCGAATAACCTATTGCTGTGTTTATTTCCTAAGGTGGTGTAGTAGGCAGAACATATGGCAAAGGAGTTGGGGTTCTTCTGGAGTGATTACTAATCAGCCTGGGGTGGTTTAGATTCTAGTGCTGCAGAAGCTGCTGAGCTCTGATTGGCCCTCTTGGGTGTGCTGCAGAATACATTAAAGACTAGCTCTTTCTACACTTGATGAGGACTGGCCATTGGCATTGATATTGTTTGTTCATTTTCAGAGGAAATTGGAGATAAGCAGGAAACTGAGTGTGTGTCCTATCTGAATGATCAAGCTCTTCGTTTTGATGAACTCTTTCTAAAATATTAACTGGCATGGCTTGCAAAGTGTAAGAAGCTACTTTTGGGCATTTCAATTATTTCAGTTTTTATCTTTTTGTTTAGAGACAGAGTGGTTAGAAGGAGCATAAATTCGGAGGCTTTCCTGATAAGCTGATTTTTAAAACACAAACGGGGCTGGGGAAGAGTCAGTCACATACCATGCCACAGGGAAATTAGGAGTTTTTCCAGCAAGTGTTTTCCTCTCAAAAGCCTATAGGTCCTAAGCAGAGTCAGTCAAAGCGTAAGCCACACCCAAATTGTCAGTACCACTAGGTCAAAGACATTCACACATTAGACTCACCTGACTCCTGCAATTTGATAGGGAGCAACCAGTTGGGAACATTCACAAGTTCCTTACAGCCTTTTCTGTCACTGTTATGGTGGTGCAATGGGTACAGCTGCAGGTGGCAAGACTCGATGCAACTCCCCTCTAGTTAGTGTACATCATTCCAGGATGGTTATCAACACAACCAAACAATAACCAACCAAATTCCAAGATGGCCACCAAACACAAACTCCATTCCACCAGGTTCCCCTTTACGACTGGCCCCTCCTTTCTCATTCTCTGAACAGCCTATCTGGTCAGGTGCCTGATGGTCTGTGACTGACCTTTACGTGTCAGGTGGTTGAAGTTCTGGGAATGACCTTTCCCTGTCAGGTGGTTGAAGTTCTGAGACCGATTGTTAATTATTTTCTGGGAAGTAGAACACAGGTGACAGAAATGACTAATTTATTCACAGATCAGGCTGTTCACTAGGTGCTAGGAAGAGCAGCAATATTCGTATGTGTATCAATTAAACTGGCTGCATATCTGGTTGGAGTACAGAAGGTGTTTACACCCTTTCAACCCATTTGGAACAATACCGGGACTGAAAGATAGAAGATCCTTCTCTACTAAAAAATCTCAGAAATGCACATACAATGTAACTAATAATCCAAATCTTCTTGTAAAGTCTACCTAGTACAATTTAAGTTGTATTCTTTTCATATTCACATGAACTTTACATCCAAGTGACACGTGTTTCGTCAAAAAGACTTTCTCAAGGTTTATTTCTAAGAGACGTTCTAAATATAGCAAGCAAAATTCATTCTGAACTGTCAGCCATCAATCAAAACATTGCAACCTTAAGCTCAATCTTTAAGACTAATTGTAGGCATATGCAGACCACAAAGAGTTTACAGCTGTCCAACTCAACTCTATGAACCAATGAAGCAGTATGGAAACACATATGCTTCACACAAATACCTAGAGTGCAGTAGTACTCAAAACTCTTTGTACAGTAACAAGACTGCAGTACTGATGGCTCTTGGAAGAAGGCGGTCGCCCCTTTGCAGATGCAAGCTTCCCTATTAGGACCACGTACGAAAATGGCAAACTATACCCGTCTGTCAAAGGAGGTGACACCGGGGAAGCCATTACCAAGACTGGGTGTCTTTTCTTTCTTAAATACATTTTATTGACATTTTTCTTTTTTAAGTTTTAAGACTATAACCAGTACAGTGTGATTAATACAGCATAGAGCAATATGTGTAGAAAACATATGTTCAAGAGAATTGAAGAAAAAAAAACAATGTAGCATCATGGAATGATGTAGTCCATGTGTGTGGGCCACCTATGTATGGGTAACAGAAAGAGAAATCAATGGTGTCAATAATTGAGGTGGAGGGAACATTTCTCTCTTGAGGTCATTCGCAGTGAACTTGTCAGTACCTCTTCAACCAATACATACAGGATCTCTGATCAGTGCGCCAGTGCACAACAACTCCTACAACATGGAGTTGCCTACGCCATGTCCAGTTTTGCACCCCAGTCGCCCAGCTCCAGTCCAACTCCATGTCCTGCCAGCTCCAGTCCAGATCCAGTTCCGTTCCAATTCTCCAACCTCCAGTTCTGGTCTCATCCCGTTCTGAAGATTCAGGGCTTGATGTATGTGTTGGTGGAGATCGAACTCCGTCGCAATGGTGACTGAGACCCCCCGCAGGATTTAGAGTCGGGAGCACCATAGGTTTGACTACGGCAGTGACTACTCTGTCTTCACCATAGTCAAACCCCGCCGACGACCTGCAGTAGTAAGGCCATCATAGGTTTAGCTGTATGTCCACCCACTTATTTTAAATGAGCAGTCATACATGGGAGTGGAGGGGCAGGGAGGGGGAGGAGGGGAGGGGAGGGGAGAGGAGATGAGGGGGAGGAGAGGAGAGGAGAGGAGAGGAGGGCAGGGGAGGGGAGGGGAAGGGAGAGGAGAGGAGAGGAGAGGAGAGGAGGAGAGGAGAGGAGAGGAGGAGAGGAGAGGAGAGAGGAGATGTGTTAGAAGGATGGAAAATGATGGTGGGAAAGGCAGAGGTCATTAGGGAAGGAGAAGAAATGAATACAAGAAGGGTAAGAAGGATAAGAACATTTAATAGAGAGATAGGGAAAAACGAAGAAAGAAAATATGTCAGTTTGGAAGGAGGCCATGGCAGAAGGAAGGAGAACAAGAGGTTAAAAATGTGGGAAAGATTATGTAAAATAATTCTCATGTGCATTCTAAACACTCGGAAAGATGCTGAGAGGTTTGAAACGTGTGCCCCTGAAGGGATAAAACAATAAAGCTGTCTTCTTGTTAAATAGGTGTGCGGCATTTTTCTACTTAATAGTTGATGAATTTTAGTGGTCATGAAAGTGATGGACTGATTTCATCGCAGCAAGCAGGGCATACTGCAGGCAGGTGCTGAGCTGGATTCCCAACACAGCTCTGCTAATGAGTGCCAGTCTTCAGCTGCAGCACATCTCATAAGGCAAACATAAAACCCAGCACTTCTGCCAAGTACATCCCTAAGCCAGATGAAAGACACATTATCATGCCAACTCCACAATCCTGAGCAAACCTTGATTTAACACATTATGTTCACTCATGAATACCCCCCCTTACCAGTGTCCCTTGCAATATCGACTAAAATGAACCCTTATTCTACTATGACTTAAATAGATTAATTTGCAGAACTGAGCTTAAGTTGAGAACACTCAAGAGCCTGCGTTGTATGTCCTGTGTACTGTTTTGTGGTTCTCTCCGTGCATGTGCATACCTGATCTGGTTTTGAGGTATAACATATGTCCATTTAGTAGGTCTGCGTTTTGATAGAGCAGCAGCAGCAAACAGACCTTTTGTTACCAATACACATAGTCTGGGCTTTAGGTTTACCCCTTTCAACCACTGGCTTCCTTCGACCACTCTCAGTCAGCCACTGCCTTGAGGCTTTGTCCATCATGTCTTGACTGTACCCAGCGGAGTGTTCATCTCTCACCTAATGCTATTTGCAGTTTGGGCCCATCCTTCCGCCTCCACTCGAGTGGTTGCATTGAACTAAATGAGGGACTATGTTATATCTAGACACCCTCTGTCTCCTCCTGCTGGCTCCCTCCTGTGTGTCTTGCTCTAATGAGCTAATGCTGCAAATCTTAGCACTTTAAACCCAGACCTCTTGGTTTTAAGAATGCTTATATTTTGCTCTTTTGCTGGTTGCGTTTGTGGAGGGTGGGAGATTTGGGGTGGCTTGTCTCTTGCAGTGTTCTATGTCTTTCAGCTGAGTGTCAAGTGTTACTGCTCAGTAATGTGATCATGTTGGTAGTGCTTAATTTGAGCCTGTGCTTTCCGGTGCTCAGCACTGGCATTCAATTGTCAACATTATACCAAACAAGAGGGACGAGGGGGCAAGTTTAACGAGGTCCAGCATACATGCCCCACAGAGACAGTAAGCAAAGGAAGTATGAAGTTCCTCAGAGTCTGAGTAAAAGAATGTGGGGGTGTAGGTGAAGAAGACACCAGGGTTGGTTGTCTTACCTACAGTATAAAACAAGGGGGAATTCCTTGTCGGAACTAGGCTCTCACACACCTAGCAAGCTAGGTGTCATGCTTCATCATATGAGCCTGCCCCTCGTCAGGTCGGCGGTGCAATACCTGACGGGCACCCAGTACGGGGTCTTTGGCGGGGATCTTGTTCCTGCCGTTGGGTGCAGTGGGGGTGAGGGGCCTAGTGTATGTGTAGATGTGCAGTGCGTGGATTAAAACAGGTCAGTTAGTCCTAGTAATGTTTTATTCTGAGAGGTAAACTGCCTGAGTAAAAACAGGGAGAGTGGCAATGAACTAGCTGAAAGATTTCTAGCTATATATGCTCTACTCTCTACTGGTCAACATGTTTCATGCTTTTGCGTCAGAAGGATCAAGGCATTTCATCAGGACCAAAAATAACTATCTACACGACATGATAAGTGAAAAACCTACATACCATGTACTCAAGTAGGTGCCCTGAATGTGGGGACAAAAATACATATTTAAAATTATTTACTCAGCATCACATTAGATGTACTCAGACAAGGTGTGGGTGTATTTAGTGCATACACACCCATGCTCTACACCGTGCTTGTGGTGTGTTAAAAGAGAGGAAAAATTACTAAAACCATTCGCAACAATCGTATGTTGGAAATCCTAGCTATACATAGTAAACACATGGTAATGACATAAAAATGGAAGGACAATCAAGGGTTGGAATTAATTTGATAAAAACATAAGTGCTAGAACACAGCTCACCTAAGATGCTGACCATGTTGACTCGTACACCGGTATTCGTTTGACAGTGTGCACACCAGCATGAGTAGTTACCGCCCGGGGATTGCCAATACATGGGATACACGGGCTTATGATTGCCTTAACAGGTGGTGGGAACTGGCAGCGGACCCTGGGCACCCCATTACTGTTATGTGCCCCTTGTATGTTTCTGCCGCCAGAGCCCCGGGCCCCCCGCCCCCCCGTGTGCCTTACACTGAGTACATTGACTCACATTATGATTACATCCAGCCCCCTGTCTCTCCTCTCCATCATCTAGGACACACATTGGTGTCCATTTTGACCGCCGGACTCCGTTGCAGGCAATCCTAGTCAGCATCTTAGGTGAGCTGTGTTCTAGCACTTATGTTTTTATCAAATTAATTCCAACCCTTGATTGTCCTTCCATTTTTATGTCATTACCATGTGTTTACTATGTATAGCTGGGATTTCCAACATATGATTGTTGCGAATGGTTTTAGTAATTTTTCCTCTCTTTTTAACACACCACAAGCACGGTGTAGAGCATGGGTGTGTATGCACTAAATACACCCACACCTTGTCTGAGTACATCTAATGTGATGCTGAGTAAATAATTTTAAATATGTATTTTTTGTCCCCACATTCAGGGCACCTACTTGAGTACATGGTATGTAGGTTTTTCACTTATCATGTCGTGTAGATAGTTATTTTTGGTCCTGATGAAATGCCTTGATCCTTCTGACGCAAAGAGCATGAAACATGTTGACCAGTAGAGAGTAGAGCATATATAGCTAGAAATCTTTCAGCTAGTTCATTGCCACTCTCCCTGTTTTTACTCAGGCAGTTTACCTCTCAGAATAAAACATTACTAGGACTAACTGACCTGTTTTAATCCACGCACTGCACATCTACACATACACTAGGCCCCTCACCCCCACTGCACCCAACGGCAGGAACAAAAGATCCCCGCCAAAGAGCCCCGCACTGGGTGCCCGTCAGGTATTGCACCGCCGACCTGACGAGGGGCAGGCTCATATGATGAAGCATGACACCTAGCTTGCTAGGTGTGTGAGAGCCCTAGTTCCGACAAGGGAATTCCCCTTGTTTTATACTGTAGGTAAGACGACCAACCCTGGTGTCTTCTTCACCTACACCCCCACATTCTTTTACTCAGACTCTGAGGAACTTCATACTTCCTTTGCTTACATTCAATTGTCAACACCAGCACCTATGACAGTCTGCCACATGTTGGCAATGTTATTTTATGTAGAGATGGGCACAAGAACAGTTGTTCATAAATTCAGTATACAATAAAAATGACTAATACTCCCGGTCCAAGCCATTTTTATAACTTTGGGGGAATAGTCTGAATTGTCACACTTGTAGGAGTGTGATAGTAGTTGTGTTTGTATTGTCAATGGCAGTGCTGGCAGGGGCTATGGGTGGCGCGAGCTGAAGTGGCCTACTGACGAGGGCCCTGGCACTTATTTCTTTACAAATTAAGCACTGCATGTTGGTATTAGTGTATGTGGCTCTGATAGGCTAGAAGGGACAGCTGTGCGGGCTGCTCTAGAAGGCTGAAGAGTGAACAGCCTTTCTCCTGGTGGGCTGTTTGTAGTGATGTGCATATAACTTACTTCTATTCCTGAGTCCTCTCTACAGTGAGAGCCCTGTCTGTTTTTTGTGTAAAGTAGTCTTTTATTTGGAAGCAACAGAATCTTTCCTACTGAAGTAAAACTGTCAACAGCGGTGTAGCTGCCGCGGTCTAAACCTTTTAAATTATGAAAAGGGGGGCAGCATTAGTCTGGCTTCTTGCCACTGGGGGCAGCATTGTACCCGCCATCCTCCAAATACAGTAGTTTCAAAATGGCCTCTACCAGCTGGGTGATGGTGCCTGGCCCTCCTAGTGTTGCTATAACTTCATGCATCATTTGACACAAACAATCATGTGCTCATATTACAGGGCCGGCTTTAGGGCGCTGCGACAGGTGCAGCTGCACTTGGCGCTGACTTTGGTGGAGGGAGGGGCACTGTGTTTAAAAATAACAAGTGGTTTAAAAGCTTGGGCATCCAGCAGTTTTCAGGAAACAATAAAAATGTCAAGATAACTCTGGCGATTAATGTTGCTACTGGTGAATGTTCCTACTTGTGAGAGATCAGGGTTTGTCTAGTGGCAGGTTTGACTCATCTTAAAGTAGTGTAGAGGGTTAATGTGCCTGCTGCAAAGAACGTATACAATGCAGATCACAGAACTGAGTGTGAGTGAACTATGAGGAGTGTATAAAAAAATGAAATGTATGTCAGAGAGAGGCTATGGAGCGATGAGGTGCACTGTTAAAGAGTGGTAGTGAGGGAATTCATAGAGGAGGTCATGGGGAGCTTCCAAATAAGACTGTCACACCGGGCGCCACCAGCGCTAAAGCTGGCCTGCATATGTAGCATAGTTTGCACTGTTGTGGGACTAGGCAAAATAAATAAGGAAACAATCTTCCACATGTCAAGGTCTGTCCTACATTTTATTTATCTCCCTCTTGTGGGGAAGGAAAGGCTGGTCAAATTCCGGAGTTGTACCCTCTGCAGAAGATATCTTGCCTTCAACAGGCCAGTACTACAGCAGGCAATACAAAACCTGCAAAAGTAAGAATACGCCGACATACAGCATAGACCAAGCTGGTCAGCAACAGAACACTGCACACCAATTGTAGATTTACACCTGCATTGCATTCCACATACATTTACAATTATATGCAACAAGAGATTTACTGGGTTACCCAAAAATACAAAATTTTCAGTCAAGTGCCACAGCAAGGACAAGAACTCAGGTTCAGAAGTTTCAAGGGCAGCGGCTTAGCTCCTAGACAACAAGACCTCGAGTAGGGTCACCCTACTGAGGAAGGAGAAACTAAATGTCTTTTCACCAAGGGTGGCAAACCGTATTGCACCAGCTCTGATCATTAACATACCTTGAGAGAATGCCTATATGATCTTCCTTCCCTGTGCGACTCTAACCTGGGCTGGTAAACCCTTGACTTGGGCTTTTGAGGAGCCCCCCGCCCTCCTCTATCAATTATCTTGATCCCAATCAATGCGCATCAATCCCTGGGCTTACAGTATCCTTTTCCTGAGCAGCGGGTTACCCCCCTCTCGGAGCTGGCCCTCCATCATGATCTATTAAATCGCGGACTGTGAGCAGCCTTGGACGGCCTTCCTTACCGCGCGGTCCATTAATCCTGATTCTTAGCAGCCTCATCCATTTTCAGGCCTGCTTCTTCTCCTGCCTCACAGGCACCCATGCACATCAATCCTGATCTCCAGCGTCCCATGTCACCAGAGGCCTGGCCTAGGGCCGGACTGCCCGTACCCGGCATCAGGTGTTTCCCGGGAGGTTGGAAGGGTGAGGGCTGGTTCTGCATCGGTGGGTGCCAGTTCTGCCTTGGTGGGGGCCGGTTTTGCAGCGGTACTGCAATATCGGGTCCCAGTAACAAAAGCAGCAAGCAAGTGTTTCCAGCCTCCCAGGGACAGGCAGTGCTTGGCCAGGGGCTGGTCCGAGAAAATTGCCAAGGCTGCTTTGGGTTCCCAGTCTGGCCAGAACCTCCATCCTGACTGCAAGTTCTTTTAACTATGGCTGTCGCAGCCTCATACCTCACTTAGGGGTACTCCGCATGCAAGGTCTGTAGAACCCGCTCCCTTACGTCACTTACTTAAATGGGATAAGCTGACATGAAATGCTGAATGCAACTCCCAGAATGCATTAGAGTGTTTTATAGAAATCCAGGAATAGAGTTCCGGATCCTTGGTGACAAGAAGTCATCTGGTAACTTTACCCTCCCGGGCTCATTTATAAAATGTTTGCCTTGATAAAGGCAAGGCTGGAAAACGTGGCCCTAATTTAGGAATGGTTTTGGTAGGGTTTAAGACAATTTAAGTCATTGCTAGCTTAAGAGATTTGCTCATTATTTTAAGCTAGGGAATGTCTTTTGTATATCACACCAATGTGCCCTGCTCAAGGCAGCTTACGAATAAATAAAAAAATAGGAAATAATCCAATAACATGTGTATATGCAAATCGCATGCACATCCCTTGGGCCATCTTGGCTCTAAACAGCAGATGTTTATCGTTACCCAATTTAATGGTATTCATTTTATCGAATGGAGAAGAATGAAAGGCTGAATGGGTCCACCAGGATTTGAACATGTGGCCATGCAGTCAAACACAGATTTCTGCAGTGGATGTCTTAGTCCACAGAACAGCAGACCAATCCAAATATTTTCTGACAGGCTCAGAATGGTATTTCAAGGCACAAGATAGACTTCAGTCTAGAAAAAGTAATAATGCACGCTGACATGCAATTATTTGATTCACAAAGGCATAATGGCTATGACATATGCATGTACAATGTATATGTAAATTTGTTAAACTGTACACTACAGAATCGAATATTATGCAAATGTAAAATTCGAGAGGTTTCCTAGAACTGATACCCAGAGGGTGGGGTCAATATAATGGCCAGGGAAATGCATTGCAAATGAGGTGATCACCAGTGTTGGACTGGCCTGTCGGGCACTCGCATACTCTTGCATTGCCAGATGAGCTGGCTTGAAAGTGCCAGTGTGTGAATCGGGTTTTTTGGACCTGTGGGACGTGACGTAATTTAAACAATTAGGAGCCCACACACTGGTCCTTTTAAGCAGGCTCAATTGACAGTGTCAGAGTGACACTGGTGAACACCCAGAACTGGTATTACCCAATCAGAACTGGTAATCATTTTAACTACAATGGAAGGATGCCCACCAGGCAAACCAAGGAGAGAAGGAATAGAGTAGAATTGAAGGCCAAGGTGCGGACTGGGCTCACCCTCCCAGCACTCTGCTCCAGGATACTGGAGAGAAAGCAGGAGAGAAGAGCACTGTTGGCACTCACATAGCACTTCACAGCAGGTAGTGATAAAATGCTGTCTCCAAACAGGAGTTCCCAAAACAACGGCATGATGAAGTGTGAGATCCCAGCAGCTAGCTGTCATCAGTCTTCCTTGAAAGGTAATCCGGGACTGGCAAAAGGGCAAGCCCTGCTTAAAAACTTCCTCACTTTTATCACAGAATCTGCTGATCCACCCTCTCATCCTTACCATCCACCAAATAACAATGCTGAGGAAATCTAATCAGCAATCCCTTGCTAACAGGTCCTCATAGGATTCCTAAGGGAAGCCCCATCTCCATCCTTCCTCACTTCAGTGTCTGAGTCTCCAACCTTCAGTCACAGGATCATAGGCAATATACTTCCAGTGTCTGAGGAAGCTGCATTCACCCCGTCTTGTCCCATGTTAAACCAGTTGGATCCAAAATGCATCCAACTGCTCTCTGCAACCATACTCACACTACACAGTCTTGTTATAACGCATGTCCCATACATCCACTATACATACATGCACTTGACGCAAACATGACATGCTAGCTAAAGGTTCAGGTTTTCACATCCCAGCGGAACTTTACATAACTGTGCCTGTAGGCTTCATTCCTCCGTGTCAGAGGCTCTGCCCAGAACTATTAATCCCCAAATATGGGAGCACAACCATCATCTCTATGTGTCAACAACCCAAGACAAGGACAGTAGTCTTGTGTCACTATAGAAGGTACCCTTGGTGCATCCTCCTGGATCACTAGACAAGTTCTGGACCTTGACTTTACCATAGACAAGCCTAGGCCTCAGCAAACACACTTGGGGGCATATTTACAAGCCCTCAGTGCTACTAGAGCCTCACTTTTTTGACACTTCGGTGGCGCAGCACCATTTTCCATATTTACTAGGTGGCGCTAACATGGCTCCACACCACCTTGTAAATATGCCCCTTTCTGCCGCAGTCCGCTGCTGCAAAGGGGCGTGCAATGGGTTTTGCTGTGGGCGTTCCACTGCAACACCCATTGCTTTTTGATGCTGCCCCAGATTTACGAGGCTGAGGCAGCACCAAAAACTAACGCCATGGAATACCAGGCATTATAATGGCGCAACAAAGAGAAATTATACATTCCTCCTTGTTTTTTGCTCTTTCCATGTGTGCTGCATTCTGCAGCACACATAGAAGTTGCAAATCGCCATATTTGATTGTTAATGTGCAGGAAGGTGTTCCTTCCTGCACATAAACAATCGTCCCTGCAGCACAGTCACCCTTGCAACATGGCGGCAGGGTGCCTGTGTTGGCGCTAGGCAGCTTTTTTTTTGCGCCATCACTAGGGGAAACACAGGGGTGCCCTGTATTCTTGTGAATACGGTGCATCACTGCGTTTTGGAAATGTCGGAGCGCTGCGTTACCAAATTTGGCGCAGCTCCGCCCTCCGACATTTTCTTGTGAATATGCCCCCTGGTTCGCGTGCTGGCTGGACCTAAATTAAAAGCCCAATACCAGTTTTCACCTGCTGTCAGGCACTCAGGGCAGGGGTGCATGCCCCTATCTCACTCAGAAGACATTCCCATTCCACAACTCCCTTTCTAATTGTGAGTTACATTCAACCCACCTAACCTATAACATTATGGGGAACCCTGAACAAAATTCACTGAAGCCACTATGATTCTTCTAGTTCCTTTTCTAAACACACCAACTTGAGGTAGGAGAGTAGTAAAAAACACTCAGCAAAACCGAGATGCAGCATCCTGAACGAGGATGAGACTAGCATGAGAACATTGCAGTGATCAAGTCTCTCGAAAATTAATGTATTGATTTAAGCGTTTAGCAACAGCGCAGGAAATGTAGGGCACATCATGTTAACAGAAAATAAGACAAAACAATTAAGCAAGGTGAGAAGAGGACAGCAGGATATTCAGTATAGGATTAATATACCTAACTCCACATCTATATACCTTGACAATGTATATATCCTCAAGGTACATAGATTTGGAATTTAGATTTTTACACCTATCCTTATCAATATATAATTAGCACCACAATATTTTGGTTGTCGATATTTCTGCTATGATATTCTTGTAGGAGGATATTTCTGCAGTCCATATTGTTACATAAGACTGCTGCAACATCCATTGCTTTTGTGTGGATATTATGGTGGTATTTGTACAGCTGACTGTGGGCATCAAACAATTGAGTTCTTGTTCATTACCTTTTCACTCCTCACCAGATACATGCATTCACCTCCAACCATATGTCACTTCTGTTCAGAACGAGAGCGCAGACCCAACAGGCGAAGCTCCCATGCTCCAAATTGTAGGGCATAGTTATCAAGGTTTTGCATCGCCCTTGCACCACGCAAGGGGACACAAGGGCGATGCAAAAATTAAATGAGAGTTATCAAGCCATGCAAGGCCACCTTGCATGGCCCCGAGTGGCTTGATAACTCTAGAGTAAAGCAGCGCAGCGCAAATTGCTTCCTTGCGCTACTTTGCAGCAGGGAGGCATGCCATGGGTGGAGCGTGGGTGTTCCCACGCATCCGCTAATGGATTCTGACACATTCACAGATTTACCAACATTGGTAGACTTGGGAATGCGTCAGAATTGTACCCCTCCCCACTAGAGATGTCTTTATTTCTCCTCTGTTTCCTTTTTCTAAGTGCGCTTCTATTCCTGAGTCCTCTCTACAGTGAGAGCCCTGTCTGGCTTTTGTGTAAAGTAGTCTTTTACTTGGAAGCAACAGAATCTGTCCTACTGCAGTATAACTGTCAACAGCAGTGTAATTGCCAAGGTCTAAACCTTTTAAATTATGAAAAGGAGGGCAGCATCAGTCATGTTTCTTGCCACTGGGGCAGCATTGTATCCGACATCCTCAAAAATACAGTAGATTCAAAATGGCCACTACCCACTGGGTGATGGTGCCTGACCCTCCTAGTGTTGCTATAACTTCCTGCATCATTTGACACAAACAATCATGGGCTGCATTCTGCAGCACACTTAGAAAGAGGAAAATGCCTCTGAGGATTGTTGTTTTGCAGGAAGATGTCTCTTCCTGCACAAAAACAATCCTTGCTGCAATGCAGGCACCCTTGCAACATAATGCAAGGGTGCCTGCATTGGAGCTAGGCAGGCAAAAGTGTGCATTCCTGCCCTTTCCCTTTCATGCAGCGCAGCACGGTTGGCTTGCTCCGTTGCATTATGTGAATTTTTGATAAATATGGGCTTGTATCTCTTGCTAAACTCAAGTTGCCTGTCTTTCACACTAGTCCTGCAGGACCGCCTGCCAGTCGTTCCTCTGTTACATGTCCAGTCAACATCAAGCCCACTTGTTGACTGCCTGCTGCTCCTCATCATAAACTGGTGATTCCTGCTTTTTTGTGGACCCCACCAGACCAGTAATAAAGTGCTTACACCTGCTTCCCTCTCCTGCCCCACATAATCTGTGCCAATAAAAGGTCTACTTCTTCTCACAGGTGTTTGAGTCATATGATATGGTTCTGGCCAGAAGAAATATCTCCTATGTTCCCAATGTTCTCACATGAAATCTTGCTCCCGGAGAGTTCATATTCCATGTAGCCTTCTACTTTTACTCACCACTTCCCCACTTCTCCTACCTTCCTCTCTTCATTACCTTTTGTCCTATCTTCTTCGTAGTCTTTTAACATAATCCTTCTCCAGGCAGGTGCCTGTTGGACCTTAAACCCTTGGGGTGGTATTCTTCCAGACTTTTTGCCTTCACACCCTGATTTATGCTGTACTTGTTTTTATGTGCATTAGGACTCTGTGCACTTTCACCCTGCTAACCAGAGACAAAGTGAGTGTACTCTCGCCTTTAAACAAGGTAAAATTGACATACACCGAATAGGCACATTTCATTTACGTATAAGTCATAGTACATGGTAATACACATACCCAGGGGCTGTATATTAAATGCTACTAGTGGGCTGGGTTGTGCTACCCATTAATGTAGCCTTTCACAACATGTCTCACTGAAGTCTGTTGTGCAGTTTAAAATTGCCATTTCGACCTGGCAAAGTAAACTTTTGCAAGGCCTAAACCTTCCTTTTTACGAATTTAAAGTCACTCTAAGGTAGGTCCTAAAAGCTCATAGGGTAGGGTTCATTGTATGAAAAGTAGGGCACGTGTGTTTTAAGTTGTACATGTCCTGGCAGGTGAAAAGCTCCTCCAGTCATTTTTACTGCTGCAAGACTATCTCTCCCATAGACTTACACTTGGTTACCTTATTACCCTCGGTAAGTGCTAACTTCAGTTATTGGCCTTGGAAACATGTAATACCACTGTCCTAGAGACTTACATGTAAGTTAAATGTGCTAATTGGGTGCGAGCCAAAGTTATCATGTTTAAAGGAGAGAGTAGAAGCGCTTCAGCACTGGTTAGCAGTGGTAAAGTGCACAGCAACCATCCACGACGACTGCCAATGCGAGACCTGCACTTTGTGCCAACAGCAACCATCCACGACGACTGTCAATGCGAGACCTGCACTTTGTGCCAACAGCAACAGCCCACAATGATCACCAATGCGAAACTCTAGCAATGACCAGCACTTCGTGCTACAACAGTTACTGTCCGCGATGCCCGACCTGCTCATCGTGCCTCGCAACTTCCTTGCGACATCCTCCAACGCAAACAGCAAATCTTTGAGTGGGCTTGAAAAGGTAACTCTTGTGCACAACAAACCTGGCCCCTGTATACAACATTTGCTCCCTTGTGGTAGGCCTGGACTTGTGACTTTACCCTGGTGCAGCATGGCCAGATTACCGCGAGTGGCCTTTTGTGCTTTTTGGACCTATTTTCACCTAAAGCTTAAAAAACTCATATCTCCGGTTCTACTAATTGAATTTTTGTCCTTTTGGTGTTATTTTATTTATTAAATTTTACCCTATTTTTCATAATTGGTTTGGGATTTTTCTTGTGCTGTGTTTATACTTTATTACTCTATGTGTGTGGCATAAATTATTATCTCTAAAGTAAGCCTGATTTATTTAGTGCCAAGTAACCAGAGGGTTAAGGACAAGATTATTTAGTGTCTTTTGTGGTTTGCCCTGACAAGGGTTGTGTTTAATATTTGAGTGGTGCTTCCGCATCCTCTCAACTAGTAACCCAATTTCACACACTGCCATTAGCCTAATAATCCCACTAATCCCTCATTCTCTTTCTTACATAGCTCTGCCTACATCACCATCAGCCTTCCCTCTTAACCCTCTCATTTACTACTTTAACCTGTCTTTACATAGCCTACATCTCCCTCATTGCCCAGCCCATCATGCTCCCTTTAATCCCTCTCCTCCTCTGGCTCCATTCCTTCAACTTTGTTTGCCCACTCACTTCTTATCCCAAATGTGTATCTCCTCCATCTCTGACTTTAAATCACATTAACCTCCTCCCTCCTCAAGTCATGCATTCTGTATGCCACAAACCACAACACAAGAACCCTTTCTTTTCCTTTACACATCTACTCCTTACATGGCTTTCATACATCTCTCATCCATGCCCTATTTTCCACATGACTCTTCCAGCCACCATCATTCATCACTTTCTATGTCTGTTCCCCTTCCTGGCCTAATCCATCATCTACCTTTCTGTCTCCTCCATGCATCCCAACCCTTTCCACCTCCTGGAGCCTAAGTATGAGCTTGCAATTTCTCCTTCCTCTCCACCTCCTCCTATTAACCACCCTTCACACTCCTTTTCTTTCCTGCATCTCTTGTAAAAATCAATTAACACAAACCACATTAACATATATGAATTTATTTCTAATTCCACCTGAGATCTTTTCATCACTTAAACATGGCTTGGGTCCATGTAATCACAAATCTGCATATATCTAGGACCCCCTGCGATTACTCTAGAACTCCTAGGGCAGGGCAATAATACAATTGAAAGCAAAATCCCTAGGCAGTCAAACGGTTCAAATAATTCAACAACTCATAAGAAGAACACAATCATAATGAAAAGAACTCAGTGTGAACACAGGTTGACTATATTAAAACATGTATCAATTTTATTTAGCTTACGTTAAAAACATGTCAGATAAAGGCTTGTTAGACAATTTGAAAATACAAAATAACATGATGATAGATAGACACAACGGAGTTGTCAACTTCTGCTGCGAGACTCTCCTGCCTTTGACACACTGGGATGTCTGTTGCTGCTGGTCCTTGCCGTGCCTGCTGCCCGCCTGTTTGTTGCCTGGATTAGTCGGGACTCATGGTCCCAGGAAGCTGTGGACATTTGGAGGAGGGGCCTGTATTCCTGCGTTGCGCAGTATTAAATTGCAGTACATCTCACGCGGGACGTCTGTTGCTGCTGGTCCTTGCCGTGCCTGCTGCCCGCCTGTTTGCAGCCTGGATTAGTCGGGACTCGCGGTCCCAGGAGGCCGTGGACATTTGGAGGAGGGGCCTGTATTCCTGCGCCGTGCACTATTAAAGTGCAGTACATCTCCCGCGGCGCGGGACGCGCACGGGCCACGCCCAGGAGGAGCCCGGGCCAAGGGGGCGCCCGTCCGTGCCTGTCAGAGACCGGAGGAGGCCGGGCCCGGCCGGGCCCTCCCCTCCCTCCCTTCCCTCCCTCATGGTTCTCTGTGTCATTGGAATCAGGAGTCGGGAGAAGGAGTCCTTTTGGATTCCACAACATTAGGATTAACATCTGAAGGACTCAGGAGGATTTAGGACTCTGACCAGGCATTTCCTCGCATTCCCGTGCAGGTAGGAGAACTTGTATCTCTATTTTTATGAGTGAATCGTGCTCGGAGGTCTTTTTCTTGAGCATCTGTTTACAATAGCACGGGTCCCCGTCTGCTGTAAAGAAGCAGCGTGGGCAGTGGACTAAACTTTATTGCCTCTCTACGGTTGGTTACATTTTGCACAATATATTGCCATTTCAGTGGCCATATCGTTCCGGGATACCATCTCTTGTACAATCCCCAGGACATACTTTAGGGCACACCCTTTGGAGCTATCTGGATCCTGACAATGGGGAAACGTAGGCTAGCAGGGCCTCTTGCCAAGGAACCTGTGAATACTGTGTCTACAATGGACGTTTTCCTGCAGCTCGCCTTAGGGGTCCTGGACAAGGAAATTGAGTTGGCTACACGCCGACTCTCGTGAACCCCCATATCTTACCCCCCCAAAGTGCCCTTGTACCTCTATGTTCGGTATCACCTGAACAAGTTTCCACCCCCAGTCTAGGGCCTTTGATCCAGAATAAGGATGGGGGATATCTGCCCTTCCCCGACCCCTCTTCATCAGGTCGGTGAACAGTCAGTCGATCCTCAGATAAGGACAGTGGACCCTGGTGTGGGCTCTGGATTGGGGAAGGGAGCAAGAGCAAAGAGGAAGTGCCCTCCGATTGGGGGTCATGCCAAGCGTCGGAAGAGCACCGGCTTGCATCCCAGTCCCCCCGATCCAATGGATGTGCCTAGCTTGGATTTGGTGGCTCTGCTCGATGCTTTTAAGGTATCTATGTTATCAGCTCTGGATCTCAAATTAAATCCCATTTTCCATTGAGTATCAGCAATTGAAATAGAGCTTAACAAGCTGAGCACGCCACCGCTAGGAGATTCCACAGTACTGCCTATTTTTCCTTCAGGCCCAGCAGCCCGAGCTTGGCACCAAGACCTTACACAAGGCTGTGACTGAGAGTGTAACCCGGTGTATGTGTCAACAAGAGCCTCCTGTACGCTCTTCAATATTGGCTCCTACATGGAACACAACAGCACCATTGGCATTAACCTTTAATGACTGGACTCTAAACCGCAATCAGAAACTGAACTCAGAAACTGTAGCGAGCAGGACAAATATGATGATTGGTGGAGGGTCAGGTGGCACCCGCTCAGGGGCATTTATTAGTGCTACACAGAGACCATGCACCTTACACCTGCCACCAGAGTCATCTCCCTTTGTAGTGGTATTAACAAATGTACCCCGACTTGCGCCGTGTGCTAAGGAAGACTTAGGAATAAGGTTGTGCACTGGCTGAACTCCAATATTGCCACAGGGTTGCGGGTGGAAAGTCATATTATTATGCTGCGTAGAACATCATAGGTGGGCAGAGTCAAGAAAAATTGGGATGGGGATTGTGTTACCATCAATTTTAACAGCCCTCATGTGGCAACTGGCATCCTAAGCATGGCTTCCCAACTGAACCCTAGGGGTTCTAACTCGGTTATTGTGGCTCTTCCCCTGGGTTATTTTTACAGGCCTCTGATCCACCCACTTTTCCCACTAGGAAGGTCTCGGGGGTGATCTTTAGACTTGGGCCAGGGGAGTCAGAAGGAGGCAATCCCAGGTATAGTTACATCCAACAGGTTGAGTTCACTAGAATACTGTGATGATTGACTGGATTCAAATGCCCTTTCAATACATTGTCCCGGTGGGCCATCAGGTCCGGGTCACCCAGATTTTAAGGGGTGTAACTTTATTTCCTGGAATATTACAGGGCTGGCGAGCAAGTTTGATGATCCAGAATGGGAGCTCTTTTTAAGAGGGTTCGATGTGCTCTGCCTCCAGGAGACATGGGCTACCGAAAACAGTTATCATCTGGATGGCTAGAAAACCTTCTTTGTGCCAGTTATCATTCTATTGCAGGAAGAGCTAAGGGGGGGTTTGGTCAGCTTTGTCTCTTTAGCTGTCCATGGCAGCTCTGACATGTTGCCCCAAGACCCTCCTAATATACAGGCGTTGGTGTTATCTACTGGGACTGACAAGCTATTGTTTCTAAACTTTTATAACGCGGCAGTCTGTTCAACTGAAGTATGTAACATCACACAGTTGGGCTCTTTGTTGAGAAATATGACCCAGAGCAAGCAGAATTGCTCTAACATTCCTATTGTAGGAGATTTTAATGTCCATTTGTGTGGGGACCCTAGGATTGTGGGGGTTAATGACATGGGGTGTGCACGCCACACCGGCCTGCACATGGAACATACCCAACAGGGCTCTATACTTAACGCCATCTTGAATGAGTTTGATTTAATGTCTGCTATGAATAAGTTGCCCCACATATGAAAAAGGTTGCCCCCACCTTTACCGGGAGAGGGGGTGTCTTTTATCGATTTTTATCTTTGTTTCCACACCTTTTTTTCTTACAATGCAAATTTCACTATTAAGGAGATTGTGTATAGTGACCATAACCTGGTGTGTGTTTTGACTGGATGGGCCCGAGTAGCAAAATTAATTGAGCTTTTTAAAGGAGCAAGTGGGTCCTTGATAGCTGTGGAAGGAGGGAGGAGACTCATGTGGGCAATGATCATCCTGGACCAGTTTTTCGAGTCTTTGCTTACCCTTTGTCACATGAAGTTCGCCACCTGCTTAGACAGGACAGCAAAACCAACAGCTATCTTGGATGCTTTTGGAAGCATGTCAGGAATTTTAGCTAATCTCTTGCGGGCCCGGGTGGGCGATCCTCTCATACTGGCTTGAGATGGTTTGATTCCGAGAGTTCCCGTGCCTCCAGGAGTCGGAAAGGAAGTTTTGAGCATTACGCCAAGAGACCCTCTGGCTGTCAGGAGATATAGACAGTACAAGGTTGCCATGGCAAAGTGTAAGTCCGCCCTGAAAGAGGAGGCCTAGTCAGATTTGTTAGAGGCTAGTACCCTGAGTAACCGCTCCAAGTTTTGGAGCATCATCAATAGTCCCCTTCTGGCAGTAGAGAGCGCCAACTTACTGGATGCCCATATTACTGAGGATGTCTGGGTTAGTAACTTTGAGGGTATGTTTCAGCCTGATCCCACCTCGGGTGAAGCCCAGGAAATCGTCGAGGGCAAACCAGAGGTCGTATTTACAGCACTGGAAGTAAGAGCAGGTATAATGGGGTTGTCATAAAACAAGGCCCCAGGTCCTGATGGGATCCCCCCAGACCTTCATATCTCAAACTTGGACATTTGTGTACCTGCACTCACCTCAGTTATTAATGCCGCTGTTTCGATTGGCCGCCCGGACACATGGGCATTATCTGCTATTGTCCCTTTTTAAAAAAAGGGAGATTCTACAGGCCCAGCTCCCTTTTGGACTCTGTAGTAAAGGTGGTGGGTCGCATGGTACTAGATCGGCTTGCGAGCTGGTAGATGAAAATAACATTTTGGCTGAGGTCCAATATAGTTTTCGCCCTAGCTGCTCAACGGTGGACCAGTGTTTAAATCTATATATGGTTTTGAATAAGTATACCGTTGCCTGTACTGGCACTATCTACTTAGCTTTTATGGATCTGTCTTTCGCGTTTGATCACGTTAACAGATCCAAGCTCTGGCAGATGATGCGCAATATTGGCATTGATAAAGACATTGTCCTGTTTTTAAGGGATCTTCATAGAGACACTAAAGCTGTAGTCCGCTACTCTAAAGATCTTAAAGTGACACATGAGTTTTCAATCCAAAGAGGGGTTCGTCAAGGGTGTATCCTGGCCCCTTTTCTTTTTAACCTGTATATTAATAATCCGGAGCAGGTCCTCTTGAAACTAAAAACTGACTGCCCCCAGTTGGGCAAGCGAAGTTTGCCAGTCCTCTTGTATGCAGATGATGCTGTCTTCATGGCGAGGACAATGAGGGGATTACAATCCATGTTGAACTCCTTTGTACACTTTATGGAGGACTTGGACTTGCTGGTCAATAATAGCAAATCGTTTGTAATGCAGTCGAGCCTTCGACCAGCCAAGTCTTATACATTCATGGTAGGGGTTACGCCGGTCCCAAAGACCGATGTTTTTTCCTACCTGGGGGTTGTGTTTGACGCAGCCTTGAATTGGCGCCCATTAATAAGCCGAAAGAAAGGGGACCTTGTTAGGGCGATTTCCACTATTTTTAACTTTGCTTCTAGACTGGGAAGTAGACCGATTGGGGCGCTTTTGCAGATTTATGAAGCTAAATGTATCTCTAAGGCTACCTATGGGAGTGAGATTTGGGGCTATATTGAGCATGATGCATTGCAAACCGTTGAAAACACTTTCCTGAGACGGATACTCTGCTTACCGCAGTGCATTTCATCCCTTGTGGCCCATGAAGAATTAGGGATGGCATTCCTTTCAGATGTGCTGGCTTATCATCCTATATCGTTGTGGAAGAAAATCTGGATTAAGAAGGCAACTACCCTACGCACGGACATCTTAAGGGCCTGTCCCTCTCTTGACTATTCCAATTGTATTTTATGGTTTAAGTATGTTAGTGAAAGTTTTACCAGCATGGGAAGGGCAGATCTAGTTGAGAACCCGGAGGAAATCTGCAGAAGGGACATGTATTGGGTGAAGGAGAACTTTTTTTAAAAGGCGTATGTGGGCCAGAGAAGAAGTGGAGTTGAGGGGAAGCCCAGTGTTCGTAGGTATTCCCTGTTGAAAACCATGTCATCAACTGAGCCCTACCTTTTATGGTTCAAAACTAACCACAATGGTTTTTTACTGCCCAGATTTCGATTGGACCTCTTTCACTATCTTTTCTCTCACCCCCGTGGTGCACACAGAGGGCAGTGCCTCTTACCATGTGGCTGTGACAGAAAGTCTTCACAGGACATGATGCACTTTTTAATGTTCTGTAGCTTTTATGAGGTTCCAAGAAAGTCTTTTATTTCCCCTATTCTTAAAAAAACAGGTTTTAGGCAGGTTAGACCTGCTTTTATGTTTTTTACAACTGCTTTCAAGTAACTCAGTATTACATGTTCTTAGTTTCTTGAGGGCTGCAATTAGGCTCAAGTCCAGCTGCGATGAGTTTTTTATGGACACAATTCGTACACTGTGATAATGATAACGCAGATTCTTATCTAATTATCTATAAGAACCCTCTGGTCGCCAAGATCTTTTTACCTGTTGAATAGTGTAAAGGAGAGAATCTCATCTGGTTATATATCAGCATTCATTTTGTCTGAAAGGACCACTGACTCCGAATTCAAGTTTGAGAATTTATTATCGCCAAAAATAACTGAACGTGCAAGCACCTCAACACGAGGTTAAAGAAATAGATGGGCACTAATACAAATAATAATCTACGCAGGAATCTCATCCGACTCAGGATAAGGAGAATAGAAAATTCCAGAAGGATCAACCAGACTATGATTGCTCCAATTTCTAAGTTGCTCTTCATTGGACTAAACAAGCTTAAAATCAATTGCTGTCCCTACACTAACGCTAAGTGACATCCCTGCATAACGATTTTCCCAGGCAAGAAAGAATAAAAGGTGTCAGCTGTGAAGACTTCCTAAGAAGTGCAATCACATAATACCTAAGCTCAGCCCTGTCCTTCTCTCAGGTCTCCCCTACCTCTTCTCTGGCCTCCTCCCTCAGGGCACTATCCCTAATACAAAACCACAATACAATTGTACACGCTTTTGTCCCGCCTCCTTGGCCAGGTCTTCTTTCTTGTGCTTTTCCATCGAAACGGTTACTTCATCCCGGACGGTTGCGATGACCTTGAGTCCCAGGCACCTTCTCCGCTGAAAGTATCATCCCTAAATTCCATTTCACTCCCCGTACCATGCCTCCCCTCTCTAGCTTTCGAAAACAAAGAGTTAGTCTTACTAACGAGACATGTCCTTGCACCTGCAACGAAAGATACTTTCAACAGAAACCTTCTACTGTGCAAATTAAATCTACCGTTTGTGCCCAGAGAGCCTTACCAAGAGAAACTTTTCTCAACCTACAAAATAAGCTAACATAAGAATAAACCAGGCCTTCCCTAAGCATATATGTAGTCAGGCCTTTACATATGACTTTTAAACACACATCTTACTTTTCCCTATAAGCATTTTCATTACAATTCATATGCAAACAATGAATTACATGTGCAACTTTAATATGGTGCACGTTTAAACTACTGCAATTACATTACACACGAACTAATTCCTCTATGCATTATGTTCACATAATTCAATAAGCATTACATTACATCATTATCCTAACACCATTATGCTGCTGAGTTCACTTTCTCTCAGTGAACTATTCATTCTTTACTAAACATGCATGAGTATACAACTGAATATAAACGAATATATGTCTGAATACATGTGGGTGCGGCCTATCAATGATTATGATGCACCCCTACAATTCACAAGAACATTTCGCTCTATCAGTTCCCCCCTTTGATGACTCCTGTCATCACATTTCATTCTACTCCCTCGGAGAAGGAACCGACCTAAACAGAACTTGTTGCCATCTTCCCTGATCTAAATTTCTCCATGCTCTTGAGCCTTTGATACTGACTGTCCTGCAGTCTTGCCAACCTCATGTCATTTTCCCTCAAAGCTCTCTTGACTCGGCCTGCTCGATACCACTTGTAGGCCTTGATCAAGATCCACAACCCAACCACACAAACCACCAAAATAAGGAGGGGTCTCAGAAAGTACCCAAGGAATCCCTTTCCTAGGTTCGCAAACCAACCTCCCACTTGACCAAAACCCTTTCCGACCTTTTCCCAGGCCCCTTCTTCGGTCAAATCCGCTATCTTTGTGTGGATCGTAGTGATGTTACTTATATATTTCTCCAGATCCTTGCTACGGTCTGGTATATAAGTGCAGCACTCTTGAACCTTCAGCATTTTACAGACTCCGCCCTCTTTTGCCAATAGGACATCCAAAGCAAGGCGATTCTGCAAAACCATTCCCCTTATCGACAACATCTCTCCTTCCACCAACACCAACGACTTTGCTGTATTCATCGAAAATTCATCCACCACAGTCGCTAACCTCCGGATCTTCACATCATTCAAGACTACTCCCAGACTGGGTATCATAGCTCCAAAGATATCCCCCACAACGATTCCTGCACTTGCAGCTCTTTTCGTTCTTGAATGCTCTCCACCTTCTAGAAGATCTAAATCTTCTGTATGGTAAATCTTTGGAAATATTATTGACAAATAACATGTTCCATACCAATTTGCAGGCAACCTCACATAAGCATTCTTCCCACATACGTAATACACCGTTGGTATCACTTGTACAGGACCTTGGAGAAAATCTTTTGCCACATCTGCCATGGTGAAAACGTGATCACAGGTACTCTGTCCCACTGCTACCTTTTCGTAGTAAGTCTGATAACGCCTTATACACAACTTACCCCTCTGCTCCTTATCTAACGCTATAGGACCATAGCTTCCCTTGGTCTTATGCAACTGTTCTTCCTCCGTCCAATCTGTCCTGTGATGCCCCAAGTCTCTGGAGTGAGTCAGCTTTCTATACCTATCCTCAACCTGATCTACAAACTTTCTCTCTACATCCGACATCAAACAAGTCAGATTGTGTCTGTGTGCGAATGCTGTATCCAATTCCAAACTCGGTATGAAGTACTTCCTCAGTCTGTCTTCGGTCTTATAATAGTCATATTTATTCAAATGCTTGTAAGCTGGGACTTCAGGAAGCACTGCGTCGAAATTGGAAAAGAAATACTCGAACTGATCTCTCTCATAAAACAAACTAAGCAAAAGACTACATGAAATACCATAAGTCAGTGGAAGATGGTGATACCTAATACCCTCATCCACCGAAGTAGGCAACTGCATACACACATAACAACCTTTCGCATCCATCACATCAACATACTCATACAACAACTTAGCATACGCATTCAACTTAAAATCACCTTTAGATAAATCTACATGTAATCTACGACTTTCTTCTAATAGCAAAGCTCTGTCAGCTGCCCTGTCTACCCCCTTCTGACTAGGTGTGATAGGTGTAGGTGTCCCTGTCACCTCCTCCACATCTTGCTCGTGCGAACCAGTGTATGAGACTACAACTACTATGATTATAGAAATTATTACACTACTTATAAGAATGCCTACAATCCACTTTGATCTACGATTGGGATCTCCCGGCTCCATGGTTTCGAAAGTTCTCAAAAGTCTTGGTTATCGCAAAGAACCCTGAAAAAGTCTCTGTCCTTTATTTGTAACTTGCTTAACCAGCTCGAGCAACCATGAAATCTCCGGACTTTCCCTTTCCGATCACAATATTATTTACACAGTCCAGAAAAAGACTTCCCTAGTTTTCGTTCCTCTTCTGTGGAAAGTCCCTAAATTTATTCTTCTTCCACTCGGACCTAGGTTATCTTCTTCTTTTGGACTTTTATTTACAGTTTATAGTTGATCCACTATAAGATCCTCATTAAGCAATACCAGAACGTGATACAAAAGTTCAAGACGCAAAATCAGCACTTCATGTGAAAACGGCTCAACTCCAAAAGGCGGGAATTCGAGCCGATGCAGAACCAAGTTTCGGACTTCACTCAGAAGCGGGGGATTCGGAACTGTGAGGGTCAGTGTTCCTTCTATCTCGAGCCCTGGCATCAGCAGCACCACCTTCACCACCACATTCGGGCTCCGACGGACCACTTGCATTGACCTCAGCCTTCCCGTGCTCACCACCCCCTGCATCAAACACAGTGTAAGTCCACTCAGGGGTAGAGTATCTGCGACAAGGCACTCTTGTTCTCTTTGACCTTCGCCGACTGTCTTGTGCTTGGTCTTCGTCACTTGCTTCCGTTTCAGATGCTTCGGACACTGGAGCAAGGTCTCTTTCAGGTGCTAACCTCAGGTTCAGTCACCTCTGTCTTTCAGGCCAACTTTCTGCACTTCTGTTCGTTCGTCTGCCTTCCCCATCTATACCCGGTGCACTACTTCCTCTTTCGGCTGAATCTGACTCTTCCCCGCCCACTGCACCGTTTCTGTCTTCGGTGTCTGAGTCAGGGTTCGAACTGTGGAAACCCCCTTCAGCTTGCTCTAGTGCACCACCAGCTGTGTCAGCGACCCTTACAGCTTGACTTGTCCTCCCATGTGGCCCTGCCACATCAGCTGGATTTTCATTTACGAGAGGAGCTGTTTCTTCCAAGGGTGCTGAAACTCTGCGGGTATGGGAGGCATGCACCCAGTTCGGCAATCCTCCACACTTCACTGCTGTGTTCGTGATAAGTATCACCTGATACGGGCCACGCCAACGGGCATCCAAGCAACTCTTCCTCACGTGCTTCCGAACGAGCACCCAGTCACCGGGACACAAGTCGTGGCACAGATCACTCGAGGCTGGGACCACCGCTGTTTGCACCTGCTGGGATACAGAACGGACCACATCAGAGAGTACTTTACAATAATCGTGAATCAAATCATCAGTAATGCTTATCAAGGCCGTAGCTGGTACTGCTGGCAATCTCATTGCCCTTCCCATTAATATCTCATGGGGGGACAACCCGGTCTTTCTGTCTGGGACACTTCGCATGCTCATTAGCACGAGTGGCAAGGCGTCGGGCCATTTCAGGGATGTCGAAGAACACATTTTTGCCATCCGGGCCTTCAAAGTTCCATTAACTTGTTCCACCATCCCAGAAGCCTCTGGTCTGTAACTACAGTGGAGTCTCTGGTCTATGTTCAATGCAGCGCAAAGTAACTTCATGATTTCACTATGGAAGTGCCTTCCTCTATCTGATTCCAAAGAGGTCGGGATCCCGAATCTAGGGATGAGCTCCCTCAACAGTAATTTAGCCACTGTGAGAGTGTCACACCTGTGTGTGGGGTAAGCCTCCACCCACCGTGAGAATACACATACTAGCACTAAAATGTACCTCAATCCATTGCACTTGGGCATCTCCACAAAGTCCAGCTGTATTCTATTGAAGGGCCCTCCTGACTTTCCAATGTGACTCAACGTAACTACAGTTCTCTTTCCAGCATTCATCTGCTGACACGTAACACACCTCTGACATACCGTCTCAGCCATTGCTCGGAACCGTGGGTTATACCACGTCTGTCTAAACACTCTCCATTGCGTCTCTACCCAGGTGTGCCTGTCCATGTATCAGTCTTGCCATCGGACTCAGCAATTCCTCAGGCAACACGGCTCTCCCATCGTTGGATACCCACACATCCACGTCTCCTTTCTCACAACCAGCTTTGATCCATCCCTCTCTCTCTTGGTTTGAAACTTCATCCTGCAATCGCTTAAGCTCTTCCCAAGTGTCTGCCATGGTCAACATTATGCTGAGCTCGGTTCCTTCTTGGCTCTCCCCTATCTCTCTTTCCGTGAATATGCATCCTTGTTCTGCACAGAAACGGGCGACTTCGTCCGCATAATTGTTTCCCAAGGATACAAAGTCCTCCCCTTCCCATGGGCTGAACACTTTACAACAGCAATTTCCTTTGGATGCTGTAATGCATCTAACAATTGTCTTACATATTCTCCATTACGAATGGGTGAGCCAGATGATGTCAAAAATCCCCTCTGAGACCATAACTGCCCGAAGTCGTGCACCACGCCAAACCCATATTGGCTGTCTGTGTAAATCGTGATTCGAATTCGATCAGCGGCCAAACAGGCACGGGTCAAGGCAATGATCTCAGCTACCTGCGCGGAACGTACTCCTTCTAGGCAAGCAGCCTCGACCACTCCTGAAATGGTACATACAGCAAACGCTGCTCTCAATTGCCCCACACTGTCTCTTAAACATGAACCATCGACAAAGAAAATTTCATCTGGGTCAGTCAATGGTTCATAGACAATGTCAGGTCTCGGTTTGGTGCAAAGTTCGGTCACATCGAGACAATCATGGTCCGCACAATCTTCATCATCCGTGCTCGGTGTAGGCATTAGTGTCGCAGGGTTCAAGACAGAGCACCTTTTCAGAGTCACATTCTCTGCGGCAAGTATGACTTGCTCGTACCTCGTTAACCTATTGTTCGTTAGGTGCTGTGTCTTGGTCCTGGTCATCAATAACTCAACCGAATGTGGCACATGTACAGTCAATGGATGTCCCATTACAATGCTTTCACATCTTTCAATGCTGACACCTGTTGCAGCAACGGATCTTAGACATCCGGGCAACGCAGAAGCTACTGGATCTAAAGTAGCTGAAAAATATGCCACTGGTCTACGGACACCTCCATGGTTCTGAGCTAACACTGCTAATGCACATCCTTCCCTCTCGTAACAAAACAATGAAAAGGCTTTGTTGTAATCAGGCATTCCCAGTGCCGGAGCCCTGCACAAATCCGCTCTCAGTTTCAGGAATGACATCAAGCACTCCTCGTCCCATGGTACCGGATCACTCACATCCTTGTGCGTAAGCCTCTGTAAAGGCTTTGCTCTCAAGGAGAAACTAGGAATCCACTGTCGACAGTAGCCAACCATTCCTAGGAACATCCTAACTTCTCTCTGTGTCGTGGGTACTGCCATGCTCATTATTGCCTCTATTCGATCGGGTGACACCTTCCTCCTGCCTTTTTCCAATCTGTGTCCCAAGTACTGTACCTCTTTCAAACAGTACTGCAGCTTGTTCGGGGACACCTTATGTCCGTTCTCTGCTAAGTGGTTCAACAGAGCTACAGTGTCAATTCTGCAAGCATCTTCTGTTTCTGAGGCAATGAGCAAGTCATCTATGTATTGCACGAGAACTGAGTTCTGTGGCAACACGAGACTCTCAAGGTTCTTCTTCAAGATCTGGTTAAAGATCGATGGACTTTCCGTATACCCTTGAGGGATACGACACCATGTTAACACGCGATTTTCTAGCCTGAACGCAAAAAGAAATTGGCTTTCCTCGTGGAGCGGTATCGAAAAGAAGGCTTGACACAAATCGATAACCGTAAACCACTCGGCTTCACATGGGATCTGGAACAGTATTACTGAAGGATTCGGTACCACTGGACAACAAGGGACAACTATCGTGTTAACCTTTCGCAGGTCTTGCACGATCCTGTATTTCCCGCTCGGCTTCTGTAGTCCCATTATGGGCGAATTACAGGGGCTACCTCTGATCTCTTTCAAAATACCCTTCTCAATGAAAGTCTCGATCACAGGTCTTATTCCTGCAATCGTTTCTGGCGACAGGTTGTATTGAGGTGTTCTGGGGAAATCAACATTCTGTTTCACCTCAATCCGCACTGGTTCAACCCCTCTGATTAGACCTATTTCATTGCCTGCGAAATCCCACACCACAGACGACACTGCGTCTCTCAGATCAGGTGGAAGTTCTTCCACCGTCACCATTGGGTACAGATCTATACACAGATGCTGATTGGTAATTTTAAAGTCAGCATCATCATCTCTCGTCTGGACCTCCACTCCCCGTGGTGTACAGTAAATCGTGCAGTTCAACTTGCACAACAGATCTCTTCCCAAAAGGCAAACTGGACTCGTATCACACACTACAAACTGATGTCTAGTTTGGAAGGAACCTATCTTTACTAGTATCGGTTCTGTCAATGGGCTGCTTATTCTCTTGTTCGCTACTCCAACAACCTGGATTGATTGTCCCGAGAGGGGTAGGTTAGGGACTACTGCTGATCTTACAGTAGACCGGGTAGCACCAGTATCAACCAAAAGTGTGGCAGGATGACCCTCAATATCTGCCTCCACAAAAGGTCCTCTCTGGTCTACCTCCAAGACCGCTCCAAGTGTGCAGTCTTCCTCCCCTCTCAGGCACCGTCAGGATAAAGGGTCTAAGCTATTCTCGTCGTATTCTTCGAACAGGGGCATCTGTTGGTACGTTCGTGTTCCCTGTGAAATCCTTGGAGCTTGGGGAACCTGGGCGTGAGAACTGTAAACCCCCCCTTTCATCGTTCTAGGCCTCGTCACTGTGCTAACTACTTCTTGCGCGGGTGCCTGAGCCCCCTCTTCCTCTTCCTTTAACTGATTTGCTGGGTTCAAAGGACACTCGCGTTTCCAATGTCCGACCTGGCGACAAAGATGACACGCAGTGGTGGTCTTCAATGTGGCCACGTCCACTCCTGTCTTGGGGTCTACTGGTTTTCCCTTTCCCTGGCCTTGCCCATTCTGGTTTCCCTGGAAATTTCCTTGCTTTCTTCCTAAGGTCCCTCCACTAGGCTGACTCTGTGCTGTCTGCATCTGGACAAGCATCAATTTGTCTTTTAGCTTTCGATGTTTCGATTCCACCTCATCACTACAGTATCTCGCATACCGCAAAATTTCATCTAGTGGCTTGTTCTGCCAGCAGATCAAATGGTGCTGTATCATGAGGCTGATTTCCATTCTCAGACCCAGGACAAACTTTGAGACAAACTGTCCCATATCCTTGGGGTCCAAGATATCTAACCCACTATACTGTTTAAAAGCTTGCAGAAGTCTTTCATAATATTCATGCACCGTTTCCTTGGGTTCCTGTACAGTCCGATCTATCTTAACCCAATCTATATCCTGAGGTGAAATCTTCAGTTTCAACCATGTAATCACCTGCTCATACTTTTTCATGACTAGGGGTGATGGACCATTTGTAACCGCCTCTCTATCCGGTTCTGAAGTCGGCCACTCAATAGCGACTTTACAAGCTGTCCACAAATCTCCCGGTACCACTATGTCAAGCAAAGTGTTCAAGTCAATCCACAATACTTTTGAAATTTTCACAAACCGCTCAACCTGTTTGTACCACTCTACTGGTTTTTCCCTCAGCCGAGGAAAATCATTTGTAAATGCAGCCAAATCACCTCTATTCCACGGCACATGCACGTACCCTCCATTCTGTACTTCCCGTAAAGGAAAATTCCCAACCCCCGTCGCCCCCCCTCCTGGAGGCGGCGATTCCCCTTCAGCTCTTTGCTGGTTTCTTCTTGGACCACCTTTCTTCCCATTTGTCCAACAAAATCCATATTCTCATCCCTACGATTAAATCTCTGGTATGTGTCCTTAATCCTGTTAGTCTTTTCTCCTCCAGCTCCTGATCACTGTAATGCAATCTATGTGGTCCCTGCAACGCTTTAGTTTTGTTCAGGTCCACCTCATATCTTTTGGCCAATTCCTTCAATCTATCATGTGCCATTCTAGCTTTTCGAGTCACATCCTTTGCTACAAACAGCAGCTCATCTGATCCATAAATTTCTATCCTTTCCAAAGGCAGACCCCCACTGATCATTTCGTCTACCTCTGCTTTCAGCCTCACTACATCTAGCAACCTTGCCTGTACCGCACCCCTCAGTACATCTCGACAACCCGAGCCATCCCGCTCATCACAGTCACTATTCTGTCCTTGTGACCTATTCCCTTCCATCATATTCCTGGAACTTGGTCTGTCTTCCGAGACGTTTTGTACCCTATCTCCTTGCATCCTATCCTCTTGGTTGGTTACTGTTGGTGTCCACATCCTCAACGCTGACTTAGATTCCTGCAAGGACCTCGGTCTGGCTGGTCTCTCCTCTTCTTGTCTAAAGGAAGAGTCTGCAGTAGCCGGTAACGGCGTACTTGTCTCCAATGGTCTTGGGAAATGAACCACTCTTACTCCAAACCCATTCCCACTCTCGCTGGTTACTTCTTCCCTTCCCATCTGTACGGAGCCCCTTCTCTCACTCGGTCTGGGTCATATACCGGTACTATAGGGCCAATGGTAACCGGTACTGTCAAGGAGTCCGGTAATCTTGTGTTCCCAACAGGAGGCTGTGTTATCATAGACGCCGTTGCCCCCTCCGTTCCTGTGGAAATCCTTCCCACCACTCTCATGCTAGTCTGGTTCTGGCTCTCATCAACTATTGCTACTGCTGGGGTCGTCTTTCCCTCTTCTGAATCTGGATTAAATGGTGGTGGCCTCTCTGCCAACAACCTATCTAACAAGCTGTCATCTAGATCACTGTCGTCCTCATCGATTCTTATTATCTTCCCATTTTGTACTAACAATGGGTACAATTTATCCACTTCAACCGTTGCCACCCTCCACCGCTTCTCCAGTGCATCCCACTTTGCATCCTGAAATGCCCTGATCGATTTCTTCACCCTTTCCTGACTTTTGTCTCTATTCCTTTCGTGTGCTGCTCTAATCCACGCATGTAATGCCTCAAACTGTGTCGGTCTAGGTAGTGGTCGTAATGAGGCCATTACACTTTTTAGCTGGTACAATACCTCCATCCTGAAAGTACCATATCGAGGGAACGACAATTCTCCTTCTGCTTCTGTCATTTTATGCCAATTCTCAAGCCAAATTATAGTATGCAATCCTACATTCTTTGCCATATAATGTGCTGGTGTATCCTCGGGAGGAGCTTCCTCTCCTCCCGAACGACCACATGTCTATCACCTCTACAAAGTTCCCGTAAAGCTTTAAAACATTTCATGATGAATCAACTTCGTATTCGCACTCAAAATGTCAGCTCTTGCTTCTCGATTTCACTCCACCAATACCAGCGCGGCTCACACCAACCGGCCTATCGCAGCGCGGCTCTTGTCTGACGTCACTTTTCCTCCGCTCGCAGCAGTTCCCCTCCTTTCTAATTCACTCGTTCTCACTCTCACCTGTCCCAATCATACTCTGAAATAATGTCCGTCCTACCGAACAATTACCTCTCTGACCGTCAGTCTTACCAATGACCGATCAGCCTCTTGAGCTTGTTGACCTCAATCTGGCAATCGTCTGTCCGCGAAACGACCGGACAATCGCCTTTAACACACTCGATGGGATTCAATCACTCGATGTTCTGCACACAATAACCTACGACCTGCGTTGGTTATTCACACACTCACACATGTGTTCCCTATCTTCAGTGGGTCTGTCAATGACGTCTCGTGACCCCCACAACCTCTGGTCAACGCTCTCAACTCTGGGTGTATTCTACACCATAATAAATCATCCGGTCCCGCGCGCGCTCACGGTCCGTTTCTCAATCACACAACTCTCTTTCCAACTCCGCAAGACATCACACAACAATAAAACACCGCAATATACCAAACATCACTCTTTTCATACTCACTCTACTACGAACTGCTACTTCCGCCGCACCGGCACTCTCCGTCAGTTTTCAACGACCTCCGACATCTTTCTCCCGCGGTCCTCTGGATCTGCGTCACTCGGGCTCTATGGGGCAACTTAGTCTCCTATCTTGCTCTAGATCTCCCCTTACCATCAAAGGTAACCATCCTACTCTGCTACCAACTGATAACGCCGATTCTTATCTAATTCTCTATAAGAACCCTCTGGTCGCCAAGATCTTTTTACCTGTTGAATAGTGTAAAGGAGAGAATCTCATCTGGTTATATATCAGCATTCATTTTGTCTGAAAGGACCACTGACTCCGAATTCAAGTTTGAGAATTTATTATCGCCAAAAATAACTGAACGTGCAAGCACCTCGAGGTTAAAGAAATAGATGGGCACTAATACAAATAATAATCTACGCAGGAATCTCATCCGACTCAGGATAAGGAGAATAGAAAGTTCCAGAAGGATCAACCAGACTATGATTGCTCCAATTTCTAAGTTGCTCTTCATTGGACTAAACAAGCTTAAAATCAATTGCTGTCCCTACACTAACGCTAAGTGACATCCCTGCATAACGATTTTCCCAGGCAAGAAAGAATAAAAGGTGTCAGCTGTGAAGACTTCCTAAGAAGTGCAATCACATAATACCTAAGCTCAGCCCTGTCCTTCTCTCAGGTCTCCCCTACCTCTTCTCTGGCCTCCTCCCTCAGGGCACTATCCCTAATACAAAACCACAATACAATTGTACACGCCTTTGTCCCGCCTCCTTGGCCAGGTCTTCTTTCTTGTGCTTTTCCATCGAAACGGTTACTTCATCCCGGACGGTTGCGATGACCTTGAGTCCCAGGCACCTTCTCCGCTGAAAGTATCATCCCTAAATTCCATTTCACTCCCCGTACCATGCCTCCCTCTCTCTAGCTTTCGAAAACAAAGAGTTAGTCTTACTAACGAGACATGTGTCCTTGCACCTGCAACGAAAGATACTTTCAACAGAAACCTTCTACTGTGCAAATTAAATCTACCGTTTGTGCCCAGAGAGCCTTACCAAGAGAAACTTTTCTCAACCTACAAAATAAGCTAACATAAGAATAAACCAGGCCTTCCCTAAGCATATATGTAGTCAGGCCTTTACATATGACTTTTAAACACACATCTTACTTTTCCCTATAAGCATTTTCATTACAATTCATATGCAAACAATGAATTACATGTGCAACTTTAATATGGTGCACGTTTAAACTACTGCAATTACATTACACACGAACTAATTCCTCTATGCATTATGTTCACATAATTCAATAAGCATTACATTACATCATTATCCTAACACCATTATGCTGCTGAGTTCACTTTCTCTCAGTGAACTATTCATTCTTTACTAAACATGCATGAGTATACAACTGAATATAAACGAATATATGTCTGAATACATGTGGGTGCGGCCTATCAATGATTATGATGCACCCCTACAATTCACAAGAACATTTCGCTCTATCAATAATATGGAACTGTTTTTAACATGGTCTATGTTAACAACTTAGCACTTTTGGGGTCATATTAGACGGTCTCATTGCTTTTAACATAGTTCTATTATTAACTTTGCACTCTATGGGGCACGATGTCTTTTCATATTTTCAGACCATTTTGTTTCTGATATAGTGTTAGTCATTTAAATGTGTATTTATGGGCTCATGATGGATGCACTGTATTTTCATTTTTTTGTAGTTTCTGATGGAGTTTATTATTCGTGCCTGTTTGACTTTTATGGTTTTAGTTGTAAAAACCGAATAAAGTTGTTAATGATGATGACACACTGCATCATCCCAACTTCATCCAGAGACTGAACAGTCTCAGAATTCAAGGCACAGTCCTGGACTGTCTTTCCTCGTACCCCTGTGAAAGAACAATATAATCATCTTTCTATCTTTTCCTCTGATTCTTTCAACTCTTAAATTGGTGTCCACGAGGAATCACCATTTCTCCTCTTCAATGTACACCTCAGCTCTCTTCTAAACCCCATCTGAGCTTTCGTGTTTACTTGACATAGCTATGTGGGTGATTTCGCATAACAATCAGAGCACTCCTCTCAACCCTATCCACATCACCAATGCTTCCAACATCGGCAAGAGTACAAGCCCCTACCCTGTCAGCCAAGCACAATAATTGGGGTAGCCTCTTATCCACCCACCTGCAAGATGGCATTGGACGATTCGAGGTTGGCTGGTCTCGTGACCGAGGAGTCCCTATACAATTGCTATATTACAATATGAAGCCTTTACAATACATTCCAAGTTTGAACGCTGCTTCCTTCCAAGTTAATTTCATTTATTCATTTGCATTTAAAACTGCCAAAATGTAATGGATTTGATTGGTGTCACATGACCACGGCTTTTCTCTGTGTCTTTTTATGTTTTTCAAATACCATGGTGATTGATTTGGCCACTGCTAAATTGGCCCATTTCATGAATCTGACTTGCAACCTCCAGTCCAGGTTTTTAACTACCAGCTTTAAGCATCTTTAGACTTGCAGGCATATATACCTATAATATAAAATTAAAACTATATCCCCTATTCGGTAAATGCACAAAAAACCAGCTGGCTGAAGACACTTTCATCGCATTGAGACCTGGGGCTAGTTGACAGCTATTGTGAGAGTTGCATAATGCTGCCAGAGTCGTCTTTTTAAAGAGCTTTCTTACTGAAGATATCTGCTTACCATTTGACAACAAATTCCACAGGGCTGAGTTTTAAATGTACGCAAATGTTCTTTTTAACAAGGTGTAAGAATTTCAGCACACATTTTCCATCACCAGCTATGCTGAGTTTGTAAACTAAACTGTCATTCACATTTGCTTACACGAGAGAGCTTTTCTGAAATCATGTACCGAAAAATGTAGCACTGAAAACAAACAGCCAAAAAATGGCACTTGGGAAAAGGTCTTTCATCTAGCTCGAACAAACACAACAAGCATTGGCAAAGCCAATAGATCTCGCCTATAAGACCTACTGGCTTCGCTAATGTCGTTTAGTCCTGCTATACAGAAGCGCTGCTGCTGTGCAGCATGGTTTCAACAAAAAAAAAAAAGGCGCAATGCCAGGGTGACTGCATTTTGTAGGTGTGCGCAAGTGTTCATCATGCATGTACGTGCCTAAAAAAAGGACACTTTAAAAAAAAAATGTACCTATCCAGGATGGATCATTAAATTTCTCCAGTTAATAAACAAAGCTGCCAAAATGCACTCGTTTTTAGATGACAAATGCAGACTAACCAGTCGCGCGCACGCTTGGATGGTCCTTCAAACATATCCCACACTGAAACCGGCCACATAGTTAAGTAGGACATTCTCAGTATATTTAAAGAGAGCGCTAATGGCGACGCGTTTGGCACACTGCCGTCCTTGGCCAATCAACCGTCTTACAAATACAATGGCCCACGGTCATGTAGATTATGTGGTGCAGCAAAGGAGGACTTTATCCATCTGATTTGTATATGCCCCATTTTAAAGACTGTTCGTGTTCTGTTATTGAAAAATGCTTTTAACGCTAGGGGCATTCGGTCATGCAGAACGGCCATAACAAAAGGTCTTGATTCAACTGACCCTCAGCTAAACTGCAAAATCATGAACTTTTTGATTTTATATGGGAAAATTAACTAGGTCTGAACCTCCTACACGGCCCATAAGAACTAACGTTGGTTAAAGACTGCTGGTCCCAAAATTTTATGTCTCCCAAAACGACCTTTATCCAAAAGATCGTGACATCTAGGAGTAGAATGGCACCTTGAGTTGACCATCATTCAACAACTTTTGGTTACTGCATGGTTTAAAAAAACCTATAGAACTATGAGACACTGGTTGTTTAATTTTTACCACAAAAGGGCTGTTTATGATGACTCTTTGATTACTAATTCAGCTAATATTGTTTAGATTTTAACAGTACCCTGGCACTTGTTTATGGCATTATGATGGTTTTTCTAGATGAACTTATTTATGGCGTTATGGTGGTTTTACCCTAGATGAAACTAATGACAATACGTCTATCATTAATCCAACTATTACTGACTAGATGTTAATGGCACTGCAGCACTTTATGGATGACATTATGGTGATTTTACCATGGGAAAAAGAATGTTCATAAGTTCCTATTAACAACTGATATAGGTGCGATTAACATCGTCCTTCATTGATGATGATAGTGATCCAGCGCGAACAATAAAAATAATTTCTCCTAATATGCTTTGGTCATCCAGGTGCAATTATTTCTCTGACACACACACTATATCCATATGACGGTGGGGCCCATAACACCGCATATACATTCACTTACTCATTTGTTCCCTGGATTTCCTCCGTCAACGTACCTAGGAGAAAAACGATTCGCTGGAAGGAGACGGGATACCTCTTTTATAATGACACAATATTCCTCTTTTGCTTTAAGGTATTCCGCTCATTGGTCGATGGACCAACTAGTCGGAATCAGTTGATGGTGATTAAGACCAGCTCAATCACAATGAACTCTTTTACCATTTCATTATTAATCATTATGCTAAAGAAAATCACTGAGTCATTTGTTTAAAGAATAATAAAGTTTATATTAAGTTTTTGAATGCAGGAAATTGAGATTAATCTTATTATTCAGATCATTGCATTTATCATCAATATAAGAATAGTTTGAAATTGCATGGCACTTATTAGACGGAAAAACGAGGTTATCATACTAAGAACTCTATAGAGCAACCTATCTATCTCTCTGGGAAATCCTAATAATTCTAATAAAAATCTATCAAATAAAAGTTCTCCTAAAGAAGTATCTTTATACTCAACTGGAAAAGGAAAATAACAGCAGCAGCATCAGCTCGTCAGCATCAGCAACCGCAAACTCTCACATCTACAGCATCTAACTTCTTCAGCATCTCCCGCAGCATCCCGCAGCATTCTAACCCCTCCCACCAAGAGTAGGTCTTCTTATACCCTAATTCTAGCTTACAGCATAAAATGTTTCTTCTTACATGGCGCGATTCATTCTCATTGGTCAAAAACTCAGGTCCATATACATTTTAATCAAACTTCCTGGTCTTAACCAGTTCCGTGTGGAATGTCCATGCAAGCATCGTTTCCCACAGTTCATGCACTTGCTCATCCGTTTCGATCAGTCCAAATTGTATCTTTTTCTGTTACATTTTGTGTAATACAGTTCCGTCTATTGATTCAACCAGGCTTCTCACGCTTCTTGCTGATCATCTTGGCACACATCTGCTCAGAAGGGTCACAGCAGCCTTGACCATACTTTCATCTTAGCCTCTCGGCATCAGCACGTGATCATCCCTTTTCCACAGCCTCTCTCCTCTATCACATGGTCTCATCCGCTCATGCGCACTCTAGTAACTCGCGGGCATTTTATATTGCTGCTCGGCAGGCCTAAGCGCACTATTTTCAAAGATAAACAAAATGTTATTAAAACAAAGAAATATAAACCCTTTCGTTTCCCTCCCGTCTTTCTACGTACCCCAATTAGGTATTACCTAGCAGAAGCAACATATAAAGCTGTCCCTTACTTACCATGGCTTTATTTTGCAACCACACGTTTTATTTAAAAGCACAAATCATGCATTTATTATTAAATTAGTACGCAAATATTATGTTATGTTAGAAACGTAAACAATTATAAGTCAATTAATTTGCACACTGAATTGCGTGTTACAATTAACCCTTTACATACATTGTTGGTTATTTACTTAAACAAACATGTTTATTAATTTTGTACGAAAATATTAGGAGGTTAAAATTTTTATATTTACCCTGCTCCATCAATAGCCATGAGGTTTTATTACACAAATATTGCACTGTTTCATTGTTTTATTGATGACGATGCTTTTATCATTAATCCAACCACTATTGGCTAGATTTTAATGGCACTACTGCACTTTATGGATGACATTATGTCGGTCTACCATGGATAAAATGACTGTTGATAATGCCTATTGATAACTGAATTAGGTGCGATTAACCCCGTACTTCATTGACAATGACAGCCATGCTGTTTTCACTATAATATTGGTATGGTTTTTATTAACTTAAATAATAAAATATAGAATTGAATTGAATTGGATCAGTTAATTAGGTAGTGCAAAAGCATTGTTTTAAAGCATAGCGTGAAAGTGCTTTTATTTGAAAATAAATAAATGATGGATGAGCGGGATTGAACAGAGGTAACATAGAAGACATGGGAAGCAATGTGTCTGGGCTGTGGGAAAAGCAACACAGCGGTAGGCAGAAGAGAAGTAGGAAGTAGGAGAGAACCCAGATGAAAGACAGCAACATGGAGGTGGGGGGGGGGCAGAAGCACACAGGCAGGACAGTGACAGCTACAAGTATAAAAATATTGTGGGGTGCTACGGCGGCAAACTTACCATATACTGCCCCCTGGTGCGCACATCTCTCCTGATTGGCGTCCACGAGCAGGAGAGGGAAGGACTTCCTTCCTGCTCAGAGGACACCAATACAAGCAATCCAACCAATCCTGGAGCTGCTCCCATGCTAAGAGCAGCTCCAGGATTGGTGGGAGCAGGCTAACCCCGCTCTCATTTTGAGGCTGGGGGCCTGTGCCAGCAATCCCCCGGATGTTTCACAGCCATGGGATTGCTGGGGGCACACTGCGCATGTCGGGCCGACCGTAGCAATAGAGCTGGCCAACCCGACATGCGCACTGCAGAGGCTTGATTCAGCCCCGCCCTCTGCCCTCGCTCTGCGGCGTTTAAGTAAAATGGCATTGACATGCCATTTTACCTATTCGTCTGTGCCTGCTGCGCTCGCAACAGGCGGGGCAACGCTCCTCCACTCAAACTGAGGATCCACCCCTGAGGCAGGAGAGAGCAACACGAATGCGGATGGTGGAGAGAAACACACAGGCAGAAAGAGTGAGGAAAGTGGAGTAAACCACACAAAGGCAACAGCTTGAAATACACATGCACTCTCATTGAGTGTGTAAACAAAACTAAAAAAGTAGTTCCCCAAAACCTAGAAGAAGCAAGGAAGCCAGTCACTCAAAGAGATGGGTAAAGGAAGTGTTTCATGGCAGAGACAACCACATAAGTGACAAAAAAGACCAACAAAAGGAAGCAGCCAATTGAAAGTGACAGGAAAGCCAACCAATGGTAAGTAATGGACGGGCTGCAAGCCCCTGTGTGTTCTTGGTAAGCCCACAATGGGAACCGACATTAACAACGCAGTCTAAACAAGCGTGCCGTTACAACGCAAGTGTTACCACGCTTGCTTTTACCACGCATGCCTTAACAACGATTTCCATTGTAAAGGTGGTAAAGGCATATGCGTGGTAAAGGCAGTCAGCTCTCTAGTTTCATTCCGAATATGAAGGGGGTGGAAGGTATTGGAGACTTCCTGCCTAGCCGAGAATGGAAGGAACGGCTTGGTGAGTAGTTTTTCTGTTGTTTTTAGGGCTGGGGTCGGCGTACTTTTCAGGGCTGGGGACCGAGTTTTAGGGCTCAGGGTGGGGGTTCGGGTAGTTTTTAGGGCTGGGGCAGGTTTAGGGCTCAGGGAGGGGGCTGGGGTGTTTTTAGGGCGGGGGCCGGATAGTTTTAGGGCGGGGGCCAGTTTTAGGGCTCAGTGCAGGGGGCCTCGGGTGTTTTTAGGGCTGGGGTCGGGGTAGTTTTTAGGGCTGGAGGCTGGGTTTTTAGGCTAAGGGTGGGGGGCGGGATGTAACCTTTATCATGCATATTCCTTTACCAATCATGCCTTTACAACGAAATTCGCTGTAAAGGCATGCCTGGTAAAGGCGTGCATGGTAAAGATGTCGTCGTGGTACAGACTGTGTTAAGGCATGCGAAGCAATCGCTTGAGTTGTTCTGTCATACAACCGCCCACAGTATGTCTTGCACTACCAGACAGCTTGCTCTGTCTGGTAAGCTTGACCTAAAAGTTGTTCTCAACGCAAAACTACAACATCCCACACCAATGCTTAAACCACTCTCCATGACCCCTCTAACCACCCAACCACTTTGATTCTTCACCCACATCCAAATAGGGGAGTATGGCACAAAAATATTTCTAATATGTACTATAGATGGTTGTATTATTGTAGAGTGCTGTTGAGGCTCCATGACTGCCATTTAAGGCATAGCTCGACTGTGCTGGGTGCAGAAAATAGCATCGCGTCCGCCTCAATCCATCACACTTTAAAACCTCAACAGTTCATTTAGTGCAGTTGGTACATTGCTGGTAATTGGACAAACGCGTGCGCTGTCAGGAGCAAAGCATATGTCATTCCTACCTGAGCTGCGTTGCCAACTGGGATAGCAATGAATCTTTGCCACTGTGCCTAGTGTAATGAGCCTGGCAATGTGTGGGTAAATATTATTTGTTGTAAAGTGCACAGCTGACATTTCAGCCACCTCTCTTGTTAATTAAAATGCAAATTCTACTCAAATTAAGAATAAAGCAAATTTAAAATGATTTTTTTCTGTAAATGACTATTGACTGTAAGGGTCACCTTGGGTATCAATGCAAATTTAATTTGACTGGCATTAGGGACAAAAACAGTGTTAACGTTGTTCATTAATTCTGGAGGGGCCATTTGGCAGATCAGATTAGGTAGCAAGAGGGGAGGGGGCAAAGAAAAAAGTAATGGTGTGCACGCTTCCATTCGCTATATATCCCGTTCAAAGCACCATCTCTTATTTTATGTGTCTTTTGTACTTGAATAACCATATGGCTTTTCAAACATGTCAACATGTTACAAATGCAATATAGCCCTTTTCGGCAATCACTACAAAACCACTTTTCTACACTCAGACAGGCTGCAGTATTTCACTCCTTACCGAATTGCAAATTGGTCTGAACTCCTCCAGAAATAAAACACACACAAATCTGTTTAAAGGTTTGATCTTCATGTATGCTTCAAACTAAACAGGATTTAGAACCTTATTGTAATTACATTTATATAGCACTTAATACCCATGACGAGGCGCCGAAGTGCTTTTCGGTGAGTAGCATGCTACTCCGGAACCCAAAAAGGATTAGTGGTGAATTAGTATAGGGAGTTATGAAATTAATTTGAGCGGTGGACATGTGAGTTTGTTATTTGGACTGAAAAAGGATAGAGGAGGGATAGAAGATGGAAGGGTTTGCATTTATACAGCGCTTGCTACCCCTGATGAGGTGTTGTAGCACTTTTCGGCAGGTAGTATGCTAAGGATTGTGGAGGGGTAGAAGAGGGATGGGCCTAGAAAGTGTTTTTTGGAGTTTATAGCAGTAGGAGGAGGTTTGGGATGAGTAAAGGAGAAGTGGAGGGGGGAAAGTCAGAGGGAAGGGTTTAGAAACCTTGTTTGGGAGATCTGCATAGTAGAAGAGGTTTGAGAAGATGCAAGGAGGGGTAGAGGAGGGAAGAGTCTAGAAAGGGTTATTTTGGGGATTATAGTGGTAGAATGCTATTTGGGATGAGTCAGAAAGTGGAGGTAGAGGATATATTGAGAGGTATAGGGTGAGAAATAGGGTAGTGCATTGGAGAGAGTAGTAGAATGAGGTTTGAGTCAGAGAGAGGAGGTAGATGATATATTGAGAAACGTATAGGGTGAGATATAGGGTAGTGCATTGGAGATGCTGAATTAGAAGTAAAGTAATAAATATAAAGATACATAAGTACATGAAAGGTGTGTGTATATATATATATATATATATATGTGTATATATATAGTAATTGTTGATTTAAGTTGTATTTAATAAACTCAAACTTCCAAGTGTTGCTGTACTTTAAGCAAATTTATTTGTTTTTATAATTATTTTTTGCAACTCAATAGTGAAGCAATTGTAGATAATGTTATGATAAAAATGTACTTATTTATGCAGTGACCTATACACATGTTAAACATAGAATAATATAACCATAAGTACATTTGTTAAGCAGAACTAACGAATATCTATATCTAAGCATAATTATTATTCACGTTTATACAAAGGAATACACATATCTAGGTACACATACGTAGTTCAAATAAATGCTCATATACACGGGGATATGCTGTATGTTTATGTTGGAGTAGGGTGGTTATGTGGCCGCACACTCTACACTTAGGGTTCGTAGTCCGCATTTGCTTTCCTTTCCGTTGAATACACTGGTCTTTCGAGCAGTGACAGTTTAGAAAGGATGGATCTCCAGGATGACTCATTAAAAGGAAAAAGTGTGGGAACAGAAAAACAATGGAGGGACATTGCCGTTAAAAGTAAAAGCAAACGGAGGCACGGGGGTTTGGGGTGAGATTCCAGCAAATGACAGAAGAGCACCAAAATAAAGTCAGTCCCAATACAAAGACTGGAAGCAGTGCTCTGTTTGTGCAATGTGCTTATTGTAAGGGAACACACATTTCACTCCACAAAGCATTATTTATACTGATGTGCTTAGTGCAGGCAGAGACATATGTTGACTGTAAACACGGCATTCCTGGTGCCACGGTGTAAGCAGACAGAGCACGGAGTGCTACATATAAGAATGCCCACCTATGTGAATCATTGCCTATCAGGACTTGCTATCATGCCACAACTTCCTCCCTGTGAGCCCTCTTTTTGTTATTATACCACTGGACCGTCTGACAAAAGCAGCACCCATCTGGTCAGTGCTCTTCAAACTTGGATCCACACTAATGGGCTAAAAATGGCGTCAGGGGACACAGAGCTTTTTCAAGAACTAAGGGCTTTATTGCGAGTCTGGCGGTCCACGGACTGCCAGACTCATGGGGCGCAGTGGTGGTAGTCTTCCAACTGCCCTATTACGACCAGGGTGGTCGGGCCACCCTGGGACCACTGCAACTGCCAGGAATCAGAGATCCCTGGCGGTGTCATTGAGGCCCTACCAAGCCTATTACTACTTTCCTCACCGCCACACTTTTCATGGTGGTGTAACTGTCATGAAAAGTGTGGCGGTGAGGAAACAAAGGGTGCCCTTCCTGGTGCCTCACACGATGTGGATGCACACAGGACGGCACAGCATGTGACCCCCTGAGTGCATGCACACCAGTACCTGCACGGCATGTACTGGAGCAGTCTATGCCATGCAGGTACTGCTTTTAACGTTCCCATTGTGCTGCCTATTTCATAGGTACCGCCCTGGGAACGCCAAAGAACCTTCTGCCAGACAGGAGAAAACTCCAAATCTGACGGAGAGTTTGGGTTGGCGTTGTGGGAGTAGGGCGGTCCCGCTACCGCACCTCAAAACTCATAATAAGGCCCTAAAACATTTAACTTTTTTAACATACTGATTGAAATAAAACTCTTAAGAGCTATTTCATTTTGGGTCCTATTTTTTTATATTATTTAAAGGGGATACAACATAAAAAGCTTCAAAACCTTTTTTGCTGTCTATAAGAGAACCCTTCCCAACTAATACCTCTATAAACCCTTTGGAGTTTTATTACTGACAAGAGAGGGCTTCTTCAGGGTCCTTTTTCTCATCAGAAAACAGTGCCTGAGTAGGATTCAGGAACATTTAAAGTGGACTGTTCCATTTCTGAGAAGTGCAGCCCAGCATATAATACTTCAGCTGGTTGGTGCTGTACAATAATAGGTGAAATACACACGTTTCGGTGTACTTCGTTAAAGGTGAGCATCATATCTGAGGCTCAATGAGAACATGGTACCACACTTGGCCCGTGGTGGAGATTCCATAACCTGTGAAGAAAATGCTTAGTATCCTGCACCTAAAATAGAGTTTACTACCTCGTGCAGTAGTACAGGAAGTTCGCTGTGGGTCTGCCTCTTCACCCCACAGTGCAAATAAAGGACCATATTTACAACGAAGTGGCAGAGCGAGGCGTTAGCCTCCTTGCTTAACGCCACGCTCCGCCACTTCTGAAACGCAGGGCTGCACCATATTTACAAGAATATGGTGCAGTCCTGCGTTTCCCCCTGCGCTGGCGCTAGATTTAGCAGCCTGGCACCAGCGCAGGCACCCTTGCACCATAGTGCACACACAGAAGTTACAAAATGTCATTTTTTTAAAAACGTTTTTGTGCAGGAAGGGTCACCTTCCTGCACATAAACAATCAATGGCCTTTTGCTGTTTCTATGTGTGCTGCACAACGCAGCACACATGGAAACAGCAAAAACAAGGAGAAATAAAGCATTTCTCCTCGTTTCACCAGGGTAAGACCAGGTTTTCCCTGGTCTTAATCTTGGCGCAGCCTCCTATTTACGCTGCCCTTGTTAATAGGGGGCAGCGTCAAAATCAATTGGTGTTGCGATGGAACACCCACCGCAACACCCATTGCCCTCCCCTTTCTCGCCAAGTACAGCGTAAAAGGGTGTCTTATTTACAAGGCAGCGTTAAGCCACGTTAAGTGGCTTAACGCTGCAATGTAAACAAGGTGAAGCACATATTGCCGCAGGAACGTCACTAAAAGTGACGTTCCTGTGGAGATGGGGGCTTGTAAATATGCCTCAAAGTGTTTCCCAAGGGATGGCTGCTAATCCTCTTAATAATGATTAAAGTAGTGTTTTCTACTGTGGATGGCAGTTAATAGGATCAGTGGAAATCGCTTTTTAGTTGGATACATTTGTAAAGCAGCAAATGTTAAAGCGCCCTGGATCACGTGACCAAGGCTATTCACAGAGGCAGCACACCTTAATTATCTCGAAATATCTACTTGCTGGTTTTCTTGGCTGTCCTCCATCCTTTTATCTCCGAATGCTGGTGCCACTTTTCTTTTGTCCCCCCCAAACTTCTCTTCCGACACTCTTGATAGTAATGAGATTTTTTTTTATCAGAGCACAGCCCAGGTTTTGGTTGAGGTCATATAACATCTCCCATGTTTGATGTCGAACAACCCCAATTAGGAAGGCCTTTGTCGGTGAAAAGGCTGCAAGCTTGAAATAGTTTTTTAATACATTTCTTTATTGAGGTTTCAAATGACAGTATATCACGGTTCACAGTATAGTAGTCGACCCACATCCAACCGATAGCAGTCACAACCGCATAGTGGACCATAACATTGGGCCTTCTGACTAGATCCGGTACAATGATGGATCATATCCTTACGAAAGGCAGAGATGTCCAGTCCGGCTGTACTGTGACTGCAATATATTAGATCCTGGCAATTGTAAAACCCCACAGAAATAAAATCAATGCAACTTCAGATATAACATATAAAGGGAAAAAAAGCAAAAGAGAAACATCCCCCTCCCCAACCCATCCTCCCCTAAGCTTCCATTAAGACAATCAGTATGCAATATTTATTAAGGACTTCTTTGCTGCCAAACTACTGGCGCATATTTCCAACATGGATTAAGGGGCAGATTTACGAGCCCCCTGCGCCACCAGTACGTCACTTTTTGTGACGTACTGGAGGCGCATTTCACTTCTCCATATTTACAAGGAGAGGAAAAGCCACCCTGCGTGACTTTTCCTCTCCTTGTAAATATGGCCCCTTCACACGCAGCACTTTGTGTGGAAGGGGCGTTCCATGGGTGTTGCTGTGGGTGTTCCCACGCAACACCCATGGAATGAGACACATTTCCAGATTTACGAGGAATCGTAAATCTGGAAATGCGTGTCAATGCTACGCCTCCCCAGGGGAGGCGTAGCGAGGCGCAACGAGGAGAAATGTTTTCATTTCTCCTCGTTTTTTCCTCTTTTAAAGCGTGCTGCATTCTACAGCACGCATTGAAAGAGGAAAATGCCTGTAGTGATTGTTTTTGTGCAGGAAGGTGCCCCTTCCTGCACAAAAACAATCACCCCACGACGCAGGCATCCTTGCACCATGGTGCAAGGGTGCCTGCGCCGGCACATGGCTGCAGTTTGTGCGCCAGTGCAGGGGAGAGCACAGGAATGCGACATATTATTGTAAATATGTCGCATTCCTGTGCTTGGAAGTGCCGCAGCGTGGCGCAGCCCAAAGGGCTTGCGTTGCCGTGCTGCGGCACTTCCTTGTAGATCTGCCCCTAAGTGTTTAGATCTGTTCCCCTTGTCCTCAGTGAGTTTTACAATTAAGGCGTCCTTCCGACCTGCACGGACTGGGTCCCCATGGTGGACTGGTCGTCCTCCTCAGGCTCCAAGAGTGCCTGGGTCATGACGGCCCAGGAGAGCAGGATATCAGCCACCACGGCATCCTTACATTTCCTCCTTATATGTGCCTCCTCCGCTGCTTCCCACCCTAATAAGTCTCTCTCCCAAGCCTCCCTCAAGTGGGGTTTCACCGCCAACCAGTTTATAGCTATGTGTCTCTCAGCCACTATGAGGCCTAGCATTGAGAATCTTCTGCTCCGCTTCAATTTAGGGTTGCAAGGTAGTAGACTCAGCAAGCACTGATTAACTGTGTGTGGCACTTCCCATCCTGTTGCACGACGGAGGTGTGGCAACACCTCTAACCAGTAGGTTGTGATGATGGATGGGGCAGTGCCATATGATGTGTAAAAAGTCTGCCCTTGCCTCCCCACACCCAGGGCATCCATGGTCCTTATCAGGGTAAATAGCATGTAGCCTTTTGGGGGAGAGGTAAACCATGTGTATTACGTTGTATTGTATTTGTCTAAACCGAGCGCAGACTGAGACCTTACGGACCCCCTTGTGGATTTTTAACCAGTAGGTAGGAACCATATGTTCTTCGCTGAGTTCCTGCCAGGCCTCTTCTATACGAAGCGGCATCAGTTGTCAGTCTGCATAGAGCGCTGGGTAGATGTGCGTTATGAGTCCATGACCCCCACCATGGACAACATGGACAAGAGGGTCACCAGCGTTTGTGTAGGAGCCAGGGGTTCAGGGAATGACTGCCATAACTGTCGAGCCGTGGCCACTATTTTAGCGTACTGGAGGAATTGACCGCTCCCCAGTCTAAACGTCCCCATGGTGTCCTGAAATGTAATAAAACGTCCCTCCAGGTAGAGGTCGGAGAGCATCAAGCATCCACCCATTTGCCATCTATCGATCACCAACATGCTGACCATTTGTGCAACGGGGCGAATTATCCAGATATCTGAATCAGGGGCTTATGGCGCTTGCTGAATTATGCGTTGCACAGTTCACTCCCAGAGACTGCCCATCATCCAAATTACGTGGGGCAGCTCATGAGGAATCTGCCGACCTCTCATCAATGCGCCAAGTTGGTATCCGTCATGGGTGCCGTCCAATAGGGAGCATTCCCAATTGGGATCCCCATCTAAACAGTGAACAGTGTGTTGCAGTTGGGCCGCCAGGTAAAAGAGTTCCATATCAGGGACTTCCATTCCACCCCCGTCCCAAGGTCGTCTCAGGGTAGAAATGCTCACACTACATCTCTTGCCTGTGCAGAGAAGCTCTAGAAGCAGCTTATCCAGTTTTTTAAATACCATCCGGGGAATTTCGTACATTGTATCTTGTAAGATATAGAGACATTGTGGCACTATCACCATTTTAATTAAGGCTGTTTTCCCCATGAGTGACAATCTCGAGGTATTACAAAATGTAATCGAGGGGTGTAGATTATGAAGAATTCGGCCCATATTCAGGTCATAAAGCAGACCAGAGAACTCCCAGAATTCACACATTATGTTAAGCATTATGTGCCCAGAGATGTCTGGTCGATGCAGGTACATCATGGCGTGGTCTGTATTACACACTCGTATACCCCATCCCTGAAGAGCCTGCAGAAGCCAGCAGTTCCATAGCGATGGCAAAAAGTAGGGATAACAGCAGGCATGTGCCCTGCTGAAGGACAATTGTGGCCGAGACATATCGCCCAGGGCCTGTGGGTCAGAGTAAAGCTGTTTGACCCACTTATTATACGCGTTTCCCAATCCCATCTGACCGAGCACCTGCCAGAGATAATCCCATCTTACTGAGTTAAAAGCTTGCTCAATGTCAAAGAAGGCAAGCGCATATTGGTTATCTTCTAAGACTGGTGCATGCAGGACCTGGGCTAACCGTTGCAGGTTGCATAGGGTATTCCTCAGCGGGCTACATCCTGACTGGTCGCTGTGAATTAGAGTAGGGAGGTGTGGCAACAGTCGGGACGCCAGTACCTGGCTAAGAAGCTTCAAGTCTATATTTAATATGGAGATCAGTCCGTAAGAACCAGGCCTCAAGGGGTACTTCCCTGTTTTCAGTATAACCACTATGAAGGCCTCCCTCATGGAATCCGGGAGGGTCCCTCTTTCAAGAGCCTCTTCCAACACCAGGAGTAGCCTATAGACCAGAGTCCCAGGGAAAAGTTTATAGAATTCTGCAGGGAACCCATCACCTCCTGGTGATTTAACATTTTTCAGAGCACCCACTGCGGCAAGTAGTTCCTGTTTACTTAGGGGGACCCCCAGTTGTTCACGGTCCTCTGGAGATAACGGTGGCAGTTCTGCTAAATAAGTGGTCAGCAAGCGGGCATCCAGTTCCGAGGCTGGGGCCTCGTACACCCTTCGTAGATGTGCTGTAAACACATCATTACTCTCTTGTTGCGTATACACGACCACACCCAGCCGGCCTCTGACGGCCATGATAGGTTTTATCGGGGACTCAGACCATATCAGGCGAGTCAGCAAGTGACCGCTTTGTCTCCTTCCATATACCATCTGCGCCTGCCCACCCTCCAGGTATGTTTCTCCAGTTGTTCCCATATTTCAGTTATTTTTTTAAGTTGTCTGTCCCATTCACCTCGCAACCCAGCGCTGCCAGTCAGCTGTTTCTCCAGTGTCTCTAGGGCCAATTTCTGGCAAGTCAAGACTCCCTCCAATGTGCTGCAGATGCCAACTGTAGTAGTCAAGCACACCCCTGCACCACCACTTTCATGGCATCCCATTCAGATGCCCTACATCCCGCGCTGACCCAGTTAAGATCAAAGTACTGCCTAAGGGTGTCCTGTTATGTGGCCTGAAACACCTGGTCTGTCAGCACATCCAAACTTCGCCTCCATAATGGTATCCTGGGTATCTGGTGCTCCAGGGGATATGTTATCAGAAGAGGAGAGTGATCGGATATGTGCCTAGCCAAGTACTGTGCATCTAGCACCCTATAGGTGCTGGCCAGTGGAACAAAAAAGTAGTCTAGCCGGCTATAGGTGTTCACTGCTGGTGTGAAGCATGAATAAGTTAGAGTGTTTGAGTGGTGCAAGCGCCAAATGTCAATTAGACCCAGGGATGTCAGAATCCCTGTAAGTGAAGCAGATAGGTGACGTTTAGTGCCCAATCAGGGAGGAGATCTATCAAATAAGCCACCAAGGACACAGTCCCCCACCATGATAACGTCCATCGTCTCAGGTACCTGGGCGGTTCCCAACACTGAGCCCATATAGGCTCCGTCATCTGTGTAAGGGGCATATACATTAATAAAGCAAATATCATGGGCATCTAGTGTCCCCTCTAGTACTACGAATCTACCTTCTGCATCTGTTTTGACCTGTGTATGGCTAAACAGGATCCCCAAGGCCACACATATTTGGGCGTCTCGTGCATACCCAGAATAGGAGGTGGCATATATCTGAGCCCTCCACCTCTTCAAACTTTTAAGAAAATCGCCCCACAAGTGTGTCTCTTGAAGAAAGGCCACCGTCACTCCATACCATCGAAGGAACGTATATACACTGTAGCGTTTCGTGGGGTTATTCAAGCCACGGACCTTCCAGTTCACCATCTTATATTTCATACCCAGTCTAGCCATGTAGCAAATTGGAAGTGGAGATCAACCTTCCCCACCCCACAGTGGGACTCAAAGTCTAATACATTGTACACCTTTGCTATAGAAGCTTTCCCCAAAAACATTTGGAAACCCAACATTATGATCAAGAAAAAAACTCCAACCAATAATCACTACCCACCCCAGGCCCCACCCATGGGCAGAATCCACTGCCTCCCCCCCCCAGTACAATTCACGGTCAAAAGGGAGTAGTAAACCCTGCCCTACTTGCCCTCCCCCACACTTAACTAAGCAGAAATGCTGCAAAAAAAGGAGAGAAATAAAAAATAAAAACGGGAACCCCCTCCTCTCTAGATGTAAATACAGATCAGGTCACTGGATTCTCCATGCTTCACAAGTCCCATAGTGAGGCTCAGCAGCCTGTGCAGGCCAAGCAAACAAACAGACCCATCCAAGGAGCAAAATAAGACAACACTCAGCTGGCTCCATTATTCTTAGAGCTACATTTCAGATCCCCCCCCCAAAGAAAGGAACTTCCTGTTGAAGATCACTAGGGGAAAGAGGGGAGCACCGGGATAAACCTGATTAGTCACATATTGCGCCGTATGTACCAGGTGTCACTCACGGCCATCGCAGAGGACCAAAGGGCTCTACAGTCTCCAACATCCAAGTGCGCTCATTCTGACCAAGTTACTCCTCATCCACAGTGTCATTTGGTGTCTCTTGGACTAAATATAACGGTGAGAAACAGTTCTGAGTCTCCAGGAGCTGCTGCTCAGCCCGTATGGTACTGTCAGGGCATACCAGAATTCTTTCTGCATCCCCCACCCTTTCCCGTCCAGACTGTTTTGCCATCGACGGCCGGTCTTTGGTGTTTCGCCGTGACCTACAGCGACGCAGCTCATGCCACCCAGACTCCCTCAAATCCTGACACAGTCCTAAGGAGTCCATCCATTCTTCTGCCTCCCGAGGCGACTCATAAAAATGTACCTTCCCCTCATATTGAACACGTAATTTGGCCGGGAACATCAGGCTATCTTTGATATTGTTATCGCTCATCCATTTCTTGATTTGTAGGAAAGATTTTCTGCGATTCTGCACCTTCCGAGTATAGTCCGTGAAGATTTGTATTATTTTGTCGCCATAGCGTGGGGGTCCATGGGCTCGTACATGTTGCAGGATTACGTCCCTGTCTCTGTAATTAAACATGCAGGCTATAAGCACCTTGGGTGGCACAACAGGGCGTGGCAGGGGCACCAACACCCTATGGGCCTGTTCAATTGAAAAAATGTTGAGAGACGGGTAGGTTTAAGTTCGGTGGTAATCCATTCTTCTAGGAAGAACTCCGCTGAGGGGCCTTCCTACCGCTCTGGGAAGCCAAGAAAGTGCAAATTGTTCCCCCTGGAACGCCCTTCATCTTCTAGGTGGTCCTTCATATGTGTCGTGCTGCATTTCAGGCCCGCAACCGTGGCCTGCAGATCCTTCACCACTTGCCGCAGGGCATTCACCTCTCCCTCTGTGTTCGTAACTCACTTTACTTCCCCCCCCACAGGTCCTGGCGCAAATGGTTGATGTCCATAGCGTCTCGCTCGAAAAATTTCGGAAAGATTGTAGAGACGCTGGGACTCGAGCAACGGATAGCTGGCCTGACACACTGCGCAGGGCACACCCTGGATGGAATTTGTACAAACTCCACCAGACTCAAAATAGACCCCCCGGTTAATATAACCTGGTCTGATCATAAATTCATCCCCTTTAGGATCGGGCGCCCTAATACAGATTCCATGAAAGACTCTAGACAAACAAGCCCCAATACTAGGCGAAAATGGAACAAAATGCTAACAAATTCAAATCTGGACGCGGAGGCAGAACAAGGTAGACCTACCCTAACAGGGGACCCCTCATTAGATACACACGCCTTCAATGACTGGATGGCCTCACTTAGCAACATCTTTGCACCACCTGCTCCGCCAAATAGAAACATCACAAATAAAGCCTCTGCCCCCTGGTTTACTCCACAGCTAAAAGAATTACAAGGTCATTGCAGAAAATTGGAAGGTAGATGGAGGAAAAGCTACAAACTGGAAGAGCTCACTCTCTTTAAAGCGGCTCTCAAAAAACTACCATCAGCAAATTAAATCAGCAAAGAAAGCCCACTACGCGAATCTAATCAGTCAGGCAGCATCAGATCAGAAAACGATTTTTAAAATTGTTAAATCTTTTACACACCCTAAAATGCTCGAACATGAGATTCCACCTTCACAAATCTTCTGTGATCAGATTGCGGTTTACTTTGATAAAAAAAGTCCAAGATTTAAAAAAAGACTGTCAACAACCACTGTGACTGCGGAAAGATCTGACCATGATAACAGACCTAAGCTTAACTCCTTTAAGGAAATTAGTCTGGAACAGTCACACCAAGCTACCCTCTCCTGTAAATCGGGCTCCCCTCTTGACCCCTGCCCGCCAAAAATACTGCATGCAATCATTGATATAATCAATACAATTATCAAAAAAATAATAAACTCCTCTTTCAAGCAAGCAACAGTACCAGCCAATTGGAAAATCACAGCAGTCAAACCCCTCCAAAAAAAGCAACTACCTGATCCCACAACTCTCTCGAACCTCAGGCCCATCTCCCTGTTACCCTGCAAAATAACAGAAAAACTAGTAAATAGTCAGCTGACAGCTTTTTTGCAGGAAGCCAATATTTTACATCCAAGTCAATCAGGTTTCAGGCCTGGACACTCAACAGAGTCGGCACTGCTACACACCATGGAAACGTTAAAATTCGCCCTGGATCAAGCGAAGAATGCAGAGCCGATTCTGTTGGATCTATCGGGTGCGTTTGATACAGTCTCCCATGACATCTTGGGCGACCGATTAACAGCATGTGGCATTTCACACAGGGGCCTGGTTAAAATCATTTCTAGGGAATAGGAAACAAATAGTAACCAATAGTTACCAATCGACTGAGAAACCCTTGCTCTCTGGTGTCCCACAGGACTCGGCCCTGAGCCCAACACATATATATATATATATATCTATATATATATATATATATCTCCCCTCTGCTCAACCTGATATCTTCTTTTAACATTGAGACTATCTCGTATGCTGATGATACTCCACTAATCCTAACGTTAGACAAAGATTCTACTGCGGCAGAGGAAAACTTTCAGCACTGCCTCTCCGCCGTCATCCACTGGATGCAATCAAACCATCTCAAATGCAATTGCCAAAAAACAGAGATCATGCTGCTCGGGAAATGTAACACCTTTATGCCCAAACAGTGGTGGCCGATTGACACCCCGCCCCCACCAAACACAGTGGATGTTGTGAGGAATTTGGGGATAAAATTTGACACCTCACTGTCCTTCGATCAGCAAGCTCTCTCTGTAGCCGGCACTTGCTTCCACATGATAAAGTCCCTCTATAAGTTTTTCGATCTGCTACCAGTCACAGCTAGAAAGACAGTTGCAGTGGCCCTAATCCTGTCTCATCTAGATTACTGCAACAGCTTGTACGCAGGAGCCAAGAAGGCAGCCCTGAAAAAATTACAGATAGTCCAAAACGCAGCAGCCCACTTGGTACTAAAATTGCCCCGTGGGTCCTCTGCATCAGCAGCGCTGAAGTCCCTACAATGGCTGCCTGTACATAAAAGGATTCTCTTTAAGATCTTAGTAATCACCTTCAGAACTTTTAGGCCAACAGGACCTAAATACCTCAGGACCAGAATCAAACCATATGTGACTCAACGCCTACTGAGATCATCATCCAAAAACTTTCTAGCACCTCCCAGCTTTCATTTGACGTCCAGAGGGGGCAAATCGATTGCAGTCCTGGGGACTAAAGCATGGAACAGCTTACCCACCCATCTCAGACTCCCTCAGTCAGAATCTAACTTCAAGAAACTTCTGAAAACCTGGATCTTTATAGCCCCAGACAATCTAGTGTTTTCACTCATCTGATTAGTTTTCGACCGCTCGGCTGCTCTCCTATCTCGAATATCCCCGCATTAGCGCCATGATGCTCCTCAAAGTGAAAGCTGCGCTCTATAAATGTTATCATTCATCATTCATTCATTCATCTTTGACTCTAGTGCCTCCTTTGACCCTTTTATCACTACCAGGATCTCAGCAGTGCCCTGCGCCTGCCCTTCCGGTCCCATAGCAGCCTGATCTCCTGGTGCGCCACCATTGGGGCAGGGCCAGATATTGTATATTGCTAAATCGTGTTCGTTTGCAGTCCTCTTTGGCCCCTGCCCTTCACTATATTTAAGTTCTGGGCTATGGGTGGACGAGGCACCTGGGTCGCTTGTGGTAGCCAACACCATACTACAGGCCCCTATGAAGAAGAGCTAGTCAGCTAGTCAAGAGAGAAGTGACCAGGGAAAGCAGCTGATAATATAGCCAGGATCCCGGCATCCCAATCCCAGAGGCAGCCCCTGAGCAAGGCCAGCAGCGTAGACTCAGCACCAGCAGACTTCAGGGTAGGATAAGGGCAGAGAGCACCCACAGCAGTCAGCACAACTTCCCCACTGCAGAACCTTCCAGACCCCACCAGCAGGGAGCCGAGCAGGGGGCGGAGGCAGTAGTTTCACACACTTTGTTCATCCAGGCCTTAAGTCTCTTACCCAGCACACCGCTGTCCTGGTTTCTTTTTCAGTGGGTAGGAGCAGGCGGCAGGGGCATCAATGGGGGAGGGGGGGACATCTCCCAGCCCCAGCAGGGGAAGCGTCCCACTCCGCGAGCCGGGCCTCCCCCACCAGTGGGGATTACCTCCACAGCCCTCTGGCCGGCCTCACGTCAGGGCCGTCGCCTCTCTTCACCAGATCAGGCCCTGTGGATCTCGGTGCCTCCCACGCCGGAGCCAGTCCCAAGAGGCCCAGGGGTCCACCAAGGGAGGGTGGCGGTGGGAGCTCAGCTGCGCCCAGTCCCAGCACAGCTCCGACAGCGTCGCGTCAACCACAAGTGAGCAGCCCCGGGTGTCCTTCCAGGCCCTGCCGGGCAGCAAAGGGGCCCCTACTTCCACACCCGGGGCCGATCTCAGGGGGCAGCTGGCAGGATCACTTCAGCCTCCCTCCTCAGCGGCAGCCACAGGGCTGTTGTTTACTGCCCCGGCGAGGATTCCTCGTCACTCCGAAATGGCGGCCCTCGGTCCATGGCCCAGGCAGCACGGGAGCTTCTTCTCTGTTCCGGACTCCCTCTTTCCAGTTTCTGCAACCGCACAGTATGGCATCTACTTCAGGGTATGTTCCTGAGTACCCGGGGGCTTCACGAGGCTCAGTTGGGACAGGATGCGGGAGGATTCTGCTATCCTTGGAGGGAGCTAGTACGGGGCACGTCTAGCGAGCCATCTTGCTTGCCCCCCCCCCCCAATGCAAGCTTAAAATATGCAGCAAACCAGCAAATTAGAAACATTAGATAGGAATGAAAGAGAGCAACCAACGGCTACCAAAAATCTCCAGCACGTCCACAGCCAACAAAACCTATATTCAAAATAAACGAGTGCCTTCTCACCATTCCGGGTCTCACCAGTTCTTCAGATGAATGAGGCATACACTGAAAAGGAATATCATGTTGCTGTAAATATAATTGGTGCCATACAAACTAATATAGATCACTGTCACAAGACGAAATGATAACTACATCTGTTGAAGAAAGTCAATAATCTACCGTCCAAACATGGCTGAAGAAGCCAACAGCTGCCTTTCGCTCTTATGAATGAAACTGTCCCAATGACTGATGCAGAACTGAGTAGATGTAAAGAATTAATTGGAAAGCTCTTGGGCTGATAGGGTACGACTGGAAACTGAGGGCCTCATTTATGAAAAGTGTTGCATCGCTGGGCAAAACAGCGATGCAACACTTTTCAATGTGCCATCCTTGCAACACTATGGATGCGTGGTATTTACACAACGGCGCTCCATGTCGCAAGGATTGCACAGATACGTCAGGAATCCTGACGTATCTGGTGGCGCATTAATGACGCATTACTGGAGTGTGTCGTAAACTGATGCAACTCCAGCAATGTGTCATTACACATGGGGCGAGTTCTATGTAAAAGGCCCTGCGTCGCTCCTTACGGCTGCTTGAAGCAGACGTAAGGATTGTGACGGAGTCAAGTCGTAGAAGTGGCGCACTGAAATCTCATAGATTTCACTGCGCCACTTCTATGAGGCTTTCTTACGGGGGAACGCCCGCCCTGCATATGTTATACCTGACGCGGGTATAATGTGTTGCAGGGGTTTACAAGTGATGCATCTGCCTAGATGCGTCACTTTGTAAATAGGGTGCAGTGTGGCGCATTGGTTACGTCGACGCAGCATCACTGAAAAGTGACGCAATGGCGGCGCAAGCCCTTCATTAATAAGGCCCTGGGTATGTACTCATAAGAGGTTTCAGGTTCCGTATAATAGCAAATGCTTAGAGAGCAGCAGTAATTGATCACAGCATTAAGTCTGCCAAAAATGTGCAAGTTTTCCTCATCATAAAATCCACCTTCATATACTCCCACTGGCATACTTGAAGAAGTCTCCATTCAGCATCAAGCTGCGATCTGATCCACCACTGCTCCTCTATGGGCATTTGATGTTTTGTGACTTCATAAGTCAAAACAGGAAGTGTGTTGCAGTCCCTTCCTGCTGCAGACAAGCTGACCTGATCCAACCCATGTGGTCCTCTGGTAGGGTTCTTTCTGTGAAGTGTGGATGTTCATGCTTTCTTTCTTGAACACATCACTCTCCATCTGTATCTCTGGTCAGTATTGAGGGAGGGGACGAGTCCGGTCTTTGAACATTTTTCTGTGTTCATCTGCTGGGTCTCAATGGTGGCATGAACTGGACCACTGAGACCCTGGTGGTTGTTCTTCCAATTTTACCAGTGTATCGCAAGTCTGTGGTCTGAGTTAGCGTCCATAGTGCTTAGCTCCTTCAGTGGGTGGTGGTAACTACGGATTGCCTACAGAAGGCACATTTTAAACAACTTCGCAATGAATCTGGATTAGAGGCAGACCTATTTTTCAACTATCATGTCTTCCATTATTGGGGAAGCTAACAGTCACACTTATTCATCAACGTGAGCCCTTGTAGGAATAGGCCCCAACAGGGGCTGAGACAAGCCACATCCTTTAAGAGATATAGATCATCTCCTTCAGCCTATTCACTTACTCCATGTTTCAGCCCTTGCTACTTTGGACCAGTTGTGTCAACATTCAATAGGGAGCTTTTATAGCATTAGAGACATCTGCAGGGAATGGACAAGTTACTCTTATGAGTTTTTAAATACTGACCATCCTGTCCATGCCAGTGGCATTACGAATGACATAACCCTTCTACTGGTGCATGATATGAACCTCCAGTAATGATGGGAGATCCTAAACAAAGCCTCTGTAAAGTTAGGGCAGAACTGGTGTAGGTACATGCCACGTAAAATGTAGGTTCCAAGAAGCTACTCGAGCACCTAATTTGAATTACGGAAGATATACAGTTGCACAAGGAGTACAAATGTTAACTGCACACCAGTGTGAATGCTTTGTGTCTAAAATGCTATAGTCATAATAGCAAGTTGTACTGTCCGAATACTTGAGCAAAGTTGAGTGTGCTTGAGGCAAACCCTTTGCACACAGATAATATATACTCTATTTGAGTTTTGTGTAGTGATTTGAATGAACAGAAAAGGGTTTCCACAGGGGCTCTTAAAAGGCAGACCATAATTAGTAATATAGGCCCTTTAACAACTGGGACACGAGCGGTCAGGAGTGACAGCGCTAAAAATATCAGGTGCTAACAGTGTTTCTGATGTTGGGAGTCTGAATATTCAAAGTAACTTCCATCAATACTCTGTATTCACCAGTGCCTGGTGCTCTGGCCTCTACTCAAGTGAGAGCCAATACCTAACAATATAGACCATCTCCTTGGTCAATAATGCTCCACTGCTCACTTTGCTGTTATGCCTGAAATCATTTACTGCTACCAAGGCCACGTTTCAAAACTCACTAAGGTCTCATGCCCTTGGTCTGGGTTTGCTTTAATTGATAAATCACATCAAGGAAACCATAGAACAGGGGTAGAACAAGACAGCCCTTTCAAGACTCATCATCATGTTTTAGCTAGCATTACTAACTCCTTAATGTGGAGGGACACAGGACTTCCATTTGCAGTCAGGGGCTGGTGGAAGCTTTTGACCCTTTGTAGTTTTTGTTCAGGTGGTGTTACTAGTCAGCAGATGAGACTTTGTGCACGAGTGATGGTACTCTAGCTATTTTAGAACTTCACCAGTATAGTTCTGTTCACTAAAAACCAAAACAAGGCTGAAAGACCTAAGCAGGGCCGGACTGGCCGTAGCGGGCACCAGGCATTTACCCAGTGGGCTGGAATGGTGGGGGTGTTTTTTGACCCTCGGGGGCCGGTTTTGTTACTGGGGGTCGGTTTTGCAGCAGTGCTGCAATATCGGTGCCCTATAACAAAAGCAGCAGCAGTGCTGGACACTAGCACCCCAAAACCCCCCCCTCCCCATCTGGGCATCTGAGTAGCACCCCCCAAAAATTTAAAACGCCAGAGAGCGTAGACAGTGTCTCATATGTAGAGTCCATTTCCATAGTCTAGGTGAGACAGGGCAAAGACAATGGTGACCCGTGACTTCTGTAGGAAACCTACATGTAAGAAGATGTACCAAAACGTTTGCATAATGTGTAGATGCGTCCCTTGATGGTCCTGCTTCCTAAGGCAGAATTTGCGGGTCATTCACCCCTGATTCTCACCCCCTTTAAGATATTCCTTCTGTGATCTAGTAATCTGCAGATTTGTACCTGCACGGAAGCACAGTATTGAATTCCTGCACTCGCATTTCTCCAATGCAGCTTCAAGCCTCTTAATCTCACCTACCTCAGTATTATCTTCCTTGAGATTATTTGATCACTAATACACATCTGGTGCCTTCTGCCACCTATTACATAGTTGAATCTCAGGCATTGACTTTGAAATGTCCTGATGATGATCCTTACATTAAGAAAGGATCAAAACGTCATTGACCTTGCACACTGACCCCTTATTATATATTTAATTTGATAGGGCTGGTTTGTGGCTATTTGTACTGTGACGTAAATTGAATAATTTCGACACATGTCACTTGTAATTGCCTGAGTATATTTTTGTTCTTTTGGTGCTACCCACTACATTTGGCTGTTAATAAATATGGTTTAAAATGTTATATTAAAACATTGAGTAATAACTAAATTAATTGACATGATTTGAGACCAAATGTTTCTTGTACGGACCATTGTTCCTTCAAAATATCTACTTCGGTAACAACGAAAGTTGATGGTGGTTGTTAGGAGTAGGATATCCTTGAATGTTTGTACCAGGGATAGATTTAATAGGCCACTTCCAAAATGCTTATCAAAGAGCAGAATGCAACCACCAGCAACCTACACTCTGGCACAACTGTTGTGTGATTTAAAGCAACAACACACTCCACCAACTTTCTTTCCTACCTTAATAGGGAAGATCATTACATAACAGACACCTGATGACAATCTTGTGAATAAGTACTGTGTCAAAGGGAATTAAACTTTGCCCTATCTACTCCCAGGAGAGATAGGAGCTTGGGGATTTAGGTTTTAGGAACGATGAGATGCCTGCCAAAGAGAGAATCAACAGTCAACACAAAAAATGTAATGCAAACACCTCTGCAGAATTGGTTATATTTGACCCTCTCCACTGAGTACGAACACACATATGTGTAAACAGTTCTTGTTGAGTCTCGCAACAATGGTGAAGGTTTGCTCCCAAGCAAGGACATTGACCCCACACATCAAGCTACCTCCACACCAAGCCAATTGCCAATTCCCTGACAAGAAATTTGTTCTTAACTGTAGGAGTGCACCCACTCCTCTATGGACAATAGCCACTCCAGAGACATCGACCCCCTCATAACAATCTTTTAGTGAGTAAATGTGCACAATCATTGTTTAAGTAATCCATCTACAGGTGCTGCACCTACTTATATTCTACCTGCAAAAACACCTACTGTCAAGGTTTGTAACATTACCAACCATGACATACTATTTACATTGTTTCTTTTCTCCCCTTCTACACTCAATTTTCCTGTGCTTTTTCCCCCCCGAGGTTGTGCCTCAATCTTGTCCTCTTATCCACCCTGTAATTTGTTCTTCCTCTGTGATTCTTCTTCCATCTGTCTTCTTCACTCCGTCATAGCCTTGGATGCTTCCGCTCTTCGGAATCTCTTGAACATTGCTTAACCATTCTCTTGTTTCATTTCCGATGATAGCCAGGCTGTTTACCTTTCAACACCTCTATCACCTTTCCAATTTCCCTGTTAGAAAACAATCTCATTCTACTTTGGTCCTCCTTTGCACTTTCAGCCAATTTTTTACATGTTATTCCTTCATGGCCCTTCACTGAGTCTTATTTTACTTCCCTATCCTCACCCCTTTGTGTTTTTTTCACAATGACTAACTTTTTATTCAATGTTAAATGCTTCACCATGTTTCTCCAAGTTCTTCTATTTTAATGTAATATTCAGTGCAGGAGCTCTAAACATTAAAAAGTATTACATTAATATACAAAAATGGTCTTGGATGCTCTCGAAGGGGTTCTAATCTTATTCTGTTTTGTTAGGTTGAAATCGGGCCATTCATGTTCTCTTGGGTCATACTCCCCTAGGTACAAAAGTTAGAAGGTGACTATAAATCATGTACTGCCTACACTGGGGTCAAAGGAAGGGCATGCTACAGAGAATGATGATGTTTTTCAGCCTCCAGAATGCAAATATTTCTGAACTGCTTCACTAAGGAGGCTCTTATGTTTAACTTTTAAGGGTCCTAAGCAATTCCATGACGATCAATTGGCTGAACTAAAGCCAAACGACTCCTCCCTTTTGAGTAAGGAATTCACTGGCAGAGGTTGTGGCATGCCAGTAGTGTGTTTTTGCACCGTTAGTACTGAACCTTCACCTTTGGTCATCACACAGAATCTGTTACAAAGTGAAAGCCCATTCCTCTGAAGAATATGAAATCAACATTAGAATGACTGGAGGGTGAAGGAAACAATAAAAGAGTAGGCATGCAATAGGAGGCATATCATTGCATCCAAAAGTGCAAATGCATCCTTGTTCTGGAATATAAAAGGAAGAAGAAGGCATGTTGTATCTGCTGCAAGAACAAACCCATGCAAGTTAGCCAAGTGCAAAGAGACATTGCATCTTCTACATCAGGCCAAAACACCATCGCCTGAAAAGTGTGATATTTCCAGAAACTTATTACCTCTAGCACAAGCCCACATATTCCTTCACCTGAAGAATCAGATGGTCAAAGCAAGCTGTAAACACAGAACCTTACACATCTTCAGCCAACCACACCACCTATTGCACATCATCAGCGCTCATCAGAGAACCTCAACAGCTCAATGAACAAATATAACATGCCCCAGTTTTGAAACATGGAAAGAAAAGGTGCCCTGAACAGCGTGACCTTGGTACATCAAAGGCCGGTCTATGATTCATACTGCCCTGGACCACCAAGGAGGAAGTTGAGGAGCGTAGGGGAGAAGAGAGAACAGCATCAAAGGATAAAGGGCTAACATAGTCAGAGGTCACTACTATACGAGAAACAAATTGCTGAATCTAGTCAGGTAAGTAAACTGAAATAAAGCGCCTAATTTAGAATTTAGCAGACACTCCATCATAAATGTGACAGAGTACCCTGTCCTCTATATTGAGTCAGGCAGATGTTCAGTTTTCCAATGGTGGTGCTGATATGTTTCCTAAATATTTCTAGAAACACAGCGGTCGTTTGTGTTCTAAACCCCCTGGCACCAAAGCCTCAGCCAATTTCCAACCCTAATCAGAAAAGCTGTTGAACTGCAACCACTCCACAAACCTCTGAGCAATATTTGAGCGAGATGTGTTTCAGGTAACAATCAATCCCATGAGATATTACAAGGATACTCAGTGAAACCCCAAACACTCTTACATTAAATAATTACACAGTCAAGAAAATTAGAACACAAAGGTAACATTTTAAAATCAAAATCCTAATGTAGTGAACACAATATGAATTGTACCCACAGTGAAAACAAATCAAATAGAGCAGCAACATTTACGAAAGGTGTGAATAAGAGGAAACACACCAACATGATTGCTGTTATAAATTTATAGCAATACTAACCTTATTTTGCTACTTATAAAAGCACTAATCTAACTATAGCACAGTAGGAAAAAATCTAATTTGAGTTTCAGAGATGGTACACCTCCACATACCTGTTTGAACAATAGAGCTTATATTCAATGCAACAGCAAGGTCTGCTATCCTCATCTCATGAACTCAGCTGCTCTAAGTATGCGAGTGAAGGCTAAGTGCACCCTGCCCCGATAACTTTCAATTGAGACCTGATAGCCTTCAGTGGCGCCTGGCATAAAGATTACCCTCTACCCTTCACTCTTTGTGCTAATTTTTTATAACCTTATTTTATTAATGTTAAAACTTTTAGCATAACCAATTAACAGAAAGTGGACTGATGCCCTTTCACTTATTTTCATTCTGCAATACTATGTTCTTTTGAATGGCAACAATAAACAAGGGACATACTTGACAATCTTGTAGAAACTTTCAGATATCAAAACAAATTACAGTAAAACAAAGACAAAGCAGTCAGAATTAAGATAAATACTGCAAATATATTCACGTAAAGTTGATTATCTCATTGCAGAATATATTAATATAAACGAAATGTGCATGACCTTAATCACATTTCTTTTTGATTGATTGACTGCCACATGTAACTCAAGCTGGGGGCTCTGCAGTCAGAAAACTTACTCTGATTGCCCGACGGAGTAGGGGCCGTTGGAGTAAGAGCATCAGTCCACCCACCCTGTTTAGAGCAGAAAGTCTGAAGTCTATTTGTTTTGTCACAAACAGAAAAAGAAATAATGACCCCACTCCACACACTCACACACACCCCTGGGAAAATCATCCAAGGTGTTGGGACCAATAGATTTTTTATTTTTCAGAAACAAACTCCAGCATTGGGAAAAAGGTTGGTGCATGGCTGCCTGAAAGACTTCAGCCAATTTCAGTGCCTTCAGCGGAGGCACAATGATGGGGACTCCTCAGAAGACATAGAGATCACCTTAGGGCTGGCAGTAATCATTTAATTTAGCAGGCAGCATTCTGGCTGAGGTAGCGGAGGAGATGACTTCTGCCCTCCTGATGGACACATACAGAGCTACCTATCAGGGTCTAAATGAGGACCAAAATGTTCATATCAACACCAGCCACTGCTCATCAGTTGCTTCCAGAGTGTGACATTTTTTCTCAGAGTACTCTCCACAGCAATACAAGCTTGAGTGTGTGTCTTGCGTCAGAGGTTCCGACAGCCTACTGAGATATTTCCCTTGAGTTATGGGATCAACATAATGCTCTGGTATATCCTTCATAAACTGGAAGGAGGCAGTAGATGAGGAACTTATGCTTGGAGTTTTTACAGGAAATCTACATCACTCAGATGCTCCCCTCTTTTCTCCAATACTTGTGACTCACCTTACCTCCCGACTGTTCTTCTGTCCGAATCCCTGGTGTTTCAGTATTACACAATTTTTAATGAGAGATTGGAGTTTTAATTACGGGCCTTCCATGAGCAGGTAGTGGCTTAAATGAGAGCTCAATCTTAAGACACAAGGCCATCTCAGTAGAATAAGGATGAGAGCAAGGAAGGAACAATCTGAGTGATGAAGATCACCAATATGTAGTCCCAGCATATTGGCCTTTGTGCAGCACTTTGTTTGAGGTTCTACTGCTCCAAAAAATGCTCCCTCCAGACCCATCTGTAGCCTCTTGGAACATGATCAATGCTGTATCACATCATTTAAATAAGCTTTGCTACTGATGGACGAGGCAACACAATTCTAATTATGACGGCATTTCATATGCTCCAAATTAAGAAAAACTAATTGAAGAGTGCTAAAGTCAAAACAAAACTAAATCTATCAATAAAAACAAGAAAAATCTTGCAATTTAAATATCAAGATGTAATAAAATGTATTCAATTGTTGAAGGCTTCACACAAGGTGTCGTACCAGTCTCTAGTCATTGTACTGTAGCCGGTCTTATTAATGTGATGTTTAATTAGTTCTAACCATCATTACTTTTGAGACAACTGTTCCTCGTCAAAGTCCTTAATAATTGAGGTGAATCCACTTCCAGGACAAACAATCCTCTTGCATATTTATGAAACAATAAAGTACAGCAGCAATGTAATTAATTTGTTCGCGCCTCAAACAGCATTTCAGCACTAGAGCAAACAAAAAGCCCCGGAATCGCTACAGGGGCTGCACCCACTCCCTGGGGAATTTAGTATTTAAAAAAAGACTGCAATTGTTTGTGTGACCACTTCTGTACTACCCATTGTGAGACTGCTATTGTAACAAAAAATGGGTGTTCCCCCATTGGCCAGAGATCATGGTTGTATGTATGATTGTACTACTGAAATTTAAGGCTAAGAATATTGAGATCCAAGAATATGCTGTACAAAATATCGAAGACCAAAATAATGAAACGTAAGTGCATAGCGTTAGAATGGATTTAGTGTTACTCAGTCCATATATGCGTACCTTGAAGATAGATATTGTCAAGGTACATATATGTGATGTTAGGTATAGAAAATCTTTACTTACTTTCTATAATTTTAATTGAATATTTTGTCCTCTATTTGTATACCTCGATATTCTAGCTTCGATTCTCAGGAGCATACTTGAGTGCATTTGTTGGAAAGCATTCGCCCTTGCATTTGTTCCATATGATACCGATAGGTGTTCAGGCACTCAAGGGAAACGCTGTATGCGAATCACAGAAGAAGTGGAGCAATGGTACCCTGCCCATCCAGGTTGTTGTTTGGAAGGAGACACAAAGGATGTCAGGAAATCTCCAAGGACTTCTATGGTGATTGTAATAACAAAAGACTTAATTACCCCCTTGAGTGGGCCCTGATTCCTTCCAAAAGAAGGCTGAGGTGTGTTAATGTTGTTAATAACAGTATTGCCACCTCCACATTGTTAACAGTCATGCAGGACCACTCTGCATTGTGGCCCCTGAGGGGTGGCCCTTATGACACCCACAAGGGTGGATGGAATCTGTAACTTCACTCAACCTTGTGGAGATTTTCAGGGCTCCATTAAGGGTTTGGGTGGCACTAGCACCGACCGAGGCAGAAGGGTGACCATGTACCCCATGATTTTGTTCTTCTCTGTGTCTTGTGTATATCCTAGTGTGTTGGCTTAGCATATGAACAGGAGAAAGTGCTGTTTTTCTATTGTTGCAAAGAGCCCTGGTCGGGAATAAAAACATCACTGTAGTCACCACTGAGTACATTGTAACCCTAAAAATAAAACCAATGTTTTGATATCAGCATCTGAGCAAAATGTAACTATGTAGTAACAACTGCACAACTTCATCTTGAAAGAGCTTGCATTTTCAACAGCTATTGGTCAACTGTGAAGAGGAAACGAGAAAGAGGTATATGCAAGGTAGAAGCAAACAACATGAGATCAGGGCAACCTTAGGGGTCATGGTATCAAATCAGACCGGCTGCACTATGGTGCAGTTTAGACCAATCGAAGAGACAGCCCAAAATAGGGTGCTTATCACATTCAATTTGGGCAGTTGATCTTCAAAACAGACTGATGCAAAAAATTTAATTTGGGTGTGTACTATTCTCAAGAAAGCCTGTATGTTGGCTGTGCTTCTCTTTAGTTTGCAAATGTCTGAATTTCAATTCCGATTTGCATGGGTTGTAAGTTTCCTGCAAGAGTCAAAGGTGTGTAGTTGAAATGCCTTATCTATGCTGAAGAGAAAATTGCACTAAAGCAGATCAGAATTGAAACGCAAGGGTATTAAAGAAATAACTTAAATATTTTCACCAAATATTGACATAAGGCATATAAAAGGTCTTGGTGCAACATTTTGATATGATCAAGATAGCAACTCTTGGCAGGTGTGTCAGAAAGTTCCACCAGCGGTGGCTCCTCCGCTAAGCCGGAAGAGAGTCGCCCCACAGAAAAAATAAAATGATAAAACACAATGCTATTATCATTTTTTTTTTTTTTATAACCATACCTACAGGTGAGGGGTGGTGCGGGGCTGGGCTGTCATCCAGCAGGGGGAGGAGTGGTGGGCACTTTCTAAGTGCTCATGAAGGTTTGGCCATCTTGGGCCGGCCAAACATTCATGCGCACTTAGCATATTCTACTCCCGGCTGTATTGTAAGGCCGGGTGGAAAACATGCACAGGCTCCCATTCCGAGTGCCAAACCAAGGAGCTCAGACCAATCTCAACGCTGCTGTCATTCTGGTGACAGCAGCGTCGTGATTGGCTAGGGGAGTCTGGAAGTCTGTGTGCTGACTCCTTCCATGCGTCGTCAACAGAAAAAAGATGGAGGAGAGGCGAAGGCCGGCAGGTAAGTGAAATGTTCTTTTCTTTTTAACCCCCCCACCCACCACTACTGTCCCATAGCAGCCGCCACTGAGTTCCACTGATTGATCGATGGAGTAAGGCTTGAACAAGTTGAGGAATATAAATATCTTAGTATGCTCTTTAGTCAGGATATGAAGTCGCTCTGATGGCAGTTCAATTATTGTGGTTCAACAGGAGTTCAAGGGGCATTACTACAGTAGTGGTAAAGGCTGGAATTGCAGCAACAATCTACATTGAGGTATTACTAGAGCATTTAATTATTCAGCCATGCATTTGAAACAATGGAGCTGCACCAGGCTTTAATCCATGTTACAGGCCTTTTGCCTGATCACCTTGCATGCTCTTTTCTGCTGCTGTCTCTGCGTGGCAGGAGCATCAGGAAATGCCACAATGCCAACTGGATGATGTAAAATTGCCAGAGGGCCACAGGTTTCAGTTTACCCCTCAGTGGCTGAGAGTGATAGCACAGGGACTTAGCCAGGAGGATTTCAGAAAATGTTCACACGGTCCGCAAAGACCCTAATGGGCATTACATGAAAGCATCAGTGCTCTAGAGAGAGAACAATATTATGATAACTGCCTTTCACCCTCGTTAGGAGCCCTCTGTCAGTGTTAAGAGTTAATTAAGTGGGAGGTGTGGCCTGCCATGGAAAAAAGATGGTGGCTCAAAGTAATGCTCAAGGCAAATCCGGCATAATCCTTGCAAAATCCCCAAAGAGAACGCATATCTATGGCCCCCATTGGTGCAGATTCTGCCATAGTAACCGCATGAGCACTGTCCCACTGTTTAACTAGATCCCACATAAGGTATTATGAATGGAATCTCATCATCAGCCAAAGAAAGTGCCCTTCCGCCTATCGGACAATCAGAGTGAGGGCAGCAGATATGGAAGCTGGGGGGACTCACGACTTCCACTCTCAGCCCAGATGGCAACAGAACATCAAAATGGGAGACGTGGCGTAGCTGATTTCCAGTGGCGCAATATTTCTACCTTCGCCACTGCCAGAGCTGTAGCCGACCAGCCTCTCAAGTCATGATCCAGTAATATAGTCATGTCGTGGAGTAAAACTAGGCGGGCCATCAGATGCCACTGTCTCATATCACATGGCTCGCTGACATGCACAACATGGCCTCTTATGAACATCTTATCTATAAGCTAAATGATCAATTGCAGAAGTTTGAGGAGGTCTGGCGCCGCTTCCTCTGTGGTTAGCTGTGGGCATCACCATTACTTAGTCAGATTCCCAATTCGCACCCACCCCTTGACTGTTCCAGGGTGGGTGGAGGCTTTACGGGGGCTGTCTGGGGGTCCGACATCATGATTTAAGAGTTTTCTTCCCTTACCCTTCACTCATGCCGTCTCCCTGGCCCTCCCTCTAGGTTCCCCCGGGGCACTTCTGTTTGCTTCACCTTTGTTGGGGGGGCTTGGTTGTGTTATAGGTTGGGAGTTATTTTTTAAGTTCTCACTGTCTTTTCAGATGTTTTCACTCGTATGATGTCCTGGACTTGCCTGATCTATCATATCTATATCACTGGTGCATGATGTTTGTATCTGAAAACTGTGTGCAACTCTAATAAAGAATTGAGATTAAAATAAAATGGGAGACAAATGGTGACCCGAGCGGCCGGACTGTGCTAGAGGAGTAGGAGATGCATTTCGCATGTCTCCGTGGACCGGCGGCACCACAGATACTGGCCTCACAGCAGTGGCATTGCACCCCTCTACTGCTTTCATAGCTTAACTGGGGGTGGTGCTAACACTAATAATTATTTATGAGCCTGTTCTGTCTGTAGCTCTGGAGACAAGCTCTTAAAAACAATGTAAGGGAAAACTATAACAGAGGTCAGAGATGCTATGAGAAGCCAATCATAGTAAAGGAGGCCCAGAAGATGAAATGAGGAGAAAAAGAGTGAGGGAGTGAGAGACAGAGAGAGAAGGGGCTGGAAGTAAGAGTGAAGGAAAGGATATATGAAAAGAAGAAATAAACCGACAAAAAGGAAGTGTCAAAAGGAAGAAAGGGTTGATTCAAGGGTGAAAGGACTAATGGACGGATGGGTAAAAAACATTTCTATGAGGTGATATAAGAAAGAATGGCTGGAATGATGAAAGGCTGGATGAATTGGTAGATGGATGAACGGAAGTCTGGATGGATGAGTGAACTAATAAAAGGAGGGAGAAATGATGGCTGGATAAAAAGACAATGGATGTATGGATGGGATAAGAATGGATGAATGGCTGGAAGTGGGAGTGGAAGGATAGAAGGAAGGAAGGCTAAGTTGAAAGGGAGGATAGACAGAATGGTAAAGGAGGGATAAATAGAATGGTGAAAAGATGGATGGAAGCAAGAAAACGTGGATAGATGGATGGATGAATGAAAGGCTTGAAGGATGGAGATATAGATGGATGGAAGGTGGGAAGAAAGAACCTCATCTAGGGTCACAAGCCTTACTCGCTCACCCGATGACATTCAAAGTATGGATCAAAGTAGGGGAATTTTAATTTTTGGGCTACTTCCTTGCCTCACAGCACCCAGGGTCCCAGCAGTAGACGGTGAGCAAGGTTCTGAGGGAAGGAGAAGCAAGACAACCGCAGAAAGTTTGCTGTCACACTTGACCCAGCTACCTGCAGAACATTGGCAGAGCAGATGGGTGAAGACACAGCAGGAGGATCCCGTGGGAGGAGATGATTTCCTGCGCCACCCATCACCGTAGACATGCAGATCATGTGAAGCAGGCCTCAATAGTCCCCATGCTTTAGGAGTGGACGGTAAATGGGAGCTCCGGTGGCAAGCTAGAAGACTATGGTGGCTGTGTTGGTGGGAGGGGGCAGTGAGGCATCCTCCCTTCACAGAGAAAAGACCAAGGAGCTGCTTCAAGAAGTGTCACCCAATCAGCAGCAGAGCAGGGAGATCATAGGATCGCAGTGCCAATACACAGAAGATCAGCAAAAGGCCTCAAAGAAGGGTAATGAAAAAGGTTTCCTTCCTCCACTGGGTGAATAAACTCTGTGGCTCCACTTGGATGGTGGTAGCAGAGGTGGGAGAGAGAACAGGCAGTGCCCAGGGGGTAAAAGGGGAGCATAGAGCACTGTTAGCAACACACCAAGGTGACCCGATCAACTAATCCACGGCACACTACAGTGACACCCCTTAATGAAAGACTATGGGGCATATGTACAAGGAAACTGCCAGAGCGCGGCGTTAAGCCAAGATTGATAACGCCGTGCAGCACACATAGAACAGCAAAAACGAGGAAAAATTAATAATTTCTCCTTGTTTTGACAGAATAAAGGCCAGGTTTTCCCTGGTCTTAATTTTGGCTCTGCCTCCTATTTACGCCACACTTGTAAATAGGGGGCAGCGTCAAAAAGCAATGGGTGTTGCGGCGCAATGCCCACCACAACACCCATTGCCCGCCCCTTTCACGCTAAGTGTAGCATGAAAGTTGGCCTTGTTTACAAGGCGGCGTTAAGCCACGTTAAGTGATTTAATGCCATCTTGTAAATAAGCTGAAGGACTTAACACCACAGGAACATCACAAAAAGTGACATTCCTGTTGCGTTAAGACTGTGTAAATATGCCCCTAATTGTACATAGGTAATGGGTGCCTGACAGCACACACCACTATAATAAACAATCTTTATTCAGCAGTAATACCGCCATAAAAGAGATCATACATTCTGGACAATAACAAATTCATTAAAACATATTTCATCACATAATAAATAAACACATATCGCTAACAATCTGAAAGGGATCTAAACAATCCTGGTCTTTCAGTTACTCATGGGGGTATATCTAGTCAACCTTTAATCGTTACATTTAATTTCCTGTGGCATAAAATGTATTCCTATCACCCTTTATATAAAATCATCATATCGTGCTCCATGTACTTTTTGATTCTGTTATCCACCAAGCCAATTTCCATAGTATCCCTCCTGGGCTCAGTCCAATCTGGATTTCCTTGATCTTATCATCGCTCTTAGTAAATGTAAAACAACACACAGTGTTCGAGCGTTTTGCATAAGTTGCAGATGCAAGAGAGCAACACGTGCCTGTCTAAATCTCATTTCTTTTAAATAAGGTTTAAGAAATTGCCGTCTGGGATGCGTAAAATATTTACATAAAAAGACAAAGTGTAAAATATCCTCTGGAGACCTATTGTCGCAGCCACAGGGCCCTCTATCCTCGGTTCGTACTATAAAACCAGGAGGAGAGGCAACCAAATGATGAAACATATTCATTCTAAAACGTGTGATTAAAAAACGCTCATGGTGGCTGGTTAAAATGGAAAGATATGGTTCCATGCCCAACACTGATTTAACTAGAGCATGGGCTCTTACTGTTGGCTTGTTAAGCTCCTTTTCCTTCCCGCTCGGCACTACTTGTTTTAAAAAAATAGATCTTTGATTAACTTTTTGTCCACCTTCTTTACTAATTCATGATTCTTAAAAATATCAGGTCTTCCCAGGGCACTGAATGACTCTTTGATATATTTAAACCAAGGGATTTTCAGAGCATGGTCCAGGGCAAGACAGTCCAGAATTATTGCTTGATTAAAAGAAGCCTCTTCATTGGACCATACATTCACCCAGCAGAGCAGGGGCTTGACTGCAGCTAAATCGCTAATATATTTGACCCCCAGCTCCTCATGTACAGCGTGGGCGGATGTCCCCTGCGGCACTTTTAAAATCAGTCTTAAAAATGTATTTTGAATGATTTGTAGCTTATCAACTGTCTTATAGCCCCAAATCTCACTCCCGTACAAGGCCTTGGATATACAAAATGACTGATATAATTTTAGGATCACCCCCGGGGACCATGTGCCTAACCTATGGGCGTAATTTGCAATGGCTCCCAGGGCTTTATTCATGACCTTTGCCTTTTCCTCCTTCTGGTTATTCCAATTTATTTTATCGTCAAATAAAACACCCAGATATGTAAAAGTCGGGACTTTAGCTAGGCTAGCAGTGCCTGCCTTATAGGATTTCGTGCTAGTCCCCCGGCACCCTAATTCCATAACCAATGATTTATTAAAATTGGGTGATAAATCCAACGTATTCATGAAGGCGACAAACCCATTGATTAACGCCTGCAATGCCCCGGGTGTTCGTGCAATAAGCTCCGCATATAGCAAGACTGGTACTGGTCTGGTGCCTACTCTCCGGGTATCTGCGTGCAATGAAATCAGATGGGATTCTAACCCATATATGTACAGTGTGAATAAAAAGGGGGCAAGGATGCACCCTTGACGCACTCCTCTTGAGCTTCTAAAATTGTCAGTGAGTCCCCCCCTCCTGTGTATAACGAACTACAGCTGATGTGTTGGTATATAAGGACATTAGTACATTTATAATTACACGCTCTACGCCTATCTCCTCTAGTAGAACCCACAGTTTACTGCGGTTCACTCTGTCAAACGTCGCGGTAAGGTTCATAAATCCCAAATAGATAGAACCTGCTTTGGCGATTGTGTATTTTGAAATCAACGGGTAAAGATTCAAACATTGATTTACCTGTTCTAAAACCATATTGGACATCAGAGATGATTCCATTACTCTCTGCCCAATCTGATAACCTATGTAATAAAACCCTACCCATAACCTTGACAGTAGAGTCTATCAGGGATATGGGACGGTAGCACTGTGGGTCGTCCCTGTCACCCTTCTTAAAGATGGGGACAATAATAGCGAAAGACCACGAGGCATTTCTGTCCGTGCGGCTGCATTTAGAACCTTAGTCAGAATCGGGGCCCAGACCTCTACATTGTTCCGTAACAGGTCAGGAGGGATCCCATCCGGCCCAGGGGCCTTGTTCCGTGACAATCCCTCAATGGCTATTATAACCTCATCCAAGAGGAAGTTAATCTGATCGTCACATTTAAAAAGCACCAGATCATCAGTGTCTTGTTCTCCTTCTTTAGGATTATAGACCATCTGAAAGTGTGGCTTCCATTGATCCTGGGTTATATGATGAACCATTCTTGGTTTATCTGGATCAGAAAAACAAGGACTATTAATGACCTTCCAGGACAGGGTGCTGTCCTTCGATTCACTTGCTTGAACCAGCTCTTCCCAGGCTTGGTTCTGCAATAATAACCTCCGCTCCTTTAGCGCACATTTTATAATTTTTACGGCAAGTAGCTACCCTGACTTTATTGCGCGGTAACTCTTTCAATGCTAGTTTTAGATTCCTTAGCGCCTTAGAACACCCACTGTCAAACCATCTCGGGCTATCCGAATAGACCGGGACAGCCGGCACAGTTAACAAGCCCGCCACTGTCTGTGCAATAGCGACAAAGGAACTAATTATGTCTTTGTCTGGGGGAGGTGATTCAAGGCACATCATGATCTCTTTTTGTTTTAAATTAAAAAGGGAACTGTTAAGAGTAATAGTATCCACCTGCGACCACCGCAGTCTCCTCCCCTGATCCAACGGCGTCCAAGCCCCCATCCCCCTGGTGTCCTGTGCTTTCTCCGAGTGTTGTGACCCAATCCCCAGAGTCACCGAGTTATGATCACTAAAGGGAATATCCAAAATCCTAGAGGGCTGTATAATGTGGTTCATAGACGATGAAACAAAAATATAATCAATAATTGTGGCGTGGCCCCTTCCTTTGTAGGAAGGCGGCTGCATACTACTAGGGGGCCTAGGTGCATTTTGCAAAGTAAACATCAAATCATATGTGTTTAAAAGGGCATTTAACTCACAGCCATCTGGGGAGTGCTCCAAGTGCCAAACTTCTGAAGCCTGGCACATCGGGGTGTCCCTGGCACTTTGACCGATGTCTGGGCATAGATGACAATTAAAGTCACCAAGCAACAACTTGCTGAGGAAAGTCTTCAGCCTGTAACGACTCAAGGAACCCAGAGAGCTCCATCAAACTTGAAGAACCTTGTCTTATTTTTTGCGTTATAAAAAGGCATTAGTGTAAATTGCAGACTTCTCTTCACCGCTATCTTAAGCCCTTGTACCACTCTCGAATCTCTTTTCAACAATTTTGTAGATGCACCACAGTCTAGTGCTATAAAAATAATTAGACCTCCTTTAGCACGGCCAGAAGGCAACCCTTCTGCTGGGTGGAAAAATGTCTTCTACCTTCCAGAAAGAATTTGTTTTCTGTCTCCCAGGTCTCCTGTAAACATATGATCTTATATGAGGTTATAAACGTAATCCATCTCTCGTCTCCGAATTTGGGGGCTAGCCCTGCCACGTTCCATGATATCAAACTAATGTGTGTTCCCCCCCCCCCCCCGTAGCAACTAAATGGCAGGAGCTTTCTCGGCCCCGCAGTGGTCTAACTGGCAGGAAGTAATGATGTTATAAATCGGTTGAACTAAAATAGCACTCTTCTCAGAATCCCTAGGCGTAATGTCCTGATTTAACGATTCAGTTAGTGTTATCTGCGTAGTGCTATGTGCCACACCCTCTATGAGTCAATCCAAACCGTTTAGATCTGACAGTGGGGCATAAAAATTCGAAGATGTTACTGGCCCCTCACAAACAAGATCGATCGACCAGAGACCGGGTCCTTTACTGGGATATTTAGTGGGTGTCTATAGAAAAAACCTAAAGGGAGGGGTTTAATCTCTGAGGTGTAGAAAGGGAACTCAGCAGAGTGTCTCAGGATGTTATGCGTCAGTACTGGAAATCTAAAGGTAACAATCACAACATCCCCTCTAAATGTTTTTTTCAAGCGACCAATCCAGGCAACCCTTCTTGCCATCAGGATGTTAGTGTGGTAAGAAACATTAAACCTGCTGTGTGTCCCTAGCCAGTGCGCCACCTTGTTAATCAGGTTATCTGTGGTTTCACTGTTATGTGTACCCAGACCTTGGACCCCAGCCAAGACCACAGTATAAGGGCAACATTCCGGGGGCAAATCAATTATCGGCAGGCCTGTGGTGTTTAAGATGTCTCGATTGGCCCTGGCCTGCTCGTGTTCATCTCTTTTCGTGTATTGCGCCCCCTACCTCCGGCACCCCTTGTCAGGTTACTCCTATGGGGAGTGGAATTACCATGTGGCCACCTACTTGTACCAGTTGCTTGATTCAGTGTCCCTTTCTCTCCCTGTAGCTTATTACATGTACTTCCATTTATGTTACCAGCTGCCTGTGATTGCACAATTAGGGGAGGGGTTATTATGGGGGTGATTTTCAGCAGGCACTCTACTTTTTTAAGTGTTTCATTGGAGGCTGATAATACTTTATCAAATTTATCCCATAGCTGCGATATTAATTCAGCCATCACGTCTGAGTTTTTTTTCAAAGTATTCCAGAAAACCCCCATGTCTGTCAAGCTAGTTTGTGGCAGTGACGCCTCTCCTCTCCGTAAGGGTTCGTTTTTCTTTCTTGTTTTGCGCAGTTTTTTAGGTGCCGGGGAAACAGCTGGCGTCGCCCCTTCTTTATTCGTAGCTACGGGGGAGGAATCACTGACATAATATCGAAGAGAAAAATATATACATACACAAATATCGATAGTCAAAATATCGACATCCTACCTTTAAAATGTAAATGACAAAAATATTGGAAAAAAAATATAGATGTAAAAAATATCGATATCCAAAATATCGGTTTTTTATATATAAAAAATAATGTTAAAATAATTATATTATAAAATTAACTAAAAAAAATTACTTAAATATAATATACATTAAAAAAAATATAATAAACAAATTAATTAATAAACTAATAACTTTGATTTATTTTAAAATATTATAAATATGTAAAAATTAACTATTATATATATATATATATATATATATATATATATATATATATATATACACATACAGACACTAAACCGAGGTTGGGACAGTATCCTGAATGAGCGGCATCTGACGATGGCCGAAATGCATTATGCCCTGCCATTCCATTAAAGAGCGTCCAACTGAATTCCCCATGTGGCCTCTGCTTCTTCGTTCTGGAGGAGGTTTTGTGGATGTTATACGCGTCAGCCAGAGACGCGTTACAGAGGCCTCGTTCTGCAAGCTGGCCTGAGCATCACTGGTTCTGCATCTGCAGTTGTTTTCGGCATCAGAAAAAGAATTTGAAAGCAGCCGGGTCATAGAGGACTGCACCACCAGGACTAGTCACCGGCAGTATGCGATATTGCCCACCTCAAATGATCTGCTCTTGTAGATCACAAATATAACTATAGAAACTGGTTTGGATGAGAGGCAATATGTAGACACATTTAATTGGATATGCATACCAATAAAAAACATTAGCACATGAATATTTTCTGGTCTTTTATTCTCTGTTGCACTTCATAAGAAACAGCCAGCCAATGCGTTTCGCCCAAACATGGGCTTCTTCAGGGCTGTAATGGCATATAAAATAAGGATATTTAAAAATAAGCGGTAAAAAGACCAATTTTTTAAGAAAGACATTTGCATTACAAATGAAGAAAGTGAGTTTTTAAAAGATAAAGCATGATAGAGAGATAAAAGAAGCAAAAATAGCCAGAATAGAATGGGGGAAGGAGGTGCACGATATAAGAGAACGCGTGAATCATAAAGGATAAAGGTCTAGTGAGCTAAGCATTTCACCCGTGAAAAAAGAGATGAGGCACTAGAAACAGGGCAAAAGTTGGCGAAAAGTTAGCATCATAAAAGAATAACACCAAAAAGAGGGAAGAGAGCTGCCTTATTACCCAAAACCATGTGCAAAAAAGATCCAATGTAGCTAGCAAACTATCTTACCAAAATATTGTAGACAAAGAACGTGTCCTCTGGCGTGTATGTCAGAAGACAAAATTAAAACGAATCCTAAAAAAATACCAGAAAAATATGTACAAATGAACGTGCCTGCAACCAATTATAGAAGCAAGAAAAAAGACTGATGAGAAAGGCTCGACATACCTAAAAGGCATTGATGAAGCTCATGGTAGAGCGTAGATCAGCAGGTATGTTTGTTGGCAGTATTATCTGTGAAGATATTATTTAATAAAATTAAATTAAGTGGGTATGCTCCAAGATAAGCTGTGAGCATAGACAATCTGTGTTAGCCAGGGAATGCATGGTCAAATGCACTTCCCGCCAAGTGGCCGTAAAGGCACGTCCTCGGTGGCATAACCCATATGTTTAACAATCAAAGTACCGCAATGGCGCACGCGTCGCGGTTAACAAGTCATTAGCGTTTGAGAAATAAACGGCTGCAGGCACATTTTATATGAGGCCGCGTACAAATATAAACGGCCCGCCTACTGAGATTGAAATATGAAGTAAGAGATCAGAAAAAATAAATAAAGCGCCATGTTTAAGCCGGAGGCACGGGAGGATCTGGCATATGCCGGGTCAGGTAATAAACTAAAGCGCTGTACGTTTACGTTTAAGGAAGCGCTAAAACCTAGTGCGTTCAGTAAGAAAAAAGCGCCATAATCAAAAATAACCGATGGAAGACCAGAGGCAGAGGAGAGTCTAACGTATGTCAAATCATGTAGGCACCAAAGTTCGGTACGTTTGACAAAGCACTATAACGCAGTGCACAATATTAAAGCAAAGCCACGTAACCTGTTAAAAACCCCCTGGAAGATAAACCAAAGCTTAGTTGAGTACACATGACCAAAAAAAAGCCCTTAAAGCACATCGCGCCATCAGTTAACACACAAAGGTCAAAGAAATTTGCAAAAACGGGGTTGGCAACTCACTTGAAAACGGTATTAGCCACATCCGAAAACTGGGAGCCGTGTCCGTAAGCAACGTCCTAAAGTCAGCACGATTGGTGAGAGAATGAAAAAGGGGCCTGCTGAAACATTTAAAAAGCATCTGCCAATGAGCAGCGAGCTCCGAACACTAGACCGCACCACAGGATGTGAGTACACAACTTACTTCCGGGGTCCTAGATACTACGAAGAAACTAGATTACGTGAAAACTAGACCGCAAAAGGTGAGATCGTGAAAACTCGCTTCAGTGTTTGCTCCTCTGCCCTGAATGGCCATAGTGTCCCAAAATAAACGAACTGCTCCAATACATAAACTAAACCGAGTGAGTTTTAGGTGAAAAAGACTCACTACATTTTAAGCGACTCCGGCTGAAAAAACAACGTAACCAGGAAAAAATTAAACTAAGAAAAGCAGTAAAGTGAATTATTTACTCTGATGGCAGTGGGTGGTTCTAATAACCAAAATAGGCAGCACTATATTAAAATTCTAATAAGTGGAAAGCGAGCGTGTAAAATTGGCGACAGTCAGGACAGACAACTTAAAGTAGCTTAATAGCAGAAAATGCTGTCAGAAAAAAGTATGAGACTTAGGGGCCGATTATGATGGCGGGCGGACTTTGTCCGCCCGCCATCGCCCCGGGAAATATGACCGCCCGCTAGGTGTGCGGCGGTCCCACACATGTGATTAGGATGCCACGGTGGCGGTGGCATCCCGCATTTTTAACATTGCGGCGGGCGGTGCTGTAAGCAGCACCCGCTGCAATGTTAAAAATGCATGTTGTTCATTTGCATGCACAATGTGCAGGCACTACGCGGTGCCTGTCACCGTGTGCATGCAAATGGTACCCCCCACCCCCCTCCCCCCCGACACCCTGGGGGCCTGCAACGGGCCCCCAACAGCAAAGACCGCGAGCCGGCACCATATTAAACACTTTTCCGCCCGGTCGACTGATCGCCCGGCGGAAAACATGCGGACGGTCTTTCCGTCCGCCGGGGTCCCCTCCGCCATAGTAATATGGCGGGGGGAATTTGGTGGCGGACGGACGATTATGGCGGGCGGATCGCCACCGCCATGGGGACGGTGGAGATCCGCCCGCCATCATAATCGGCCCCTTAGTTACTAGTAGAGAGCATGCCTGAACATGACGAGCAAAATAATGTCCAGAGGTTGTGTGTGGGTAAGAACCTAAGTGGGACGACAGAGGGTCCTCCATAGAAAAATGGAATGCGTTATGGGTAGTAGCTACCAGCAGGCAACCAATATCCACAACTATTTATGAGTGAGATCCACTATACGCAATACGCAAGTAAGATCCAGAGAGGGAACAGAAAAGAAACTGGAAATACATAGGAGACATCACAGATATTGACTAACATTTTACATAAATGGCAGTATGGTTACAATGCCATTGCGAAGTAGCCCGACAGTTAACAAAGTACAGAGGTCAGTATAGTGAGACATGGAGCAGTATTGAATAGATGCACAGTACAGTGCAATATGCACTAGAAACACAGGAGAGCAAGAGCAATGTTTGATAAACAATTGGAACAACATTACAATAAATAAATGCCCTACAGGTCAAAGGGCACATCTACTGTTATCCACATAGTCTGAAGTCATGACACAAATGCGTGCAAAAGATGTTTAAAACGTACAACACTTGTTTTGGCACACAATGTTACAGATAAAGAGTAACTAAGGACAAGCCAAACGATGGATGGAAAAGAATACAGAATTAGTTATGCATCATTGGACACATTACATAAAAGAATACAGAATTAGTTATGCATCATTGGACACATTACCATATGTGGTGTTAATAATCTGATATGGACAGTTAGTTCAGATAAACAAATGGCCACACTATTTACAAAAAATAGTGTAGCTCCCTGTCGGTATTGAGACCCAGTATTGAGGAACGTAGCGTACAGATCCATCTGGCTTCCAATTGTCTCAACATAAGTGCCCTGTCCCCGCCCCGAATGTTGCTGGTGACGGTGTCTATGCCATGAAATTGGAACCTGGCCCGGTTAACACCCACTCTACACTCATGTGAGACAAGCGCATACGATTTATCCCCATTCAGGACAGCTCTTCGATGTTCCTGAATGCGAGCCTTCAGCTGTCTGGTTGTACTGCCTACGTAGATTTTGTTACAACCACAGATAATTACATAGACAACAAACGTGGTGAGACAGTTAATGAACTGTTCAATCTTGTGTTTGGCACTGGTGTTGTAACTGAACGTCGTCGTTCTATTGCACCCCAGGTGACAGATGTTACAGGTGCTGCATGTATAGAATCCTATGGGTTTGCTCAGCCATGTGTCCTGTTTGGGTTTGTTCTGTAAGGTGTAACTAGGGCATAACACATCCCTAATAGTTTTGCTTCTCCTGAAAGTCATAGAAGGTCTCTCCGTAATCATGTTGCCAATTCCCGGTACCTCTTTCAGTAAGGCCCAATGTTTACCCAGGGACTTGAAGACCTCATGGTTTAGTGTTGAGTAGGTGGTGATATATGACAATCTCTGGGTTTCCTGTGTACGTTTCTTTTTGTTACAGTTCAATGTGTCCTCCCTTTTAGTGGTCTGAACCTTGCTGACAGCTGTGTAAAGTAAATGTGCATCATAGCCTCTTCTCTTGAGTCTGTCTGTGGCCTTTCTAGAATGTTCGACAAAGTTGACCTCCTCACTGCAGTTTCTGCGGATACGCAGTAGTTCCCCAAAAGGGATAGCTTTCTTGGTGGAGGGAGGGTGTGAGCTAGTAAAATGCAGAATGCTGTTAACAGCTGTTTCTTTTCTATGTAGTGTGCTGTGGATGGTACCCCCTTGAACATACAGTTCCAAGTCCCAAAAATTATTTTTAGTTTGAGACATTTCAAGAGTAAACGAGACATTGAGTGTGTTGCCATTGAGAAAATTATGGTATTCTTTCAATTCAGTGCCAGTTCCAGTCCAGATGATGATCTCATCGATATAGCGGCCCCAGAATTGGATATGTTTAGTCCATTCTGAGGCCGCTCTGGACCACGCATGGGTGCGCTCCACCCACCCCATAAAGAGGTTAGCGTACGAAGGCGCGAATTTAGAACCCATGGCGGTCCCCTGCTCTTGTTTAAACCATGTGGTGTTGAACATGAAAAAATTATTATCGAGAATCAGATCTATCATCTCCAATAGCATCAAATTGTGGTCATGTAGACTAGCATGTCTGGTGGAAAGATAGAAGTCTACGGCTCTTTCCCCAAGTTCTCGTTTGATACAGGTGTATAAGGATTCTACATCCAAAGTGGCAAGCCACATGTTGTCGTCCCATTCCTGGTCTGAGAAATTGTTGAGTAGGTCTGTGCTATCCCTGATGTATGAGGGTAGATTAGTTACTAGTGGCTGCAGGAAGGTGTCTACAAACTTAGCAAGTGCCTCTGTCAATGATCCGATACCCGAGATGATCGGTCGTCCCGGTGGGAAATGGCATTTTTTTATGTACTTTAGGGAGCAGATAAATGCAAGGGTATCTGGGGTTACTGATGGTCATGAATTTATGTTCTGTGTCAGATAGGAGGCCCAGGTCCTTCCAATGTGTTAGTTGTAAGTTGATTTTGATGGTGGCAGCAGTGCAAGGGTTATAGCTGACCTTGGTGTAATGTGCGGTGTTGTTTAGTTGTCTTTCTACCTCCTTTTCATAGTCAGTCCTGTTCATAACGACATTTCCTCCTTTGTCAGCCTCTCGTATTATTATTTCCCCATTCCTGCGTAGATTTTGCATAGCAGCTCTCTCAAGTGATGACAGATTATCTGGCGTGTACTTCTTGGATCTACTAAGGTACTTGTCCTCTAGATTGTACAGTTCTTTTGTAACCAAGTCATGAAATGCATCCAAGGTATTGAGGTGTGCACCCTGGGGCATAAATTTGCTTTTGTTATGAAGACCACTATCGCAAGTGTAGTCTTGAGCAATGTTCAAACTTGCTAGCACATGTTCATATGAGGATTCATTGTCCGTGTCTAACGAAAGCAACATGGCTACATTCTTAACGTGTGAAACGGTGACATCAGTTTGTGGTATGGAAACTGGAGGTATGGAGCGCTCATAGTTATTAACCCCTTCGCTGCTAGGCCTTTTCCCCTCCTGTGCTAAGCCTTTTTTTGGCTATTTGGGGTAGTGCGTGCTTAGGCCCCTGTAACGTTTTGACCACATAAGGTATCCATGCCAAATTTGCGTCCTTTTTTTCTAACATCATGGGGATTGTAAAGGTACCCAGGGTTTGTGGATTCCCCTGGAGGGGACCCAGAAATTAGTCAAAATACAGCTAATTTTTTTTTTTTTTTGGGAAAAATGCGAAAAAAGGGCTACAGATGAAAGCGTCTTGATTTTTCCCTGCAAATGGCATCAAAAAAGGGGTTGTGGTGCTGAAATCACCATCTTCCCAGCTTTCAGGGACAAGCAGACTTTTGTCAGAAAACCAACTTTTTTACACAGTTTTGGCATTTTTCTGGGACATAGCCTATTTTTGCTATTTTTTGTGCTTTCAACCTCCTTCCAGTTAATGGTAGAAATGGGTATGAAACCAATAATGGATCCTGGAAAGCCATACATTTCTGAAAAGAAGACAAAATTCTGAATTCAGCAAGGGGTCATTTGTGTAGATCCTTAAAGTTTTCCTTATAGAAACTAACAGTTAAATAAAGGAAAAATTGAAAATTAGTTGAAAAAAACAGCCATTTGTGTCAACGTTTTCACCTGTAACTTCTTCTAATTACGACAGCTATTTGAAGGCAATATACCGTTATATCCGCTGGACCTTTCTGGTTGTGGGGATATATAGGACTTGTAGGTTCACCAAGAACCCGACGAACCCAGAGCCAATAATTGAGCAACATCTTGCAATGATTTTTTTTTTAAGTACCGGGTATATAGCAATTATTTTGGGAAAATGTATACATGGAAAAATTGTTATGAAAGACACCTATGTATTTCTGAAATGGGAACAAAATGTAGATTTTAGAAACAGAAGATATTTGCACATTTCCGAAATTGGGAGTACCCATACTAGCATGAGAATTATAGGTCATTTTTCAAAATGACTTATTTTTTACACATTGTCTTTCATTTGGAAGGCAGAAATGCATCCAAAGTCAATAGGTAATAACAGTTGCTCTACAATTCTGTGTTACCCTAAGTCTCCCGATAAAAATGGTACCTCACTTGTGTGGGTAGCCCTTGTGCCCACAACAGGAAATGGCTCAAAATGCAACGTGGACGTACCACATTTTCACAATGAAAAATTACCCTTTTTTTGCAAAGTGCCTAGGTGTAGTTTTTGAACCCTAGCTCTGCCGGCATCTAGAGAAACCTAGCAAACCTATACATTTTTGAAAACTAGACACCCAGGGGAATCCAGGATGGGGTGACTTGACTGCCTCCCACCAGGTTCTGTTACCCAGAATCCCTTGCAAACATAAAAAATTTTCAAAAAAACCACATTTTCCCCACATTTCTGTGGTGGAAAGTTCTGGAATCTGCGTGGATCCACAAATTTCCACCCACCCCGCGTTCCCCAAAGTCTTACGAGAAAAATGGTACCTCACTTGTGTGGGTCGGCCTAGTGCCTGCGACAGGAAACGGCGCAAAACGCAACGTGGTCACACCTCAATTTCGCAGTGAAAAATGACCCTTTTTGGCAAAGTGCCTAGCTGTAGATTTTTAACCCTAGCTCTGCCGGCACCTAGGGAAACCTAGCAAACCTATACATTTTTGAAAACTAGACACCCAGGGGAATCCAGGATGGGGTGACTTGACTGCCTCCCACCAGGTTCTGTTACCCAGAATCCCTTGCAAACATAAACAATTGTCAAAAAAACCACATTTTCCCCACATTTCTGTGGTGGAAAGTTCTGGAATCTGCGTGGATCCACAAATTTCCACACACCCCGCGTTCCCCAAAGTCTTACGAGAAAAATGGTACCTCACTTGTGTGGGTCAACCTAGTGCCTGCGACAGGAAACTGCGCAAAACGCAACGTGGTCACACCTCAATTTCGCAGTGAAAAATGACCCTTTTTTGGCAAAGTGCCTAGCTGTAGTTTTTGAACCCTAGCTCTGCCGGCACCTAGGGAAACCTAGCAAACCTATACATTTTTGAAAACTAGACAACCAGGGGAATCCAGGATGGGGTGCCTTGACTGCCTCCCACCAGGTTCTGTTACCCAGAATCCCTTGCAAACATAAAACATTGTCCAAAAAACACATTTTCCCCACATTTCTGTGGTGGAAAGTTCTGGAATCTGCGTGGATCCACAAATTTCCACCCACCCCGCGTTCCCCAAAGTCTTACGAGAAAAATGGTACCTCACTTGTGTGGGTCGGCCTAGTGCCTGCGACAGGAAACGGCGCAAAACGAAACGTGGTCACACCTCAATTTCGCAGTGAAAAATGACCCTTTTTGGCAAAGTGCCTAGCTGTAGTTTTTGAACCCTACCTCTGCCGGCACCTAGGGAAACCTAGCAAACCTATACATTTTTGAAAACTAGACACCCAGGGGAATCCAGGATGGGGTGACTGGACTGCCTCCCACCAGGTTCTGTTACCCAGAATCCCTTGCAAACATAAAAAATTGTCAAAAAAACCACATTTTCCCCACATTTCTGTGGTGGAAAGTTCTGGAATCTGCGTGGATCCACAAATTTCCACCCACCCCGCGTTCCCCAAAGTCTTACGAGAAAAATGGTACCTCACTTGTGTGGGTCGGCCTAGTGCCTGCGACAGGAAACGGCGCAAAACGCAACGTGGTCACACCTCAATTTCGCAGTGAAAAATGACCCTTTTTTGGCAAAGTGCCTAGCTGTAGTTTTTGAACCCTACCTCTGCCGGCACCTAGGGAAACCTAGCAAACCTATACATTTTTGAAAACTAGACACCCCGGGGAATCCAGGATGGGGTGACTTGACTGCCTCCCACCAGGTTCTGTTACCCAGAATCCCTTGCAAACATAAAAAATTGTCCAAAAAAACACATTTTCCCCACATTTCTGTGGTGGAAAGTTCTGGAATCTGCGTGGATCCACAAATTTCCACCCACCCCGCGTTCCCCAAAGTCTTACGAGAAAAATGGTACCTCACTTGTGTGGGTCGGCCTAGTGCCTGCGACTGGAAACGGCGCAAAACGCAACGTGGTCACACCTCAATTTCGCAGTGAAAAATGACCCTTTTTTGGCAAAGTGCCTAGCTGTAGTTTGTGAACCCTAGCTCTGCCGGCACCTAGGGAAACCTACCAAACACACACATTTCTGAAAAGTAGACACCCGGGGGCTTCCAGGGAGGTATGGCTTGCGTGGATCCCCCAACGTTTCCTTACCCAGAATCCCCTGCAAACCTCAATTTTAGCTGAAAAAATCACTTTTTTCACACATTTTTGTGTGGGAAAGTGTGGCATCACTGGCCTCACACAAATTTCCTACCACCCAGCGTTCCCCAGGTCTCCCGATAAAAATGGTGCCTCACTTGTGTGGGAGGCCCAAGTACCCGCGACAGGCAAGGGCCCACAACGTATTGAGGCGACCTCAAAATGGCCTTTCACAAAACCACCTGGTTTTGCAAGGAGTCACCTGGGTTTTTGGCCCCGTGCTCGGCGGCCATCTAGGGAAACCTACCAAACCCACACATTTCTGAAAAGTAGACACCCGGGGGCTTCAGGGAGGTATGCCTTGCGTGGATCCCCCAACGTTTCCTACCCAGAATCCCCTGCAAACCTCAATTTTAGCTGAAAAAATCACTTTTTCACACATTTTTGTGTGGGAAAGTGTGGCATCACTGGCCTCACACAAATTTCCTACCACCCAGCGTTCCCCCAGGTCTCCCGATAAAAATGGTGCCTCACTTGTGTGGGAGGCCCAAGTACCCGCGACAGGCAAGGGCCCAAAACATTTTTTGATAGGCAATGTTGATGTTGCCTCAAACGTTTTGTGTCCTTGCCTGTCGCGGGTACTTGGGCCTCCCACACAAGTGAGGCACCATTTTATCGGGAGACCTGGGGAACGCTGGGTGGTAGGAAATTTGTGAGAGGCCAGTGATGCCACACTTTCCACACAAAAATGTGTGAAAAAGTGATTTTTTCAGCTAAAATTGAGGTTTGCAGGGATTCTGAGTGGAAACGTTGGGGATCCACGCAAGCCATACCTCCTGGAAGCCCCCGAGTGTCTACTTTCAGAAATGTGTGGGTTTGGTAGGTTTCCCTAGATGGCCGCCGAGCACAGGGCCAAACCCAGGTGACTCCTTGCAAAACCAGGTGGTTTGTGAAAGGCCATTTTGAGGTCGCTCAATACGTTGTGGGCCCTGCCTGTCGCAGGTACTTGGGCCTCCCACACAAGTGAGGCACCATTTTTATCGGGAGACCTGGGGGAACGCTGGGTGGTAGGAAATTTGTGTGAGGCCAGTGATGCCACACTTTCCCACACAAAATGTGTGAAAAAGTGATTTTTTTCAGCTAAAATTGAGGTTTGCAGGGATTCTGGGTAGGAAACGTTGGGGATCCACGCAAGCCATACCTCCCTGGAAGCCCCCGGGTGTCTACTTTTCAGAAATGTGTGGGTTTGGTAGGTTTCCTAGATGGCCGCCGAGCACGGGGCCAATAACCCAGGTGACCCCCATGCAAAACCAGGTGGTTTTGTGAAAGGCCATTTTGAGGTCGCCTCACTACGTTGTGGGCCCTTGCCTGTCGCGGGTACTTGGGCCTCCCACACAAGTGAGGCACCATTTTTATCGGGAGACCTGGGGGAACGCTGGGTGGTAGGAAATTTGTGTGAGGCCAGTGATGCCACACTTTCCCGCACAAAAATGTGTGAAAAAAGTGATTTTTTTTCCTGCTAAAATTGAGGTTTGCAGGGGATTCTGGGTAAGGAAACGTTTGGGGATCCACGCAAGCCATACCTCCCTGGAAGCCCCCGGGTGTCTACTTTTCAGAAATGTGTGGGTTTGGTAGGTTTCCTTAGATGGCCGCCGAGCACAGGGCCAAAAACCCAGGTGACCCCCCTTGCAAAACCAGGTGGTTTTGTGAAAGGCCATTTTGAGGTTGCCTCAATACGTTGTGGGCCCTTGCCTGTCGCGGGTACTTGGGCCTCCCACACAAGTGAGGCACCATTTTTATCGGGAGACCTGGGAGAACGCTGGGTGGTAGGAAATTTGTGTGAAGCCAGTGATGCCACACTTTCCCACACAAAAATGTGTGAAAAAAGTGATTTTTTTCAGCTAAAATTGAGGTTTGCAGGGGATTCTGGGTAAGGAAACTTTGGGGGATCCACGCAAGCCATACCTCCCTGGAAGCCCCGGGTGTCTACTTTTCAGAAATGTGTGGGTTTGGTAAGTTTCCCTATGTGGCCGCCGAGCCCCGGGCCAAAACCCAGGTGACCCCCTTGCAAAACCAGGTCATTTTGAGATAATGTGTTTATTTCTGCAGCGTGAAAATTTTGGCACAATATTGCAAGGAAAATGTGACAGACATTTTGAGGTTTGCAGGACATTGTGGGTACCATAACTTGTTGGGATCCACAAGAGAGATATCACCATGTACTCCCATGGGTGTTTCGTTTACGACAATATCTACAGTTGGTAGGTTATTCTTAGACGGAATGTACACCTTGGCCGACAGACTAAAAAGACAAAGATTACTGCACAGCCATCTATTCCTCAAGCACACGCACATACTGGTTGGATTTGGCACGAGGGCAAGTGATGGTTCAGTATATACAATTTTATTAACAAGAGATTTCACAAAAATGAAATGCACTGTTAATAATTGAAAGGACGAGAAACTGAACCATTGACTCACAGCTCGTGAGCTGTAAAGCCACGACAAGGCACCAACCTCTTTACAGGCCATTCATACACCTTTCATACGTGTGACAAATACAAAACCATTCACACCACCAGCCGCGGGCCCATCACATTACAACACTCACACCAGCAGACAGCGCCATTCAAGGGCCCATCACTTTCACACGCCCTCATTCCTAACACAGCAACCACACAAGCTGATGGATTGCGTGGAGTGTCGCTCGGCTAGCAGTGTGTGTAGTGGCCAGCAGCAAGTCACTACTCACACACTGCTAGCCGAGCGCCAGTCCACGCACACCGCCAGCCAAGCGCCACTCCACGCACACCGCCAGCCAAGTGCCACTCCACGCAGACCGCCAGCCAAGCGCCACTCCACGCACACCGCCAGCCTAGCGCCACTCCACGCATACCGCCAGCCAAGCACCACTCCACGCACACCGCCAGCCAAGAGCCACTCCCCACACACCGCCAGCCAAGCACCACTCCACGCACACCGCCAGCCAAGCACCAGCCTACACACACCACCATCACATTTAGGATTTTTTATACAAAAAGAAAACACAAACAAATTGCAAATAGATACAAATCTACTAACACAAAATCAGAAACTAAATACATTGCACTAATGCCAACCTTGAAACAGAACAACAATTCTTAAACATTACAGACCAGGCAGTTCACTTTACCACTCATGGTTGCTCCCAATAATTCTTTTGCTTGTGGTACGCTCTATAACAAGCAGGCACACACAGCCCAGGGTTAGAAGGACACTCAGGGCAGTACATACGAGTCTCCTTCCGCGTACCTCTTCGCCAACAGACTCTACATCTCCTAGTGGGAAAGTCTTTTGAGGGTGTAGGAGGAATGTGATCAGGAAAGTGGCGATCTTTCAATCGAGCCACATCCTCCACCACTCCAACTCTAGGAACACTTGCCTGTTCCACAACAACAAGGCTGCCTATGACAGACTCCTGAAACTGAACAAAAGTCAACTTTGACGCAGGAGAACACTCCTTGAACACAACAAAAGCATTGAAAGTTGCTAAATTGAAGAGATGGATGGCCAACTTCTTATACCAAATGTAAGACTTACGAATAGCAGTGTAAGGTTCCAACCTCTGATCTACTCTATCAACACCACCCATGTGCTTATTGTAGTCTAAAATGCACACAGGTTTGCGCACTTCAGCAATCTGACCCCAAACAGCCACAGGTGAAGTAATCTCATCATGGATGGTAGTCAGCATGTACACATCCCTCCTGTCCACAAATTTCACAGCTAGCAGTTCCTCACTACGCAAGGCACTGCACTGTCCCCTCTGAAGTTTTTGCAAACAAGCTCTTTTGGATAACCTTTACGGTTAGAGCGGATTGTGCCACAAGCAAAAGTGTCCACTTTGAACAATTCCTTAAACAATTGCACAGCAGTGTAGAAGTTATCAAGGTACAAATGGTGGCCTCTGTTAAACAGTCCTCTAGCAAGATCCCACACAATTTACTCTGAAACTCCAAAAGTGGACGGACAACCAGGGGGTCAATAGTGGAATCCCTACCAGTGTACACACGCAAATTAAAAACATATCCTGTCCTACTCTCAGACAACATATACAGCTTAATTCCATAGCGTGCACTCTTGCTAGGAATGTACTGCCTAAAAACCAAACGGCCCTTGAACAGGACCAAAGACTCATCAATAGATATTTCTTTCCCTGGAGTATAGATCTCTGAAAATCGATCTACAAAGTGATCAAGAACAGGCCGAATCTTAAAAGACGGTCACATTCAGGGTGATCTCGTGGCAACGCCAAACCATTATCAACAAAATGCAGCATCCGAAGCAAAAGTAAATACCGATCACGAGTCATAACTGCAGGAAATATGGCCGTTGCCATCAAGGGACTGGTAGACCAATATGAACCCATGGACGGCTTCCTTATCAAACCCATCAAAAAAGTCAAACCCAAAAACTTCTTCATCTCTTCCAGATTTGTGGGACTCCACCGGGTAGCTCTAGAATGGGGCCTAAGTCTGGCACTGTTGTCCCTCAAAAACTGTTCAGCATACAAATTAGTCTGCTCAACAATCTCACCCAAAAATACATCATCCATAAATAACTGAAAATACTGTATAGGCAAATAATGTTCACAATCCACTCTACACCCTGCATAACCACTAAAGGCAGGCAACACCGGCTGCACCATGTTTGGATCAACCCAGAGTCCAGCACTTCCAGTAGGAAGCCTAGCAGCCCCAGGCTGCAATCCAGATGCCTCTTGCACCATCGGCACAGTAGTATCCTCCTCTAAATCAGGCACTTCATCTGCACTGAGAGTACCTTCATCATCCGATGATTCCATGTGGAGAGAAAACTCACTGCCTGAATCTTCCCTCCCTCCTCTCCCTCAGACGCACTGTCAGTCTCATAATCCTGCTCAGAGGAAGATTCAAGAAGCAAACCAACCACCTGCTGAGCAGTAATTCTACGGCTAGCCATAATGCTTACTAATAAAGGTTACTTGTCAAACAAGTAAACAACAACAAACCCTTTGTAAAAAAAGAAATAAACAAAATGTAGCTTTATCACAAAGACCTATATACTCCAACACTATACCACTCACGTGACAGAAGCAGCTAGACTCACCACCACCTACTCTGCACAGACACAGTAAGGATCAACAATATCCCACTAAAAAAGAAGAAGAAAAAAATTACACATAAGACAATGCAAAACATCGCAAAGAATTTCATGCTCTGAACACTAACAAATATGCTGCCATTATGGCACCACTTACAAAAAATTCATTCATGCATGACAATAATACTCATTTGGAGTACACACAACAAAAATATTTTTCTTACCAAATAAATGCAATTACGCAAAACTGCAGAACCACAACTGCCGAAACCGCAAACAGGAATCAAAAGCTTTACACTAGAATAAAAAGGAGAAAAAAAACATTACAATCACATATGCAAATAATGCACCAGTCCACACACAATCCACCAGCCAAGCTAAGGGGTAGGTGGGCCTAACAGTATAAATAAAATATTCACCCCAGTAAAAGGGAGCAACCCTTGCCCTTTTGGCCACTCCCCAACACAAAAATAAAAAAAACCCTGGTGCCTAGTGGGCATTCCTGCTGCACGATCACATGATCGTGCAGCAGGAATGCACAAAAGAGGCATCGGGGGAAAGGAAAACCCTTTCCTTTCCTCGATGCCTCTTTTGATACAAACCCCCCCTCCCCGAGCCAAACCTCACCTGATTTCCCCGACGCGCTGGAAGCAAATGGCTTCCAGCGCGTCGGGAAGAAGAAACCCTCAATGATGTCAGCGCGCCTCGCGCGCTGACGTCATTGATGGGGCGGGGGAGGCAGGGAAGCCCTTCCCCTGCCTCCCCCCAAAAAACCTAACGATCGGATTCCCACGGGGGAGCGCCAGCGCTTCCCCGTGGGTAGTCTTATGACGAGCTGGACTCGTCATGAGCACACGAGCACTGTGTGCCATGACGAGTCCAGCTCGTCATAAGCACCGAAGGGGATAAAGGGTCAGAGCAGGATCTCAGCGGCAGACTAGGAGAAGGAACCTCCTGGTCACAGGAACTACACGAGCATTGCGCTCGAGAAATTCAAGGATGCAAAGACCTCCATCAAGGATTACAGCTAACTTTTCAGGGTGTATATGGAGAGAAGCCACATCTGCTTAACCACGCTCACGAATTCTACACGAGAATTGCGCTCGAGAAAATGAAGGATGCAAAGACCTCCATCAAGGATTACAGCTAACTTTTCACGTTGGAAATGGAGAGAAGGCACATCTGCCCTGCATATTTATCCACGAAGATGCCACCGTTTTGTGCAATACCTCTACTCAACTGGAGTACTTTCTACTGGCTAATCAGTAAGTGCTACCTCGTTGGGTAAATCTATAGTGCCTTTCCTACACTACAGCTGCGTAAAGGACCAGAAGAATTGTCTCCAGTGACCTGTGTGTCTGTAACTTTGCCACCGCGCCGAAAGCGCCGGGGTGCTTTGAGTAAGCTGTCCATCATAGTGGGGAAAGGGCGGGCAGACGTTGCATACCGCTAGTGTATGTGTGGCGGGGCCAAACGAGCGGGGCTTCTAGGCCCGTTCACATGCCTCTTGTTTATAAAGGGTCAGAGCACGATCTCAGCGGCAGACGAGGAGAAGGAACCTCCTGGTCACAGGAACTACACGAGCATTGCGCTCGAGAAATTCAAGGATGCAAAGACCTCCATCAAGGAATACAGCTAACTTTTCAGGTTGGAAATGGAGAGAAGGCACATCTGCTTAACCACGCTCACGAATTCTACACGAGAATTGCGCTCGAGAAAATGAAGGATGCAAAGACCTCCATCAAGGATTACAGCTAACTTTTCACGTTGGAAATGGAGAGAAGGCACATCTGCCCTGCATATTTATCCACGAAGATGCCACCGTTTTGTGCAATACCTCTACTCAACTGGAGTACTTTCTACTGGCTAATCAGTAAGTGCTACCTCGTTGGGTAAATGTATAGTGCCTTTCCTACACTACAGCTGCGTAAAGGACCAGAAGAATTGTCTCCAGTGACCTGTGTGTCTGTAATTTTGCCACCGCGCCGAAAGCGCCGGGGTCCTTTGAGTAAGCTGTCCATCATAGTGGGGAAAGGGCGGGCAGACGTTGCATACCGCTAGTGTATGTGTGGCGGGGTCAAACGAGCGGGGCGTCTAGGCCCGTTCACATGCCTCTTGTTTATAAAGGGTTAGAGCACGATCTCAGCGGCAGACGAGGAGAAGGAACCTCCTGGTCACAGGAACTACACGAGCATTGCGCTCGAGAAATTCAAGGATGCAAAGACCTCCATCAAGGATTACAGCTAACTTTTCAGGGTGTAAGTGGAGAGAAGGCACATCTCCACGCTCACGAATTCTACACGAGAATTGCGCTCGAGAAAATGAAGGATGCAAAGACCTCCATCAAGGATTACAGCTAACTTTTCACGTTGGAAATGGAGAGAAGGCACATCTGCCCTGCATATTTATCCACGAAGATGCCACCGTTTTGTGCAATACCTCTACTCAACTGGAGTACTTTCTACTGGCTAATCAGTAAGTGCTACCTCGTTGGGTAAATCTATAGTGCCTTTCCTACACTACAGCTGCGTAAAGGACCAGAAGAATTGTCTCCAGTGACCTGTGTGTCTGTAACTTTACCACCGCGCCGAAAGCGCCGGGGTGCTTTGAGTAAGCTGTCCATCATAGTGGGGAAAGGGCGGGCAGACGTTGCATACCGCTAGTGTATGTGTGGCGGGGCCAAACGAGCGGGGCTTCTAGGCCCGTTCACATGCCTCTTGTTTATAAAGGGTCAGAGCACGATCTCAGCGGCAGACGAGGAGAAGGAACCTCCTGGTCACAGGAACTACACGAGCATTGCGCTCGAGAAATTCAAGGATGCAAAGACCTCCATCAAGGATTACAGCTAACTTTTCAGGGTGTAAATGGAGAGAAGCCACATCTGCTTAACCACGCTCACAAATTCTACACGAGAATTGCGCTCGAGAAAATGAAGGATGCAAAGACCTCCATCAAGGATTACAGCTAACTTTTCACGTTGGAAATGGAGAGAAGGCACATCTGCCCTGCATATTTATCCACGAAGATGCCACCGTTTTGTGCAATACCTCTACTCAACTGGAGTACTTTCTACTGGCTAATCAGTAAGTGCTACCTCGTTGGGTAAATGTATAGTGCCTTTCCTACACTACAGCTGCGTAAATGACCCTCCCTCCCTCGTGGGCATTCCTGCTGCACGATCACATGATCGTGCAGCAGGAATGCACAAAGAGGCATCGGGGAAAGGAAAACCCTTTCCTTTCCCTCGATGCCTCTTTGATACAAACCCCCCCTCCCCGAGCCAAACTTCACCTTATTTCCCGACGCGCTGGAAGCAAATGGCTTCCAGCGCGTCGGGAAGAAAGGGAACCCTCAATGATGTCAGCGCGCCTCGCGCGCTGGCGTCATTGATGGGGAGGGCGGGGGAGGCAGGGAAGCCCTTCCCCTGCCTCCCCCAAAAAACTAAGGATCGGATTCCCACGGGGAGCGCCAGCGCTTCCCCTGTGGGTGGTCTTATGACGAGCTGGACTCGTCATGAGCACACGAGCACTGTGTGCCATGACGAGTCCAGCTCGTCATAAGCACCGAAGGGGTTAAGAGCAAAATGACATTTAAGTTTTGCATGTCTAACAAAAACAAGTCAACATGTAGATCAGTAAACAAACCCCCATACACTGGACAGAATCCAAGACCTTTATTCAATACATTAATTTCATGTACATTCAAGGGGTAATCGGACAAATTTATAACTAAGTTGTCAACACTTGAAGTTGCCGCCATGTTAGCCATAGTAGCACATTGTACGAGTCTGACAAGTTATCATTACTGCAAGTTTCCATCATATGCATTACTGTCCCACAGTTATTCGGATCTAGCGTTTGTTCGTTTGGCTTCTCTGGTACCTTGTCAGAACGCGATCCTTTCCCACGGTTTTTTCTCCTCCCCCCTCTCCTGGTTTGTCTCTTGGTTTTTTGTTCCCAATTCGGAAACGGAGGACCTCCTCTAAAAAAGTCGAGGAGCATGCTCCCTGAGCGTTCAGTTCTGTATTCTCATCCCTACTTGTATCCTCAATGGAGGAGGCATCTGAACTGACACTAATACTGGAAATGCTCCCTGTATTGGGTGGGATTGGTGTTTTTTCTTTGGGAACCTGTATATTGTCAAATTTAGCTGCAAACGTAAAGATACGGCCGTGATCATAGTCACGGTCGTCTCTCATGATTTTATTAAGCTTCCTATTCTTAACAAAAGCTTGGTGACTAATAATCTGTTCCTTAAGAATTGCGTAATTTTTAGTTGTCGCCTCTACTAGGTTAAGCTGTCTGATCTCTTCTTCCAGAGCTTTGATTTCAACCTGAAGTTTAAGGCATTTTCTTTCTCTTCCCTCTTTTTGGTGTTATTCTTTTATGATGCTAACTTTTCGCCAACTTTTGCCCTGTTTCTAGTGCCTCACATCTCTTTTTTCACGGGTGAAATGCTTAGCTCACTAGACCTTTATCCTTTATGATTCATGCGTTCTCTTATATCGTGCACCTCCTTCCCCCATTATATTCTGGCTACTTTTGCTTCTTTTATCTCTCTATCATGCTTTATCTTTTAAAAACTCACTTTCTTCATTTGTAATGTAAATGTCTTTCTTAAAAAATTGGTCTTTTTACCGCTTATTTTTAAATATCCTTATGTTATATGCCATTACAGCCCTGAAGAAGCCCATGTTTGGGCAAAACGCGTTGGCTGGCTGTTTCTTATGAAGTGCAACAGAGAATAAAAGACCAGAAAATATTCATGTGCTAATGCTTTTTATTGGTATATTGCTGCATATCCAATTAAATGTGTCTACATATTGCCTCTCATCCAAACCAGTTTCTATTGTTTTCGGCATCCAAGGTATTGGAATGGCTCAGGCCCGCCTCACAAGACAAGCTAAGCAAGGGCGGCTGCAGCGCGGTTCGTGACTTCACGAAGGGTAGGATACATTGCTATTCCTGCCGCTGCCCGCTGGACTCTTGAAATTGGGGGCTAGAACGTTAAGGGGACCTGAGGAAGCCCTGGGATTGTATACCAATCAGGATGTTAACATTTGGCTTTACCACGTTCAGTCCTGCACTTCGCCAAATCCACACGGACATAACAGCTAAGAAATCCCCATGTAGCACTTACCAGGAACAGTGAATTCTGGGATTTGCAGTTCCGATGAGCAGCATTGAAGTGCACGAACACATGACCTGGGGTGGAGCGTGTTCCCACCAATGGGAAAGTTGCAGGACATTTTAAAACGAGGTTGGGACAGTATCCTGAATGAGCGGCATCTGACGAAGGCCGAGATGGCCGAAATGCATTATGCCCTGCCATTCCATTAAAGAGCTTCCAACTGAATTCCCCGTGTGGCCTCTGCTTCTTCGTTCTGGAGGAGGTTTTGTGGATATATACAGACACCTATAACATAAAATATAATAATAAAAACATTATATTATAAAATATTTATACATTTTTAAACTTACATTTTGCACTCCATTGAGTGCAACAGTAGGAAAATTGTTTAACACCGTAGGGGTAAAAATGTACTATTCCCACTGCAATTACTGCCACAGTAGGGAAAGTGTTGGATAGCGTAGGGGAAAAAATTACTATTCCCACTCCAGAGAGTGCAACAGTAGGGAAAGTGTTGAATAGCGTAGGTGTAAAAATTACTATTCCCATTCCAATGAGTGCAACAGTAGGGAAACTGTTGGATAGCGTAGGTGTAAAAATTACTATTCCCACTCCAGTAAGTGCAACAGTAGGGAAAGTGTTGGATAGCATAGGTGTAAAAATTACTATTCCCACTCCAGAGAGTGCAACGGTGGGGAAAGTGTTGGATAGCGTAGGTGTAAAAATTACTATTTCCTCTCCAGTGAATGCAACAGTAGGGAAAGTGTTGGATAGCGGAGGGGAAAAAATTACTATTCCCACTCCAGTGAGTGCAACAGTAGAGAAAGTGTTGGATAGCGGAGGACTTCAAATTACTATTCCTACTCCAGAGAGTGCAACAGTAGGGAAAGTGTTGGATAGCGAAGTGTAAAAATTACTATTTTCACTCCAGTGAGTGTAACAGTAGAGAAAGTGTTGGATAGCGGAGGACTTCAAATTACTATTCCTACTCCAGAGAGTGCAACAGTAGGGAAAGTGTTGGATAGCAGAGGGTTAAAATTAATATTTCCAAAAAATTTAAAGAAAAAGAAACAAAATACCAACTACAATACAAAAATTAACACAAAAATAAAAATTATATAAAAATATAAGAAATTACAAAAGAGAGAAAAATATTTTAATGTTAAAAAGTACTAAAAATTAACTACAAACATTAATTCATAAAAATTTAAAAAAACATTTTACAAACAAATAATATTTAATATAAATTAATTATAATCTAAAAATTAATTATTAATAATTTTTAAATAAATTACTTCACACCATGTTCCCCTATAAACGCACAATCAACTCCTACATAATTGACACAATTAACATAATTACTAATTAATTAACTATAATTAAGAAACAATTAATAATTAATGCATTACCACAAACAACACTATAAAATCGAAATATAAAATAAATACTAATAAATAAAAATTATTAATTACTTTATTAAAATTAAATTACTTCCCACCCTATACCCCTATAAACCTACAACCTGCTTCTAAAACAAATAAAACAATTAACATAAATATCAATTAATTAATTAATAAAAATTGATCACCAATTAATTAATAACAAAATGTATAAATACTAATAAATAAAATGTATTAATTACTTTATTATAATTAAATTACTTCCCACCCTATTCCCCTATAAACCCACAATCCGCTCCAAAAAAAGGAACACAATTAACATAATTATTAATTAATAAAATTTGATAACCAATTAATATTTAATTAATAAAAAATTATTTATAAATAAAAATTATTAATTACTTTATTATAATTAAATTACTTCCCACCCTATTCCCCTATAAACCCACAACCCGCTCCCAAAAAAATAACGCAATTAACATCATTATCAATTAATTAATTAATAAAAATAATCACCAATTAATAATTAATTAATAAAAATTTTACCATAAATACTAACAAATAAAAATTATTCATTACTTTATTATAATTAAATTACTTCCCACCCTATTCCCCTATAAACCCACAAACCGCTACAGAACTAAAATACGCAAAATTTAATTAACATAAAATTAATCACTTCTAAAAATTTCACACATACATTAAGAAAAACAGCTATACTTGTACAAAAAAATTAGATCACATACTTTTAACATACATACTAAAATACAGAACACTAATATAAATATCGATATTATTAACAACGATATTTTTACAAACGATATTACCGACTTCGATATCACAGAAAACGATATTTCTTACCTTCAAGTCGATATTCTGGTCCACGATATTCTTGCAGTCGATATTATGCCACTTCGATATTCACAACTCGATATTCTGGCACTTCGATATTCACAAGTCGATATTCTGTCTGTGCACCACGGGGGAGCTAGAGCACTCCTCTCCCCCCTCTTGCGCTGGATCGCCATTGGCTGGGGCATGTGGGTTGTCAGGGTTGCCAGCCAGGTGGATCCTCACTGACGTGTCAGCTACTTCGTCAGGCATAAGGGCAGGTGCCGGGAGACCAACCGAACCCATAGAAAGTCTCCTCTCCGGTTTATCTATCTCTTTTGAGATGGCGCCCACAGCGTTGGCCAAAAAGGAGTCAATAGTAGCCCTCTTGTTACTATTAAGATGGTCAGTGTGCACAGCTTTTTTCTTCCCCATACTAGATGTATGCAAGAGGGTCCAGGGAAATCCTGGTCTAAGATGTAGAAAAATAGGCCTCCGCCTCACAACAGTATATGCAAAATTAATGGGGAACCAAGAATTACACTGACCCGCAATGCTGCAACCAAATCTCCGCGATGCACTCCTAGGCTGCTGAGTCCCTCGTGCTGTAATCGCGAATCAAAAACACCAGCTAAAGAGTAGGCCCAGCCCGGCCACGTACGGCCGCGGATGGGCCCGCCCTTGGCCGGGGCTTGGCCTGGGCACGCCCGCACACGTCCCGCGCTGCGGGAGCCCCAAGCACTACTTGTGCGCCTCCGGGCGCGTCGCTGGCTTCGGCACCTCCTGGCGCTTGGGACGATGGGGGTTGAAGTTCCCCTAATGCGGCAACTGCTGGGCTGATGGCTTGAACGGGCCACACCACAAGCAAATGTGCAAATAATGGCAAGCTAGCTGCCTTCCTATGTCCCCTTGCCAGGCCCAGCAGGTGAAAGCATTGCAGAACGATGGTCCGAGATCGGGGGTCAAAAACTACACAACAAAATAGGCTTGAAAAACACTCCTTTCAGAAGAAAATACAATAGAGGGCCAACAAGCCCATTGAGGAGAAGACAGTTAGGGGCATCCTCAAGACCGAGATAGACAGTCACTGTGGGAAGTACTAGCAATGATACTCAAATCCAGAACAGTCTACTCAGGACAGACCTCAGAAATGACTTCAAGAGGATTGGAACAGTAGAAGATCGGTTGGTGAGCACACCTCCACCATTAAAGGTCTGCTGGAGGAGATCACATACATGAAAGAGGGCACACAGTAGCTATCTGCAAGCGCAGAAGATGCAGAATGTCACTCCTGAAGAAATCCTTGAGAAATCAGAGCGCCCATTGACCTGATTTTTTGTGAAAGTACTTATCCTCTGAACTCATTTCTATCGAAAGGCTATCGAAGCACACGCCTCACCCAAAATGGCAATAATTGCAGGTGCCCTACACTTCAGGTCCATGAACATGATCCTCCAAGTATCCAGACTTAGTGCCCCATCCAATTTGAGAACACTCAAATCCTCCTGTTTCCTGATTGCACCCATGTGGAACAGATCAAGATCAGATCCTTTGCAGAAGCAAAAAGGTAACTATGGGAGCGAGGACTAAAGGATATAACGCTGTGTACAGCAAAATTATGAATTCTATCTGAAGGAAAAGTCTGGTATTTCATGATACCACAGGGTGTCTAGGAGTGACTGGGTGGCACGGGCAAAGCTGCCAAGAAAAAAAAAAAGCACACGGAACCATCAATGAGACTGAAAACCAACACGAGAGGAGAGATGACAACGTGGGCACAAGATTCAAAAATAGATTATGCTGTTCCCCAATGTCAGTGAATAAAAGATAAGGAAACAAGATCCAACTAATCCCTAGGCAGGGTTAGAAGTTGGAAATCCTTGTATTGGATTTTAATGCCCTCACACACCCTTTCAGGTGTCATGCTTCATCATCTGGGCTGCTCCTCGTCGGGCCGGCGGTGCAATGCCCGACGGGCTCCCTATAGTATGGGCACTTTTTCAGAAATCTTTTATCCAATAGCCGTATGGTGAAGTGCGGGTGTGGGGCCAGAACTGTGTAGATGTGAAGAAGTAATTAAAATAGGGTTCAGAGTACTTAGAACGACAAGCTTTATTCTGGGGGTCTCCTACCCTAAGTAAAAACAGACAACAAGGCTCCCATCCAAGCTTAATGTCTCAGATTGTAGTGTCCTCGTTGAAAAAATGTGCAGGTCAACATGTTTCTCGCTCAAAGTGTTTTCCACTTGCGATTCTTCAGGACCAAAAAAGTGAAACTATCTACACTAATATTTGTGACATGGAATTACCTCACAACAAGTGTTTTACTATTCGTGTACCTGTTTGAACCTGGATCTACCCAAATCTGTATGTGAACCAGGCTTCAACAGTACCCGGTAGGCCACGTATAAGGCTTTGCTCTTATATGTAACTAAGGTTCAGTTTGTTGTGCTTCGGCTACGACCTACCCACTCCTACCGGGTACAAGCCAAAGGGAATCTAAACCTCTGGAAAAAAGGACACACAAGGTCCCCAACACACAAGAACAATAGACAACACAAATGGCCTGTCAGATGGGAGAAAAAAAAAGCCTGTGCCAGGGTTATTCAACATATGACAGGAAGGGACATAAAGAAATAGGTGCTATCTATATTCCAGTACCACGATATGGCGATTCTCCAGAGTTAGTATCCCTTTGATTGAGGGAAGATAGATAACTACTCTGAGATGGAGCCGGGGGGACACATGGCCTTCAGTCCTGTCCCCAAGAGAGGTTGTTCTTCTCTCTCACCAGGAAGGAGCACAGTCAACTAGTGACAACATAACATTCTAAGAATTCTAGTTTGTATGTGTACATCTGGTTAATAGGCAATGGGAGGGTGACTGGCACCGCAAGCACTGGGGGCATGGGTTGTTCAAATCCTGCCACATGAGGTGGGGAGGAAGTTAGTGGGGTTTACCCAGTAGAAAGCTCACAGGTCAAAAACACAGACATTCATTAGAGATAAAGAAGGTTTTGCAGGAATCCAACAGACTCGGTACAGGCCCAAGGAGGCGTTCAGGAGAGTGGGCAAATAGAGGAAATTGCTGGAAAATGTGATAAGTTTAGGTATATGAAGTGGAATAAAAATAGTTTGGTTCACAGGCTCAAACAAGGAGTGGTACTGCAAATTCTGAATAGGCACAGACCCAACCTGGTGTTACTCCAGGAAACGCACCTGGTGTCCAACAAATGCACGTTCATTAAGTAAGGTGTTGTCACGCAGGATTTGCTTCGGACTCATCTGGAGTGGGGATTCTGATAAGAACGACACTCCCACTAATGGTAACCCATACATGGGTGGACCCAATGGGCTGTTTTGCAGTAGTGTGTGGAATTGGAATGGTGAAACAATAGTAGTGATCTCAGGATGCCCGCAGCCTAGAATCCAGCCTCCTATATTGGGACAATCGGTGGAGATGGTACTTCAGGCACCAGAGGCACTCTTACCCATGGGAGGGGACTTTAACCAGACCATGCAATAAGATATAGATAGATCCACCCCCTAGGCAACAGCATGGCGGGGAAGGGTCGCATTCAAACGGTTTTGCTAGGGCGCTAGAATGACATTTGAAGGGAGGCACAACTTTGGGTGAGGCACTGCTTCTTTTCTCTCTGGAGTCAGGGACTCATACTTGAGGATGGATTCATTTTTCATCCCGATGGAGCAGAGCTGGAGATGTAGGAGCATGACATGCATACCTGCCAACTTGAAGAACAATCTCACTGTGTGACTAGGGGCGGGGCCTTGAAGGGGGCAGGGCCTCGTGCTGAGAAGTACTTACGAGGCACTTTTGAACCCCACCCCGCCTCCAAACCCCCTCCTCCCAAAAAGAAAAAAAAGAAAAGCTTGCTGAGGCTGGTGCCGATGTCCTGGGGTGTTTTCACACCTCTTACTGGACGTTCGGCAGTTCAAAGACTCGGAAAACAAGAAGAAAAACATTCTTTACAGTGGTTTTCAGCTTGGTTTCCCCGCCACCGTTTGATATCGTCTCCTCATCTGGAGACCTTGTGATGGGAGCCAATATTGTGTGTCACACTGTTGCACTGTGTGGGTTGGCAGGTATGACATGTCTCTACAGGGATATCAGACTACTCCCCATTGGTGACCAGGGTGGAAGCACAATCATACAAGATGATGGCTGGAAGAGGCTGCTTGGGTAGTCTGCTGTATAATAGCCAATAAAGTGTTGTACCCTGCCAAGACAGCCCAAATAAAATTTGGAAAGATCTGCGACCTTGAAGGGAATTCCAAAATCTCTTTTTAGGGGTCCGAGAATTCCTAGCAGGTGGATGATGTCAACACAAGATATGTTTCTGGAGGACTGACTTTAGGACGAACAGAGAGGCGGAGAAGGGAAGGGATTTGTCCTTCATGAAGCTATTCGCCATGTCAATATGAATAAATGAGGGAATGATCCATATATGGAGTGATAAACTGTTTCCTGACAATTGGTTATGAACCTGCATCAACATTTATTTTTCTTTAAAAAAAAGTTAATTAGGTGACAAATAGGACCACGAATGCAATCGCTGAGTTGAACCGTCTTTTTAAGAAATTCGGTATCTCTATAATTCAGTTTGTTTTTTAATGTGTAGCAATAAGAAAAACGCCCTTTTAACAATACGGCCACTAATCCGTAGTTAATGGAGCAGAGATTATGTACTGATATGCAAACCCCTTTGGTGAAACATACGACTGATCAGAAATTAGCATCCAACTCCCAGTAGCAGTTTATCGTTACAAATTAACATGTGCAATATGTCAAGGTGAACAAACAACAAATTAAATTACACATCCATGTATCAGTATACGATATAACGAGAAATTAATTAAATACGCGGATAATGCAAAATGCACAAAAAGAAACCAGAAAAAATGAATGAATCAATCGGCAACAGTACATGTCATAAATACACCAAAAAAGGAAATCGCAAAACAGATGAAATGTCTCCGTTGACTAATTCATATGCATGGTACTATATTCAGTTTAAGACATACCTTAGCATGAATATTAAAAATGAATTTAGAAATATGGGAATCGTGCGATGTAATATTTTGTACTATAATTTCCCTTTTACTACCCTAAACATTATTCCTTATTCATTTCCAAAACATAACAAAACGCCTTATATCAGAATGAAGCAAAGAATGTTAAATATATTACAAATGAATCATTTGCTTGAAGTAGGAATGTACAATAAGCTAATGATCTTTTTTGGGGCACAATTGTGTTAGCAGGGAGGAATAATGTTGTGTCTGGGGATAGTATGACCAATAAGGTAAAATACATTTGTCTCCAATTCGTGATAACAAGACTAGAGTCATTGCAATCAAAGGTGTAATTTAAAAACATTTTGGGACAAAATCGATAAAGTGAGACTTGTCCGAAATCCGTTAAAAGTAAAAAAATAAATCCTGAGGTAGGAAATATTTCCAGCAGTTATGCAATCATCTTCTTAGATCATAAGCAATTTGACGTGACATATAAAAATGGCATATTGCAAATCGGATTTTTCAAGTATAATAGAATAAACAACCTCGACTGGTTGTCCTTGGTGACATGATGCCTAAAGAACCCAAACGTCCCAAGTATCTGATTTCAGAGTACCCTTCCTGCAAAAAAGCTATTCTGACCTTAATGCAGACATCCTTGTAACGTGGAGCAAGGGTGCCTGCGTTAGCAGGAGGCAGTCACAAGTGCGCCTGCGCATGGATAGAATAGAACCACATCATTTCGTTTCAAGAAATGGCGCGGTTCTGCTCTCTCCCATTCACGCAGCACAGCACCTTGACTTCAGGGCCGGAGTGGGAGCCGTAACTGGCCCTGGCAAACTGCTCGGCCGGCCCCCTGGGGGTGCGACCGAGCTCTTTCCCAGTGCCGGTTTCGGCTGATTTTTGTTACAGGGGGCCGATATTTCCGGCTCCTTTAAACAAAAACGGCCCGCAAGGGCCCAAAACCGGCCCCCAAACACGCGGCCCACCGGGGAAACGCCCGGTGCCCACTACGGCCAGTCCGGCCCTGCTTGACTTGCTGTACTGTGTTGCGTAAACTCTTTGAAACTATGGCCCCAAGTGTACTCCAAAACTCTTAAAATCTGTAGCACTATATTGCCAGAAAAATGGCAATAAATATAACTGTAGCATCTTGATTGATTACGACTCAGGATCATGGGCCTGCCAGATCGTTAAAAACTCACATTTGCTAACCCATGGACCTGGGGCAATTCTGAGATCTGTCAAAAAGGCATCCTGTTACCCGATTCTTCCTGAAGTGGAGACTTATAATGCACAACTAAGGGGTGCTGCATTATAGGGCGCAGAATTATGGTGCTACTGTCACACAGGTTCATTGAGAATTAGTGAGAACAACAACAGAGCCCTAACAGAATTGAGGTGAGGTACCTTTTTAGCACCCCTCAGATTGGACCTTGATCTTAAGCCCGTCTCCGTGTTGGCCACTCTAAGGCCGCTATTTTATCAGGTTCGTATTTGGGCTACTGAAGAATTGCGACCCTTTAGAGTGGGTCTTGTAGACATTTTTAAACCACAATATTACAAGAAGATTAAATTGCTGGCCTATGTTAAAAAATCATTATATGATCTGGGCCTAGCTAACCTCTGCGAAGATCCATCTTCTATCTTGACCACTGGGGTTACTGTGGTCAAATCAAAATACTGGGAGAGTGTCGCTGCTCAGAATGCACCACTGAGTTCTACAGGAAGCCTCTTTTTATTGCATAAGTCCATGCCTAAGACAGAGGATTTTCTAAGCTAAATTCGATTGGCGCATGCTTGCTCACTTTTTTTGCAGTTTAGGTATGGGTCCTTGGCAGTTACTGAGTATACATCATCTTAGCGTTCTGCAAAGCATGGGCCTACTTTGTGCCAGTCATGTGCTCTTTGATGAAACTGAGGGACTCTTGCTATTTTTCAGTCCAAGATATGCCATACCTAGAGCTAGGTGGATTGCACTTTTATGTCGTCTTTCGGGATTGACAAATTGAACAAACACTCTCAAAATTTCTAAAAGTGATTCCACTGGAGTGATAGTGATCGGTGTATCTAATGTTCTTTTTGCAGCCTGGTCTATTTGACACAAATTGTCTGTTTGATTATCAAAGATCTGCGCCTGCTTTAGAATTGTTTATGCACATATTTTAGAGCCTGATTACGAGTTTGGCGCTCCCAAGACCGCTGTACCCGCAGTGATGGTCTGACTGTCGTATAATGAGGTAGTCAGGTTGCTGTTGGAAAGACCGCTGGAGGACTGCCAACACCGCCAGTCATTCGCAGACCGTCGCGGCGGCGGTCGGGGAAAAGCAGCTGCCATAGGGCGGTACAGAGAAGTTCACTGCCGTCCGTATTATGAGTTGACTTCCCGACGAGCTGACCGTGGAGGTGGGACCGTCTGCTTCGAGTCAGCGGCATTGAAGGATTTGGGATGCAAGTAGGAGTCTTCCCTTCAGACTCCTACGTGGATCCCTTTCTCCGGGTCCCCCCTTCACAGCAGCATCTTGACCCCGAAGAAAACGACCCTGTTGGTGCCCAAATCTAGGTAAGTCCGTTTTGTACCATATATCCATTGACTGGACTGTCCACATATGGTCCAGACCCCAACAATGGGTAGTAGATAATTTTTTCTCATGTGTCATGCACGTCTATATTCGACACGTGCAGTCAGAATATACACACATACATTGATAAATATGAAAAATGATTCACGGCCATAAGGAAGACCGCTGCCGGAAACCTCGTAATACAGCGGGCGGGAGACTGCTGCCGCAGCAGTCTTCTTCAGACCACGGCCATTGCGGTCGGGCAGTCAGACCGCCAAACTTGTAATCAGGCCCTTAATGTAATTTTCCATCGTTTTTTTGACGTTTTAAGTGTACAGTATTGAATTATAGAAACTGCTGGTATTTACTTATTTTTATTTATTTTTTTCCATTGATTTCTTTTATGATGAATTATATATAGTTGTTTCTATGTGTTGATGATGAAATTGTATATTCGATCTGTTAATAAACTTGAACCATGAGTATTCACCTCACAAAACCTGACACAAGCTTGCAGCAGCAGCCTGGGGCTTCTGCAGGGTCACACTTCTTTTAGGTCTGACTCCCCAAATATATAATATAAAAGCGAACATCAGCCTCTTGTTAAAAAATTTCGTTAGGACATAGAGAACCTTAAAGGTAACTCTATTTTTTACATTAACAAAAGCACTTCAATTAAACCCATAACTTCCAGGGTGCCTGCAAGTGCTGGATTTCATTTTGTCCAATGTATGCTGGAGCACTTAAATTTTCTTTTTTTATAGAGTTTTATATAGCACGAACTAGACCCGAAAATATCGGGTATCAGAGCGCTTTACATGAGCACCAGTTTCATTACACAAGGACACATTCATTTTTGTTAGGCACGGGGAGATTAAGTGATTTGCCCAGAATCATGTTTATACATACTTCGTTCAACTATACACTGCAATGACTTTTTTCATAAAGTTATTATTTTTCAAAATAGCACAGTTCTTTTAATGGGAGTTATTATTACATTTGGAGTATCACTTTATTTTCAGGATAATCTTGTGTTATATTTTTCCTGTAATTTAACCATTATATCTACGGGAAATAAAATAACTCAAAGTTATACTACATCTGTTGCAACTGACAGCATATCACATATGGTTTTCCACACAAAAACAAATCCTCAATGCATTGATTATCCATTATAAAATTTGAGGAGGTTTTTGAAAATACAAATGGATTTATGAAGAAAGACGTGACATTTGATTTCATGGAGTATGAATAAACTTGATTAATTATGAATATCTATGTGGCTGACCTATTAATGTTTATACACTTAAAAATGTCTTATGATGTAAGTATATGTCATTGGAACGAGCAACAGATGACAATGTAGGGAGAGGATGTAGCCTTATGGCTAGAGCGGTCAACCTCGAAGCTGGGGAACCGGGTTAGAGTCTCAGCAACAACACTCGACATCCTGTGATTATGTATCATATGTTACAAACACAGGAAAACTATAACTCACAATTATCCTGAAAATAAAGTGGTATTCCAAATATGACTCCCATTCAAACAACTGTGCTATTTGAAAAAAATAATAACTTTAGGAAGAAAGGAGTTCCAGTGTATATTTTCACGAAATATTTATCAACATGATTATGTATTCATAATTAGAACATTGGAATGTTGAGCGTTCCATTGAAGACAAAGGAGTGCTCCGGGCTTCTAATGGCTGGTAGAACCCCAGAGCATCAACATTCCAATGTTTTCTTTTCACAGCTGTTGCTGTGAACAAAGGCCTCACGGAGCAGAGGGGATTTCAACCCCACGGGCTCCATGAGGCCTTTGTTTTACTAATTAGAACATTCTGCCCCCTGGGGGCGGAATGTTCTAATAGCTTTATAGTCCTCCGTAGCGGGGTACACAGGCCTTGTTAAAGGCCCTCACCTTCAGCTTTGGCTTTTAATGCCGGAGCGGGCCTTTAATGGCCGGTATAACCTGCTACAGTGGGCTATAAGGCTATATTAATTCAAATGTTTTTCATAACAAAAAAATGAGTTCGCCATAAAATTTCTGTTGTGAACTCGAAAAAAGAGGATGCTATACCGTTGTTTCTAGAATATTTCCAGATTAGGCATGGATTTAAGTGATTTTACAAATATTTACACAGAATAATTGATTTACAGTAACAACCGAGTGTGACATGAGTTAGTGTTTGATAAGCCTTCAATAATTACCCTTGATAGCTGGAGCATAGCTGGACACTATCTTGCTGCGCAGTGTGAAAGTACGACAGTATAAGGCTTCTGCAATGAAAAGAGATGCCGCAACGAATTGTGGAAAAGGCTGTTCCATCCACCCAGAGTGCCCCAGTCGGCCATCTTGAAATGTGAGTGACAACCACGTTCATAGTGCCTTCTGTTTTCCAGTCTCCTGATAAAGCCTGTAAGCACTGCTTCACGCAAGCTGTCACAGACTGTGAAGGAGTGAGTTTGCCACATAAAGGACGCAGAATCTTGGCAGAGTCCACCCCACAGTTCATTTCAATCCCTGCTTTAGCACCGGTTGCCATCAAGCCAGGGTTTTAAGGCAATACTTTTATTGGGAAGCAGATGCCAGTAATCCATGCAAATGTCATGTTCACAAGGATCACATGGGATTATCTAACAGTACAACATTCTTTAAATCCCTATTGACTACCTGTCACAGAGTGAAATCGTGCCAACCCATAAGCAGAAAGGACATCAAGCGGTGACGTGTGCACACTCCGGGAGCATGTATTTGTAATTCTCGTTTCAAGGAGCATTTTAATGAAGGCGGAATCCACTTTAGCATGTGATAATAGTGCACAATCATTGATAATGCACCAATTAACTTATCAAAAACTGCTGCAGAATTTTGAGATTGCTTGCCTTCAGAATTAAAGCATCCCTGCAGAATTATCTCTTGAGCTTCCTCTAAAATCCATGTGGCCTGGTCAGTAGTGACCGACTGGTCAATCCGTTAAGACTGGGCGGCATTAGGTGCTCAATGTTTCCCCTTAAAGTGGTCAAGTCCGAGATGGCTCAGAAGTGAAAGAGAAGACATCCAGCCAAAGTTACAGTTACTCGATGATATCTTCACTCCGATTACTGAACATCAAAAGTTGTCATGCCCAAATGGGGTATAACGTGCTGGACCTGGATTCACAGAGTCCAGTACCTCATGTGGGTACCGATTCTGGGACTCTTAACATTATGGTTTACCTGGTGCAGTCCTGCACCTGGTAAAACTTGAAAATGTGCAGGGTGGTATCTCCTGTGCACATACCATTCCTCACAACTTGGAACAGGGGTACATTAGTAATTTACCAAATGAACAATACAGGGCTAAATGGGTGCCCATTAGGAATAGTCACTTATAAGTATAGAATGCCAATTGAGAAAGCCCTGCAAATAAAAGTCAGAAATGTTCTTTCTTTGTTTGGAGATGATTTGCAGCATATATCATTTTCATACTTAGCCCCCCCAATACTGGAATCAGTTTCCGATACAGCTTCGTGTCTGCACCGATCATAGACACTTCAAAAAAGTTCTAAAAACTTGGATGTTCTAATCTATCGCAATACCACTGTTAAAATCTGTTGGGAATCTCACTTCAGCGCCATGACACCCTTTCAGGGTGAATTGTTGCACTTAATAAGATCCAATTATTATTAATAATAATATTAATAATTCTCAAAGGATCCCCCGCACTACTCCTGAAAATCTATAACAATTTGTAGGATTTACTCACATGGAATTTCTACCAGGTAGAAACTAGCCAAAAGTAAATCATGTAGAATTGTGCATTTGCAAATTCAACTTTTTTTTCGCAACAGGGAATATATTTTTCCTGTGCAGAGTCAACCCCTTTTTCCGTACCCTAAGTAAATATGGAGGTGCTCACTTTCCTTCCTCACCATGGAAGGTACTGACCCATGCCTTTTACACTCCTAAATGTACATGTGTTACCAGTGGGAACTATCTGTAAAAAGTATGTGACTACCCAAAAAAATATGAGTTTATGGGTGCTCCGCTACTGATCAACTACATCAACAATGCTAAATAACCCAAAAAGTACAATGTTGAAGAATTCACACTACTGGCTGATGTTCTCCCAGTTCAGGATGTGAAATTAACAACCATAAATTTATTGTGTGCACATATGAACATCTAAGGTGCACAAAAACGTTTGTAAATCAGCCCAAATTGCTACACAACATAAAACGTCCCAAACACAACCAACACTCTCTGGAACCACACTTATGACGCCTTATCAGTCTCTCTCTTCAGGGTGTTAGTGAGGATGCAGGTTGCACTAGTGTGAGATGTTCTCTTTGTTTGTACCTATTTTTAATCCGAAATTATGGGCCCAATTCACAAAGGTAAATATTCCACATGTACACTTACTCATGTGTATACTCAAGCCTACACCTAGGTGTAACTCTCCACATTTTTGATATTCACCATTTCTGAGTGAAGAGTTGCACCTATGTGTAGACTTACTTGTCCCCACTATCTATGATGAAATCTCCCTATGGAAAAGTATAGGGAAAGTTAATAACATTTATTATTTACACAAATATATATTTTAATGTATAATATAACAGTAAATTAATTTAACATAGTTATTATTAACCTGGAAGTAAGAAAATAACACTCTAATGCACATTAACTCATCAGATTATAAGTGTATGGAGTAATAAATTAATTTAAATACATTAATTTATAAATATTAATTTTTTAACAATAAAGTTTATAAAAATTACTTGGCCTCGCTAATATTTTTGTATTGACTTTTTAGTAAATTTGGTTGTTATACATTTAATTAACTAAAAACGTAAAAAATATTTTCAAAAAGTTTAAACAAATAATTTACTTTTTATATCATATTCATCATAAATTAAAAAATTATCATTAGCTATATTTAATGTTTGTTTCACTTAGAAAATATGTATGCAATTTTAAATTCCAACTCGTTTAATTAATTTAACATCAGCTCTTATTTATTTACCTGCCTTCATTGTTTTCTAAGGGAGACTGTTGCAGTACCAGTGCATATTGGGTGGTGCTTGACATACTCCAAGGTTGGGCTGGAGTACGTATGAGCCTCTTTTTGACACCATAGGGCTCTAGTAACTTTACAAGTATATTTTGTGGCTTGCAATTGTCTTACTCCTTTGTTAGTATGTCTTTTGTATTAGCGTGTCCCTCCCGTACCTCTCCTTATTTTTATTTTTTTATTGTTTAAATATGCTTTATCAAAAACGTATACTTGTTTATGGCTGATAATATAAAAGTTACATGAAAAAGTTGAAATAAGCAATGTAAATGCAATTTAGCATACTAATTTAACATCAGAAGAAAATGTAGCCAGTCAGTCAACTTTATTTCGGTTCGACGAACTATAAAAATGCACAGTACAAAGATATGTTAAATATGTACAAATTCATAGATATGCAACGCATCCCAATGGCAGTATAAAATATTAAAAGGAAAACTCCAGTCATAATACATCAATGAAGAATATGTTGCTCCAAAAACTAAGATCAAAACCAGCGGGACAAAAACTTCAAAAAGAGAAACCTTGAAAAGGTGCTCCTGAGGGGTCCGCTATGTCACCCGGACTTTCTATATTATTTTCTAATGAGGGCAGCTCAACGACTCTATAGGATGTCTAAAATAAAATTATGCTCCTTCAGTCTTTATACAGAACAGATGAATTTTTGCACTATGGAGCTTTAGACTGTTGAATATCTCCCATCGATTCCAATCATCATGAAAATGTTTTGGTAAAATCTTCTGACACCGCCACGCCCTCTCTACACACATCGCTCCGGGCGCTTCGCTTCCTGAGTTTAGCCCACTAGAGGCTCAGGTTATGATGGGAGATCTGGGCGGGGGGGGTGTCCCGGATATACTGCTCCCTCGTGAACAATGGCCCTACCACCTTAGATTCGATACGTGCCCGATGGGAGGCTTGGGTGGGTCCCCTGGAGTAAGCAGACTGGCGCGATGCCCTTATGGCACCTAAAACCCTGACGACTTCCTCTAAACTGCGCCTCATCCAGCTATATTACCTCCATATGGCTTATCTCACTCCTCCACGCCTGCACAGGGCGGGACTGCGCCCCTCCCCAGAATGTACATGCTGCAGACATGCCCCGGCCGATTTCTATCATATGGTATGGTTATGCCCTGTCCTTGCTCCATTCTGGTCGGGTGTGGAGTTGGACCTTACGCAAGTCCTGGGGTGGCAGGTCCCTCACGATCCCATACGCCTTCTTCTGGGGGGTTTTGGCGGCTTAGATGGCTCTAGAGCCGACGAGCGTTTCCTGTGCACGGCTGTGGCGGTGGCTAAGCGAGATATCGCGGTGGCCTGGGCCCAGGCCAAACCCCCTACTGTGCGAGGGTGGCAACGGGGTGTGGATTGGTGTGCGTCTCAAGAAGAACCCCTCTTCGCGGCTAGGGGTTGCCCCGAGAAATTTCAGAAAATATGGGGCAAATGGTTGAATCTATTGTCCTGAAATGTGGGCATGTCCTCCCTTTTGTATCTCTGTATTGGTTTTTAAGTGACATGACTATCTTGTACCTTTTCAATGATGTTTGGGACTCTTGCTGTCAGCCGGAGATGGATTTTCACCTATCGTGTACCTGTATGCTGTCTTTATTTTGCCTGTTTTTCTTTCTAAAAATGTCAATAAAGTTGATTATCAAAAAAAAAAATCTTATGACAATGAGGGTCCTCGTACCAAAGATTTAAACCCAGCATTCAAACCATTTATGTACACAGGAATATAAAAGGATCCCTAAGAGGGTTGTATAGAACGGCCCTAGTTGTAGACCTTGTTCAAACATTGTGCAACAGTGAGTTAGATCATCATTGCCCCAACAATCTTGCTCATAGCGTTTTCTAATGACGAGGGCCCCCTAATAAAATTCACAACAGCAGTGCAGATGTCAATGGAGGCCAATGAATACAAATATCTCATGTGTTTTTTTATATGTACAGGGGCGTTGCTTTCTCAATAGTGCCAGCAAAAATCTTGCTCTTGTTTGGTAAAGTGCACAAAAGGTAGCCATATAATAAAGTCATACATAATAAAATATTTCCTTTCTGAAGAAAAAGCTAAGCATACATAAAGATTTTATATATAAAAAGAAAAAGAAAAGAGGAAGGAAAGGGGAGGAAAGATGGGGGTGGGGAAATATTGCAGGAACAAAACGTTAATAAAGTCACTATGAGAAAAAAATTGCATAGTTCAATGAAACCCAAGAAAAGGTTACTCATAAAAAAGAGAGAGATATAAAAAAATCAAGGGAGATGAAAAATGATCTATAAGCATGTTTAGATAGAAAAGAAGTTAGAGGCAGCCCTAATCTATTTTGATGGCCATCTGAACAGATATATAACCGGCCCTATCTAGCCTATGACTATAATAAAACCTATTCCACCATTTAACAAATGAAATACCTTTAGCATGCTTCAAATTAGAGGTAATAATTTGAAGAGCGATCGCAATAAGTAGATCTACAAAATGGCCCGCAGTATGCATCCACCAAGGAAAATTTGCCCTATGCTGAATGGGACTTAGGCTTCACATATGTCCATAGTTTTATCCCAAACCTATGACCAAAAGATGTGAACAAATATATGTAAGACGTCACTATCTTCAATGCATGACCAAAATATACTATCTGGATTTAATTTCATAATGTGTAAAGATGTCGTGGTCAGGAAAAGTCTGTTATAGAAAAAAATATAGGATTTGAGTAATACTGGCAAAACGAGAAGTGGAATATAATTTGGACCATATTTTATCCCAAAGACAAATAGAATGTTCTGCTGAGGTCTTAGATCTGTTAGGGCTGTAACCCATTAAATGTCTGCAAATGTAAGAGGCTGTAACTTCAGAAGAGAAATCCTAAGTATGGGAGGCAGTATAGACAAATGCAACTCAGAATCAGAAAAAACTGGCATCTGGGGCCTGATTGCAGCTTTCAGAATATATTTAGCATGAGAAGCATTTGGGAGATTGAATCTATTTTGTATTACCTCAAAAGTGTGTAAGTGATTTCCCAACATTAGCTGGTCAATTGAAAGTCTACCACTTTGTAAACAGTTACGCCAACAAAGTGTCTTATTTTTAAGTGTAATGTTTATATTAGTACCAGAAGGGGAAGATTTGAAAATATCCAAGTTTGACTGTGAATTTTTCAGGAAGGGTCAAGTCAATAAAGCAGAATAAGTCATTAAGGAGAGGAGAGGGAAGGAGGCTATCGTAATATATATGTAAATTCCTTGAAATTAAAAGGATGGATTAAGGTGTGTTTTAGTATTTACCAAATGCTGAGAGTAGGTATGGGTTCATCTGATATAAAAATCCAAACTTGCTTAAGTGTAAGTGCAGAATGATGATTCTGAATAATCAGGACGATAAAACCACCATTTTGTTTATGTCTCTGGAATTTGGTCAGAGGTATACTAGTTCTCTTTGCATTCGAGAGAATCTTAATTACAGACCTGTCAGTAAACGTATGCATTTTTTGTGGATGTTTGACAGGAAGCACTGATCACACATAATTAAGATAGATAAAAACATAATTTTGATAGTTTCAAGTCTGCCCCACCAAGAGCGTAATAGATGTGACCAATTCTCTGAAAGCATTTCAATTTTTTGCTAAATCTCTGCCAGATTAATGCTAAAAGTTTGTGATATGGAGTCTGAATATAAAATGCCTAGGCATTTCAGTCTTGTGGTCTTCCAAACACAACCCGTGTGTAGAAACATTTCTTTGTAACAATACTTAAGTGACGTAACTTCAGATTTTTCAATATTTAGTTTGCAACCAGAAACTTTTGAATAAGAATGTAGTATATATCAAAAAATGCAGGAATGGAAGTATCGGGGTTAGACATATAAAGCAAAATCTTCTCTGCATATGCCGGAAATGTAACCTAAACGTCTTTACAATTGTAGCTAGTACAGCTTGTGGATGTGTGTATTTTTTCTAAAAACGGTTGAAGTGCTAGAATAAATAACAATGGCATTAGGGAACAACTTTGTCTGGTACCTATTTTGAGATTAAAATAGAATGATTGTATACTATTAACAAAAACTGAAGTTTAAGGAGAACTGTATAGTAACTGAATACAATATATATATATATATATATATATATATATATATATATACTTCTCAGACCAGAACCATGTCAACGTAAGGCTCTAAACAGAAAGACCCACTTTATTTGATCAAAGGCTTTCTCAGCTTCTCATGCAATTGCAGAAACAGGCTCATGTAATTTTGAAGCACCATCAATTACATTCTAAAAGATTCTGGAGTTGTCACTTATGTATCAACCTTTAACGAAGCCAGATTGTTTATGATTTACTAAAGAAGGGATTATGTCAATAATGCGCCTGGCTAATATTTTGGCTTATATTTTAAAATCAGTATTTATTAATGAAACAGGGCTATGATTTTTGCATTCTGATAAATCTCAATCTTTTTTGGGGATCAAGCACAACAATGTTTCTAAAAAGGACCCTTGAGCATATCCTGTGAAGCAAAAATGTTGAAAAAATAAAAGTAATTTAGGTATATGAATCCCTGAGAAACATAAATAAAATTCGACAGGCTTTATCCATGGAAGGTCCTAAAATGTCTTCTTTACTTCAGTAATGTCAATATCCACTTCTAAAGAGGAGAAGGCTAGTGGTTGTGATGTCTTTTTCTGTATATTCTAAAAAAAAAAAGATGTAGGGTAGCTTGTGATGGGATATTCTCTGGTGTGTGTATGTGTGTGTATATATATATATATATTACCTACTGGCGGTCGCCAGTAGGTAGTTATAGTTAGAATCTAGTTTCCATAGGAAAAGCATTTTTTAATTTGCTAATAACTTTGGCGTCGTTTGACAAATCTTCGCGAAATTCTTCAAAAACAAAGTCTATCCAGGTCAGCTCCTATCCTGAAAGTTTGGGGGTGATTCGTCAAGCGGGGGCTGAGAAAAAAGGGGGGTCCCAAAACGCGTTTTCCCCATGTTAATTTCCATAGGAAATTTTGAGACGGGCTACAGCCCGAACTGCTGAACGGAAATACCCCAAATTTGGCAAAAAGGTAGTGCTTGGTTCAGAAAGCGACCTTTTTTTTAAATGGTGTAAATCCGTCCAGTAGTTGCTGAGAAATTCAAAAATAAAAGTCGATATCTATGGCCGCGGTGGAGTCGCGACCCCTGCCGACCACGAGCTTTATTCGAATTGGCTGTCAACACTCCAAACCAGGAAGTGTTGGCAGCCATCTTGTGACTCGGTAGAACCGAGTCACAAGAAAAGTGAAAAACAAAGGTGAAAAAAAAGAAAAGGGGGCAGGGTAGAAACACCCTGACCCCCTAGGCCTGCTCAGGGGGTCCCACAAGGACCCCCAGGGCCAAAAAAAGCAATTTTTAAAAACAAATTAGGCGAAATTCGCGCTGGGGTCGCGAATCCTGCCAAACATTTTTAAAAAATGAAGCACGGGCTCACGCGTTTCATTTAATTGAGGCCCCCGGGTAGGCCAGGTCCCGGGGGCATTTGCAACAAATATATGCGGGGGCCCGTGGGGGCCCCCGCAGCCCCGGTGACCGCCACCCCCGGGACTTGCTTAACATTATGTGCGGGAGGGCACTCGGCCCTCCCGCAGCTCCGGGGACCGCCACCCCCCGGGGCTTTTATCAATTATTCACGGGGCACACGGCCCCCCCGCTACCCCGGGGACCGCCACCCCCGGGGGCTTGCTTAACATTATGTGCTGGAGGGCACTCAGCCCTCCCGCAGCCCCGGGGACCACCACCCCCCGGGGCTTCCTTTTTGATGTGTGGGGGGCCTCCAAGGCCCCCCCAAGCCCCGGAGACTACCACCCCCAGGGCTTTTATTAATTATTCGCGGGGGCACAAGGCCCCCCCACTGCCCCGGGGACCGCCACCCCCTGGGGCTTGCTTAACATTATGTGCGGGAGGGCACTCGGCCCTCCAGCAGCCCCGGGGACCACCACCCCTGGGGCTTCCTTTTTGATGTGTGGGGGGCCTCCAAGGCCCCCCAAGCCCCGGGGACCGCCACCCCCCCCGGGCTTTTAGTAATTATTCATGGGGGCACACGGCCCCTCCGCTGCCCTGGGGACTGCCACCCCCCGGGGCTTATTAAAAAAAAAAAAAAACCTGTGTGGGGGGCTCGAGCCCCCCCACACGCCCCGGGGACCGCCACCTCCCCTGGGCACTAAAATGCAAATGTGGGGGTCCGTTACGGACCCCCGAGCCCTGGGGACCACCACCTTCCCGGGGCTTCAATCACATTGGGAGGGGGGCTGCGTGGCCCCCCTCCTGGAGCCCTCCATGGCCCTGGGGACCGCCACCCCCCAGGGCCGGCTTTTGCAGTGTCCCGGGGTGCCCACCACCGAGACATTACTGTTTGCTATGGCAGGGCGGGAGCCGTGCGGCTCCCGCCCTGTCATAGCAAACACTGGTTTGGATTTTGTAAGCGAGATTGCTTTTCCACAAGGGGAGCTGCATGTTAGCAGCTCCCCTTGTGGAAAAGCAATGCTGGCTCCCGCAGGAGGCGGGGAGCCGGCGGGACCGTGGGGGCATTGGGGCTCCCCCCACAGTCCCCAACGGAAAGGGTCGGCCCCGGGGGATGGGGTACCCGGGGCCACTTGAGGCCCCCTTGAATCCTGAGGCTCCCTTGGGTCCAACTAGCCCACCAGGTACCTCCAGTAAGCGCCACAGAGCTGCGTTGCAGAGGGTGTAAAAAGGGGCGTGGCCTTGGACCACCTCTCTGCAACGCAGCTCTGTGGCGCTTACTGGAGGTACCTGGTGGGCTAGTGGGCCCCCAGGGACCCTCAGGGTTCAAGGGGAATTAATCCCCCAACTTAAATCCTGCCAGGGGGTGCGTTTGCAGAGTGGTGAAGGGAGGGGGCGGGACTGATGTGACATGTGTGTACTTATCCAATCACTCCGCCAAAACCCAAGCACTTATAAATTCACCATGCACTCTCCTTGCAGTACTCTAATCATCCAGTCAGTACCCATGCACTCATGCAATGACCCATGCACTAACACATGCACTGCTACAATACCCTGAGCACTACCCATGCAGTCCAGCCATCGCCCTGTCAGTACCCATGCACTCCTTCAATCACCCAGCCAGCACCATGTTCTTATCCAATCACTCCACCAAAACCCAAGCACTTATAAATTCACCATGCACTTTCCTTGCAGTACTCTAATCTTCCAGTCAGTACCCATGTACTCATGGAATGGCCCAGGCACTAACACATGCACTGCTACAATCCCCTAAGCACTTCCCATGCAGACCTCTAACCACCTACACACTACTGATTCACTCCTCCAATTACCCAGGTAGTACCCATGCACTCCAGAAATCCCTCTGTCACTACCCATGCACTCCTCCAATCACCCAGCCAGCACTATGTACTTATCCAATATCTCCGCCAAAACACAAGCAGTTATAAAATCACCATGCACTGTCCTTGCAGCACTCTAATCATCCAGTCACTACCCATGTACTCATGCAATGATCCAGTCACTAACACATACACTGCTGCAATTCATTGAGGACTACCTATGCAGTCCAGTAATCTCCCTGGTACTACCTATGCAGTCCTCCAATCACCCAGCCTGTCCTATGTCCTTATCCAATCACTACGCCAAAACCCAAGCACTTATAAATTCACCATGCACTCTCCTCGCAGTACTCTAATCATCCAGTCACTACCCATGTAGTCATGCAATGATCCAGGCACTAACACATGCACTGCGACAATCCCGGTGTACTACCCATGCAGTCCTCTAACCACCTACACACTTCTCATTCGCTCCTTCAATTCCCCTGGTAGTACCCATGCAGTCCAGCAATCACCCTGTCACTCCCCGTGGAGTCCTCCAGTCACCCAGCCACTACCATGTACTAATCCAAACACTCCGCCAATACCCAAGCACTTATAAATTCACTCAGGCACTCTCCTTGCAGTATTCTAATCTTTCAGTTAGTAGCTATGTACTCATGCAATGATCCAGGCACTAACTGATCACTGTTACAATGCCATATGCCCTACCCATACAGTCCTGTACCCACTTACACACTTCTCATTTGCTCCTTCAATTCCCCAGGTAGTACCCATGCAGTCCCGCAATCACACTGTCACTCCCTGTGCACTCCTCCAGTCACCCAGCCACTACCATGTACTAATCCAAACACTCCTCCAATAGCCAAGCACTTATAAGTTCACCACGCACTCTCCTTGCAGTACTCTAATTATCCACTCAGTACCCATGTACTCATGCAATGACCCAGTCACTAACACATGCACTGCTGCAATACCTTGAGGACTACCTATGCAGTCCAGTAATCTTCCTGGTACTATCTATGCAGTCCTCTAATCACCCAGCCAATCCTATGTGCTTATCCAATCACTGCGCCAAAACCCAAGCACTTATAAAATCACCATGCACTCTCCTTGTAGCACTCTAATCATCCAGTCACTACTCATGTACTCATGCAATGACCCAGGCATTAACTCATGGCAAATACAGAGGAGGTCATGCTAATCACAGGGGTACCCCAACGCATAGTGTTCCCTAGTGTATGTAGGTGTTTTCACTGTATTCTAAGTGTCTTTTAGCATTTCACTGGCTCTAGGCCTGGTTAGTCAGTCAGTTACCACCAGTACCCATCAGCAAAAAGTTGGGGTCACAGGAGGACTTTCTGCTCCTCTGTTGGTTCTTTCTGCACATCTCTTCTTCTTCCTGCACTTTTCTCCGTCTTTCTGGACTTCTGTTGCCTCTTTCTGCATTTGTCTTGCTTCTTTCTGCGCTTTTCTTCCTCTTTCTTCACATGTCCTACCTTTGTAGGCATAGTTAGAAATTAGCATTTAAAAAACCTTTGAAATTCACTGAAAAAACCATAGGTTTCAGGGACGTCATAGTTGGAAATTAGCATTTAAAAAACCATAGAAATTCACTGAAAAAAACATAGGTTTCAGGGACGTTATAGTTAGTTGGAGATTTCACTCGTACAAAACCATAGAAATTCGGCCGTTATAGTTAGTAGACCTAACTATAACTCGCGCCCCCGCAATGCACTGCTGATGACGTCACATATTACATCACTCATGACATGCTCAGTGACATCACTGATGACATCATCCACGTGATCATATGATGCACCTCCTCATACCCTAATAAAACCTTTCATACACCCACTCTAAAATACAGACCACCAATATCGAAACCATAGACAGACCAATAGCAGTTAGTACATACCTGTTCAGTGATTCATACGTCTACACACACATCAACCCACTAACCCATACAGTCACTCATACACACAGTCATTCATCTATACAGCCACTGATATATCCACTCATACACCCATATAGACACTCACACACTGCCACACACCCAAAGAGTTGCTCATACACCTGGTCAGTCATGCAAAGAAACTATCACACACCCATTTCCTTGCTTATACAGTCATACACACACCACCGCACTTATTTATACAGATACTAACACATACTTACTCTCTTAAACAATCACTGATAGAAACACACACTCATCCATACAGATACTCTTGAAATCACTCACTCTCACATATAGTCATTTATATACTCCAACACTCACATATACTGCTTTAAAACATATGTAGTTAAACACACATGCACCACTGAGACATCCATTCACTCACCAACACACCCATACACACACTCACCCACCCATACAGCTGTTTCCATATGCACTCTCGAACCTATACACCCAGTGAAACAACCACTCATATATCTATGCACAGTCACACACCCCCCCACCCACCCACAAAGACACTCAGGCACCCATACAGATACTCAGACAACCAATAAATAACCCATATAGACACTCATGTAGCTACTCACCAAGCCATGCAGCCGCTTACACACCGACTAACAGACTGATAAAGACATTCATACAGTTTAGTCTCTAACCCATGCATTCAGTAAGACACATTTAATCAATCACTTATAATCAATCAGAACATTTGTAAAGCGCACTACTTACCCGTGAGGGTCTCAAGGCGCTGGGGGGGGGAAATGCTGCTACTGCTCGAAAAGCCAGGTCTTGAGGAGTCTTCTGAAGGTCAGCAGGTCTTGGGTCTGCCGTAGGGGGATGGGGAGGGTGTTCCAGGTCTTGGCGGCGAGGTGGGAGAACGATCTGCCGCAGGAGGTCGTTCTTCGAATGCGGGGGACTGTGGCGAGGGCGAGGTCGGCGGAGCGAAGCTGGCGGTTGGGGGTGTAGAAGCTGAGTCGTCCGTTGAGGTATGCTGGTCCGGTGTTGTAGAGTGCCTTGTGCGCGTGGGTGAGGAGCTTGAAGGTGATCCTCTTGTTGACGGGGATCCAGTGCAGGTCTCTCAGGTGGGGTGTGATGTGGCTGCGGCGAGGGATGTCGAGGATCAGGCGAGCAGAGGCGTTCTGAATGCGTTGAAGTCGTTTCAGGAGTTTGTCCGAGGCTCCTGCGTAGAGGGCGTTTCCGTAGTCCAACCTGCTGCTGACGAGGGCCTGGGTGACCGTTCTTCTTGTTTCGTTGGGATCCACCTGTAGATCTTGTGGAGCATGCGGAGGGTGTTGAAGCAGGAGGATGAGACGGCGTTGACCTGCTTTGTCATGGAGAGGGTGGAGTCGAGAATGAACCCTAGGTTGCGTGCGTGGTCGGTGGGTGTTGGGGCTGTTCCCAGTGCGGACGCCCACCAGGAGTCGTCCCAGGCCGAGGGGGTGGAACCGAGGATGAGGACTTCTGTCTTGTCTGAGTTTAGCTTCAGTCGGCTGTTCTTCATCCACTCTGCGACGGCTTTCATTCCTTCGTGGAGGTTGGTTTTGGCAGTGTGAGGGTCCTTGGTGAGGGAGAGGATCAGCTGGGTGTCGGCATAGGAGATGATGTTGAGGTCATGCAGTCGGGCGACGTGGGCGAGCGGTGCCATGTAGATGTTAAACAGTGTTGGGCTGAGGGATGAGCCCTGGGGTACGCCGGAGATTATCTTGGTGGCTTCGGAGCGGAAAGGGGGTAGGCGGACGCTCTGGGTTCTGCCGGAGAGGAAGGAGGTGGTCCAGTCCAGGGCCTTCTCTTGGATCCCAGCGTCGTGGAGACGTGTGTGTAGGGTGCGGTGGCAGACCGTGTCGAAGGCGGCTGACAGGTCCAGGAGGATGAGGGCCGTGGTTTCTCCGTTGTCTAGCAGGGCCCTGATGTCATCGGTTGCGGCGATGAGGGCAGTTTCGGTGCTGTGGTTGCTGCGGAACCCGGACTGGGATGGGTCCAGGATGCTGTTCTCCTCGAGGTAGCGGGTCAGTTGTTTGTTGACGGTCTTCTCGATGACCTTCGCCGGGAACGGGAGCAGGGAGACGGGCCGGAAGTTCTTGAGGTCCTTGGGGTCGGCCTTGGGTTTTTTGAGTAAGGCGTTGATCTCGGCGTGCTTCCAGCTCTCCGGGAAGGTTGCAGTCTCGAAGGAGATGTTGATTGTTTTCCGGAGATGGGGTGCGATGGTGGTGCTGGCTTTGTTGAAGATGTGGTGTGGGCATGGGTCTGATGGAGATCCGGAGTGGATGGTGTTCATGATTTTGATGGTGTCGTCGTCGTTTATGTTGGTCCAGGAGAGCAGGGGGTTGGTGCGGATGGTGGTCGTGGGGGCGGAGGTCTCAGTGGTTGTCGGGGCGGTCGTGGCGGTGAATCTGTCGTGGATGTCTGCGATCTTGTGATGGAAGAAGGTGGCAAGGGAGTCGCACAGGTCATGCGAAGGAGGGATGTCGTTGGTGTTGGAGCTGGGGTTGGAGAGTTCCTTCACGTCAGTCACACACCTACTAAATCATCCATTCAGACACTCATACACCCACTCATACTTCAATACACCTTGGCATATATATATATAAAAAACATATTTTTATACTTTACAGAAACACACATTCACTGGATGATGTCATCAGTGATGTAATTTGAGCTGTCATCAGTGATGTCATCAGTGATGTTACTGAGCATGTCATGAGTGATGTAATATGTGACGTCATCAGCAGTGCATTGCGGGGGCGCGAGTTATAGTTAGGTCTACTAACTATAACGGTCGAATTTCTATGGTTTTGTACGAGTGAAATCTCCAACTAACTGTAACGTCCCTGAAACCTATGTTTTTTTCAGTGAATATAATATATATATATATATATATATATATATATATATATATATATATATATATATATATATATATACACACCAGAGAATATCCCACCACAAGCTAGTGGTTGTGATGTCTTTTTCTGTATATTCAAAAAAAAAAGATGTAGGGTAGCTTGTGATTGGATATTCTCTGGTGTGTGTGTGTGTGTGTGTGTATATATATATATATATATCAGAGAATATCCCATCACAAGCTACCCTACATCTTTTTTTAAGAATATACAGAAAAAGACATCACAACCACTAGACTTCTCCTCTTTAGAAGTGTGATAATAATACACAAAGCACTCAAGAATATCAGAGTCCATGTAAAGTTTATCAATAGTATCCATAATGGTAGTAATTTTTGATTTCTGTTTTTTAAATTTTTAAGTAATTAGCAAGCAATTCACCTGCCTTATTGCATCCAGCGTAATATTTAGCATTCATTTTCAAAAGTGTGCCATATGCTTCATTAGTGGATTTCTTATTAAATTCTAATTTTGACTGAGTAAGCCAGGCCAGACTGACTTTGCAATTAGAAGAATAATACTGCTCTAAATCTTTGATTGTTTTAAGTAGATGTAGTGAATCTTTAACAGCCAATTTCTTCTTAACTGTGACATAGTCAATAATAAAACCTCGAGCTGTGGCTTTTAAGGAATCTCAAATTAAATTAAATTTGGAGTCTTCGATAGTGTTAATATCAAAGAATTATTTTACAAATTGACAGAATAATTCAATTATTGTTAATAAAATTGGGATCATATAGAAAATAATTATTAAATCTCCACTGATTGGACCATGAGGAGTCCACTACCACTGGGGTATGGTCAGAGATTAAAATCACTACTATTTCAGCTCTTATAATGTATTGAGTGATATTTTTACTTTAAAACATCTAATGTTATGAGCCAAAGAGTAAAAGGTATATGCCAGGAGATCTGGGTTACACTATCCCCAGGAACCAATTAAACCTTGTGAAAGGGTAGTTTTAAGAAAGGCCTTTTGCATTTGGTTTGGAACATATTTAGTTTGTGAATTGAGAGCAATAAACGGATCTAAAATCTGACTGCAGTCACCTCCTAAGAGCAGGTAGAAATGAGAAGGTGACATGAATTTAGAAGTAATGCATTCCCAGAAAATGATATTAAAACTATTTGGACCATAAACATTGAAAATGGAAAACAGAATATTGTTAATTTAGAAATCAAGAAATAGCCATCTACTATTATCACTGTTATTTTTCAATAATGTCTAAATTTAAAGACTTATTAAATACAATTATAACTCCATTTTTGTTACTGGTTACAGAGAAAAGGAAAAGAGAGCCAATCCAACTACGGGGCCGGATACGATGCCTACGACATCTTAATCAGCAGTTTGGATTCATTTCCGACCGGCCCATTTGGATGGAGTCAGTCAGAAATTAATCCAAACTTGATTCCCGAATGGCTTCCGACGGACACGGAGAGCCAGTCTGCCATTCGGAAAGCCTCCTGTAATACTAAGGGCGCCTCTTTCCGCCCGAGGGATTACAATGTCGTCTTCCGACAGCCTTTCTGTGCCGGCCTTTCCAACACAGAATGGCTGTCGGAAGTCAACTTTGGGGGGCCCCAGCAGGGCCTCCATGGGTGCAAGGCATCCCGATGGCGGCCGAGGGGCCACCTATGGTGCCCCCATGTTGATCCCTGCACCCTGTGGCAGGCTCCTTGAGGTGCCTGCCACAGGATGCAGGGATGAACTGCACCTTTTCACTTTACACTGAGAGCATGCATTCTGGTCAAAATGCATGCTCCCATTGTAAAGAATAGAAGTGTGACCGAACAGTATTCGGTTGCATCCTAATTGCTGGGTTGGGACCGCCGTCAGGAGGTCGGTCGGTCCCAGTACGCAAAGATGTCAGACGGACTCAGGTCCATCCGATATCGTAATCGGGCCCTAAGTCGTAATAAATGAGACTCTGTTTCTGTTAAAAGACTTTCCTGATGCAAAGCTACTTAGCATTTCAATTTTGACAAATTAGTAATAACTTTGTCTTTTCATGGGTGTTTAAAGACCTTTTACATTCCAGGGAATAACACGCAAAGCCGACATAATTCAATAAGAAATAAATGATAGACAAAACTTAAATAGGATTAAATCTTTGTGTCCAATAAAGGCAGAAAGAAAGGTATAATGTAGAGTTAAAGAATCATATGAAGTCCTGCAGGATAAGAAGGGAAAGAATGAGGAAAGGGACAGAAAAAGAGATAGAAATAAGGGGAATGAAAAATAACTCTGCGGGTAAATAGAAAAAGAATATGGCGTAGGGCAAAAAAAGGTAGTAACCATGAAAACCATCTTAAAGTGAAGAAAGTAGTGAAAAATGGAGAGTGGTGAACCACAGAAATTGATAACCACCTGAAAATGGGAAACCCCAGAAGGAGAGAAGTATTGGCAGACAAAGAAGAAGAAAATGTATATAGACAAGAAGAAGTAAATAAAGCAGACGCAAGAACTTCATATAACAAAAGTAATGACAACGGGCTATCATAACAAAAAAACAAACAAAACATTAGTAAGAAAGAGAAACCTGAATAAGAATATTAATAGATATGAAACAAAGTCACAACTGGACGAGAACATAAAACAACTGTATAGACATAGCTTCTAGGTTTTAGTGACTTCCATAGCTTCTCCTTTATGTGAATTAATAAAGTCACATAGCTTGCCTAGGTTCTCAAATGAGATAGTTTTCTGTTTGTATGTGACTTTAAAATAGCAAGGATGAATTAAACCACAGCGAGCATTCATAAGTCTCAGTTGAGGTCGAAGGTCCCGAAACTCCTTCCTCCAGGTGTCAGTAGCCCCAGAAACATCTTGGGAAAGGTAAACCTTATGACCACAAAAGTTGCTTTTGCAGTTTCACTGCAAAAAGGATCATCATTTGGTATTCTGCAGTAAAAAATTATGTTAGCTCTAAGTTTAAATGACGTTAAGACTTTAGCTCCAAGTCGATGTTAAGTAAGTGTGATTCTGACAGACCAGTGAACTTAGGAAGACTGGTTTGTAGAAAGGAAATAATGTCAGAGCCTTTGGCTTCCTCTGGAATACCTTAAATCCGTAGATTGATTCACCTGTTGCGTTTTTCCAAATCCTCACTTTGCTTTTTGAGAAGAGTGATTTCCTTCACCATGGACTCAACCCTTGTTGTGACATCCTAGACATCACTGATCCATTGTTCAATTTCTTCAACTTCCGAGAGTCGTGATTCCAGAAAAGACCATTTTTTTTCAATTCTTCAAAGAGTAGTGTTGGTTTCAGTGATAAAGGGTTTCATGTTTTTAACTCGTCCATGAGGTCTTTAAGAGTTACTAAAGGGGGTGATTTTGTGCGCGACTTAGGATCTTTTTTGAATGTTTTAATACCGCCACTTACTGGTTCCTTACGAATAGCTGTAGACAAGCGATTGGTTGCTGTTGGTTTGAGGATAGCAGATGGGTGATTGTCCCCGTTGGATCGTATGAATTCAGACATGATGTAATCCTCCTCAGGTGAAGTTTGTTGTAGAGGTGCAAAGTGAGAGGAAACTTTGAGCTTGTTGGACTTGTGAGTAGATTTTGTTTGTCAGATAAATTAAAAAGAGCAATAGTGCATAGCACTTAAATGAGAATTATCCTGGCAACATAAGCATATTGCCTGTAAGTGCAATCCAAGATAAACTGGCAATATGTACCGTATATTGGGGTATGTTAGTAGTCCGAAATAATAATTCTAGGTTGCATCCATGTTTTAATAAAGCTGTGGAGAACCTGTGGCTTAACATTCTGAGAGAATTTTTTGTGTGGATTCATAAGCCTTTGATATTAGGCGTGGCATTGTGGTAGAAAAACAACATAGCGGCTGGGATGTGCCAGCAAAAGGAGGGGCAAAAAAGTAAAATGTGATAAGAAATAGACCCCAGAAGGGTCAGTCAGTACAACTGAGCCGCCCACAATGCTTCTGATGCCTAGCCTGCCCAAATTCTTTCAGCAAAGAGAGCGGACACCGCAGTATTCTCCCAATAACTCTCCTTCTGAGGAGGAGCCCCAGACTCAGGCGGCCATCAGGTGGCACTGCTAGCCACTCCCCCAATCTCCCAAACCCCTCCATATATTTCGCTAAACCCCTGCCATTTAGTACTAATTATTCCCCAGTACTACAATACGTACTACAAAATGCAGTTTGTAAATCAGGCTCTCTATTTTCAAAAACAAAGTCAGCTTGCTCCCTTCGTTCCACATTAAGCCTGGTTAAAGCGTAGCTCTTGCCTGCAAACTACATCCCAGAGCACAGATGCAAAAGTAACTTCCATGGACATCAATCTACAGTCCCTGAGCCCCAGAGGCTCATGAAGCCCTAGAGGCAGCTCAATCTGCAGAGTCTATTTGCAGAAATAATCTGCAATCCCTGAGCCCCAGATGCCCCTGAGCCCCAGAGGCAGAAATGAAGACTCACGAGCTATACATTAATTTCAATGATATTCTTTCAAAAATGACAGATCTGAGCAATGGGAAGAAGCACTTTCAGAAATGTCAACACTGCACAATTTAGTTTCTTGTGCTCCACAAAGCTAAACTGTGGAAGCTGGAGCACCTGGCCAGGGGACCCACCATGCACCTTCTAGGATTCCCAGTTTTACAAGATGTGGCAGACCCAAAGAACACATTTTCGCAGTTTGGGAAGACTGAGATTCCCAGTATCTTGCAGAAAGGAGGGTAAGGAGACTGCCTACTAGACACTTCCCTAGAAAGGCCAAAAGAGGAATGGTCCTTGCAGGTCAAACAGAGAAATGCTAACAAGAAGGTTTTAGTGCTTCAAGCTGCAATGAGAATGAAATATACGTTTTTCCACTAAAAGAGGGGTTTTATGTTTTCACATGACATCAGGGGATTGGAATTGAAAAGACAGAAGATGCTTTAAATCAGATCCAATGTCTAAAGATGGAGGTTGAAACCTAGTCCTGACATCTGGCAAACTGGAGGATGATGCAGGTGATGCAGCGGAAAGGGGCTTTGCCAGATTTTACCATCCGGAACCAATTTCAACACCTACCAGTCCCTTCCGCTGCGTAATTTAAAACATGATATCAAAACAAGTTACTAATATTCATATTAGTTATGTGGTCCTCTCTCTCCGATGGACCTTTCAGAGTAGACAGGGATTGGCAAAGGATAGACGGAATCCTAACCTCATGAGGCCCTAAACAAGAAAATAATTCAAACACTATAACCAAAATGACATTAATAAAGACAAACTCTGGTTACTTATCAACTTACTTTTATCTAGTTTTAAGAAATTGTGAATGCTCATCAAGTACAATACAGCTTGAATCATAGATCATCACACAAGAGAAACATCAATAAAGTAATTCATAATAACATCTCACAACGAGCCATGAGTGAGTGGATAGGTGAAGAGACAAAAGAGCATTTGCAAATAAGATCAATGCAAAATCAGAATATCATACGAACCTAGGAATAACTATAGCACAAAATGCTAATAGTCAGAAAAGCCACTCTCCGGCAGGAAGAGTAAGCTGGTCACCCTCACGAAGGTATGAGGAGCAAAGTTAGGATCAGCAGAACAGCCAGCCAGTTAAGTAAGGAAAACAGCAACACGGCCCTCTCCTCTCCCTCTAAGAAAAGATACTAATAAATTCTAACACTAGTAATTATACCCTTATTCACTAAAGATCCAGCCCCCAATGTATCAAAACACAAAAATCCACGATTCCATTTGGACTAGGCTAGGGGGTGTCTGATCACTCCACTTCCAGTGCACTTGACTCTCAACAGTTCCTTTGTCTTTAGGAAACCATCATCATCGTCCTTCAGCTGTGGAAACTCTGATAATCTCTTCCGCAGCTTCCACATGGCACACAGTAGCATTGTGTCAAAACTTTCAGCACGATTGTCCACAAGAAATACCTCCGTTCAGCAAGGAAATTCCATTAATAACATTCATTACTTCCTCCACACAACCATGGCCATCGTCGGGAACTCTCGAAGGACAAAATACATTTCTTTACAGCCTACGTTTTAGAAAGCAAATTAAACCTAAAAAGACTTTTGAGGTCTTCTCTGCAGAACAGTAAAGAGTGCTTTTTCTCTAGGAGAAACAAATACACAAGTAATTATCATATCACAACAAAACTTCATTAATGCTTTGCATTTCTCTACATGTTATATACACAGTTTTAGACAGTTAGTGCAAAGGGAAAATGTCTCTTTTTAGAACTCATGGCTTCTATCATTAATTTCTTTTGGCTGTTATTTCTGCATTAATCATTCACGTTTGCGGCCTACTAAAAAGCACTGGAAATACTAATCTCTTTTCCAGCACGCATTTGCGCAATTTCATGTTCTCCCCGTTTTTAGTTTTTCACTGTTAATTTTCACACGACTTTTGTTAATAATCCACACAATGAGAAGTTTTATCCGAGCAGGTTTTATTTTGCAAAACCCTGCTCCATCACAGGCTGGCACATCCCATTTGTCAATTGACACTGAAGTGGCCCGAGTGTTCTTGGAGATGATGCAGAAGATATAGCTCCTGATCGAGCAGTAGATGAGAACTGTTGTCTTGCTGTTGGCCTCTCTGTGGTGTCTTCCTTTGTTGCATTCATGCTATGAAAGTTCTATGGAATATAGAACATAGGATGTTTATAGTCAAGTACCTGATCTGGCAGTTGCTGCCCAGCTGCTGGTGGATGAGGTGTATTTAATAAACCTCAGCTGTGAACCTACTGCGTGTCTGTCTTATCTGCACCAAGATCTTTCACTGGCGACGATCGAGGGACGTATTTTGACAGAAACAGACTGAGCACCTCAACATCAGGAAGTAAACTGAAGAAGAATGTGGTCGCTGTTAAATAATAGTGACACACTTGAAGAACGTGCTTAAAAGAGGAGAATCGCGAATTACATCACCTTCACAGGGTTAGCAGGTGGATCGGACCCGCAAGGTACTGTTATTTTACAATTTTGGGGGTTGTGTAGCGTAAACATAAGCTCAACAGTTAAAAACCACAGTGCGTGAAGGCAGCGAGCGCAGTTCTAAAGATAACATAGCGCGAGGAGTCGGAGCGCGGTCAGCGCACGTGAGGGATTGCTGCGTCATACACGGAATCCCTTTGAACTTTGTCCGGGCAGCGTGCGTTTGCCGCGAGTAAAACACAGCACGTTATCAGCCTTATTGGCGTAAGAAGAGAAGGGTTGCCTCGTGTCGGAAAGGAAAAAGAGACGTGCGGTCTCAATTGTTGCCACAAGACTAATCTGATTAAAGTACATCTCTTGTCTTAACGAGGCTGTAACAACGAAACAGTTAAAGTAGAAGAATAGTTACATGCTTGTTTGTTCTCGACGCAGAAAGCGGAAAAAGCATACGGATCTGGGAAGTCTTTCAGGAACGACGCTGAACAATGTGCTAAACAGGAAAGCAATTGGATTCCTGTCAAATACGTGCTCTGCAGAATAACCAATCAGGAATCTGTGTGTCACGTAAATAAACTGGAGGAGAGGCAACGGTGACACGCACACCAAGAAGAGTGACACGAATCAAAACTTTATTAATCTGAGCCTGAACACAATGACATGAGAAATATCAACAAGTGCGCAAGAATGTATTGCACAACAATGCAGTCTCGGTGATGCGCACACCAAAACACGTACTTATAGAACCAATAACCTGCGGTGATAGGCACACCTGTGTCTTCTTTGGTGATAGACGCACCATATTAATAGAAATTAAATAGCAAGGTAGTTAGGATAAGTAAAAGCAAAATAGGTGGTTGTTACTTACATAGCATCTACCTATTTTATTTCTTCTTCCCACTCGAGTTACAGCTTTCTATTTTTGTGTTTCATTTCTACACCTGTAAAAAAAAAAAAGTGAGTCATGCGAAACATACCTGCACCGCCGTTTTTTTTAAAGCAGTCCAGGTGAACCACTAGTAAAATGGAGCAAGTGGAAAAAGATTTTTGCTCATTACGCTAGAGTCTGTGGAACAAACTTGAGTGCAGAAAGGAAGTATTTGTTACTCTTACACTGTCTTGGCGGTGAAGGACAGGAAGTGTTAGAAAACTTACCTGATCTACCTGCGGAAGAACAGAGAGGGTTAAACGAATATGAGATATGTATTTTACAGTTGGATAAGCATTATTTGCCCAGAGTGAGCACCATCATGGAAAGATACCATTTTGGATTAAGAGAGCAGGGCAAGGAGGAATCAGCTGAAGATTATTTAACTAGTTTGAGAAAGCTAGCATCTAGTTGTAAGTTTGGGGCAGCTAACGAAGAACGAATTTGTGATCAGTTTGTTCTAAAGTGTAAAGAAGATAAAATTCGAGAAGAGTTGTGGCTCAAGGATGAACCTCCATTGGAAGAGGTGATATCCATAGCTAAAAGGGTGGAACACATGTTAAAATGTGTTACAGAATTAAAATGTGAAAAAACAGAATACAACCTACTGTAGATGAAGTACAAGAAAATGTATGTCTTGTAAAAAATGAAAAAACACCCTCTAAAGAGGTGGTAAAAGAAGATGTTTCTAGGAATTCTTTTGAATGTATTCGTTGTGGAAGATCTGGTCACAAAGCTAACTCTAAAACCTGTCCTGCTTTGGGCGTTGTCTGTCATAGTTGTGGGAAAAAGGGTCATTTAATAAGATTTTGTAGAACAAAGTAAAGAAGATTTCAAAATAAGGATATAAAAGAAGTAATTTGTCAGGTCACTGAGACCAAACGTTCTGATCATCCCATTGGTAGTGTGAAAATTGATGGGGTTGAACTGGAAATGAAATTTGACTCATGCTCCCACCTCACTATTATTTCAAAGGAAACTTTCTGCAAGTGGTTTCAAGATAAAAACAGCTTACTTAAAATGCATGTAAAGCCAGGAGGATATGGTGGTCAACCCATTAGTATGTTAGGGTATTTTAATGCTTGCATTGAGATGGAAAAGAAGTTGATTGTGGGGGAAATTTATGTGTCCAAACAAGGTGATGGTTTACTAGGGTGGCCGCACCAACGTTTATTGGGGGTTACGCTAAATCCCAATGCTGAACCTCGGGAACAAATTCAGGGAGTCGAAAGCAAATCAAATGATTTTGTCGTAGAATTTCCACATTTATTTAGAAAAGACCTAGAGTGCCTGAAGGGGTATAAACACTGTATCAAACTGAAAGTTGGGGCTGTGCCCTCAGTGGCTAAAGTAAGAAGAATACCAATTGCTTTACAGGAGAAGGTTGAACAAGAATTAGAAAATCGTCTCAAACAGGAAATTATTACTCTTGTGGAAGCATCTGAGTGGTTGGCACCAGTTGTTGTTGCTAACAAGCCCAATGGTGACATAAGACTATGTGTGGACCTCAGGTCACTTAACAAAGAGGTGGTAGTAGATACATTTCCCCTTCCAAACATAGACGAGATTATGTCAACATTAAGTGGTGCAAAGTTCTTTAGATCTTACACAGGCATATCACCAAATAGAACTAACTCAGAGTTCACAAGACCTGACAGCGTTCATCACTCCCATGGGTGCGTTCAAATATAAGAGAATGCCGTTTGGTCTAGTGTCTGCCGCCTTAGTCTTTCAAAGGGTAATGTCTTCAATACTAAAAGGAGTGAAAGGGGTCAAATGTTACCAAGATGACTTATTAATATTTGGTTTATCTCAGCAAGAGCATGATACCAGAGTGAGAGTAGTTCTGGAGAAACTTGAAAAAGCTGGCCTCACCTTGAAATTTGAGAAATGCAAGTTTTCGGTGCAAGAAGTAAATTATTTGGGGCATTGTATCACGGCCACTGGTGTCATTCCAAAAAAGGAATTGGTGGATACCATTCTCAAATTAGCTTCACCGAAAACAAAGCGGAAGTTGTATCATTCTTGGGAATGGTGGAATATTATGGCAAGTTCATAAATAATTTGGCAAGCAAATCCAACTCTATGAGGCAGTTACTTAGTAAAAACAAAGAGTTCATATGGTCACAAGAATGTCAGGATGAATTTCTAGAATTAAAAGAGAACTTGAAAGATGCTCCCAAATTGCATGCTTTTATCCCTGGTATGGAAAGTACTGTGGTGACGGATGCTAGCTCAAAGGGTTTGGGAGCAATTTTAAAACAAACTAGGGACGAAAAAGAACTTCTTATTGCTTGTGCATTTAGAAGTTTACGTGGAGCAGAGTTAAACTACTCTGTAATTGAAAAAGCGGCGTTAGCCATTTACTGGGCACTGAATAAGTTTCGCAATTTTATTTGGGGGACGCATTTTAAAGTATGCTCTGATCATAAACCGCTAAAGGAAATCTTTTCAAAGAAGGGTCTGGATTTCATTTCCTCAAGGATAAGGCGTTGGGTGATTGACCTACAGGATTTCAATTTTAAGGTAGAACATCTACCAGGTGTACTATGTAAGCTATCGTCGGCAAGCACTATGTAAAAAAGTAAAGTGCATTTTACATCCAGAAGCACAGCAGGGTGATGGTTGACCTGAGGCCCTCTGGGGGCTGCAAGCAGAGAGGGGACAGGAGGGGTGAGGGAGGGAGCAAGGGAGGCCTGACATACTTGTGATGGTCTCTGAAGAGAGATGGGGGAGAGAGAAGCAACTGAAATTCCCAGGCAGTGGCAGCCAATGCCAGGGCACCTGCAATTTATGTCCTTTGATGAGATGGATGCTGTCCAATTTTTATGCATTAACAAAGGGGACCTGCCCTCTTGGGGGGTGGCAGGGGTGCAGGCTGAGCCATGGAATCTTCCTGTGGCTAAGGTTGCCAGGTGCCTCGAGGACTCCACGCATCCAGTACTGGGTTTTTATTCACCAAATCAGTGCATTTTGGGAGTTGTAGGATTCACGCACGCCCGCTGAGCCAACTACACTAACATATCTGAGAACAGTGATTTGTGAAAGGAATGCCAGGAGTTGGAAACATGGTGTTCTCCTGGCATGCAGGTATATCACCCCAATATAGTGCACAGTACATTCTAAACCGCTTCATGGCGCTTGTGAATGGAGGATACACAGAGGTGGCAAGTTGCTTTATGTCAGCAAAGGCACCCTTTTCCTTTTGTTGGGACAGGAATGCCCTTTGCAAGGTGTACAGTCGTAGTCCCTAACTGCGAGTATGATGTCCTTTATAGCCCTGCCCTAGGCTTAGAGGTGGGTGTTGTCTAAGATGGTTGAAACCTGGGCTACATGCACACATCGCAGCAGGGGCAAGTGACTCATTTTGCCTGGGGCAGCTATTCGGTTTATTGAAGGTGTCTACATCAGGCATGAGCAGGGCAGTATCTTAGCTACGCAGCCAGGGCGTATTCTTGGAAGGGGACCTAAATGGTGCAAGCCCCCACCAGCTCTCTACCTTGTCACGCAGGGCGCTCTTCACTGATATCTGCGTCTACGACCTCTTTGTCTGGATTCACTACTACACATCACTGGACACATGGGTGCAGGCGGAGGGCGAGGAGGAGACTATGGTGTGGAGAAACAACGACTTCGCCCACGAAGTGTCCGCCTTCCTGCTGTGGCACAGGATCTACCTGCTTCTTTGGGAACACGAACTACAGAAGTTGTCCATGGACGAGAACTTTACCATCCCATACTGGAACTAGAGGGATGCCTAGGGCTGCAATGTCTGCACCGACCAGCTGATGGGTGACTGGCACCCCACGGTACCCTGCCTGCTAAGCCCGACTTCCTTCTTCTCCTGACAGGTAAGAACTGGAGTCAAAAGTGTGCTTTCATGGGCATATTTCTAATAATTCCTGCAATGTAGCGATTTCCCATATCTTGATATGTAGTATCTGCAGTTAAACGTGGGATTTTTGCAAACACCTTGCCTGCCATAATTTTGAATATTTTTATAACTGTCCAAACAAAACTACAAGTCCCACCATAAAAAGTGTTGTTCGTGCAAAAGCCAGGTCTAGTGTCAAATTATGATGTGGGACTCTGACAGGTCTCTTGGATGATTCTTTATAGCCATGCTATGTCTTATTTCACAACACTCTACTGTGCAGTATCCCTCACAGCTGCCTTTAGCATGGCCTTCCAATCACCATACTGTTCTGAATCCCTTACTGCTGCATTTAGCATTTCCATTGAACGTTATACTGCGCTGTATCCCTCACAGCTTCCTTAAGTATGGTCTTCATCACTCTACTGTGCCTTATCACTTGAAACTACCTTTTGCATGGACTTCCACCACCATACTGTGTCTTTTCTGTTACAGCTGCATTTAGCATGGTTCACCTTTACCTTCCTGTTCGTTATCCCTCTCCACTGCCTTTAGCATAGTCTTCCATCACCAGGAGCTTTGAGGGGTAGAGAAGGAGCTACCTGAGGCTTAAGCTCCAGGTGCCTCTTATGACGGACGGCCTTGCTTGCTAGGCTCCCTTGCCATAGGGCACTCATCCCGAACTTTTATGCCTCACCACTTTCAAATGTCACCAGCCGCCACTGCCCATAGCAGAGCACAAGGTCCTCTTTTTTAAGGCCCATACATGCCACCACAATTGCTCTGCCATCGGAAACCCTCTGCTGGCGGGCCATCCGCCCCAAGGCCATTGGCTTTACAGTGTCAGAAGGACCACCCTATCTAGGGCCAGCCTCCCGGCGCTGTGTTTTTTCCTCTTCACAAACACCATGGCAAAAATGACAACCAGGCACAGAGAAAACTCAGCACTTCCGGGTTATTGCTATTTTGGGGGTTTTCAGATGCAAATCCTGCATATGGAGTTTCTTCACCTGTGGCTGATATCTAAATTGTTTGTTTTGCCCTGATATGAGAGATATTGACAGGAGGCTCACTGTCCCCTAAAATGTGACAGAACTTTTAGGCAAAGTGTAAAATGAGGTGGGTGATATATACATAGCCAAATGCCTCCACTGGTAAAGTCTAGGAAGCTTAGCATATACCAAACTAATATTGTTTTTAAATAGGCTGCAATGTTTGATATCCCTGAAAAACAAGCACATTTAATAATGGTTTTATCCACGATGCCCTATGTAGTAGAGCAGCATTTTATGCACATCTCCCATCCATCACGCTAATTTATGATGTCAGAATTACATTTCATTTACAGGGAAGATAATAGCAAGGAGCACTTGGTAATCTAAACTACATATGAGATATGAACCAAAATAAACCAGCATTAGCAAAGCCAATAGGTCTGGGTTGTAATGAGCAGAACAAGGACATCAAAGGCAGCGTGAGCATTCAGTTAGGGCTATTGCTGCAAAATAGTCTTACGTGCAGTTCAATACATGCACTCTTCAGGCGGAAGGATACAATCATCAGCCATTAGCATAAAGTAAGAGATGAATGCTCTGTTGTACCGAGCCAAAAAGTGATTGACAAAGTTTCAAGCCAAAGGCCGATTGAAAGGGGCAGACTCAAATCTCACTCAAACAATAGCTCTGTTTAACAGCTGCACTGACAAAGCCCAAACCTGAAAAAAGGACGTTTCCACAAATTCAAGAGTGCCAGGTAGGTAATACAACTTTTCCAATATTCGATCACACTTAATAGACAATCCCACTCATGGAGAGACAAATTGGGGAGTGAATACACATTAAAGGCTCTCTTGATCACACTGACTGTGCCCCTAAATTCTGTGGGCAACTAAATCTTCTCCCCAGTGCAAACAGAGAAGGCTGTAAGGGAACTAGGAGGAAAGTACAGGGAGTGAAATAGATGCTAGACATTGGCATTAGGTATGGGCAAAGCTCCTCGTCTGTGGCATGTTTTTCCTTTATTACACAATTAATGTTCTTTCTGCTTCTCTAAGCTCTATTAGTTTCCGTTCAATTTCCCACAGTCCAACTATTACAGAATATTAAATGTTAATTACTATCAATAGCAGATGAAGGCACCATGACAAGATTCAGTAGACACATATGATGTGTGAATACCAATGTCTCCCAATGTCTCTCTGCTGTGGTTTGAGGAAATAATCTCAGTATTGGCTGGAATTCCAGATATACTAAAAAACTTTGTAGCATAATATTCAACAAATATTCTACTTTATTAAAGAGGTTGCACACCAGGCTGTAAGTCTAACAGGATACTTCTTCCTGCAGCTCTGAAAGTAATTACAACTAACTGACAATAGAGCTTTCCTTGAGACCTAGAATTTATGGCACCTTATTTCTATACGTTTTTGTATAAGCAGAGCAATTCATGTTTTGTGTTTGGTGCATCTTATAAACTCATTTCATTTCAAATAATGCTTTATTGGCATGACCCTGGTTTACAAGAATTGCCAAAGCCTTGCAGCTTCATAGTCATTGAAGTGTAGCTTTACATGCAGGTATGTTGGTGTCTGATGGTGACACAGGCTGACAGTGTTCTGCTGCCTTTCCGGCCATCTCTGCTTCATCTTTAAGGAGGAAACAGTTCTCCCTTTCCTCCTTCAGTTTTATGATAATTGCCAGAGAATTTGTCGCAATAGAGATTCTTGTGCCTTCATATTTGGGGCAGTGAATCAGTGAGGTGTGAGTGGAATGTATTGCAGTATACGAATATATGTGTGTGTGTGTGCGTGTGTGTGCGTGTGTGTGCGTGTGTGTGCGTGTGTGTGCGTGTGTGTGTGTGTGTGTGTGTGTGTGTGTTGTCTGTCCATGGCCATTGTTTGAATTCCCAAAAGAATCATTGTCCAAAGGGAATAGTTGAACAATATCACAAGAAAAAAGGTCAGAAACCAGAGGAAGGTTTATTGACCAGAATTAGCCTTACTGTAGAAACGTATCACAATAGCCTTGGTGGCCCAGGCTGGTCCTGTGTATCAGAGTTTGTTTTATGGTTCAGGGAAGTGGGCCGCATGCCCCATAACTTAAATGAGGACTGACCCTGAGTGGTTTCATATGAGCACCAACCTAGATTAGCTTCATATTTTTGTCTCCGCTTATGCAAATACTTACCAGTCAGCCTACGGTCAGTCACCATTCCGTGTTCTAGCAGGTTGACTTAGTGGCCCTTCTTTGGGAGCAGGAATGCATTCATGCCTTTTAATAGCATCTAAGGTAACTTTCCCAATCTGCCCTGACATTTATCCTAAAAATGGTGGTGCTTTCATAAACCGCATACATCCCGTCCCATTCTAAGACGGCACCCAATATTTTGGACAAGTACTTCCAGGTCGAAATTGAGAGTGCGGGAAAGAGAGGCTGCTCAACAGTTGCAGCCCTGCCAAGTGCCACGCAATCGGTTCTAGACCATGGGTACTTATTAACATTTTCCCAGGGGCCAAAAGGTTTTGTCTGTGATGTGACCGAGGGCCGCATTGATGCCAGAAGGGTGGTCAGGAGCGGGAGGATTCGGGGGCGGTGCCGGTAAGGTGGGTGTAGGGGAAGCGAAGCATATACATCTAGTGGCTATATTGCACAATGTGAAACCAGAAAAAATGGGATTTATCCCGGCTTCCCCACTTTACCAAATTGCGTGATCCTGGACATTTGTTTTTATTTCAGTTTCCCTCCTTTTTCTTGATTATCACATATAAAAGGACGTCAAAATACATGACTTCAGAATGTGTACTGTACAAAATCTTCTCCTGGGTTTGATTTCATGAACTATAATGTTGTTCATGTACAATAGGAACCCAGCCCAAAGAGTGCACTTAACAACTGACTTGCATCCTAGATCACTATTGACATTGTTGTCAGGATGGGGGGGGGGGATGAATGTTTGTAAACCATTGCCCATTGGGCTAGGTCCACAAGACAGCTCACTCAATACTTGGTCCGAAAGTAAGCTACTGTCTTACCCCTAGGGGATTGTCAGGTTTTGCAAGGGAAAACGCTGTCCCCAGGGCTAACTTCAGCAGGGTTGACCCTATAAAGAATACCAAGAAACCTTATACTAAAACTAGAGAGGGAGGCTGTCGACATGTATACCCTGTCTTGAGAGAACAGCACTTGGGCCAAAACAAGAGTCTGTCTCCTGCTACAGTTGGCAGCATTACTAGAACATGCAGCCCAAATCCCACGGGAGGCAGCAACACCATCCCTGAATCAAACAACTCATCAAGAACAGAGGTGCACTCCGACAGATCATGCAAAAGAGTAGCATGGAGGGCATTGCTCTAACGGTAAGCACAGCAACCCAGACTAATCTTATTTCTTGGAATGTGGCAGGCTTGGCAGCAAAACTTGATCGCCCTGAGTGGTGTGAGTTTATTGAGCAGTTTGATTTTGGCCTCTTCCAAGAGACCTGGTCCCTGCAACCCCTTTATCACACAGGTTATGTCAATTTTACAAAGGCAGTTTTATCACCTCCGGCGAAGGGAAGGCCCTCAGGGGCCTTACAACCTGGGTGAGGACTACAGTGGAGGGGGTGTTAAGAGAGGTTAAGGTGGACTCCCCAGACTTATTGTGTGTTAGTCTTTCAACTCCTCTTGGCGAAACTCTTTATTTCTATAATATCTATTGTAGGTCTGCTGCAAATAACAAACCCATTGTTCTGAAGCACTTAAATGCTCATTTAGCCTCATTGCCTGCTAGCGCAAGGAAAATTGTAGGGGGTGACTTTAATTGTCAATTTGAGCCCCTGAGTATAGGGTCCCCTTGCCCTTTGACAGATGAGGATGAACTGGGGTCTATTCCAGTTTTGGAGATTGAGCCAATTCGGAAATGGACAGCCATTGCAATAAAAATCAACACATTGGTCTTAAACCAGGGGCTGCGAGCCTGTAATGTCCGATCCAATTCTGACAGGGCAGCAGCCGGACTGGGAACTGAAACCGGCCCTGGCAAACTGCTTGGCCGCCCCCCCTGGGGGAAGGGTGGGGTGCGGCCGAGCTGTTTGCCAGGGCCGGTTTTGGCCGATTTTGTTACCGGGGGCCGAAATTACGGGCCCCCGGTAACAAACAAGGGACCCCAGGGGCCCAAAACCGGCCCCCAGCCTGGCGGCCCACCGGGGAAACGCCCAGTGCCCGCTACGGCCAGTCCGGCCCTGCAGGGCAGGGTCGCATACCTTCAATCATATCACATTAACTAGCCTAATAGATTATATCTTGCTGGATCTCAAATTATGGCCCTATTTGGAGGATATGATGGTGTTACCCCGGCAGGACAGCGACCACAATGCTCTGTCTCAAGTTAAGATTAAATGTTAAGGGCCCAGTGGATATCTCTAGAGAGCCGCTGGACAGAAGACTGAGAGTTTCCAGTAACAAGTACAGGGTCAAATGGAGTAGTGTGGAGAACTCACAGAAGACCCTGGGCCAGATCTATAGAGTGGTGGCTGATGGGAAGGAGGGAGTGGTGTTGCTAACTCAAACGGGGGAATACAGCTCATCATTGGGGAGAATCGCTGATATCCACCAAGGGACGTTTGAAAAACTAAAAAGTTTGTTTTATATTGAGACCAGGCAAGCGGTAAAGATAAAGCAACCTCCATCCTGGTAAAACAAACAGTGTAGAGTGTCAAAATATAATCTAGTTCTAGCCATAAGCAACCAAGATGGGGCCCTAATTCAGGCAGCACGGGGTGCCTATTAACAGGTTCTCAATGTAGTTGGGAAAAGAGTGGAAATGGGGAAAGTGGGAGAGCCTCTTGTCCGCTGTCTAGTGAAAAGATCAAAGTGTCTTTTGGAATTTAATGTTGTTTGGTTCCGGGGAGGGGCACTGTAATATAGCGACTAATATTGGAGCGAGCGACTGGGTAGCACACTTCTCTGACTTGTATGCACAGCCGGGTTAAACTGTTGTCTACCCAGTATATCAATGAGCACAGGGCTTGGAAGACAGACATTTGGAAGTCTAGGGGAGGCAGATGATGGTATTGGGGGACGTCTGCCAAAATCTCCTTAATTGGGAATGACCATAGTCTTTTTGAAATATCTGTAGCGGAAATGTGTGCAGCTATTAAGGGCATCGTTCCTAATAAAGCACCAGGACTCGATAAAATTCCAGGGGACTTGTTCTGGGGTGAGGCCGACATTTGGGGACCCTACTTTTCACCATTGTTCACAGCTTTTCTGCAAGGGGCACCTCTTCCCCCGACATGGGCCGGGGCAGAAATTTTTCCCATTTATAAAAGGAGCCCCTTGAACTCCCTATCAACTACAGACCTATTAGTCTGCTCGATAGCTCTCAAAAGCTATTTTCCAGCATTTTACTCGGCAGACAACAGGATTGGATGGCAGATAATAACATCCTGTTCCGTTTACAGGCAGGAATTAGGAAGGCCACGAGTATGGTTGACCAGGTATTCTGACTCCTGATGTTAATCTGGAAAACCGTTACCATGGTGGGAGGTCACCTGAACATTGTATTCATGGACCTCCACTCCGCCTCTGATTTAGTCCCTAGATCAACATTATGGTGGGTGCTGCAGGAGCTGGGGGTGCCACATTATCTACAAAATATTATAGAGAGGCTGCACAACAATAACTATGCACAGGTTAGATGTGAGAAGGCGGGTGAGCTTACAGAATGGATGATTCAACCTGCACACCCAAATTCTCAACTACTGCTAAGTTATACACTACATCTCAATTAATCAATGTGTGCAGCTTCGTGTATGGGATCTGCCGCTGTCCCTGAAAATCAAATACTGAGCTTAGTGCGCAGAAACCTGCACACTTTGCGAAGCGCACTACACAATGACTCCGAAGGGTTCAAAACAATTCAGATACACTTGAAATATATGAAACAAAAATTCTTAATTTTCAACACGAGAATGTTTCTTTGTATTCGTTGTATTTTCAAATCTTACACATCCCCAATTCAGTACATAAACATGTATTAATATAATTGATCATTCTCCTGAATTGAACATCTGTGCGTATGTAAATTATTGATAACAATACATGAACAGTTTGACACGTATATTTCTAAGAAGGCCCCAATGCATTTCGGGTTCTAGGAACCCTTCTTCAGGGGAGGAAATTCGTGAGCTTACAGAGCCATTTCCCATCAATAGAGGGGTTAGGCAGGGGTGGTAATTGCACCCACATTATTCTCACTTTACATCAATGGCCTTAAAAGCACCTAGATCAGGGTGATAATGATGCCCCTAAACTTGCAGGCATGAGGACTCCTGCCCTCATGTTTGCCAACGATACCCTCCTCATTTCCAAATCACCCAAAGGCCTCAAGACATTATCGGACCACTTTGAACATTTTTGCATAGCACTCGGCCTTGAAATAAATGTGGCCAAAACTAGATTTATGGTAATAAACCTGGGTCGCACATCCAGGGCAAATCCAACTTTGGCAGAAAAACACCTGGCGAAAGTGCAGACATTCACCTATCTGAGCATTATATTAACAGAGCAGGACGGGTGGCAGGCACACATTATGCAGTGTAGATTAAGACTAGAGCAAGTAGCAGGAAGTATTACAAAGCTGGCCCGTAACTCTGCATTCCGACCTGCACAGCCGGCACTACTGGTCTATTACCATCAAGCTCCGGGGATGGCCACATATGGAGCAGAATTGTGGTGCCATCTAGATGTCTCTTTGTTATAATTGGTGGAAAACCGATTCATGCAAACATTAATGGGTGTCCCTATAAGTACGCCTTCATTGCCACTAAGGCTTGACTTGGGATTGAGATCCTTTTCAGACAAAGTTGGTCTCCATCCCATTCTCTTATGGAGGAGGATTTGGGCCACTCCAGAGCTCCGCCCTTACCAAGATGGATTAGAAGAAATATTCAGGCTGTGGGTTCAAGTAATATACCTTGGATTAAGCATATTCAAGCCACCTTGGGGAGATCGGGCTACCATCATTGTGGAGTGCCCCAAGAGGAGCAAGGCCAATCTGTAAGAGCAATATTAAATTAGTATATTGGTAGCACTGAGAGTCCTTAATACACTCAAGTGTCTGGCACCGCTCTCTGACCAATGCCTTTCTCTTAATTAAAGGCTCATTCACTAGAGAAGATTTCATGGATGAGATCGAAACCCCCCAAGCGAGGCACTGCTATTTCGTTATGGGACCCTGCCCCTCTGTTCATTCACTACCAAATGGATCAAATCCCCTTTGGCGGATGAACAGTTCTGTCCAGGCTAGGAGCCTCTAAGGAGTCTCTAGAACAGGGGTCTCCAACCGGTCGATCGCGAGCTACCGGTAGCTCGCCAAGGCCCCATGAGTAGCTCGCGCTGGTAGTGTCACAATTTAATCGGCCATTAACATCGTTAAGAGTATTTCGGCCTTTTTTTATGTAGACGTTGACCGCCCACACCAGCTGCTCAGATTAGCTTAACTGAGTTTAGCTGAGGAGGGGTGGGCGGGCCAAAGAGGATGACGTTGCTCCTCCAGTAGTCTCGCAGCCGCCTGTCTTTCACATCCTGGCACCGCGCTTTTATCCTGCGCATCGAGGGCCGGTGCAGAGCAGCAGGCATGGCAGAGCGGAGCGGCCGGTGCTGGAAAGCGTGCAGGTGGTGCAAGCAGTATTAAACTGCCACCGAGACCCGTACCACCTGCCTTGTTCAGCATGCCACAAGTTTCACCGGAGCAGCAGGTAAGCTAAGGAACCCTACGCAGGCCTCATCAGCTCCACACCCGTAGCGAGCCCCTGCCCTTGCCTGATAGTTGTATCGGCGAGGCGGCTCAGTGGCAGTCCGGGTCACATGAAACCATTAACAAAAAACCGGAGTGAAAAGGCAGCGTTTCACTCCGTTTTTTTGCTAATGCAGATTCTATTTATGTCAAGATCTCCCGTGTTTAAATAAGCTTTATATTTGAACACTGCAACGAAACAGAAAGTGATTTATTTTTCCGCTTGAAGGAATAGTTTCAAGAGCTGAAAAATGTTAAATGTAAACAATTAAAATCGTACACATGTAATTCTTCATTTGCATAGAAACACTTCAATAAAATAGGCAGGGTATGTGCTCACATTCCCAGGTTTAGCTGAAACGTTATAAAACAGTGTTTCATAGGAGTGCAACTTTCAAAGGCTCGCTTAAATAAAACATTAGGCATGCTTGCTACCATGTTTGTGTTTAGTCTTATGCCAGATCATTTTTAGGGTGAGGCGATGCTTGTTAGAATGTCAAAAAGTGTCCACCTGTGGGACGTTGAGGGAGGTTACATCATGATCCATTACGTAACAAGTGTTTCTGATGCCAGGGGTGTTACACTTCACATCCATTATGTACCAAGTGTGTATTGTCAGGGGTGTCACGCTGTACATCCATTATGTACCAAGTGTCTGTGCTGTCAGGGGGTGTACAATGCTCATCATATGCATTACCTCTGCCTTACTGGAAGTAGCAAAGGTCGGAGGCCCCAAGGCACATTCTGCCCCACTGTTATCTTACAAATCAAACATCTTTACACAGGAGATGGGTAGTGTTCTCGGCTGTCACAACAAAAGGCAGTCAAGGTGGGTTACACATGGTGGCAATTTGTCCGGCCAAGTTCACAAAAACAAGCCCATTCTCTGCAGCTAAGGCAGATGGACAACAACACAAAATGAAGTTTTAAAGAGGGATTTTTTAAAGTTTTTTTTAAATAGGAACGCTTCGAATCACAAATAATGTAATTTAAGTAATGGACTAAATTTAAAACAAAAGAAGGCTGGAAGAGCAAGGTGTAAATGTGTCTTCATGAAAATATATGTCCATCTTCCATTTCCAGAGATGCTAGCAGACAAGTCACATGAGACTCTCATCCAATCTTGGCTTTCTGCCCAATAGCACGTTACATTCTGGGCCTTGTGAATGTGCTTTTGTAATTGGAAGTTTGGGCTCTTAATGTCAGCATGCAAAATGTAATCTAAAAGCCAGGACTGTCTGAAAGTGTTACAACCGATATGAGGTTACTTGGCTAGCCATGATATTATTGTAGTAATGTTAGTACAAATATAACCTTCCTGCCCTCAACAATACACAAACAACAACACTCCGCGGTTGCGCAGTCAACTGTAGCTCAAATACTAGTGTAGCCCTTACAGATGGGAGTAGGGGGGTCTCTCGGAAATATGCGCAAGCTGCTTGGCCTTTAGTAGCTCACGACGATTTTCACTGATTAGAAGTAGCTCTCACTACAGAAAAGGTTGGAGACCCCTGCTCTAGAACATGCAAAGTTGTTCTGCGCAGCCTACTTAACTAGTAGGCGTCATTGGATCTTACCACTCTGCCGGAATTTGGGGATTAGAGGATATAAGTCTGCCCCAAGGATATTAAAAACTGACTGTAGTAAACTATTGGTTTTTGCACTCTCCCGCTACCTGTTGGCTATGTGGATAACAAGGGCTAAACTTAGTGCTTCAAATGGGTAAATATCTGGTGTTATTCTATTAATGTGCATATACAATAGTGCATTATTAATATTGTATTTTATTCTGAACCCTTATTTTCTGTTCACACCACATTTTTAATGTTGTTTTTTGGAGCATTTGCTTTTAGACCTTGTATTTATTGCACTATGATTATTAATGTTTTATCATTGCTATTTATGTGCTTTTATGGCCTTGAGCCGAAATAAAGCTTGACGACGACGAATGTTTGTAAATTCATGCTTGAAAACTAGCGTGTTTAAAAATATTTTGCTGCAAGATGTCCTTAAAAATAAAGGTTTTGATGGCATTCGACAGCATCGAATGGACATACTTGTTTGCTGTACTAGATAAAATTGGGATGGGTCCAAAGCTACAGCAATGGATACGCCTCTTATACACCACCCCAATGGCTCGAGTTCGAGTCAATGGGAATATATCCCGAGCCTTTAGACTGCATGGGGCACGAGCAAAAACAACAGTTGATGGACAGAATGCAGAACAATGTCATACATTCACCCCAGTACAGAGATCTGGGCCTAAATCCATCGTTTTTTTGCTCACCATGCCATTCCAGTTTGAACCTAGCCATATGCAAATCAGTCTTGACCCTGTGCCTCATGGGAACAGTCCAGCCCGAACTGCCAAGCCAGGTCCTCCCTGGACTTGAAACCAGCATCCTAGGACCGGTTTCGGGGTTTCACCCCTCTTCAGCCAGGATAGCTTGATTCCAGTGGCATGGAAAGCACGGGACCCACCTCTGGGCATACCCGTCCCACTCGGGGTGACAAATGCAAAAACAACAATGTCATATATTCACCCCAGTACAGAGATCTGGGCCTAAATCCATCGTTTTTTTGCTCACCATGCCATTCCAGTTTGAACCTAGCCATATGCAAATCAGTCTTGACCCTGTGCCTCATGGGAACAGTCCAGCCCGAACTGCCAAGCCAGGTCCTCCCTGGACTGGAAACAAGCATCCTAGGACCGGTTTCGGGGTTTCACCCTCTTCAGCCAGGATAGCTTGATTCCAGTGGCATGGAAAGCACGGGACCCACGTCTGGGCATACCCGTCCCACTCGGGGTGACAAATGCAAAAACAACAGTTGATGGACAGAATGCAGAACAATGTCATACATTCACCCCAGTACAGAGATCTGGGCCTAAATCCATCGTTTTTTTGCTCACCATGCCATTCCAGTTTGAACCTAGCCATATGCAAATCAGTCTTGACCCTGTGCCTCATGGGAACAGTCCAGCTTGAACTGCCAAGCCAGGTCCTCCCTGGACTGGAAACAAGCATCCTAGGACCGGTTTCGGGGTTTCACCCCTCTTCAGCCAGGATAGCTTGATTCCAGTGGCATGGAAAGCACGGGACCCACGTCTGGGCATACCCGTCCCACTCGGGGTGACAAATGCAAAAACAACAGTTGATGGACAGAATGCAGAACAATGTCATACATTCACCCCAGTACAGAGATCTGGGCCTAAATCCATCGTTTTTTTGCTCACCATGCCATTCCAGTTTGAACCTAGCCATATGTAAATCAGTCTTGACCCTGTGCCTCATGGGAACAGTCCAGCCCGAACTGCCAAGCCAGGTCCTCCCTGGACTGGAAACAAGCATCCTAGGACCGGGGCACGAGGCAGGGCTGCCCGCTGTCACCGATGCTATTCGTGTTAGCACTGGAACCGCTCGCGGTATGGATACGGAGGGATCCATTGGTCAGAGGAATTGATCTCGGGGGAGGCTGGGAAGAGCGCATATCACTGTACGCTGACGATATCCTATTGTATGACCACAGACGACGACAAACGTTCCACCGGCTTATCCATATTATACAGTCGTTCGGAACATACTCTGGATACTGTGTTAATTGGGACAAATCCCTAGTGTTTTTGTTAGCGGGGGAGCTTCCTCCCTTGACCTCGGTGTGCTCCGAGCTGGTGAGGAAAGACGTTTAAATATTTGGGCATATGGATAACACACTCGGAGAATGAGTTCATGCGCCTAAATATCCAGGCACAACTAGATCGTCTTCGGGACGATGCCACCCACTGGAGAAGACTACCTGTTTCCCTGGCGGGCAGAGCGGTTCTCTTCAAAATGATGGCCCTCCCCCGACTATTGTATGTGGTTCAAAACACACCATTTCGGATACCGGAGACATTTTTCCGCTCTGTTGAATCCGAACAGCGTACGTTGCTGTGGGGGGTGGCAGCCCCAGGATTGCACTCAAGAAACTCCAGCGAGGAATATATGATGGGGCTTGGCCGTTCCTAATATTAGACAATATTACTGGGCTTCCCAACTCGTCAACGTTAATGGTTGGGCATTTTCCCCGCTTGAGGAGCCGGCGTACAGAGTGGACCGGCTAGCAATGATTAATGGTAACTATCGAACGGAGCTGTTCCGAAAATGGAGACGTAATCCGCTCCTTCCGGTGCACACCCGCCCAGTTTTCGAAGTATGGCACCAGGCGAACAAAATGACCGGGTGGGAGGCTAAACTCACGGAACAGACCCCTTTATGGGACGGGGACTACTTGAGCGAACTGACACGACTAAAGGGCTTTCAGAGATGGAGCCTTATTGGGATCTATTTATTGGGGGATGTTTGGAAGAGAGGCAAAATTATAGATTTTGACACCTTGAGGGAGGAGTTCCAAATGGGGGGGAGAGTTTCTCCGCTACCGACAGCTTAGACACGCACTTCAACGTCATTTGAAGGAGGGCACTCTGGTACCAGAGTATTCGCCACTCGAGGACCGCCTCCTTCTAGATCCCATGATTGACAAAGCCATATCCCTCACGTATAAGAAGCTTGTGAGTAACTCCCCAGACTGCTTTACCCCTCTACGAGAGGCCTGGGAGTCGGACGTGGGCCTGCTCGAGGACGATGACTGGGCCGAAGCCTTGCAGAGACCCAGAGAAATAGCCATTCGGGCACGCTTTAGGCTTGTCCAGCTCCGTATTCTTCATAGATCATATGCCTCGCGCATGGTTTACGCACGCATGGGTAGATGTACGACGGATGAGTGTGTTCGGGGATGTGGTGAGTCTGGGTCCTTTTTTCACATCTTGTGGTCCTGCCCCAAAATCCACAGATACTGGGAGGGTATTACCTGAGTGATGGCAGAGGTGGTGGGAGAGAGTGTCCCACTAGAGCCGAGGTGGCATATCCTGGGAGTCACGGGAGATACGACCTGGCCGCAATGGGCTAAGACCTGGTTGGCCTTGGCAGGAGGGGTGGCCAAGAGGAACATCGCTCAGGCCTAGGGGGCAGCAACGACCCCCACACTGGAAGCCTGGAAAAAAGATTTGGACTGGTGTCAGGGTGCGGAACGGATGATATACCAGAGTCGGGGCTGCCCACGCAAAGGTGGAAAGATATGGGGGGCGTGGGCGCAATATAGAGGCCAGTGGACAATGTCACAGGGGGAGCGCTAGCAATTGCCAAGAGACGAGATGTTTCTATAGCCATAGATTGTACGGATGATACCAGCTAGTAAGTGTCAAGGATATTCCCCATGTTTTGGGGTGCCTGTAATAATGTTTATCCTGCATTGCTAACATGTAAATGATGATGATCTGAAGCTTGTTTTATGTTCAATAAAAAGAACTATAAAAAATAAAAATAAAGGTTTTACTAAAGTTAAGTGCTGAAGGATAACCTAGTTACTTCCTTTCTTTAATGTCAAGTAACCTTTAAATAAAGCCTTATCTGTTTATTTAACTTCTTTCTCACTGTTCGTGCTGAATTGAGAAAACAGGAGCCCAGAGCTGCTGTTGACCAGGGGGCCGCATGCAAAGGTTAAGAGGGCCGCATGCGGACCGGGCCATACTTTGAGTATCACAGCTTTAGACTAATGCATTTCAGTGTAGTGGTCCGTATCCCCACACTGAAATGCAAAGTCACACATTTATAGCGCCTCAGGCATCAAGTCGGAGCGCTATTAGTGCAATGTTAGAAAGCCAGGTTGCAGCACGCAGTCCGCCCTGCTTGCAGCAGGCTTAGGGTCGGCTGGCTCAGCTCATGACTGGGCTGGCTCAGGAAGGCTGAGAGGCTACAATGTAACAAAGTTTATTCACTTCTGCAGCAACTCAACTCCTTGAGAATCACAGCTGCAGCCAAGCCCGTGAATGGAGAGTCCGAAGGCCGCAGCAACAAGGGAGAGATGGAGAGAAAGGGAGAGGGGGCAGCATCAACCGGAGGGAGAGAGACGACCAGCACCTTCAAGTTGAGGGCGCACCACACCTCTGTTTTGGAGGATGTAGCTGTCACCCCCTTTCTAGCCGGGTCAGCAGCGGGCAGAGAATGGTGGCCGTGTTGGATCGTCTTGCACACACCCCCGAAGATTCCATGGCAGGCTCATACAGTGAGGGTGGCTTCAGTGAGCCAACAGTGCCCTCAGTGACCAGGGCACAGAGCCTACACCGTCAGCTGGTAAGGGAACCCATGCCCCCACCTTCAAACTTAATCTCATTTCACGTGGGCACCAAAGTAGCTTCCCCATGTCGATTTGGTCTTGCATCCCGACAGAGCAGGCCAGGAGTTCTGCACCTCACAACAGGTAAAGAGGTCACATGTTGTAGAACAAGTTGGGGATTATCCACACGCCATCCTGCACGCACTCAGCAGGTAATGGGCCGTGCACCCCTCCACACTAAGCACCTGGCATGCTGCCCCGCTGGCATTTCACAGCAGGTAAACAGCAGTGATTTGCAGCACCACAGCAAGTAAGGGACACTGCACACACCTTCCTACACCACCAGTAGGAATCCCTCCCCCAACACCCTCCAAAAACACCAGAGAAACCCCAACACTCGCCCCCCCTCTCCACCCAGCGTCCCCGCTTCCATGCTTCCCTTCAACATAGGAGTGCCCGAGTGCGGCTTACACATAATCAAGCTGGAAGCTGCGCCCTTCGAAAACAGTCACCGGCGGCTGCGGCCTCCCCATAGCCTCTGTTCGCACCTGCCAAGCGGAGTGAGTCCAGCCCTTAGCATCAACTTGATACCTGGTTATGGTAATGAGGGGCAGCAGTAATGATGCCGGTCCAACTTTCAGCATGGCCAGCAGCAGTGTCACTTAAGAGCCTGGTGTGTGTAGTAGCTCTGTGACAGCTGCAGCCTGCTGGTGTGATCTGGTGTTGCGGAGTGGGGCAGGCAGTGGCGCGCCAACCGTGGCGGACACCGCTCAGCTGCACTCCTCAGTAATCATTGTTATTAGAGTTGACTAAGCAGCACTGTCTTTGAAATAAACAGCGTCCTGGCTGGCTGTAATGTGTACGCCTCACTCTCCTGAGGCTTGCCAATGCCTGTGCGGCGGCTTGCGAGTACTAGGTTAGCGCCCTTCCATTTCTGGTGCTTTGCAGTAGTTTTAAGATCTTCTTAGTGTTTCTCGTTGCTGAAATAGATGTAATATCTGCTATTTATATGTTTCCCTGTTCATTTCTTGATTTTTGCTCACAAGAAAGTGTCACTCGTAGTTGTTGAAATGTCACTCATAATTACACTGAAATTATGAAAATGTCACACATGGCGATCTGAAACCTTGGCAGCTATGCAGTTGCTCCAGGACTTGGCATCCCTGCACCGGGTTGCTCCGCTCCTCGTACCAGATTGCACATGGACTCTCTACATGTGCACCTTGCTTATTTTAGTCTCTCTCTCTCTCTCTTTCTCTCTCTCTCTCTCTTTCTCTCTCTCTCTCTCTTTCTCTTTCTCTCTCTCTCTCTCTTTTTCTCTTCTCTTGTCCCCCCTCCCCCCCTTCCATATTACAGCAGCGGTTGTACGCAGAATATTGTAGTCATACATATAGACTGACCTAAATATTGTGGCCCAAATACCATTTATAAAGCTATTGTCTGGGTGGGCGCAGATTTTAGATTCAGTAACTTCAGTGGGGTGATATTGTTGTAAACAATATTTAGGATACAATACTGATGTTAGATAATATTCTGTCTAAATTATTCTGGTACAACACCACAGTGCTTATTCAGTCCTCCTGGCTTGCCTACATCATCAGCCCGGAGACTTAAAAGTCTCACACTGTGGGTCAAGCACTCAATTCAGTCTGCAGTGGTAAGTGAACACAGAGGGACAACCATGACACACTCTCAATGCCAGTGTTTGTCCCATAGATTGTTGTTTTTTTTACAGTGGGTGCCCCCCCTTGCCCTTGCTTGTTTCCTCACCCTTCCCATGGGCATTTCACCACCTACAACTGCAGTGTTGTTAAATTAAGCAATGCAGTGCAGACGGCGAAAAGCCCACTGGCAAAATAGATGTGGCACAAAGTCTGCATACCAGTAAATAATTTGTTTGTTTAAATGTATATGCTCAAATGTTATTATCTGTATGTATGTTGTCAGCAAATATAAGTATAAATAACTCAATTTGTCTCCGTATAGCTAGGTGGTGGTGCTGTCTGGGGGCACTCATTTGCATTCCCACAAGTTTCTACAGTTTAAAAGAAAGCTTATTATGCCCCAATTATCGATATCTAAACCTGCTGCTTGAAAGTACCTAAATATAGGCCACTTCCCCTTTTTAGTATAGCATGGTCTTCCCAAAACCTAAGTACTCCTTCATACAAGCAGTCCATGACTAGTTGTATTCCTTCCTCCTTCAACAGGTAGCTTAACAAGTCTTTCAGCCCCTCAGTGGTCCCCAGTCAATCGCATAGCAGGTCAAACATATTGTTTCAAGTTGTGAGTTCACATAATTTATAAGCACTACTATTTTTATTAATGTTTTTGGGCTGCAATCCAAATTTGCAGACATATCTAATCCACGACCCAGTACAGACAGAATCTTGAGGCTCTTCATATGGCTCAAGCTCACCCCTTAATCCAGGAGTGACCTGTTCTACTTCACCTGGGCTGCACAAAAATATACTGTATGGTTAGATAGATCACAATCTGCCTTTCTTTGATGATTTTATGCATTTCTTCCAAGCCATTCTTTACAACACACAAAGCTACTGATGATCAAATTCTGTTTACATAATAACATCTTCCTATTTGAACAGGAATACCTTAGTCAAAGAACTGGTACAGTATTGGGCACCTGCTTCACACCCAGCTATGCAAATTTGCTCATCGACTGGTTGGAGGAGCAGGTGGCCTAGGATGATGATAAGGAACGTTTTACCAACAGTATAATATTGTGAAAGAGGTACATTGACTACCTCTTTTTGATTTAGAATGGTGATAGGGGAGAAGTAGAAGAATATATAACCTTGCTCAATAACAACCTAAATCTAAAGTCCACAAGCTGTATTCACCATGAAGAAATTGACTTCCAAGACATACACCTAGAGGTTGAACATGGTAAATGAATGACCCAATTACATCGGAAAGAGACTGCTGGTAATAGTGTAATACATGAAGCAAGTCAGCGCCCCATTACCCTAAAATGTAACAGACCTTAAGGTGAGTTGATTAAGTCCAAAAAGAACTGTAGTACAAATAGTAAGTACCAGAGATAAAGAAATAATTATGCAAAGATTACGGAATAGGGGTTACCCACAGTGAGTGTTATCAAAAGCAAGTCGGAAAGTGGAGAAACTAAATAGGGAGATTCTGATATTCAAAACAAACATAAAAAAGAAGGGAGAAAGCCCAGATGTGAGGTTTATCACTACATTTAACACAGCATCAACCAGGATACGTAAAATTATTAACAGCCACTGAAATATCTTAAGGGCTGATTAGATTGTGGGATGGCACCTTAACAGATGTGTGTCTGTGACTTACCGTAAATCAAAATCATTAAGGGATTATCTGGCACACAGTGATCTTAAAACTCAAAACACCAGCAATTGGATGACAGAACTAAGGGGTTTCACAGAATAAATGTATGACCTGTTCACCTGAGTTTTGCATTTATGTATTACAATGTCCATGTGGTGCTAAGTATGTAGGGAGTTTAATCTTCCCTGTTAGGGAGAGAATTTTGGAGCATATATGCGCAGTAAAAAACAACGATCCCTCATATCCTGTAGTCAGACATTTTGGGCAGAAACATGATTTACACCCCGGATTATTGGGTCATTTCTGTATCGACCGGGTCACTCAACACAGGAGAGGGGGAACAGAATTAAACCAGCATTTGCAATGCAATAGGTCTAGCATTTGTCAGAGTTGGAACTATTTGCATTGTAAATGACAATGTTTTTTATTTGGTTTTTTTGCAGTGGAGTAATTATTTAAAGAAAAAAAGCATGTGTTACTGATGAAGTGGAGCCATCGTAAGACAGGCAGGCATCTCATGTGTAACCCTGTTGAAATCCCACCTCAGGGATATTATTCCCGCCATTGGGTTTAAGATCTGTACCATATTCCAGACAGATCCTCCTCATGCTCCCAGAATCCAAATTCACCATCATGCTGAATCAGGAGTTTTAAAGTATGTCCCATAGCACCTGAACACTGGCCTTCTTTGGCTTTATTGTGCTACACTGCTACAGCACCCAAAATGGTTTGTACCAAGGGGCACGCTACTACAAAGTACTGTTCTATCTGTAACCACACTACATATTTTACCACTGTGGTGCAGTATTATTTTTGATGTTATTTAAAAATGCATCATGAAGTGTTTAATTTGTGCCGGTGTTTGCCGGTGCTCGGCTCCGGCACTTATTTGTAAACACCGAAAGGACATGGTGTCACTGTGTGTGTATTTTTTAGCAGAGTCCATTAGTGAGGCATTTGGTTATTTAATATACCTTAAAGATATAAAACTGGAACTTAAATCACACATCTACTTCAAGGTGACAAGTGAGTGGCAAATTTTGTCATAGGACTCTTTCCACAATAAATAAATGTCAGTACTTTTCAGGATGCTTCACTGAGCTTTTGAAAATGAGCGGACTTGTGCACAATTTTGCTTTGGCAAAATGCACCAATTCCACTTTCACACGTCTTGTATGTTGAGCAGCACATCCCAAAAACCATATGTACAGGACTTTAGTGGGATGAAAAAACTGGGGAGTGGCCGATGTAATTAAAGGTGTGGCTTAAAAACATGCAAGCTAAAAATCTGTGCTGAGCATAATGTGCCGCCCGGCTGGTATTTTGCTGCTTCTGTCATTGAATCCAGATATATAATACAAAATTTAACATTACACCTTCAACAAGCCAGGACTATTGGCTTTGTCAATGGTTGTTAGTTGTATAAGATAAATAAGCAACAACTATGGCTTCATTGTATATAATATTGAAAATGCCTCGGTTTTGAAACGTTGAGACTGTGAAAGAACGAGTCTCTTTGAAGTTATATCAAAGGCAGTGAAGGGTGGCACTGCTGCAGAGGTAAGGTTTTTTTTTCACTCTGAGGGTGAGGGCAAAAATGGAGAGCCCAATGGGGACCGGTCTCAGCACCTGCTCCTTAGAACTGTTGGTGCTGAGCACCGAAAAGACCCGGCCCACTTGAAGCTCTGCATATTTAAACGCATAGGGGCAATCTAATTGGTTACGAACATAGTGTATGCACCTCACTCCCTCAGGAGCTAACAAACAGAAACCTTTGACTGATACAAAAAAACAGAGCTAATTCATTTAATTCCCCGTTTGGTGCGTAAGTATCAGGGAACGGAGAAAACTGAATTTTCTACAAGCAAGGCCAACACATATCAAACTAATTTCACATTTTTGTTGTGTGTTAATAATAAATATAGACTGCAGGCTACCACACCCCTAAATTCACATTTTCCCCTTCACGCAAGTCTCATGAAACCAAGGAGCTTACTACAGAAACTTTCCACTGGCACAAAAACCAAGAACATTTAATTGACACATTTCAGTCAAACTGCGTGTTAAATAGATAATGTAGAAAGTGGTATTTAGCCAGCCAGGCCAAAAGGAGATGTAACTGACTTGTTTTTAAGTTTTAGACAATATGTTTTTGCACTTTTTTTATTTCCGAAGAAGCAAAAAGTGCAAACTGCGCTGCTTTTCTTTTTGACTGTTTATGGAGAAAATCCATACCACAGAATCCTTGCACTGGGCTGAAGCGTGCAAATTAATTTGCTCCATTCTTTAGCCTTGTGGATAGCAAACTCTGAAATGACATTTGCCCAACCACGGCAAAAAAATATAGAAAAACTCACTATGAAGCTATTTCGCTTCAAATAATAATACGCTGAGAAGTTGTATACAGCTTTTCAATTGTTAAAGCTGGGACTAAGCTCGAGCAGCATCTTTTGTCCCATTCTAAGTATCAACAATCATGCAAATTAAATATGCTTTTTTTAAAGGACCCTTATGGACTACAAATTGTTTTGTATCTTTCGTATTGTAAGTGTACATTGATTTATAATCAATAAATATAACATACGTTTCTTAGGAAATTTTGACTGCTTCTTTCACTTGTCTATATAGAGTTCACCAAAAGTTTTCAGCAGATCGGCGAATGTAAAGTGTGCATTAAAGGACTAGCGATATGATATGCATGCTTTAAGGGAAGGCTTTATTTGGCATTCTTGAGTGACTGCAAGTTTATTTATTGGTTTCAGAGTCTCTGTTCCTCTTGACCCCCTGCTATCTTTATTCAGTGTCTGGGCACCTGTGGTTCCTTTGAATACCACTCCCCACATTCCGTGGAAAGCTGGCCTCAAAATGTGACACGTGGTTACTGTGCCTTCCGTCCTTGTGAACAAAGTATACTAACTCCGCCTTACAGGGAAGGTACATTTAGCCTTTTTGGTTAGTGTTTCTCCGAGGGCGCTGCTGAGAGCAAAACCAAAAAAAGTTTTCTTCTGCTCGCGTTTGGATTTTTCAGGTAAAGCTGCTTCGGGGAGCACATTAAAAGTTATCAGATAAAAACCGGGGGTAAGCGATTTTCACACACATTTTATTGAAGACGTCCACTGATGCAAAGGGGAAACGCATTTATTGCCGAGTGGCAGTAGATGAGAAGACTTGTCAGGTAATGCGAGGAATCACAGGAAATGCAATTAAAGTATTTCCACCGGCCGGTGCATTAGGACAAAGCGGTGAATGGAAGGGAAATCCTCTTTATGCGAGTGCTGAATTCAGAGCATCTTCTACCTCATAAAATTAAACAACCGACGATAAAGTGAACAATGAGGCGCAGAATCACAAGACAGCAAATGCATGTCGAAGAAAGTACTCCCTCTAACACGTGCTAAAATGGTAACCAGTGTATGTATATTGTACTTAGTCCCTGCTCTCGGTGACGGCTAAACAGAGTAAGGGGCATGACAAATGCATGCCATGGACAAATGAGGAGAAATAATAGGAGGAGAGTGGCAATGCAGCCAACAAATGGGAAGCCTCTGGGTAGGCTCTACCCCCACAGAGTAGATACAGCATGTCTCAAAGAGACAGCGCAAGCGCTGGGTAGCCGAGACCTAAAAACTGAGGAGGTTGGAATCATGTTACATACTAAATCTGGGGACAAAGTACCCAGGAGGGCTAAAGACGGAGCAAGAGTTAGCGGTACATCTAGGCTGAAAAATAGAGATACACCAATTGTAATCAATTACATGGCACTCTGAGTTGTAGTATCAGTTTTAAATGTGAGATGATTTTTATGATGTGTTTTTAGCAAATCCTTTCGTAGCAGTTGAACAGAGTACTCTGGATATAATGTTAGTTATTTTTCATTTAGAAACATGAAATTGGGGACGTTTCTGGAACAGAATGGCTGCCATCGAGGGATGCCCACTGGGTCAAGATGAAATGTTCTGGATGCCGAATTCTATGGAACGTTACTGATTGGAGAATCTTCCCATGAGAAGGAAGTAATTATCATTAAAGTGGCAAATTGCTTTGGACAGGAAGTTCGGGATATGGATTATATGCAACAAAATCCCCTTCCTTTTATCTTGGACAATTAAGGAAGTATCGAACAATGTAAGATGTGAAAGGAGGGGTGGACAATGTTACCCGTTCTCCTACCAATCTGCACTTTCTTTGGGTGTGAAATGATGATAGACCATAATGCGGACAACTGCTAGCCAAAATTTAAGATTGTATGATGGCACATATGGAGAATTGTGTGAGTATGGTACAAATTTCTGTGACATAATGATTTAATTGTAGTTTTTTCACGATGGCGACACTTTAAAGATTGGTTAGAACAAACTTGTCCTCCTTTTACAAAAATTAATAGGGAATTTTAGATGGTTCCTCCAGTTGAAGAACTTCCAAGAAGGTCATTAGGTAAATATGACAAAAGCAATTGTTCTGTGAATGAGGATCGTAATTATCTTAAGTATGGGTTCCCATAGTGCATGGACCAATAACAACCTTTAAAAAAGGGTGGCACCTGAGAAGATTTAACAGATATAAACAGTCCAATATTTATAAAGTGGAAATGGGAGTCTGAATGATTATTTGGATAATGGAGGCAATTGCTATTTAAAATATGAAGTCAGATGTTGATATACGTGGGAGATTTGTGGTGTACCGAACAAATATATATAATATATATATATATCCATCCCCGCTCAGGTAACAACCACAATCCTTGTCAGGGTGAACCACAAACTGTCAGGGTGAACAACCACAAACAGTCACTAAATTAACCTGTGCTTAACCCTCTGGTAGCTTGGAACAAAGCAGTCAGGCTTAACTTAGAGGCAATGTGTAAAGTATGTATGCAGCACACAAACAGTAATAAAGTGAAAACACAACACAAGGCAACCAAAACCAATTTAGAATAGAGCAAATCTTAATCAATTAAATGATACCAGAATGACAAAAATCCAATCAGTAGAACCGGAGATATTGAATTTTAAAGTTTTAAGTGAAAATAGTGCCATGGAGCAGAAAGCGCCACTCATGGTTATCCTGTCGCGCTAGACCTAGCGAAAGTCACAGGTTCAGGCTGACAGCATTGGAGCATGGGTGAGATACAGGGGCCAGGTTAGTTCTGATAAAGAGTTATCTTCTCAAGCCTAGCGCGAAGAGTTCAGTTCGTGTTGGAGGAGGCGGCTTTCGGCTAGAAGCGCAGGTCGAGCCTCGTAGACGGTCACTGTTGTAGAGCAAAGAGCCAGTCGTCACTTGAGCCTCACGTTGGTTGATCAACATGAATGGTCAGTGTTGACACGAAATGCAGGTTTCACATTGCCAATTGTCGTGGACCGTCGCTGTTTGTGCAAAGAGCAGGTCTCACAGATGCTTCATGTTGGTGGTCGTCGCGGGCAGCAGAGTTTTGACATGAATGGGCCCATTGGAGCCCAAAACTTCAGGATTTTCACTTTTTACTTTAGGAGGAGTTCTCACCTATGCCTCCCAAGGCACTTGGGGATCAGGATTTATTCCAGCAGAGGCTAACAGCAAGACTCAGGCGAGTTCAGTTGCAGCTGGGTAGCTGCAGGGAGGCCTCTGGAAGTTTGTTGTGTCCCTGTAGCTCACACAGGAGGTCGGCCAACTGACCCTTGGGGGCATCTGTGTAGCCTGTAATCGAGGCAAGCAGGTCCAGTCTTCCTTCTTCAGACAGCAACACAGTCCTTCTAGCAGCAGGGCAGACCTTCCGGCAGCAGGGCAGTCCTTCTGAATTTTCCACAGGTCAAAGAGTGTTTGGAGTGGTTCTGAAAGTCTCACTTTTATACCTGATGCCAGCTTTGTGTGGGGGATAATTCCTTGCCTCCCAAAACAGGTTCTTCTCAGTTCTTACCCTGTTCCTGGGTTTGGCTCAACTGTCTAGGGTGACAAAAGGCAGGACAGGCCTGGTGTTGGGTTACTTTGTGTGCTATGGCAAGGTCCTTTGAAATGTAATCAGGGCAGAATACAGCTTCTCCCCAACTATCCTGCCAGGAAGGTCCTTTCCCGGCTGCACCCAGGTCCCATTGTTCAATTTTTGAGCACAATACACATCCTTCCGGGGGATACCATTAAAGGGCCCAACTTTCAAAAACTGACATTTTCAAAATTATAATCTAATATCCGACTTTACATTAAAGAGGATTTTAAAATACAATTCATTTGAGTGTAAACATCATTTCTCCATCTGCTCTCAATTTTAAATTAGTGCTTATTAAATATAATAAGGTAACTCAGTGTTAGTCTATGGGGAAGATAGACCTAACTACAATGAAAAATGACTTTAGGACTGTTGGGACATGTAAAACTTAAATATACATGTTATACATTTTAAATACCATGCACTGTGCTCTATGAGCATTTAGGGCCTTTCTTAAGAGTGACTTAGAAGTATTAGAAAGGAAGGTTTGGGCCTGGTGAAAGGTTCATTTTTCCAGGTTGAAATGGCTGTGTAAAACGGCACACAGGCTGCTGTAGCAGGCCTGAGAAGTGTTTAAAAAGGCTACTCTAGTGAGTGGCATGCTGAGTTCTTCAGCCCACTAGTAGCATTTAACTTACAGGCACTGGGTACATGTAGTACCATTTACTGGGAACTTACAAGTAAATTAAATGTGCCAAATAAGTGCAGTACAATTTTACATTATTTGAATTGGAGAGCACAAGCTCTTTAGCACTGGCTTGCAGGGGTAAAGCACACAGAGTCCTAATGCCAACAAAAATGAGTTCAGCAAAAATAAGGAATAGAAGACCAACAGTTTGGGGGAATACTTCACCAAGGAGGTCATGTCTAACATATCTATCTATCTAAATATATGTATTCTCTAAAAAATAAAGGATAAAGTGATGTTATAGGTATGAATTGTAATAATGTCTTCCTACTCATAAAAACCTTAGAAATTTACAAACAAAACTCAAAGGTTAAAGGGACATTATAGTTAGGTGAAATGTCAGTTAAAACATACCAATTTAAATTAACAAACCACTGAAATTCCCCAGTTATAGTTATATCAAGTAACTATATATTGTGCCCTAAAGTAACTATGACTTGCACTCCCACCATGCACAGTGTTGTCCTCAATGATGTCATTACAGACATTGCAGTGATGTTTTCAATGATGTCATAGAACATGTTATGAGTGATGTAATAGGGGGGGGGGGCGTGGCAAGCCAGCCAAGATGTCGGACGCACTCTAGAGAGGCTTCGCATCAAGGCCTCATTATACGCTCTGTAAAATCCGTCCCATGGTGCCATCCGATTTTCTAAAGGACTCACCTCACACCAGGCAGCTGTGAGCTGTTGCAGCACTGGCTGCTAGGCGGAGGAGAACAGCCTAGAGGCGAGACAGCACACGAAGCAAAGATCCGTGTGGCGAGCGGACCGGGGGGGGTCTGCCGGTTACCCTGGTGGGCCGCAACTGCAGGAGTATGACACTGGGATGCACTGACCTGAGGTGGTGCCTCAGCCGCACTGTTCCCTGTAAGGTGCGTGCGCGCACCTATGTCACTCCGAGCGCGCAGTACACTTATTTGAAGTGAGCACACACAGTATTCATGTTGATCGCAGTGCCCTGTAGAAGCATGACGCCTGCTGCGATCAACATGAATACTTTTTAAAAAACAGACAATCTGCCCCCAGCCGTGCTCTACGGAGAAAGGGCACACAGCAAGCCTAAAAGTGCTTTTAGGGTTGCTGAATGCCTTTTGTTAATAAAGCGCGGAAGATTGCGTGCCTTTTTGAAGTTTTTGTGTTAAATGCAGCCCCGTGTATTAGCATGTCGGGCGCTGCAATTAACATGAAAACTTTCAAAAAGGCATGCAATCTGCGCGCTCTCTTAACTACTTAACCGCGGCGCGAATTCCGCCGCGGTGCAGGAGTTTTAATGAGTGGGCGGGGCTGCGTCGGCCAACGGACGTGCGCAGCACTAGCCAGGTAGTGCTCGCGACGGCCGTTGGCCGACGCGCGCACAGAACGGGTTAACAAAAGGCATGCAGCAAACCTAAATGCATGACGTGTGCTTTCACAATCGCTCATATATGTTAGTGATTCTGAAAGCACACGTCCTGCTTCTGGACTTGCCTTTTGTTAATAGAGCGTGGCTGCGGGCAGATTGTGTTCATTTTTTAAAGTATTCATGTTAATTGCAGCGCCTGTAATGCCTATACACGACGCTGCAATTAACACGAATACTTTCAAAAATGCACACAATCTGCCTGCAACCACGCTCTATTAACAGAAGGCATGCAGCAAGTCCAGGGTTTTAAGTGGGCCGGGTCCTAAAGCAGGTGCTGAGACGAGTCCCTATCGGGCTCTTCATTGTTGCCCTCACCCTCAGGGTGAAAAAAAAATCTCAACTCTGCAGCAGTGCAACTGCTCTGCAGCACTACAACTGCTCAAAGCCTTTGATGTTCTTTCACAGTCTGATCATTTCAGAACTGAAGCATTTTCACTATTATATTCAATGAAGCCGTAGTTGTTGCTTATTTATATTATGCAACTAACAACCATTGACAAAGCCAATAGTCCTGGCTTGTTTTGGTGTAATGTTACTTGTTGTATTATATATCTGCATGCAATGACAGAGGCAGCACAATAACAGGGGGGCGGCACACTATGCTAAACACAGATTTTTAGCTAGCGTGTTTTTAAGCCATGCCCTTAATTACATCAGCGACGCTTCTTTGAGAGACCCCCCAGTTTTTTCATCCCACTTAAAGCCCTGAACAAGCCTAAAAGCACCACGTGTATTTTCGGAATCACTAACGTATATTAGTGATTTTGAAAGCAGACGTGGTGGACTTCTATGTACATTCCTCCCCCAATGTATCCAGGAAACCATCTTCAGAGCTGATAAGTGAACTAATGATTATCAGTTCTGAAGAGTGGAGTGATCCCCACCTGGTAGAGCCAGCTCTGTTCTGCAGAGAGTCTTGCCCTGATGACCTTGAATAATTCTTAAACAGATTGTTGCAAATCGCATTTTCCTTTCATTTATTTTTAATCTGGGTAATGTGTGAAAGTCTATTGCAGACATTTTATGACAAATGTGTTTTTGTTTCATGCAACCTCCATAAAAAACGTTTCTTTTAGATCCAAACAGGATCTCCGCTATGAGAAATGGGAGGATGTCAGTGATTATTTGCAGTAGAATTAGTGAGCTTTTACTGTGTTACAATATTGGAAAAATACATCACTATCCCTGAATATTAACTACAGACACATTTAGAATTTGAACCAGTGTGTCTGTGAACTGTTTGTGATCTGGCCAAAGAGGACACAAGAGAGCTGAAACTGGATCATAAATTCACAGCTGATCTGCACAGGGGCCCCAAAATACGTTTGGCCTAGGGCGCTCAAAATCCTTAAGATGTTCCTGAGCCCCCGCTGTGTAGTTAGTTAGGAAAGAAGAGGTTCACTGGTGCTGTGGAATGAGGCAGGTTGCCCCGTTTTTCTAATATATATTAGTGTAGCTTTGTCATGGTTGCAGATGCTCTGCACTGCACCTGTTCATTTCCAACATGACACAACCAGTGTACGCCAGTCACCAACACGAATGCCTTCCCCAGGGCCGGACTGGCCGTATCAGCCATCAGGCATTTGCCCGGGAGGCTGGAAGGGTGGGGCCAGTTTTGAAGCAGTGGGGGCCGGTTTTGTTACTGGGGGACAGTTGCTTCGATGCTGCAATATCGGCCCCCAATAACAAAAGCAGCAGTGCTGGGGACCGGTTTTGTTATGCAGTAGTGCTTGACACTTGCCCCCCACCAGGGGGCGGGGCCAGTGTAACATAATTGCCAGGGCTACTTTGGGTTCCCAGTCCAGCCCTGGCTGCCACATCAAGCAGTTCTCCTGCGTTCCAGTACCTAAGTCAGTTATCTGCATAATCAAGCAGGAACCCAGTGTCAGAACCCCTGTCGCTGCACCCACTCGAACGGTCAGGTTCTTGGTGCACATAGCCTTGGCTGCGGTGCACAGAGATCTTACACTGACGCACACCGAGGAAAAACATTAGAGGGAACATTGCCCGGCAGAGTGGTGGTTGGAGGAAGTGTGGACTGTTGCATTGCCTGGAAGCCAGGAGTGGTGCTGCGGCGCTGAAGTGAAAGCGGCTGGGGGTGTCGCTGGCAACTGGATCCCTGAGTGCCGTGCTGAGCCTGACGCAGTAATTGAGTGCCAGAGGGGGTCACGCTGGGGGCTGCGGCATCTGCCAGGGCCGGGAAGAGAACGCAATGCCTGTAGCAGCTGTGCGACACGATGCAGCAGCTGAATAAACAGACGGGGACTGAGTGAGGGGCCGATCGACTGTGGCGTCACCTGCTGAAAGCACAGGAGGGTCAGCGCCATCAGTGACGCACCGGAGGACGGAAGGTGGGCCCACGGGACGTGGCTGAGCTGCACCACTGCTGAACTGCAGGGCAAGGCAAAGGCGGTGGTTGAGGAGCCAGCTACCCCCGCCCTGAGGCCAAGAAAAGAAGGCGCTTAATACACGCTGCGGAAGCCAAGGCCCGAGGGCTGCATCGAGCCTGGGCTGGCCTGCACGCCGCAGCGAGTGAGCTGTGCCCTGCGTGCCTGTAGAGGCCTAGACACACTGCTGGCGCTGTGTGGCGACCGGCAGGCGCAACGGTGATCGTAGTGCCTTGACCTGTGGGGCCTAGCTTGGGGTAATGTCTGCCGGCCGGATGCTCGGACTGGGGAGTGGACACCAGACTGGGGGCCAGTCCATGAGCACAGGTGAGGAGGAGGGAGAAGAAGAGTAAACCTGGTGAGGCTCGGGGGTCATATCGGGCCCAGGCCAAATGCCTGTGGACTGTGCACACAGAGGCTGGTACGGACACTGTCACTGGGCACCCCTACACCCCCAGTGAATGAACGTAGGCAAGGGAAACCATTGCTGGTTGGCCTTGGTTGCTGTTGCTCTCCACTGGCTTTGATGTAGGCAGTGGCAAGTACTAGGGGCCCGGGGGTCGGATCGGGCCCAGGCCCACGCATTAGGCAGGCCCTCCTGCCCGCCGCAGGGGTGCTGCGGTCCGAGGAAGCAGGAACGACTTTCCTCGTCTGACTGGCGAGGTGACATTTGACGTGAAGGGCCACACACTTGTGATGCTCGACTGAAGGCGCCTAGCCGGTGTGTGCCTAGGCAGAGACCGGAAGTCCTGGTGGAGCGTGGCCTGGTGGGGGCGGCGGCCCATGACACTTGCCCTTCCTTTCGCCTAGAGACTTGGTGCGGCCATGGCCCGACTACGCACGGAGACTGGGACGGCACCTACACCTGCGCAGCCCACTGCAGCTACAGCCCAAGCAGTGGGGGATCAGAGGCCGCCAGAACTGGCAACCGTCCTTGCCCCAGACTCCAAATTGGACACTGTCCTTCAAACAGTGGAGAAACTAGGCACCTCCTTGGAGCAATCACGTGCCTCGCTAGAGATTCACATGGATAAAATCACGGTGGACTTTACCTTGCTCCATGCTAACCATCGAAAGCTGCCCGACAAGGTGCAGGATGTTGAACATGAGCTGGCTGAGGTCTTCCCTGTCGCCAGCGCCACGTCGACAGAAGTACAGTACCTAATGGCACGAGTGCAGCTACTGGAAAGGCGACGGAGGACGCATAAGGCCGCTCCAGATGGAACAATATACGGGTAGTGGGACTACCCGAAGGAACAGAAGGAGTAGACGCCTTAACGTATACTGAAACGTGGTTGTGGGATCTGTTCCCGAATGGTGTGCTCTCCTCCTTCACAGTAGAGAGGGCCCATCGGGTGCCGGCGGGCCGCCCGCCAACAGGGGCAAGACCGAGGCCCTTTCTTTTCCACCTCCTCAACTATAGAGACCGTGACGCTGTGCTCCAGGAAATACGCAAACTGGGGAAGGTGAAGGTGGACGATGCCACAGTGCTCTTTTTCCCGAACTATGCCATGGGGGTGCAGAGGGGCTCATTTTGGCAGTCAAACGGCACCTACGTGAGCTGAGCATTAGGTACTCACTCCTCTTCTCGGCTCAGCCCGAGTAGTATCTGACGGCAGTGCTAATTTCTTTGGCACGGCGGAGGAAGTCTGGACCTGGTTAGAATCTAAGGGCCATCAGATGCCGCGTCGTGGGTGCGGGGAGCTTGCGCAGGCTGGCACCGAACAGGGCTTACCACAGGAGGAACGTGGGTGAAGTCAACACCCGCCCTCGCAGCCACGCGCCGCCCTATATCTGGAGCAGGTTATACAGGAGCAACAGCAGGCATTGCAGGCAGCTGCGACAATACGCAATAACATCATCAGGCAGGATCCAGACGCCTCATCTGAGCACTCCCTAAGTGATGATAGCTCCTCTACAGTGTGGCCCTCTGTCGAGACCCCTCAGACGGTGGACGACCTGGTCTGACCTGCGACAGCCTTTGAAGCCCACATGGTGCGACACCGTACTCTGTGACCACTGTGAGACCTTTAGTGTGCCCATGGGGGGGTGCCATTGACCAAGCGTTAGACGAATGCCCGGGCAACTCGGCTCCTGCCCTCACAATTGGACTAGAGAACTGGCAAACATGGCACTCTGCGCTTGTTACTGAGACATTATGTGGCGTAAATGTGCTAATTTCTCACCCCCCTAACGAGCTCTAAGCTCTAGTAAGCCAGCAAGGTTAGATGGTAGTTACCGCAAGGCGTTATTGTCAATTTGGGCTGATACATGTTGTCCCTCTGCTATCATGTTGTTCATGATTCCACAGTTTCCACCCCCTTGCTGTTTTTTCTCCAATAGCTCAGCAATATGTTGGATTGCAGGTGTGGCCCCGCCTGTAGAACTTGGACAGGAAACTCTGCTTGTCCCCCCACACTGCGACACCCGCACACATTAGTAAGCCTAACCCACACTATACATGCCAACCACTAATATTGTCACCTGGAATGTGAGGGGCATGCATACGCCCTCGCGCCACTATGCTGCATACGCCTACATTAAGCACAGGTCAGCCCACAAAGTGTTACTGCAGGATATACATCTTACACTGCCCGAGGCTCGCAGGCTTCAACGCGTGTGGTGAGGTCAGGTGTTTGCCACGGGATATTCCTCGTATGCCAGGGGGGTGCTCATCTGGGCGAGGCCGGGTGTTCCCTTCGCAGTGGAGGAGACACAGGTGGATGTGTTCGTGTGTGGACGACTCAGTAGGAGGCACTTGCTGCTTAGGAATATATAAGCCCCCAATACGGATCAAGGGACCTTCTGGCACGCACTATCGGGTATCATAGCCCCATGGAGCGCCCTCCCCTTATAGGAAGGGACTTTAATGCAGTCCTCAACACACCATTGGACAGGTCCTTCCCACCTCTCCTCTGTACGGCTGACATATCTAATGCCCGGGCCTTGGGAGAGTGGCTGCAACAAATGCATTTAACTGATATCTGGAGGGCGCTGAATCCTGATGCACGGGTGTACTCATTCTACTCCCCACCGCATGACCTCCATGTCCGCATTGATTGTTTTATGGACTCAGCTGCGCTGCTCCCGGTTTGTCAGCATGGAACTACCTGGGGTGGACACATTTGGACCACAACCCTCAGCTCCTCCAGATAGAATGGGAAAGTGCTGGGCAGGCCACTCATGTATGGCACCTCCAGCCTGTGGCACTCGAGGATCCGCCTTTTCGGGCATTGTTGGGCACTGCCACGGCTGACTTCTTCGAAGTAGATGCTGACTCAGCCACCGACAGAGGGGTGGAATGGGAGGCATTCATGGTCGTGATCAGAGGACAATGCTTAGGTCTCAGTTGGGGTATTCGCAAGCAGCTGGATGGCGACATCGCGCTCATTGAATGCTCACTCCTTCAGCTAGAATGCAACGCATTAGCGGACTTCGAGTGCGCACAGCAGTTGGCGGAGTTGCAATGGGAGCACCTCGGAGCCTTTAGAGTGACTGCGGTGCCTGAACTACGTCGCACATGCTGCCCACACACATGCAGCTGCAGACCGTGCGGGGCACTTACTGGCAAGGCTGATCCATCAGGAGCAGACACGGCCACCAATTCTCTCGCTTCTCTCCCTCTTGGGACAGCTGCTACACACTCAGCAGGAGATACACATTGAACTAGTCAAGCACTACACGGCTCTATACGAATCTACTGCCAGTACTGACCCGACCGCACTGGCAGATTTCTTCTCCCCCCTCCATCTTCTCACCATAAGACCGGCACACCGGGCAGAGCTGGAAGAACCAATCCCACTCTTCGAAGTCCGGGAGGCCATCAGAGCGCTGGCCATGGGTAAAGTGCCTGGACCAGATGGGCTACCTGCAGAGTTCTATAAAGCATATGCTCCCTCCAGTACTGGTCCACCGCCTGCTCGCTCTCTGAGGCTTCTCTAGAAGCCTTCATCCTTCCGGGATCCCTCCGTGAAGATCTGCTAGTCTCTCTGCCCAAACCAGACAGGGACCCCGAAATGTTGGGCTCTTATCGGCCGCTGGCACTCCTAAATATTGACCATAAACTTTTAGCCAAAATACTAGTGGATCGATTGGCTCCCCTGAGACACAATCTGGTGCATGCTGACCAGAACGGATTTGTGCCTTCTCGAAATACGTCCCTTAACATGCGCCGCTTCTTCTGGGTGGCCACATACTCAGCGTTGTGCTGCCTCACTCAGGGTGCCTGGTCCTTGACCTGGAGAAGGCGTTTGCCACGCTGGAAATGGATTTCTTGTTTGCTACCTTGCCCCGATACGGTCTTGGAACTCGTTTCCTCTATCTCGTGTGGCTGTTATACCCCTTCCCGTCCGCCAAAGTCAAGACAGGTCCACTTGTGTCAGAACCTGTGTCCGTTAGCCGTGGCACCAGGCAAGGATGCACACTGTCACCATTATTGTTCTCACTGGACATAGAACTGCTGTCAGCGGCCATCCGAGGAAGTGGAGTAGAATGGGGGATCCCCTTAGGCAACAGGGTGCACACGATGTCCCTATATGCAGATGACCTGCTTCTATACATCAGAGATATGAGGGACTCGCCCGATGCACTAGAAAGGATCCTTAATGATTTTGCATCCCTTTTGGGCCTATAAGTGAACTTGTGAAGTCCAACCTGTATCCATTCAATCCGTCCAGCCCGACCCTGCACTGATCATCAACAACACACTAGTGCAGTGCCAACCTGCAGTCTTTTGATACATTGGGGTTTGGATCTACCCTTACCCAGCGGACCTGCTGGAGGGGAACCTCCTGCGGGCGATAACTGCCATCAAGTTGCAGATGCTCTTTTGGCCCCTGTCCATCATGGGCCGTATAGCCCCGCTTAAGATGGTGGTGTTACCCCGGCTATTGTATTTTTTCACCAATCTGCCCGTATACATCCGGCCCCCCCATAGTCTGCTCCTTTGAGAGTACCATTCAAGAGTTTATTTGGAATGGGTCATGGTGCCAGGTTGTGCTATCCAAATTGTACCTACCAGCTGGCCAGGGGGGGCTCGCTGTGCCCAATATGGAGCACTACTATCTTGCTGCGCAGTTACAGTGGGTGGCTAAGTGGGCCAGCGGACTGAACTTGGGGGACACAGCCATGCTCTAATCGGCATGGGCGCACTCCTCGGTCCTCATGCTGTTTCACCCAAAGAGACAAGGTGAGGCACCTACCCAACTGATGCTTGAAGTGGCCTACAGGTGCTTTTGTCGAAGCCTATGCCTCACAAGTCTTATAGTCCCGTACCCGCTTTGCTGGGCACGCCGATGGGCCACCGCGTCACCACCAGAGCAGAGCTTTCCGCCTCGCAAGAAGCGGGTCTGCAGACCCTGGGAGATCTCTACCCGGATAGTCAGTTGGCACCCTTCGACACCCTGGCGGAGGAAGATGGTTTGTCGCGGGGTCAGTTCCTTTTCCACACCTCATTGATCGCGGCACTACGGCACAGTATGGGGTGACATGACACAGGAGTCTGCAATGCACCTCACCATCCAATACATACACGTTATGGGCACAGGGAGACACCTCACGAAATGGTTCGCCCGCTCACAGCGTTCACACACGGCACAGTCATTGACACCCCTCAGGCGCCACTGGGACACAGACCCTGAATGTGCGGCTAAGCTGGAGGGACCTACCTTTGTCCCCAGAAATGCCTGGTTCTGCCTTATACAGTATTACATAGTGCATAGAGCTTGCCTGACCCCGGCTAAAATAAATAGGTACTTTAGGTGCACTGACCCCTAGTTCTAATCTGGTGGATGCGGACCTTATTCACATGTTGTGGGGTTGCGCCGCTCTTGATGATTCCTGGCAAAGTGTCACCACCCACCTGTCTGACTGCACTGAGTGCACGGTGGAGCGCACTTGGGAGGTGTGTCTCCTGGGTCTCTTTCACAGGTCAAAAAGGCACAAAGCAACGTCCAGGTTTATAGATCTGGGGTTGCTCGCAGCTAAGCGCTTAATCACCAAGCGCTGGAAACGATCAGAGCCCCCCCCCCGCGATGTCAAGGTCCCGCTCACTAACAATCTGGGTGCAAGCCGAAGGCACTGCTTTGCACCGTGAGGACACCCCGGGACTCCGCAAACTCCAGATGGCAGCCGCATGGGATGCCATTCTACAGGATTTCCAAAACAACTGCCAACTGGATGATGGACTCTAGGCATCCACAACCGACATTGACACAGTGCCAGTAGTGGCGTGACACAATACGTAGTGGGGTCACTTAATGGATAAGCCACCAAACTATCCCCACTTCTCTCACCCCTCATGCATAACCTGGAAACACAACACTCACTGGCCAAGGAGGATATCACCACAGAGTGGCGCGCGTGGGTGTCACAGAAGCATTGGGGAGCGACAGAGACCTGAGTTGGGCAACGGTTTACATTATTCTCACCCTGGCCCTGCTACCCCTCCCCTCCTCCTCCCCCACACCTGCATGTTATACACATTCATGCACACTATTAGCGCTAGATACTGCAGCCGCTTCACATACGCCATGCGTTTCACACCACCAAGCGCTCCCACTGCACTCAATCGAGGATGTACCAGAAGCTGCGTATTATGATATTGGCTGAACTATTGTAAATCGAGATGTGTGTCATGGAGTCAAATCCGAATCAATGCATGTACGTGTGCAGCACTTTTTGTTAAAAACCATTAAAGAAATGTAAACAAAAATGAGTGATGTAATATGGGAGATAGTTAGCAGTGCATGGCAAGAGTGCAAGTTATAGTTACTATAACATCATTTTAGCCTTTGTTTTTTTCATTGAAAATATATATATATATATATATATATATATATATATATATATATATATATATATATTTTACAAATTTTCCCCAGAGATGGGGCGCACTCCTTAGCAGGTAGGTGTCAACACTTTTATTCATGAAACGGAATGCTTCTCACCCCCAATGATGCCCCCTGGCCTGACGCGTTTCAGGGAATCCATCCCTTTCTTCAGAGGCCGACACGAGCAGCCGATCCTGTGCTCTACACTGTCGACTGCAAGCTTGTTCATTTAAATGGCCTCAGGTGTACCTCTTTAGTAGTCCGTTTTTTTCATTGCGTGCTGGGACCTGTAGTCCAATATTGCACCAATTGCATCCCTCCAGTGGGTTGGGTGCTCGTGTCTCCTTTCAGGGGCCGATGTATAGCCCTCCATTGAGCCCGGGTGAAACTCAGTCCGTCTGATTCTCATTACCTGCTATGCCGATCACGGAGACACATTTTCTCCGCGCAGACCCAAGACGTTGTAGGGGCGGTGCGTCGCCTCCACGGCCTGGAAGCGTCGTGATTGAATTTTTTTACAAATTTTCCCCAGAGATGAGGCCGCACTCCTTAGCAGGTAGGTGTCACCACTAGGGTCGGGGGCTCCTTGTTCGGAGGATGTGATGTGGATTTGATTCTGGAGCATGACCCACTCATTGTTGTTTCGCCTATCAAGGTAAAAGCTAACACAGCAAAAAGAAACAGCGGCGCTGGAAGGGATTTGGTGAGGATGACCTCCTGCACCAATCGTTCCGGAGACGGAGTTTTAACTGGGAGGTCAGAACATTTTAGCACACGCTGGCAATTTGAGATTCCATGACTGTGTTCCATTTGGACATCATTTAACTATTGAGTGCATCGGGAAGCGGAAGAGAGCATTGTGAGATCTATGCCAGTAAATTAAGAACTTTTCATAAAACACCAGCACTTACCTGTATTCCCTGATGCATTCTGGGAGATATATGCCCCATCAGTCATGTGACTTATGATGCTTGTAAAAACGCATGCACGTATGCACTTTGCTTACTGCTTCCTGTCCGTGATCAAGGCAGAGCGCCGAAACATGTAGGAGAATGGAAGCATTGGTGCTGTATACTCCTTGATTAAAGCAGCTGTCTCCGGAAACGGGCCTCTGTGGTTTGTTTTCACATATATATATTAAAAGATTGGAAAAGCTAAGGCGAGCTGAGCAGTCCAAGTGGTGGGAGCACCAGTCACTATCTAGGTACTTGGAGGTTGGGCGCATTCCTAGAGGGCTGCGCATCATGCTGGCGCCGAGTTACAAAAACCCAGATCCTAGAATGCTCGCAGAATGGGCCGAGTGCAATTTGGAATCCTCGTGCAAATTAGTGAGGATTTTTGTCAAATATGCCGAAAGTGATCGGGTGGCATTACAGATTAAAATTGATGAACTGAATGAGGAAATGAGCAAAACGGCTACACCCGATACCATTGAAAAATATCGGGAGGAAATGTCAAGCCGTTTGCGTAAAGAGGAGGAGGTGATTAAGAAGCGCAAGGCATTCAAATTTCAGCGGGACAAACTTGATTATCAGAATGGTCAGATTTTTACTTTTGCTAGGAAATTCGAGTCCTTCAAGCTATCTAAAGATCAAGCGCAGGCGACAAGAGCACAAGCCAGTACTAGCGCGAATGCGCTTGCATCAACATCAGTGTCTGATTTGAGTTCGGTTCCAGAAAGTGAGTCTGAAAGTGAACAAAGCCGCCCGGAAAAAAGGTTGGGGTTTACAAAATGTACCCTGGCGCAGGAGGTGGATTGCCTCCGCCAGGACAGAAGACAGACCCTGAGACCTCGTGCAAAAAAATGCAACAAGCACCAAAGAGCCAACCAAAAACGCCGGGAAAGACGGCAATGCAGACGCAAGTGGGAAACAGAACAACAAAAAACCACCCCAACACAAGAAATGGAACCGCAAATGAACACAGCAAGAGATAAAAATAATTCAACAGTGGACTCGCTTGCAGTGATCAATCTTTCAAATATGTCGTTGAGTGTGGCTGAGCAACAGACTCTTGCATTAGGACTATCATACAGCCCAACCAGTAATTTTAATTACGCCCAAACACACATTGACCTATATAAATATATGCGTAAATTAAAATTACGTAAATTCCATGCTCTACAGAAAATAGAGCATGGACCTCCGTTGGTGGATGCTGTAGCTAACATGCAAAGTCCTACGATGTTAACTGTCAATGATCTTGAACTGTTACAGAATCTACAACTACTTCAAGACCAGGATATTAGTGTGGAGCCTGGCGAACGTGAGGTTTTACCTAATCTAAATATGGCTGGGCACACGCACTTCAAACCCAAATCCACCTTCAATCCTATAATGTTACACGACAACTTGTATTTGTTTAATGAATTGGTGACAGTTGAACTTAAGAAATTGCATAGGTCAACTATACGTACCAACTACAAACACACTCAACAACAGAACTGTTATATCCAATTGATGAAGAAGCTGCAAGCCAACGACAATATTATAGTCCGCCAATCTGACAAAGGTGGCAACGTTGTACTATGGCCGCGCGAACTGTACATAGAGGAAGCATACAGCCATCTTAATGACCGGGATTGTTACAGGAGGAGTGATATCCGAACTGTTAAACAAGCATGGAATGACTACTATGCGAAACTTGTGGCATGGAAAAGTGCAGGCTTGTTAAGCAGTGATGAGTTTAGATTCCTCAAGAATGACCACCCTGTCATCCCGGTCATTTATTTTATCCCAAAGATGCATAAGAACTCTGAGAAACCTCCAGGGAGACCGATAATTTCGGCACGTAACAGCCTAATGGAGAATACATCCCGCTATGTTGATTACTTTCTCCAAGATCATGTTAAGACTTTACCATCATTTATTCAGGACACCAGCGATTTTCTGCGTAAAATCTGTGATATCATGTGGGATCCAGAATATGTATTGATTACCTTAGACGTCACATCGCTCTATACCAGTATACACCATCATGACGGTATCAAAGCAGTAGACCACTATTTGAGTTCCAAACCCATTTTCATGAACAACCATAACAAAATGATATTGACTATGATCACAACATGCCTGAATAACAACTTTTTTTTATTCCAGAACCAGATTTTTCATCAAATGAGAGGAGTAGCTATGGGGGCCTGCTTTTCCCCCAGCTATGCCTGTCTCCACATGGGACTGTAGGAGGAGCAGGTCCTCAAAAGACAATTTGTCGATGTTCTGTCTAGACATGTGATTTGCTGGTATCGTTACATCGACTTGTTTTTAATCTGGAAGGGAACTGAACAGCAGGCACTTGAATTTGTTGAACAGATCAATAGCAATAACCTCAACCTCCAATTCACAGCTCACATGAGTAAAGAAGTAGTGTGTTTTTTGGACGTAGAGGTGTTCATTGAAAATGGGAAACTTGAGACTAGGTTGCACAGGAAGCACACGGCAGGCAACACAGTGCTCCGTGCTAGCAGTCACCACCCAGAACACCTGACTCGCAGCATTCCTTTTGGGGAGATGCTGCGGATCAGGCGTATATGCAGCACGGAGGTTGACTGTGCTAAAGCCCAAAGTGACAGCAGGATGAGGTTCCTGGCCAGAGGCTATTCCGATTATATGATTAACAAAGCCATTAGAAAAACTGCTCTAGTCCCAAAATCTGAAGCTTTGACCACTAAAACTAGATGCACCGATTTGACCTCTTGCTGCACCTGCTGAACCTGTTAGATTGATTATGACTTTTAATCGTCAACATCGGGCGTTATGCAATATAATCAATCACAATTGGGTGTTGGTTCGTAATGACCCAGTGATAGGAGGGTCATTTACAAAAAACCCCAGCATAGCTTTCAGGAAAGCACGGTCAATGTGTGACACTTTGGTTAAAAGTAGCCCCGAATTAACCACTACTAAAACATGGTTGAACTCCAGAAGGGGATTTGTTAGATGTACCATCTGCAAAGCATGCAAGTACGGCACCAGTAAAACGTTGTACAAGAGCCCCTTTCATGATCCGGTTTCCATCTCCAATGTGCTCACTTGCAAAACTGATTTTGCCATATATGTGCTGGAGTGTTCGTGTGGCCTGCAATACGTGGGCAGTACCAAGTTGCAGGTCCACAAGAGGATACTCCAGCACATAAGGGCAATCAGCCATAGTGATGCATCCTACCCTGTTGCGAGACATTTTAAGGAGGTTCATGGCAATTGTCTGGAACACTTGAGATATTTTGTGGTGGACTCATTTCCTTCGCTCAGACGAGGTGGCAATAGGGAAGCTCTGCTTCGCAGATTGGAAACAAGATATATCCTGGAGTTAGACACCAAGACGCCCCAGGGCCTTAATTCCAGCGAGGACCTATTTACCTGCCTTTAGCTTTTCCCAACTTGCGCAGGTTGCACTGTAACTGTTAGATTTATTTCACGAACATGCCTCTGAAACTTTTTTATTACATTTTTAATAATAGCTTTTCTTAACATTTTTGGTGGCACTTTATTCTTTGCACTTGCACTTTGTTGTATAAACATAGAAGGATGAGTCTTAGCCCACTTGGGCAGAATTTTGTTGTGAGAGCAGAGATAAACATCAAGGCAAGGTTTATTATAGTGTAGGATGTAATAGGAGAGTGTATATGATGATGAAATATAAACTATCACTCCAATTTATAATCTTACTCTATATACTGATTTTGATATGAATTACATAACCAAATGGCTACTTGCAATATATAGTTTGCCTTTGTTGTAAATCCTCTATCTGCAATGTACGTATTTAACATCTTTTTAATATTTATGAATTAATGAGTATTTATTTATATATGTGGTTTTATGTTCTGTACAGTCAGACAATATGATTGCAATACATAAATACATATCCATATATCTTTTTAACCCACTTGGGTTTTATTACATTGCACCTTGCAGTTTGAATTTTGACCTTTTAAATTTTGGGGTTTTTATTCTTGTTTTACTCTGCTCACCTGTTTTTAATCAATTTTTATATTCATGAATTAATGGATATTTTAATTACTACAGTGCCCTTAATGTTTTTGCGTATTTGCACACAATGTTATAGGCTGCTTGTGTAGAAATCTTTTCTATGTTTATTAGTCTTGACATTGTCACGTGAGTAATCACTTGCACTTTAAAAGTTGGTAAACTCCTCATGCGCTTCATGTGATCAAGGCCTCCTGAAGGCCGAAACGCGTCATGGCGGTAGTGCTGGGTGTTACAAAATAAAATAAACCTTGCACTGACTTCTGGGTCCGTATTCGTCTGTTCCTGTTGAGCTGGATTTACTGGGCGAAATACGCTGTATATATGTGTATGTATATATATATATATATCACTGCTCCATCCACACCAAGATTTGGAAGCACTCACGAACGGGTGCCGGCATCACGGTGGTGTCCCGTGAAATAAATCAAGTTCCAATGCTTTCCTTCCCGGAACATAGCCAGCACTCTCGGGTAGTTGCAAAAAGTTTTGACAGTCCCCAAGCAACAACAACGCGCTTTGACTTTTGCGCCTTCGTCGGTGTACGAAGGCGCAAAAGCCGAAACGCGTTTGTTGTTGCTTTGGGGACATTAAAAACCTTTTTGCAACTACCCCGAGAGTGCTGGCTTATGTTCCGGGAAGGGGAGCATTGGAGCCTTGATATATATACCGAACACAAAGTTACCCTCAAAGAAGACGTGCTTCCTTACGCGGCGGCCCGGCCGCGGAGGATTGCACCGCCCCGTGATTGTTGGGGATCACAGTGCTTGGAATTTGCCGAGCACGACGAATGAACCGGCAGATGATGGGATCTACGATTGACACGCCGTCCAGGGCCCATTGGAGGGCTTTTTAGCAACAGCCTGAATTATCATGCGCCCATCCAGGGATTAATGACTGACACGCACTGCAAGGCCCAGGAGGCATTGCGTTTGGAACTCATTTGAGTGGCCCATCAGCGGGCGCCTAATCAGCTATATAAGGCGTGGGTGTGTCAAGTCAGCATGAATGTCTTGGTCGAGCCTCTGATGAACAGCGAAAGCTCAGAAACGCATCAGGCTTTTGTCGACACAAGAGCTGTTATTGCGATTGGAAGGCGGAGTTCAGTCTTACCTGATGAAACGCTTTGGCGAACTGCTGGTCGAGTGCGTCCTCGCCTGTGGACACCCTGGAGCTTGATATGTTACGCGGCGGCCCGGCCGCGGAGGATTGCACCGCCCCGTGAATGTTGGGGATCACAGTGCTTTGAATTTGCCGAGCACGACGAGTGAACCGGCAGGTGATGGGATCTACGATTGACATGCCGTCCAGGGCCCATTGGAGGGCTTTTTAGCAACAGCCTGAATTATCATGCGCCCATCCAGGGATTAATGACCGATACGCACTGCAAGGCCCAGGAGGCATTGCGTTTGGAACTCATTTGAGTGGCCCATCAGCGGGCGCCTAATCAGCTATATAAGGCGTGGGTGTGTCAAGTCAGCATGAATGTCTTGGTCGAGCCTCTGATGAAGAGCGAAAGCTCAAACGCGTCAGGCTTTTGTCAACACAAGAGCTGTTATTGCGATTGGAAGGCGGAGTTCAGTCTTACCCGATGAAACGCTTTGGCGAACTGCTGGTCGAGTGCGTCCTCGCCTGTGGGCACCCTGGAGCTTGATATGTTACGCGGCGGCCCAGCCGCGGAGGATTGCACCGCCCCGTGAATGTTTGGGATCACAGTGCTTGGAATTTGCCGAGCACGACGAGTGAACCTGCAGGTGATGGGATCTATGATTGACACGCCGTCCAGGGCCCATTGGAGGGCTTTTTAGCAACAGCCTGAATTATCATGCGCCCATCCAGGGATTAATGACTGACACGCACTGCAAGGCCCAGGAGGCATTGCGTTTGGAACTCATTTGAGTGGCCCATCAGCGGGCGCCTAATCAGCTATATAAGGCGTGGGTGTGTCAAGTCAGCATGAATGTCTTGGTCGAGCCTCTGATGAAGAGCGAAAGCTCAAACGCGTCAGGCTTTTTGTAGTATCCTGCATTTGTATTGTAATGTATTTTACTCCACCTGCTCAGCCAGTGCCTGTGTTCTGATCACAATAGAATGTTGGAGTCTGATGAGCCTCGGAATGTTGGGACTCAGAGAGGTGAAGTGACAGTTAGGCATGGGCTGAGCAGCACACAGGCTGCTCCTGGTGGGGCTCTCCTTCATAACTTATTTACTTGTTATACTACTTGTTACCTGCTTGAATAAATCACCTTAAAGTTAACCTACCTGCGTGGACCTTCATCACTACACTTTTGTAGACACAAGAGCTGTTATTGCGATTGGAAGGCGGAGTTCAGTCTTACCCGATGAAACGCTTTGGCGAACTGCTGGTCAAGTGCGTCCTCGCCTGTGGGCACCCTGGAGCTAGATATATATATATATATATATCACAAAGTTACCCTCAAAGAAGATGCGCTTCCCAGATAGGTTTTTGCTTCCTTAATGAGATTTGCAGCAGGGCCAGCAGTCGGCAAATACCACTTCAATACGGTCTAACGCATTTCAGGCATCTCTTCCCTTGTTCACAGACCTAGAGAGTGCTCGCTGGCTTTCTGCACCTTCATTAAAAGAAGAATAACTTCCCACCCGTGTGGCTTTTTCCGTAGGGGCAACCTTTGTTTGTGGATTTAGTACGGCTGGCCCAGTCGTGGGAATTGCCCGCTGCCCAAGTGCGGATCCGGTGACAACACGAGTGTGTCAGTGAGGACTGGTGGGTTTCGAATGAAGGCTAAGGTAATGGCAGACAACCGGCTGACACATGAATGCCAGCCCACTGGGGAAATTGAAAGGCCTGAATTGGGAGCAATACGGAGACCCACAGTGGTAATATTTACGCAGGACTCTAAATACCACAATGCTCAGAGGCCCAATGTGGGTGTGACATTTGCATACATTAAAAGAGGAACTGCATTGTTCGTTTGACCCCTGGCTGAGCCTGTGATCAAGGGCGTGTTAGCCCGAAACGCGTTAGGCTGAAGTTTTATTTTTATGGCTTCGAGAGTGCTCGCTGGCTTTCTGCACCTTCATTAAAAGAAGAATAATTTCCCACCCGTGTGGCTTTTTCCGTAGGGGCAACCTTTGTTTGTGGATTTAGTACGGCTGGCCCAGCCGTGGGAATTGCCTGCTGCCCAAGTGCGGATCCGGTGACAACACAAGTGTGTCAGTGAGGACTGGTGGGTTTCGAATGAAGGCTAAGATAATGGCAGACAACCGGCTGACACACGAATGTCAACCCACTGGGGAAATTGAAAGGCCTGAATTGGGAGCAATACGGAGACCCACAGTGGTAATATTTACGCAGGACTCTAAATACCACAATGCTCAGAGGCCCAATGTGGATGTGACATTTGCATACATTAAAAGAGGAACTGCTTTGTTGTTCGTTTGACCCCTGGCTGAGCCTGTGATCAAGGGTGTGTTAGCCCGAAACGCGTAAGGCTGAAGTTTTATTTTTATGGCTTCGAGATTGCTCGCTGGCTTTCTGCACCTTCATTAAAAGAAGAAGAATTTCCCACCCGTGTGGCTTTTTCCCTAGGGGCAACCTTTGTTTGTGGATATATATGGATATATATATATATATATATATATATATATATATATATATATATATATATATATATATATATATATATATATATATATATATATATATATATAATATGCAATAAAAGAAGAAGAAGCAGAGAACTCTGGGTAGTTCTCAAGTTTAGGTGGAAAGCAGCTCCAGTATAGAGCACTCTCAACACCAGCGACACTCTAAATTTGCTCACCTCAAATGTCTACTTTTCTATCAAAGTCTTTAAGCGTAGGATTAGCACAGTGCCATCCACGCCGAGATAGAAAGGGACAAAGTTCATTTATTGGTCTGTTCAAGTGGTATCCACATTTTGCTTCTTCTGCTTCTTCCCATCACAGCACTGGGCCAGCCCACTTCAGCCACTGACTTGTTTACTCTCTCTCCGGTCAGTTACGGAATTTCATTTGGACACGTGTACATTCTCCTAAAAAGTAGCCCACTTCAGTACCAGCGCTAGTGGGACAATGTCAGCTGCCAGTTCTGCTTTTATTTCATTTTTTGAATTAACATTGTGATGAGTCGCTTTTTACTTATTTTTTAATAGATGCATGCCACCTTTAAACAGTTGAACTTATACTTTGTCTCATTGTAAAACTTTGAATGCCTTTTGCATATGCTTACAAAATAAACAACAACCTGTATGCTTGACAAAGCGAGAGCTATTGGCTTTGACAATGCTTATGTTTTCTGTGACCTCTGAGAACAGAGCGTCGACATGTCCTCCCAGGCTGCGAACCTGGGGGTTCTTTGACTGCCATTTCTGTTATTTGGGTCACTCTTGGGCTAACACTGGAGCAGTCTTGATATTGCGCTTGCATCGTGTGAGCAAATTATGATGGCTGTGATGATGATTCTGAGATGAAACAGATGGTTGCTGCTTTTTGCTCCCATCCTTCTTTGGGGGGTTGGTTGTTTTATTGTTTGGCGACGAGGTTCATTCTGTATGCAGCTATTGTCTACTACTAACGATGGTATACATGTTCTCTTTGATCCTAATATAACTTAATGCACAGATGTTAAAATAACAAGCCAGGGTTATATATTTAGACTTAACAGATGGGGCTCCAAAAATGCACCATTGTTAATTTCTATTTCTATCTTTGGCATAACAGAAATAAAGCAGTTTTTGTGCTCATGCATGCACAGCATAAACAGATGGCAGCTTATTTCCAGGAACCTTTTCCCACTAGAATGCCAGTTTAAATGAAGCTAGTCAGTGGAATGCGAATGTTCACAGAAGAGCCTCTACTCCAAGCCAGTCAAGTTCAATGGCAAAGATAATAAATCTTAACAGCCTGGAAAAAGCAACACAAACATGTTTATTAGCAACCACATCATACGGATTTCTGCTTGCCCAGGTTAAGATACACAAAACAGTTTATTTCACCTTCAAGTACTGTATTCTATTTTGTGTCTCTAAAAACAATACATATATTATCTATTTGCATATTTTATTTCATTGCAATACTCAAACATTGATTCATAGCAATGCCAGTAGGCAGACCTTCATGGGCCTGTACATTTAAGAAACATTATAACACCCTACACAGACTCACTCTCTCCACACTCCTGGGTTTGAGTTCTGTCTGGGGCAGGCATCAGGCATAGATGCAGTGCTACCACCTCTGCCGGGTTTGTGCTCTCAGTTACTTTTATTAGTCCCAACTGTATTTATCTCACCACTGTGGAGTTTCCTCTTCTCTTCAGCCATGGCAGCCAGTGTCTAGCTCTCTCTCAGTGCTTCGACACTCAGGTCATGTCCACTGAAGGCCCTAGCGGAGGCCACCATCAGTAGTCTGAGCAGGTGTGCAGGTTTCGGTGGTATTGCAGCCCTCCAGTTCAGTGGCGTAACTAAACTTGCGGGGGCCCCCTGCAAAGTGCATGGAGGGGGCCCCTCACGCTCCGAACCCAGTCAGGAGCTTTCAGGCCCGCCCGTCCACAGTGATGAATGGAGCCCCCCTGGTGCTCGAGGGCCCCCGTAATGCGGGAGTTGCAGGGGCTATTGTTTTGCCACTGCTCCAGTTGGTCACAAGTCTTCTTCTGTTCTTCTAGTGAGTTGTGGTGGTGGACTAGAGATGAAGGTCATGAGGCTGTCTCGAGGTAAGTGTCTGGCATCAGGACCCTGCTACGGCTCATCAATCAATCAGGAATTTTTAAAGCGCGCTACTCACCCGTGAGGGTCTCAAGGCGCTTGGGAGGGGGGGGGTACGAGCAGCTCCGTAGGGCATCCGAAGAGCCAGGACTTGAGATCCTGTCTGAATTGGTGCAGTTTCGGGCTTCGTCTGATGCAGAGGGGGAGTTCGTTCCAGGTCTTGGCCGTGATGTAGGAGAAGGATCTGCCACCCGCTCTGGTCCTGTGGATGCGGGGGACCGTGGCTAGGGCTAGGTCGGCAGAGCGGAAGTTTCTCTTGGGGGTGTGGAAGGAGATTCGTTCGTTGGGGTATTGGGGTTCGGTGTTATGGAGGGCTTTGTAGGCGTGTGTGCGGAGTTTGAAGGTTATTCTTTTTTCGACGGGGAGCCAGTGGAGGTCGTGGAGGTGTTGGGTGGTGTGGTCATGTCATGGGATGTCGAGGATAAGTCTGGCTGCGGCGTTCTGGATGGTCTGGGATTTGCGGAGGAGTTTTTTGTTGATTCCGGCGTAGAGAGCATTTCCGTAGTCCAATCTGCTGGTGATGAGTGCGTGGGTGACGGTGTTCTTGGAGTCGGGGGGGATCCATTTGAAGGTCTTGCGGAGTATGCGGAGAGTGTTGAGGCATGTGGAGGACACAGCGTTGATCTGCCGGTTCATGGTGAGTGAAGAGTCGAGGATGAGGCCGAGGTTGCGAGCGTGGTCCGTAGGGGTGGGTGGGTTTCCGAGCGCGGGTGGCCACTAGGTGTTGTCCCATGTGGAGGGGGTGGAGCAGAGGATGAGGACTTCTGTTTTCTCCAAGTTGAGCTTCAGGCAGCTGCTGCTCATCCAAGTTGTGACGTTCTTCATCCCTTCTTGGAAACTGCGCCTGTTGATGTCGGGTTCCTTGGTGAGGGAGAGGATGAGCTGGGTGTCGTCGGCGTATGAGACTATGTTGAGTCTGTGTTTTCTGATGATGGTTGCGAGGGGGGCCATGTAGACATTGAAGAGCATGGGCCTGAGGGAGGATCCTTGGGGTACTCCGCATCTGATCTCTGTAGGTTCGGAGAGGAAGGGCGGGAGTCTTCTTCTTTCTGTTCTGCCTGAGAGGAAAGATCAAATCCAGTCTAAGGCTGTTCGATGGATGCCAGCGTCGTGGAGTCTGGCGGCTAGTGTGCGGTGGGAGACAGTGTCGAAGGCTGCTGAGAGGTCCAGGAGGATGAAGGCTTCTGTGTGGCCTTGGTCGAGGAGGGAGCGATTGTAGTCGGTGGCGGCTATGAGGGCGGTCTCGGTGCTGTGGTTGCTGCGGAATCCGGATTGAGAGGTGTTGAGGATGTTGTTGGTTTCTTTGAGGTGCACTAGCTGGGTGTTGATGACTTTCTCAATGACTTTGGCGGCAAAGGGGAGAAGAGAGATGGGCCTGAAGTTCTTGAGATCTGTCGGGTCTGCGGAGGGCTTCTTGAGGAGGGGTTTGACTTCTGCACATTTCCAGTCATCGGGGAATGTGGCGGTCTTGAGGGAGCAGTTGATCTTTCGTCGTAGTTCAGGTGCGATGGCGGCCCTGTGGAAGATATGTGGCGGGCAGGGGTCCGTAGGTGCTCCGGAGTTGATGCTTTTCATAGTCTTTGCGATGTCTTCTGTGGTGATAGGGGTCCAGGTGAGGAGGGTCTGCTGGATTGTGTCTCGCTGGTGGGGGGTTTTGGGTCGGTGCCCCTCAGGATTAGGGAACAGCATCTTCCTTTTAGGTCAGACTCCAGGTGAGGTTTCCTCACCTCTGAGACGCTAGCTGTCAGGCAGAGCCCAGCTCTGGTTGCACAGCAGTCATCTGAGTACTCTGTGGGACACTCCCTTCTTTCATCAAAGAACTGGAACAACAAGTTGGTTAGTGGCTCCCACTTTTATACAGTGAAAGCAGACAGTGGATGTGGATTCTCTGTCTACACTTTCAGAACCAGTTTGTGGTGATTCTATAAAGTATCCCCTCAAGGCTGTTCTCCAGGCACAGCCTTTGTGTAGAGTGATGCTCCTCTTAGCAAGAGCTTTCTGCAGCACTCTATCCACAGCCACACAAATAGTGACAAGGAAAGAAGGAAAAGGCTGGCCTCACCTAATGGACCTTTCACACTCTGAACAATACAGACTACAGTGCCACCGTTCACCCTCCACAATCCACCAAATGGCAGTGCCCAGTAAGAAAAATCAGCAGCCCCTCCCAGAAAAAGGGCCTAATCAAATTTCTAAAGGGAGCCCTGTCTTCTCTTTCTGGACTACATCGTCTAGTTCTCCCTCCAGCTTCAGGAATGGCAGCAATATACTCCCACCATCTAAAAAATAACCTCACTTTCATCTTGTGCACATGAATAGTCCAAGGGCTTCCAAAATGGAACCGCAGACATACATTGCTCTGTTTCACCCAAACACACCATGTACATAGCACACAGACAACAGATGTACGTGCCTAACATGCATTGGGATATTGGCACTAGGATCTGGGTATAGAAGCAGACATTTACATGAGTGGCCCAGTAAACCTCCATTCCAGTGCCACAGAGACAAATGTCCAGTCACAGCTACTGAGTAAAAAAATATGGTATGCCGCCACCACCCCTATACATACTAAAAGAGAATGTATTCCTATCTCGGGTAAATGAGGGCACCCTTAGTTTGCCCCTCCAGGTCACAGGACAGGTCCAGGCCCTCACTCATGTCAACGGATGGGCATAGGCCTTGACACACACATCAGATTAACGACTGGCTGGGGCCAAAATCAAAAACCAGGGTACTATATACTAGAAGGTCACTAAAGGCAAGTGAACATGACCGTACATCATGCAGGGGACATTCCTGTCCCAACGTAAGGATACGTCCCCACCTCCATAGACCATTAGGAGGGACAGTTTATATGATTGCAGTGCCTCCACTAAATAAATGCAGCATGTGATGTGCTGTTGCAGCACCGCTCTTAAAAATCGCTTGTAGACCCCAGTGGAGCTGTTACCAATAACAAACCAACGGAAGAGTAAACAGAAACATTTCATAGGAGTAGCAGTTGGTTAACAACCAAGTTTTCAGTGGTTTGGGGTAATGGTAGATGTGCTGAAATATATGCAGCACAAAGAGATGGTTTGGTCCAGAAGGCAAGAGCCAGAGCCGAAAACGAGCTGCTAACTTTATGCTGCATCCAAAATTGCAGCTCTTGCAGCATAGCTCAAGCCAGGGTTTGAAGAGATAACCAACGAACATAAAGAGGAGATTTCTCAATCAGAAAATAAGAAACTTTTGGCAATATAAAAAGTATTCAAAAAGACTGGCAGATGAGAGAGAGCACAAAAGGTGAGCAACTGTGTCAACTTTTTTCACTCCAAAAGGAAACGTGCTGGCATTGTCTGAACGGCTGTCAATTTATGGATCCAGCTACATATGCACTGACACAGAAGAAATGGAAAAGGTTGTGGAAGACTTAGGAGTGGTTGTAAAAAAGGAGTACCTGGAGGCATTCACATGAAAGAGAGAGGAGAAGAAGGCGAGGATGTAAGAAAAATCATTTGTGGCGGGGAAGAACGTTCCAAGGCTGGCACGCCTTCTCAAGTTGAAAAGAACTCCGTAAGGAAAAGAGAATGTGAGATAGTGAGTTAGAGTGAGAGTTTTGAGGCCAAACCTAAACACACGTTCAACATGTTTAAAAGTGGTGTACACAGTTAAAGGGAAAAGAAGTTTGTGATGGTTTGGTGATTAGGACTCCATGGTTGAGGGCTATTTCTCTATTGGGGGCTTGAAATATATGTTCACTTCTACTCCAGCAGATCCGTGCAACGATGGCCATTGAGTGACTTCTTGAGAGGAACAAATACACTTTATATCTGGCAATGGAGAGGGTTTGGGGCATTTTGGAAGGTTTATAATTGGTATTGGTTGAGAAAGTGGACAATGATCCTAACATACTGTGTGAATAAAGGAGGCAACAGGAGGGTCAGATGCATTTTGTGAATATCCTAATTAGTTTTCCTAGTCTAGTTTTATCCATAGGCACAAATGATCGCCTTTGACAATACCTGTGAAAAAGACAGGCATGGAAATAAATTAAAGCCTCTTAGAGCTGCAAAGCAAAATAAGATTCTTGTGGTGGATGACAGAGTATCAAAATTAAAGAAAGAAACCTACATCATTTATGGCCGATCTATCAGTTATAGATAGTGATCTTGCATCTGGATGGATATTTATCCAGAAAGAGTTGGGAGATTAAACATAACTATTTGGAGTTCAATGTTGTTACAAAAGGATTGGTGGCAGAATGAATTTGCCTGGTGCTTACGCTCTGATGTAAAAACATTTTAAAAAGACTCTGGTGTCAGATAGCATATCTGCGTTGACAATAAAATGGTAACCATTGCAATGATATATTCATTAGAGTCAAACATAATTCATGAGACATTGGGGTGATTTTCATTAAAAGCTGCATGGGAGCCCTATATATGTGTAATATGTTATACATGTCATACTCACCATCATACAAGCCAAAGACTGGGCTGGACTAGCCATTTGCACAGTACTTAACACTGAAAAGTTAGAACAACATGAGGCTAAGGGGATTACTTTGAGTTCATTATAAACTGAACATCCTTCAATATCAGGGGGACACTTTTAGAAGCCATTACAATCAGGTGATATTCTGTCCAGCATTCACCAGTAGTCCCACCACCAGTTACCAACACTGAAGGCATGGGTAACTCCAGTGGGCCAGAAATAGTCCATGTTACAGGATTTGGGGAAAGATATGCACAGCACAGAATTAGTGTCTGAGCACCAACTCCCACGTGGTTTTGCTCAATATTATCCCTTAAGATTTTGTCTGCTTTAAGCAGCAGAAACCTCCAGGTGAAATGTTGCTGATTTGCTGTGGTACTGTCGATCACATAATCCAGGCGGTCTGGTTCCTTTTCAAGCCTCATTCGGATTACGAAGACACTTGGAATGAGGTCCTAATACAGATCAGAATCCACAAGCTGATTTTTCTCCATCATAGAGATAGGACCTTGGAGGAAATTCAGACAGTGACTCCTTCTCTGTATTTAGAGTTTGCACCAACAGGCCCTGCTGGCATTATTTAAAGTTTTGTAGTAAGAAATCACCAATCGGGGGTTTATTTCTGCATAACAAAACTCAATTGCACAGATGTGAAGGGATTTTTATCCCAATGACTGCTGGTGATTGATGACTCCAATGGTAGACTTGAGAAGGAAAAGTCTGCATCAGGTAGCCCACCCTGACAAGACAGGACTTTCTGGCACTGCAAATCTTGCAGCCCTGTCATAAATGGGCTATCCTCCGTTATTGTGTGCCAGTGCGCTTGGCAGAGGTTCCACGGGAGTACAACCAACAGCAACTCCAACTCAAAGTGTGGTGGGTGAACCAATAGTTTGGTAGGCAGGAACACAATCAATTTATGGTTCTCCTCCAAACCCCAAATGACCCCTTTAACCTTTCCTGTTTACATCTCTTTTTCGCTTTTCGATTTAATCCTCTTCATTGCCCTCTTCAAGCTTTTTCATCTGTTAATGCGACTATTTTATGTAAAATGTTCCCCTCTATACAGATCCCTAAAATAATGAAAGTAGGTAAATACATTTTAAAATAAATAGACATACTCTAGCGACTATGCTAGCCTGAGTGTTGAGAGTGGTATTGAGGTGGGAGAGACTGCAGAATTATTGAAGCCTGGATAACTGATGCACCTAAAGATGACAAAGTTCAATTCAGTGCTCATCATACTGGCTAATCATGCCTGTAAGTTCGGTGCTGGCAACAGAGTAAATATTGAATGCAATATTGTCATGGATCATACATGGTAACTGTTAGACCTGGCATCCTTGGCGAGGTTTACCTGTTAACTTTTTGCCTTCAACCCACCAATTTGTTGATTTCGTTTTTGCTGGCTTTAGGACTCTGAACATTTTAACCCTGCTAAGCAGTGCTGAAGTGCTTGTGCTCTCTCCTGAAAACATGGTAGAATTGGCTTGTACACGATTGGTATATTTAATTCACTTGTAGGTCCCTCGTCAAGTGGCACTATCTGTGCCCAGAGGCTGCATATTAAATTATACTAGTGGATCTGCAGCACTGGTTGTGCCACCCACTTAAGTAGCACTTTAAACATGTCTCAGGCCTGTCATTGCAGTATATGTGTGCAGTTTTAAACTGCCATTTCGATCTGGCAACATGAACTTTTTGCCAGGCCCAAACCTTCCTTTTTAATACATAAGTCATCCCTAGGGTACGCACTGGATAGCCCAGAGACAGGGTGCAATATATTTAAAAAGTAGGACATGTACTTTTGGTTTTTACATGTCCTGGTTTATATCCATTTTTCATTACTGCAAGGCCTACTCCCATAAGATAGCATTGGACTTACTTTATTAAATTTAGTAAGCTGTAACTTCAAAATAGGAACAGGTAACTCATTCATGTTTGGTGTCTTTGGAATTGTAATGAAAAGTCCTAACTTATGGTGAAGTTGGACTTTAAATTACAATTAAGAAATTGCCAGTTTTAGAAAGTTCTACTACAACTCAACAATGGCACTCTTAGGTATCATTCAAACCGTACATAAAGAATATAATGGCTAAATAACCAGCTGCATCTAATGCAATCATCAAAAATTCATATTTCAGACCACAAGACCACAATATTTCAGACCAAGATAATGCTTTTTAGTAATCCTTTATCATGTTCGGTCAAAAGGATAATTATGCAGAGCATTTCTCACCATATCACTCTTCAATAAAAACGTGTGCAGTGACCCTAGTGAGCAAAGATAGTCCATTAACCCTAGCAGCGCTGCACATTGTTCATGTTTATTTGTTATAAGCGCATATAACAAACAAACATGAGGACTCAACAATGTTTGTTACAAGAAATGCACATACATTTTCTTTATTAATTTGTTTTGTGGTTCTTTGTTCACTTGTTGCAGCATTTACTCCCAGGCCGTTCTTGTAGCCTAGTAAGTGACTCTTAAAAAGTTGGCAATTTCCTGCCTTAGTCATTTGGTGCCTGCAGCCTATCTCTTGGTCACATGGCTGGGTGTAGTTAACACTTGGGCTTTGTGTGCTTCTCCTAGACAGCCATACACAATAGGGAGCTTAGGTGTGCCTGGATGGGCCATCACTGGCAGGGTGGGAGGGAGGAGCTGCTCACAGCCCCACTTACACTTGAATAAGCTATGCCCTCCCTCCACACAAAGGGCTGCATACCCCCCTGTATTTAGTCTGGAGCCAGGGCAAGGAAGGCAGGGCATCTGTGCACTTCAAAATGCATGCCTCTAGAAGCTTCTCTCACTTTATGGTTTAAATCGTTTTATTGAATTTTGTTGTAAACGATAACACTACTCCCACCTACAACCACAGGCCGGCGGGGAACTTGCTTCAAGTTTTATTGAATCAAACACAGAATGAAACAAAAGAAAGGGACAAAGAAAGAGTCTAAGAAGAGCAGAGTAAAGCAAAGAGTAGCGTGAAATCAGTTGGGGAATGAAGAGACAGAAATCCACCCACTGCTCAAGGTAAGGTCTGGTAGGAAGTCAGGGCTGAGTTCCCCTCGGGGAAGAGGGAGGGGCCACCAGGGGGGATGTGGGAAACCGCAAGACCCTAAGATATCGAGGGCATGTAAGCTCAACGAACTCGGAGGAGAGGTACGCCACAGTGGACCCCCAGGTTTTGTCAAACTTAGGGAAAGTGTGGTGAATCCCAGCAGTGATCCGTTCCATCCCGACCACCTCCCACAGTCTGTGTAGCCAGTCTAGCTTGGTTGGGATAACATCCGTGCCCCACTTCGCCAGGAGGACTTGCTTGGCTGCTCCCAGTGCCAAAGTAATCGCCCTACCTCTACAGGAGCGGAGAGGGTATGTAAGGGGATTTGGAAGTCCCAACAAAATATAGCTGGGGAATCTAGGGAGTTCTGGTTGATATATATGGTCAACTAGAAGTAAGACGGAATCCCAGAATGACTATCTAGGGGCAGTGCCAGAGAATATGAGACAAGGTGACCACCTGACCGCAATTGCGCCAACAAAGATCGCTGCTGCGAGGCCTCCACTTAGCAACCCGTGCCGGGGTATAATACCAATAGTGCGCGATTTTTAGGAGCATCTCTTTCCCTGAAGTGCTGCATGATGATGCTCGGGCTCTGTGTATAATGTCTGACCATTCTTTTGGGGAGAATTCTCTATCCAGCTCCGATTCCCACCTACGCTGCGCTGGGGACTTAGAGTGGTTCCTAGCCTTGTTGAGAAAATTATAAATGCCCGATATGAGACGCTTGTTTGAGGTGCGGGTGATAAACCAGATCTCAAATTTCGTGAGGAGACGGCCTGCATGCGGGCGGATCTGAGGCTGCGTGACCCAGTGGCGCAGCGCCAGGTACTGCCAATACGCCTCTTTGGGAATCCCGTAGTGGGCTACCAGCTGGGGAAAGTCCAAAATGCCCTGTACATCAAAAAGGTCACCAATACGTTTACAGTTGGCCTCCTGCCATTTTAAGTAGGCGGACCCGGTGAGAGCCGGGGGGAAGTCCGGGTTCCCATGAAGGGGGTCAAGGGAGCTGACATCTCTCCTGTACTTTATCCCATACCGTCAAGGTAGCGCGCAGGACCGGCGAGAGGTATGCACCCGGTGGACGGTGTCGCCGCGGGAGCCAGGGAACTTTCCAGATGTGGATCCCCGCTACGCCCCGGTCCATAAAGCACCAGTGCTTTTCGGACTCCAGTTGGTACCATTCCACCATCCAGCGCAGCTGCGCCGCTTCATAGTACCGGCCCAGGTGGGGGACCCCGAGACCTCCGTCCTCCTGTCGCAGATACGTGAGGTGTCAAGCCATACGCGGCTTCTTCCCTCCCCAAATGAAGCCATTAATTAGTTGTTGCATTTGGACCAATAATATGGGTGGTGGACATAAGGGAAGCGTCTGCATGATGTAAAGCAAACGCGGTAAGATTGTCATTTTAACGGCGGCTATCTTGCCCAACCGTGAAAGCGCATGCTTCTTCCAGTTGTTCAGGTCCTTACGGGTCTTAGCCAGCGCCTCCGAGTAGTTCACCTGGGCCGTCTTTGCAGTGGTCGAAAAGACCCGGAGCCCCAAATACGTAATGTCACTGACCGCCCAAGAGAATGGAAAGAGTTGCGACAGTTGGAGGATATCCACCGCCGGGATCGTGAGACTCAATACCTGAGACTTCTGGAAATTAATTTTGAACCCCGACGCAGCGCTAAAGGTGGCTACCTCTGTCAGCAGGGGGGGGAGAGATGACAGCGGGTTGGATAGGAAAAGGAGCACGTCGTCCGCGTACAGCGAGATCCTGTGCTCCCTATCCCCCATCCGGATCCCGGTGACCGCGGGAAGTTGGCGAATTCGTTCAGCAAACGGCTCCATGTAGAGCGCGAATAGGAGAGGGGAGAGCAGACACCCCTGTCTCGTGCCGCGCCTGATCGGGAAGGGCTGGGAGACCACTCCATTGACCCTAATCCGGGCCTGCGGCCCTTGATAAACACAGTTCACCCATTGCCGGAACCGTTCCCCGAGTCCGAATCGGCATAGGACCTGGTGTAAGTAGGGCCAGTGGACCCGATCAAATGCCTTCTCGGCATCCACCGACAAAAGCATCGCCGGGATTTGGGTGCGCTGCGTCTTATCTAATAAGTGGCACAGTCACCGAGTCCCATCCCCACAGTTGCGCTCTGGTATAAACCACGATTGGTCCGGGTCCACCATACCTTGCATATGCGGGGCGAGTCGAGCCGCCAAGATGCTGGTAAAAATTTTCAGGTCTACATTGAGCAGGGAGATGGGACGGTATGAAGCGCACTCCCGAGGGTCCTTCCCGGGTTTGGGTAGGACCACAACTTCAGCCATAGACATCGAAGGGGTAAGTCTCCCCGTAGTGCTGAAGGTGTTGAAGAGGCGCGCCAGGAGAGGAGCGAGGTCGGATGCAAATACTTTATAAAAGTCCACCGGGAAGCTGTTCTCGCCAGGAGCCTTGCCGGCTGAAAGTCACTGAATAGCCTGTAGGACTTCCTCTGAGCGGATGTCCGCCTCCAAATTGGACGCAATGGAGTCTAGCAGTGGAGTCACTGGTGCCGCCTGTGTGTACTCTTCAGCTGCAATGGGATCCAGGCTTTCGGCTGAATATAATGCCTTATAGAAGGCCTCGAATTCGGACGCAATGTCCTGATCCGCTCGCAAGTTCTCGCCCCAGACGTTCGTGATTTCCGCAACCCGACGCGTCGCCGTTTCAGCTCGAAGTGCATGCGCCAAGAGTCTCCCAGCTTTGTTCCCCCCCCTCGTAATAACGTTGTTTGGTGCGGAGCAAAGCATATTTGGCGCGGTCCAGATCCAGGGCCCGTAATTGTTTCCTCGCTTGCGTAAGTAGTCGCCGCGTCTGAACTGCCCCAGTACGGCAGTGAACCCCCTCCAGCTCCCGAATCTGAGCCTCCAGTTCCCCCTTCTTCTCTCTACGGTCCTTGCTGCGACTCGCTGCGATAGCGATACAGCGCCCACGGATGACTGCCTTCAAGGCATCCCAAAGCGTGTCCACCTCGACCGCGCCCACGTCATTCAGGTCCAAATATGTTTTAATGGCGTCCCGCAATTCGGTGACATTAGCATCATACGTAAGTAGGGTGGGATTTAGACGCCAGGAATGCCTCCCCGGGGAGCCGCCCGGGAGAGTCAGCGTTAAGACGACCGGGGAGTGGTCTGAGAAGGCCGCTACCCCAATAGAGACGTCATCAGTAGATGCCGTGACCCTGGGCGAAGTCCAGAAGAGATCTATGCGGGCATACGTTTGATGAGCCGCGGAAAAGAAAGTATATTTCCGTGCGGAGGGAAAGCGGTGGCGCCAGGCGTCTGTAAGGCCAGCTTCTTTCAGCCTCTAAAGTGTTGTGGATGAAAGTGAGCCCGTATGTCCCACACAAAGCGTCGACCTGTCCAGATCCGCGGCTGGGACTATGTTGAAGTCACCCCCGATCACTAAGTCCTCATCCGGGGATTCCATGAGTAAGTTCAGCGTGTCGCATAGAAAAACCTCCTGATGCTCGTTAGGACTGTAGACCGAGGCTATTGTGTGCACCCGCCCTCCCATTAACACCCGCAGAACAAGAAGGCGTCCTGCGACCTCCGCGAAATTCCCGACCACCGTCCCCTGGAAATGCGTAGCCAGAAGGATCGCCACCCCTGCCTTCTTCCTGGGCCCCGATGAGCAGTATTGTCGATCGAACCATCTAGATCGAAGTCGCCGCCAGTCCGCCCGCATAAGGTGAGTCTCCTGTAAGAGGCAGGTATCACACTTTGCATCTCTCAACAAGGTAAGAAGCGCTCGCCGCTTTGCCGGTGAATTGAGGCCCCGCACATTGAAGCTCAAGATAGCTACTTTAAGACGGGTCATGAGCCAATATGAGAAAGAGCAATTGTGCGCCAGCCCAGCCGGTAACAAAGACAAACCAGGGAGGACTGGATCCTCGCCCCCCCCCACCCCTCGCCTCTCCACCAGCCTCCCATCCAAACACCCCCGCCCCCCACGCAGTGCCACGCGGTGTCACCCAGTCTGGTGGGGTCGTCCCACTGTGTGTGCCTATGGATAGATCCCGGGAGCAAAGCATCTAGTGCGCCTGAGGGGAAGGGACGCCGGGAGGATGCACAGGCAGTGCACCCCTAAGAAGCCCAACAGCCACAACTTCCCCCACCAGATGCTCCCATCCTCCCCAAGCATGTCCCCCACCCCCGACCACCAGAATCGAAGATGCTCCCTACCTGACCATGGAGGCGCTGCAGATCTCACGTGGGAAGAGAGGGAAAGCCAGAAAAGAAAGAAGAAAGAAAACAACAGAAGAAGAGCAAAAGGATAACAAGAGAACATCAGTGACGGTGTCTCAGCAGAACAGATCGCACCATCATGCAGGGGTCCATGTGTCAGGCAGTCGGTCATCACCATCCAGATGGTGGGGCTCCCCCACCAAGACCGATGTCGCAAGTCACTGGTCACGGACCCTTCGTGGCAGCGTCAGGACCCTGGGCATCGCCCATCAAGAACCCTCGGCGGCCTCAATCTCCATGGCTCTCCTGGCTCTGCAACTGGCTGAGCAGGGCATTCCTTTCCCGCTGAAGTTCTTCCTCTGAGGGTTTCGCCTGAGTGCCACTCCTAGGGCCCCGTCTCCTGCCCGTTCTCGGCTGCCTCCCGGTCGCCGGAGCTCTCGCCGCTTCCTCCGAATCTTCCGGCACCATCAGAGCGTCGCCAAGTATGGCCTTCGCCTCCTGCACAGACCACACCCCATGCGTCTCAATGTTCCATACCAAGGTCAGGCAGAAGGGGTGCCCCCATCGGTACCGAATCTCCTGCTCACGGAGGAGAGAAGTGACCGGGCGCAGTTCCCTGCGCCTCTGCAAGGTAAGAGGTGAAAGATCCTGGAAGACACCCACTTGGAGGCCCTCGAAATCCACCGTCGAGCGATCCCGCGTGGCGGCCATGATGAGTTCCTTCTGTCGAAAAGAATGCAGGCATGTCAGGATGTCCTGTGGTTGGCCGGGGCCCGAGGCGGGCCGCCCCGCCCGATGTATGCGGTCCAACACGACCTCCTTGTCTCGCAGCTCCGGAACCATGTGTTTAAAGAGGCGGAGGACCCGTTCTTCCAGTTTGCCTCCATCAGCCAGGAGAGGCACACCCTTAATGCGGATATTAGAGCGCCTCGAGCGATTTTCTAGGTCTTCCAGCTTGAGGTACAGCTCGTCATTTTTGTTGCGGAGATCGATGAGTTCCCGAGCCTGAAGCGTAAGCTCTTCCTCTCGCCTGTCCCCGTTGCTTTCCAGGGTGTCCACTCTGTCCCCAATTTCGCCGAGCTCCGTCCGTAGCTGCTTGACGTCGGAGGCCATTTCTTGACGGAGGCTAGCAAAGTCATCTCGAAGGGAACTGAAGAACTGTTCCATGAATTCCTTCGGGATGGGGTCCACTGCATGACTGGCCTCCGGATCTCTACCTGGTTCGACGGACTTTTTCCCGCTCGTTTTCTGGAGCAGGTCTTTAATGGAGGGATCCTTATTCATGGTGTCTCTCCTGGCTCGAGGGGTGGTCATAGCCACTGTCAGTTGGGCCAGGGCCTCGCAACTCCAGGCGCAGGGGTAGGGTCTCCGCCGGCCGCCACTCACGCTGATGTCGGGTCGAACTCCGTTGAGGGGCGATGAGTCCCAGTAATGTGGGCGCCGCCTGCGATCAGGGCCCAGCCGCACCCCCACTTGCCAAATCACACCACAAACTCCAGAGCCCCCGGGTGCCGCCCCCACTGAGCAGGCACCTCCAGCTTCAGCCTTAGGGTGTGCGCACCCACAGTCCAGAGCACCGATGTTCGGACGCTGGCCCCTCGCTGAGCCCAGCCAGGGCCCTCAACACCAGAGTGACGAATGGGGGGGGTCAGACCGCAAAGTCCAGAGTATCTCCGGCGCAGTCCTAAATAAGGCCCCACTGCCCTCGAGAGGGGCGTTTGCAGGTCGGGCTAGGTCCTCTCCCGAAATTGGGCCGTGTATGCAGACCGGCCCCCGAGACTCACCACTGTTGAGCCGGGCCAGTGGCCGTCCCCGGTCTGCGTCGCGCAGGGCCTCCGCCTCCCACCGTGTACTCCGGTCTCGTGGAAGCTGCGGCGCCCTTCCTCCCCCTTCTCACTCTCTGCCGCTGGGCCTGTGGTGGTGCGTGTGGAGCAGGCCGTGCACCCACCCAGTACAGGCCGCACCGTGGGGTGTCGTCCTTCAGCCCCGATCCCGCAGCAGACACCGTTGCCGTCCACCTCAGTCCAGGCCCTCAAGGCCAGGGGGGTACATCCGTCGATGTCAGCCCAGGCGGAGTCCCAGGGAGGGCCGCGTCAATGTCTCCCAGCCTCTGCCTCAGGCCTCACGCAAGATGGCCGCCTCGCGGTCCCCGGTCGCAGGCCCTGGACAGGCCCTCACTCTGTGGGTATGAAGCAGCGGGCACCCCGGGGCCTCCGCTCACCTCGCTCTGCCCACCGCTGCATGCAGGACACCCACGGCTCCCTGAATGGCGAGGTCCACCCCAACCGGGGCCGTCTCCACCAGCGCCGGGTCCCCCGGGGCGCTCCTTTGCCGTCACAATTCACGCTGCCGGGCGCCGCGCCTCAGATGCCGCAGCAGATCACCGCCGAAGGCCGGGCCCGCTCTCCAGCCTGCCACTCTGTCAGTAGCACAGCTTGTGGTCTAGTATGGTCCCTTCCCAGGTCTCGTTGCCGCGGGTGGATGCTTTGGAGCGGCCTCGGCGAGCGGATCCCCTTAGAAGCGGTGCTACTCCGCCGCCATCTTGGCCACGCCCCAAGCTTCTCTCACTTTAAAGGCAGAACTGAATATACATATTGGACCTCAGAAGCCAACTCTTCAGCAAACGTCTGGACCTGTGGATACTCTGCCAGCAAGGATGACTGTTGTGCTACTGAAATGACTGACACTCTGCAGGACTGCTGCTCTGAAGGAACTGCTGCCCTGCTCTGCTGACCTGCTGCCCTCTTGCCTGGACGAGAAGAACTGGACCTGCATCTGTTGAACCAAGGACCCCAGAGTGACTCCAAGGGCTAGTTGGCTGCCTACTGACTTGAGCCTCAGGGACAGAAGGCTCCAACAATCCTGACCCCAGCACATGGACTCTGTCATCTTTGAGTCTACCGTGCCACATGGTGCCACCCCAGTCCGGGATTCTTGAAAGTGCGTCTACGGAGTTCTGCTAGTCTGTCGATTCAGTGGAACCGATGTCTTCTCTGCTGCGCAGTGCAACCCCGAGCAGAACCGACGCATCCGCAACACTGCGTGGGTCTTCCCCATCACATAGGCCCACATCGCAGCCCGCTGCCTCATCAGAACCGCCACTGCATGATGCATCCTCGGTGCAGGCCCTCGCAGCCCTCATCGATGGCAGTCTCGACAACGATGCTGGACTCCGCATCGCAGCCTCACAGCTCCTCGGAATCAACGCATCGCCCCGACTTCAAGATGCATCCTCAACACCGGAATTCACATTGGAAGCCCTCGTCGATGGTCCTCAATGCAGGACCTCGCATCGCAGACTCGCCACACCTTGGAACCAATGCATCGCTTCGCCCGTGGTACGCATTTTCAACGAGGACCCTCCCAACTCTCCGCAAACCAGGATTTAAGGTACTTTGTTCAGCGGACTTACCTCGGTCCCTATAGCCAGCCTGCTCATCATCGCAGTCGGCCTGAACTTGTGACTTTGTCCCGGTCTGGTGAGACCAGATATCCACATTTGGCGCTTGTACTTTTTTGGCACCATTTTCACTGAAATATTTAAAATTGCATATCTCCAGTTCTACTCATTAGAATCTTGTTGTTTTGGTCTTGTTTTATTTATTAGAAATAACTCTATTTTTCTAAGTTGGTGTGGGGTCCTTTTTTGTTTTGTTTTTCACTTTATTAATGTTTAAAGTGTTGCACAAAAACTTTACACATTGGGGCAGATTTACAAGCCCCTTGCAACACTTTTGCGCTGCCGTTGCATCACTTTTGTGACACAGCGGTGATATATAATAAATGCCGCCAATTTACAACGTGATGCATCTAGGGAGATGTGTCACGTTGTAAAGCCCTGCATCACATTATACCTGCTTCAGGTATAATGTATGCAGGGTGGGCGTTCCCACGCAGGAAAGCCTCGTAGAAGTGACGCAGTGAAATCTACAAGATTTCACTGCGCCACTTCTAGGACGCCACTGCGTCAAAACCTTACGCCTGTTTGAAGCAGGCATAAGGAGTGACATAGTACAATACGTATAGGCCTCAACATGCATGGCGACACGACTCCAGCAATGCGTGACTTTTGCGCCAATAGATGCGTCAGAATTTCTGACACATCTGTCAATCCTTGCGCCATGGTGCGCCGTATTGTAAATACGGCGCATCCACGGTGGCGCAAGGGTTTCACAGGCCAGCGCAGGGAAACTGAGGCATCTCTACAGATGCGTTTTTTTGTAACCATAAAGCCCAGAAAGGATCTGGGGAAAAGGAACCAGAGGCACGGGGTACTAGGAGCCGGCAGCCTCCGTCATAAACTAATAATCACAAATGGGGCCGCTCCCAGCTAGATGTTTCTAGATGCTACAGTGTTATATAATGTGAGTTAAGACATCTCACAAAAAGTGAAGGACTGGTCTCACACACCACCTGGTGTCATGCTTCATCATAGACCAGTCCTTGCCCTCTAAAAACTTGGTTTGATAGAGGGCGGGCATACACCTGACGACAGGGATGCACTTCTAAACTAAGTGGGGGCCCATATAAACAACAAGTGAATTAAAAGGCCATTATAGATGCCAAATTAATTTAAATGTGACTGTCATCTATATGGTATTTAAAAGAATGGTCGGTGCCGTAGGGATTCTATTATCCCTCCACCGAATCTGATATGGTCGACATGTTTCTGCCTATTGGCCCTAAGGGCTCTACGGCATTCATCAGGACCTCAAAAGATAGTTGGCGGGCTGAACTCTTACCAAATTATGGTGGAAGAGTTCCCACTATGTGGGGTGAAGAATCACACTCCACTTAAAGCGGCCTTATTCTAAAGCCTGTAAAAAAAGGGGGAGACAAACATACAATCAAGAAGTAGCATCTAAATACAATATGGAAACCACTGGCAGTCATCCACATGCGTCAACCAGTATCGTGGGTGACTATAAATGCACAGAACGTGTCAATCATAAGTGCACTCAGTAATAAGTATGGAGACTACTACCTCCACAAAGTGCTTACCCTAATAAATGGGACAAGGAGCCCCATAGGAGGGTAAGTGCAGCAGACCCCTTCGGTCGAGCTGTAAATGAGAGGAGAAAAAGAAGACATAGCGCCATATGAAATAATAGCGGAAGAAAATCCAAGTAATCAAACCCAGAGGTACTGCGGTACCTCTTGAGGACGCTGGGTTCATATACCAGCAACACAAACAAGAGCCAAACACTGAATGCCCAATAGTCATACATACACGCATTCACACCCTTACTGTATCGTGATATGGCCACCGCAGTAACACCTATGTGTGCTTGCTTCCCCTCCTCGACGGTAAATGAGTAGAGAAATCTCCGGCTATTTATAGTGCCTACGGCTGACAATAAGCGTTTGAAATAAGCGTGATCGGAATCAGGTGTTTGAAATCATGTCCGGATCCGGTGTCACAACCTGGTGATAGCTATATCCAAGTGTTAGCCAGGGCTGCCTGACGAGCCGATGGCGGCGGTAAGGCCCAATAAGGGGCTGGGAAACCTTGTAGGAATGTCTCAATGGAGCGCATGCGTACCGGTCTTCCGCACAGTCAAGGACTAAACGCATGCGCAGTGCGACCAGCGGAGCAACGCTGCTCATGTTTAGTAGAGCAGCGCTGTACACAAACCTGGACATGACGGGCGAAAGGCAGAGTGTAATACATTTGCACTCTATTAATCAGTGCAATGGGGAAATTAAAAGGTGTAAAAAGGTGTAAAAACGGGTGGTGTAAAGACACACGGGTAATTGATAGACGTGACAAATATCACGTCTAGGTGGAAATGTTCCTATAATAGGGAATATATGACGGAGACCTTATAAATACAGGGAAATATCCCTAAGTGAGGTGCACATGTTATCTTGTCTCAGTAACATGTAATAGCCATCAAAACAGGGGCAGGATGTGTATTCATATAATTCCCTAATACCTAAAGGGTATGTATTGGAAAACAGATACATTCTTAATAATTAAAAATATACCGAGACCGGAGGTAAACCAGCAATGGCCATATAAGAATGCCATATACCATAAGTTGGATGTAAGGCCTTATAAGAATGCCATATATCAATAGATGGATATGAAAATAGGACATCAAATAGATATGGAACATATCAATATAGTATTTCTAAGGTGTTTATTGAGCCATCGCTATCCATGGAATCTCATCATTAGCCCTTTCCTCCAGGATTGAAGGCGATAGACCCATCGAGGTTCTCGGATATGAAGTGGTTTGGTCAGGTCATTTTTACTTTTTCGCATCACTTCTAACACCACCCATTTCAAATCAGTATCTTTGTGATTTTGTTCTAAGAAGTGTCTTGTCAGTTTTGTATTCGTTTTTTTACATCGTATAGTACTGCGATGTTCGCTGATGCGTATCTTAATTTTCCGTGTGGTCATGCCCACGTACATCAGACTGCAGGGGCATGTGAGAAGATACACCACATTTTCTGTATTGCAGTTGCTGAAACTGCTCAGTTTCCAAGGGTGTATAGTTCCTATATTTACTTCTTTCGTTGTCATCGTTAAAGGGCAAGCTACACAGCCTCCGCATGAATAGTGCCCAATCGGTCTTTGGGTGTTCCAGAGAGTCATTTGGTCCTCCCTATCTCCTGTATGATCTTTAGCATGTACTAGCTCATCTCGCAGGTTCTTGCTTATCTTATATGCGAAAAGTGGTGGTTCCCAATGTTTATCAGCACCATCCAAAATATGCCAATTTCTCTTTATGATTTTCTGTACAATGTTAGAGGTTGGGGTGTACGTGGTCACACACACTATTCTGTCAGTTCTCTCCTTCTCAATGTTTTCTAACAGTGCTTCGCGGTTGTTGTTCTTGGCTCGTTTTTTGGCCTTTCTTATCAATTTCTTGGGATAGTGTCGATCCAGTAGTTTGTTCTCTAGTTCATTAGCTTGCTCATTGAAGTTCTCAGTCTCTGAACAATTTCTGCGCACCCTGAGAAATTGGCCCACCGGTAGGTTATTGCGAAGAGCTTTTGGGTGGAAACTTTCGTATAGCAAAAGGCTGTTCTTATCTGTTGGTTTACTATGTACCTTTGTACTGATTCCGTCTGCGGTCATGCTAATGTCGAGATCCAAGAACACTGCATGATCTTTACTGATTACATGGGTAAATCTAAGGTGTTGGTCTTTACTGTTGACCCATTCCACAAAACGTCTGGCTGTATCTTCGTCCCCACGCCAAACAATGAAAACATCATCGATATAACGCTTCCATATTCTCAGTTGTTCAGAGAATGGGTTGTTTTCATGGAATATGTGATCCTCCTCAAACTGGTGTATGTATAGGCATGCCAAGCTAGGGGCAAAAGTACTGCCCATTGATGTACCAGTGATCTGATGATATAAAGTTCCTTCAAAGTCGAAAAAGTTTTCGGTCAACGCCACCTCAGCACACTCCATAATAAAGTGTTGCGGAGTCAGGAAGTTCCAATCAGTATTTAGCAAAATGTGTTCCACGACCTCCAGTGTACGTCTTTGAGGAATGCTTGTGTATAATGCCTCTATATCCAAAATAATAAAGAGGTCTTCTATGTTGTTAATGTCCAGGTCCCTCAGAAGGCAGAGTACATCCTTAGTGTCTCGGAGATACGATGGTGACTTCTGGACAATCGGTTTGAGAAACCAGTCACAGAACTGGGACAAGGGTTTAAGTATTGACCCAATACCAGAGACAATGGGCCTCCCTGGTGGTGGCATTTTCTCCTTATGAATCTTGGGGAGGCTATAGAACCTCGGCGTTCTGGGGTCCTTGTTGAGCAGAAAATCTGCCTTTTGTTTCGTGATCCAGTCATTGCACAATGCCGCATTTACCATTCTTTTGATCTTTGTTGTAAGGCGTGGTGTTGGATCCACCAAGTGTCTTTCATAGCTGGCTGTATCTCCCAGCAGGCGGTTACATTCCTCTCGGTACATAGACTTATTCATGAGGACAATAGCGCCCCCTTTGTCAGCTGGTTTGATCGTGAGTTCGGAGTTGTTCTTTAATTTCTCTAATGCTAAACGTTCCCGTCTGGTAAGGTTTTGAAATCCCTTCACCTGTCTGAAATTGATACTCTCTACCTCCTTAAGTACCACCTGCTCAAAAGACATGATGTGGCAGGGGATGGTCTGTGTCGGAGGCATAAAGGTAGATTTCTTTTTCAGGCCTGTATGATTCTTCTCGCTTTGTTCTTCACTGTCTTCCCCGAAGAAATTGCGGAGTTTGATTTTCCTGAAGAACTGGGCCAGTTCTGTATTGAGTATGAAGTGGTCATTCATTGGTGTTGGAACAAACCCTAGGTCTTTCGAGAGTACCGATTCTTCATCAGCAGAGAGAATATAGTCACTGAGGTTAACAATATTCGTCATTCTTTGCTTGTCGATGGGCCGTCCCCTCTCCCTCTGCTCCGTGTCCCCATTGCCACCGAGGTTTGGTCTTCCCATTGTACCCTCGTATTTTGTCTTTTTTGTCTTCCTTTTCCCCTTCCCCGGCCTCTGTATAAAAAAGGCTGCAGGCCTTGGGGAAAGCCGAATCCTGGTGGGTAATATGGTTGTTGCCAGAACCCAAATTGGGGCATTGGTGGGTGCATCATTTGTTGTGGATAGGTCTGCTGTCGTCTCCCTTGATAGCTGTCAGTGCTCTCACCACTGCTGCTGCCACTTGTACTTCTCTCCTCCCCGGAGCTGAAGGTCCAATTCTGCGGGGTTGCTCTAAACCGTGGTTGTTTCCTCCCTTGTTGTTGTTGTTGTGGCGGTTTTTCGTAATATTCATCAGTGGTATATGGGTATACGATCTCACATTTGAACTTCTGTACGTCCTTCTTAAGTTTAGTTAGTTTAGACTGGGTAAGGTATTCCTGATAATCAGAATGGTCCTTATTAATTTCCTCCAGTTTCTTTTTGTATACTGTTATATGAATCATAGTTTTCAGCCTACTTTCGCTTTGTTGAATCTCCACCAGAAGTGCGTCAGCCAGTTCTCTCGCTGTATTTATAATTAAAACTAGCCAGTCCTTCGTGCACTTCCACGCTATTCTTGACCAGTTTGTGCGGAATTCCTTGCTATTCAGAAATAATCTAGGTTCGTTTGTAACTATAAGGCCCCTAGGTGCACTGTTTTTTCTCAGATATTCTGTCATGAAGGCTCCATGTAGAGCTGTACGAATTTGCTCCTTCTTTTTAGACGTTAGGGCTGCACATTCGTCTGTGTTCTGAACTGTTTGTGCCACTACAGCCTCCGCTAGTAGTGATGGTGTTCTAAGTATCTCTGCATAATTCTCCTCACTGAATGCTAGTTCAGTATCCATTTCAGATGGATACAGTCCACACCACCACTGGTAGGTATGTATATCACTGAACGTGTATCTCTTATTTTAAAGATACACCTGGTTATAAATACAGGCTAGTTCAGTTTAGGACCCACTGTTGGGTGGAAATATACCCCAAAATTGTTCCCACAGCTGTCTGCTGTACACAAACTTGTAACCACAAAGCCCAGAAAGGATCTGGGGAAAAGGAACCAGAGGCACGGGGTACTAGGAGCCGGCAGCCTCCGTCATAAACTAATAATCACAAATGGGGCCGCTCCCAGCTAGATGTTTCTAGATGCTACAGTGTTATATAATGTGAGTGAAGACATCTCACAAAAAGTGAAGGACTGGTCTCACACACCACCTGGTGTCATGCTTCATCATAGACCAGTCCTCGCCCTCTAAAAACTTGGTTTGATAGAGGGTGGGCATACACCTGACGACAGGGATGCACTTCTAAACTAAGTGGGGGCCCATATAAACAACAAGTGAATTAAAAGGCCATTATAGATGCCAAATTAATTTAAATGTGACTGTCATCTATATGGTATTTAAAAGAATGGTCGGTGCCGTAGGGATTCTATTATCCCTCCACCGAATCTGATATGGTCGACATGTTTCTTCCTATCGGCCCTAAGGGCTCTACGGCATTCGTCAGGACCTCAAAAGATAGTTGGCGGGCTGAACTCTTACCAAATTATGGTGGAAGAGTTCCCACTATGTGGGGTGAAGAATCACACTCCACTTAAAGCGGCCTTATTCTAAAGCCTGTAAAAAAAGGGGGAGACAAACATACAATCAAAAAGTAGCATCTAAATACAATATGGAAACCACTGGCAGTCATCCACATGCGTCAACCAGTATCGTGGGTGACTATAAGTGCACAGAACGTGTCAATCATAAGTGCACTCAGTAATAAGTATGGAGACTACTACCTCCACAAAGTGCTTACCCTAATAAATGGGACAAGGAGCCCCATAGGAAGGTAAGTGCAGCAGACCCCTTCGGTCGAGCTGTAAATGAAAGAGGAGAAAAAGAAGACATAGCGCCATATGAAATAATAGCGGAAGAAAATCCAAGTAATCAAACCCAGAGGTACTGCGGTACCTCTTGAGGACGCTGTGTTCATATACCAGCAACACAAACAAGAGCCAAACACTGAATGCCCAATAGTCATACATACACGTATTCACACCCTTACTGTATCGTGATATGGCCACCGCAGTAACACCTATGTGTGCTTGCTTCCCCTCCTCGACGGTAAATGAGTAGAGAAATCTCCGGCTATTTATAGTGCCTACGGCTGACAATAAGCGTTTGAAATAAGCGTGATCGGAATCAGGTGTTTGAAATCATGTCCGGATCCGGTGTCACAACCTGGTGATAGCTATATCCAAGTGTTAGCCAGGGCTGCCTGTCGAGCCGATGGCGGCGGTAAGGCCCAATAAGGGGCTGGGAAACCTTGTAGGAATGTCTCAATGGAGCGCATGCATACCGGTCTTCCGCACAGTCAAGGACTAAACGCATGCGCAGTGCGACCAGCGGAGCAACGCTGCTCATGTTTACTAGAGCAGCGCTGTACACAAACCTGGACATGACAGGCGAGAGGCAGAGTGTAATACATTTGCACTCCACCATAATTTGGTAAGAGTTCAGCCCGCCAACTATCTTTTGAGGTCCTGATGAATGTCATCTCTACAGATGCCTCAGTTTCTTGTAAGTCTGCCCCATTGTCTTTAAGTTAAGCCTGACTGCTCTGTACCAAGCTATCAGAGGGATGACCACAGGTTAATTTAGGGTTCATGTGTACCTCAACCTGACAAGAATTGTGTATGCTGCTTGATCAGGGCTCACACCCCAGTCAACCAACAACCCAATTTCTTACAGTGACCAAGTGGGATTCACTTGAGGAAGAGAGACGATAATATTGTCAAGAAATTAATGAATGATCCTAATCCAATCCTGCAAAAGAAAAAGTGGTCTATCAGGCCTTCCCTAGAAGCAGAGGAGTTCTGGGCCAGATTTACTAACAAGTGGCACAGTAAGCAAAGTTGGTGCGCTGTATTGCACCACCTCGAGAGAGAAGAACTGCATCAAATCTCTCAAAGAAAGGGTGCAGTTCTGCTGCCTCCTCACACTGTGGCACATTGTGCTGCCTAGCTCCAACGCAGATGCCCTTGCGCCATAGTGCAAGGGTGCCCGAGCTGTGGTCCAGATAGTTTTTGTGCTGGTAGGGGTATCTTCCTACACAAAAAGTATCCTTTGATTCTATTTCCTCTTTGTAGCTCACATGGTTCAATGGTTAGTAAACAAAGCCCCATATGTTATGCCATACAATGGCAGACCCTTAGCAAAGGTTAACCGATCACCTTTCAGTTGCTGCCTGCTATACTCTGGTGTTAAACTTGTACTAATTATGTTTTTTGCAGTTTATTGAACTAGATTTGAAGTTGCCTTCCCAAGGAGCACTACCAACTACTCCAATAAAACGTGCACAGATAAAATACAAGTTAAAAAAGCAAGAATGAGAACAGAAGGCAATAAAATATTATCACCGCTAAGAGAACAGTCGATGAAAAGAAACCATAAACAAATAAACATCTTACATTTCCTTCCCCAAAAGCTCCTAAAATAGTTATAAATTCGAGTAGCATCAGTTGTAGTTGGCAGGATAAAAGCTGGAGAAGCTGGTTTAAATGAGGAGTCTTTTCCCTCATGGCCATCCATTTCAGGTGGTGGAGATGAGCGACTTGAAGAGTGGAGTGGTGAGAAGACCATTACATAGCGCCTGTGCGCCACCATTGCACAGTGGAGAGGTTCTTTCCTGAGAGTTTAAGCCTTCACTGCAACCCACACAAGATCCTAAAGAAACAGTAGGTGATCGTGTTAAAGTGAACTGTGCAGTATGTGTTCAATTCGTTTTAGTAACTATGGTTGCAGCTTTTTGCAGCCCTGTTGTGTTTTTATGTTGGAGAAGACTGAGCTTTATTAGAGCCTCATGAACTGGTTTCTTAGCTTGATACACGTTTGAGAGTTTGTAAAACTCACAGGTTCTTTTGGAGAATTAAAGGGGCACATGCATCAAGCTAATTACCGGTCGCAAACGGGCCAATTTGCAGAATCTGCCCCTTTGCGACCAGTAATTAGCCTTTTGGGATGTATCAAGCCCAAAGTCATTTGCAAAATAGGTAATCGCAAAATTTGCGATTACCTATTTTGCGAATGCACTTAAGGAATAGCAATTTGCGATTCTCTAAATGCATTGCAAAAAGCATTCTCAGAATGCGACTTTGCATTAAGGAATCGCAAATTACCATCTGCTTCAAGTTGATGGTAATTTGCAATTCCTTAGAAAAATGCACAAAACTGCATTTTTCTAAGTGCCATGTGGCGCGCACACATGCCCTTGGGGCATGTGTGTGCGCCACATGTGCACACATGCCAATTTTGGGGGTGCATCAGGGTGGTCTTTTGGCCCCCTAGCACCCTCGAAATTGCATGTGCAATTTGCGATTTCCTATTTGGTAATTTGCGATTCGCTAATAGGGAATGTGTAGGAATCGCAATTTATTTAGTCATTCCTACATGCATAAGGAATTGCGATTCCTAAATAGCGATTCTTTAAAAATTGCTATTAAGGAATCGCAATTCCTTATGTTGATGCATGTCCTCTATGTTCCTGGTCTGAAGTAGTGATATCTGTGTTAATTAGCTCAGGTAGGGAATTTATTGTGCCAAGGGCTCTTGCAGACACCTTAGTCAGTCCTGGCTCAAATCCGGGAGGTAACACAAGCCCCTGCAGGGGAAGAGCGCTAAACCTTCAAGGGCCACCAAACCCTTCAGGAGGCCCCCATTCCAGTAGCGTAACATTAGCCCCCATGGTGCAGTGGGGCACTGAGCTCTAGGGGGCCACCTCCGGCACTCTGCACGGGCAGCGGGCCCATGACCTTAGAGCTCCTGACTGAGTCTGGGAGGTTGGAGGGGGGTATACGGGGGACTATCCATGTACTTTGCAGGGGGGGCCCCTCAGGTTCCGTTGTGCCACTGCCCCATTCAGCCCAAAGCCAATAAATGTCTGTGAGATATGGGGGATTAAGGGGGCCCTCCTCACATTCAGCGGCGGGGGGCATTAGTTTGCGCTATGCCACTGCCTCAAATCATATTGCTTCCATGGGAAGGGATTGCTGCAATCTCGAAAATAGATTTTAATATTTTCTCTCTGTCCTGTTTAAATAGGACACCATGTTGTGCGGTATACTTTTCAGTCCGCATAAAAATGTAGGAGGAACTTTACCCTCATTCATCTTTAGCTGGTGCTTAAGATGGCGTTTCCCAGAGGCATTGTAAACCTATGAACCCCAACTTCATCAGCTACGGCTTTGCACTGTAAATGCTGCATATGAAGCCAATGAACCTTTCTGGGCTATTGATGCCCACAGGCAGTTGTAGCTTTTTAATCTTTAAATTTGGGTGGGGCCAACTGACCATGCAAGGTGTACCTTTTTTGTGTTTGGAAACAACATTACTTTACTTTTATTTGCATTTATTCTCAGGAAATGATGATCTGAATAATACTTGTAAAACTTGTAGTCCCCGTTGTAAACCGATGGACAGTACTTAATTTGTAAAAGAATTAGTGTTTGGGCCTAAGGCTCTGTTGAGAAGCCTGTGGCCGACCCTATTGAATGTCGGGGCTGGTGAATACCAAGGCCCCGTAGTCTTGAGTCCAACTCATGCCTTTTTAATCCACCACCAGACATTCCTTCCCCCTTTGGCTCACTCTTGCAGGTTCTTTTTCATCCCTGCTTTTTTTGGTCTCTCTCTTCCTCCTTCTTATCCCCTTTTGTGCTTTTTCTCTCTTGCTCTGGATCATTAATGAGAGCCGGTGGGTCCCACCTGCAACCACAGGCTCAAATTAAGCATTGCTGATGGGAGCGTGAACTTAGAAGATGACATCATCTACTTAAAGGAAGGTGTAAATCTAGGTGCGCTCAGTATCTAAATCTCTTCTCGTAGTCCCCCGGGTCAAGAAGTCTAGGATGGGGGGGGGAAGCCTTTTCACATCTTGCACCTCGGCATTGGAATGAGCTTCCCATCACGCTGAGACAATGCCCAGGCCATCTTCAATTCAGAAGACTCCTTAAAACAGTCCTGTTCTAATTTGGTTGCCCATAGCTCTCTTGCATGCTCTGCAGCGCAGAGATACCCCTTCGGGGGTGATTCAGGCGCTATATTAGTCTTTATTATTATTATTATAAAGCTTATAACTACCTCCAGCTGAGGGAAACATGTTTACTTGCTAAAGTGTGGGTGTAAAGTCATGAAGATATAACATAAATAGTAGGTGGACCAATATGCATCTTCGCTTGAGGTCATTTTTGTCTACATTTGAGTACTCCAGCCCCTGGATTTTGCAACAGGTGTCAACAAGGAGGGCTAGGAGTATCTTGAGAAGGCTATCGGGGATGTTGAAAGTGATCAATTTGTGCCATGGTAAGGTGAGGTCAACCTTGTCCAAGGCAGTGGAGAAGTTAGGGATGCTGCCTAAATTACTTGATGTTTTAGTAGGTCGTAGTTTCGATGGTTAGGTTTAAGATTGTGATGTTAGGTATGTATTTTATTGCATTGCTATAGCGTAAACATAGCTAAAAGACTGTGGAACGTTGAACTTGGTCAAAGGCAAGTTTGAAGTCAACGAATAACAAAGGAGCGGGTGCTGTGTTGTGGGGGTTAATGCATTGTGATGTAATGTTCTTTAAAGAGGTGAGTCTTCAAGACTTGTCCTCTTTCCTAAATCAAGTAAAAAATTAGGAGTTTTTTTAGAAGCCGGCTTGCTCCTTTGGTAAGATTCTGTTGTCAGATGCCCAGTTTTGTAAGAGCTCCAGAATGCATTGAGTGAGTATTTTTCTAGAGTCATCAAGGTGGGCAAATTTAGAGGACCATCTCTAGCTCACTTCTTGAAGAATGAAAGGAGCCAGCGGCGTAACGAAACTTGAGGGGGCCCCCTGCAAAGTACATAGAGGGGGGCCCCCATGCTACGGATCCTGTCAGGATCTCTCAGGCCAGGGGCCCACCGCCCATGCACAGTGCCGGGGGGTACCCTGGAGCTTGGGGCCCCTCCGCACTGCAGGGGCTATTGGTACTGTGGCTCTAACATTGGGTCCCTTTGTCAGGGAGGATATAGGAATTTCATTCAGGACCGCCACTGCGGAAAGTCTGTAAAGTTTGATGTATTTTACCATATCAGATTGAGTTTAGGAGGTTGTTACTAAGGGACTTGTATGGTGAAGCTAGACGAAGTCTACCTAACCTGTAGACATTAGGAACACACAGTTGAGCAACATTAACTCACCAGGTTTTCTTTGGAATCTCGACCTAGGGGCAGATTTTCAAAAAAAGCCTGCAACCCAGCGCAGCACCCAAAGAGGCTGCGCTGCGTTGTGTGAGAGGGGCGAGAGAGCAGGAGAATGATATATCTACAGAGATATGGCTCTCTCCTCCCCTTTCCATATCGCCGTCACTGATTACAGCTGCCGTGCGACACACACACACCTTAGCGCCATAGCGCTAGGGTGCATGCCGGAGTCTAGCATAGGTTTTGCACAGGAAGGGTGACCTTCCTGTACAAAATGCTTTGCCTAGACAAGTTTCAACGCTTTTCCCACTTAGTTTGTGTGCTGTACAGTGCAGCACGCATGCAAAGTCGGAAAAGAAAGGAGAAATCAAAACATTTCTACTGTTGGCGCCTCCTTTGAAGTGGCGTTAACTTTTGGCGCTAAACCCTGTCTACAATTGTTTGTAGATAGGGTTTTGCATCAAAAGGCATGAGTATCAGCATGGGAACGCCCATCTACCACCCATGTAATGCCTCCTTGGCGCAAAGTAACGCAAAGCAGTGCTTAGAGCTGATTTCCGTTACTTTCAGGATACTTTCCAATGCAAAACAAGTTTTGCGCTGGAAAGTAAATAGGTAAAAAAACATTTTGTGCCGGTTAGCATCACTTTTGTGATGCTAACCCAGCGCAAAATGTTTGAAAATCTACCCCTTAATGTCTACTATTGTGTGAGAGCTGGTGAGGTTTCCAGTAATGTGCAGGGATCTTTATGCTTTTTGCTTAGGCCTACTTATTTTAGAGCACACCACAGCTTGTTAGGTCTCGCCTGAGCCAGCGCTTGCGCTGCACTCGGCGAGAGATTTAGTAAATGGGTTTTGAAAGTGCTAACCCAGTGGCTTTTGCTGGCCTCCAGCTTGCGTTCACGATGGCGTGCACGCGCACAGCTGCCATCCATTCCTCGCATCGCTGAGGCGCCATCTGGCTTTCCTCCCCCTCCCTCACTCGCTCCTCCCCCTCCCTCACCAGAGAGCGCGTCTCGCGGCCGCGCGTCTTTTTTTTTTTTACTTTTAGCGCGAGGCGCGCGCGCTTCTCGGTCTCCCTTGTTTCTTCTTTTGTACCAACCAATTTCTGTTAGTGGCTTTCCTCCCCCTCCCTCACCCGCTCCTCCCCCTCCCTCACCAGAGAGCGCGTCTCGCGGCCGCGCGTCTTTTTTTTTACTTTTAGCGCGAGGCGCGCGCGCTTTTCGGTCTCCCTTGTTGTTTCTTCTTTTGTACCAACCAATTTCTGTTAGTGCCCATATATAATCCAAATCGAACATTATCAATTAAAAGCTGCACCTTCAGTCACTGAAAACCAGGTCGGATTGTCAGATCACACCAACTAAAAAGTACATTCGCCCTGGGTTACCAAAAGTTAAGAAAGTCACTTTTTCAATCATGCCACAACTAACCGCTTATTATGGCCGAGCAATTTCCCTACGTGACTAATAAAGGAATTAAGTAACCCTTTATCCCACGAGCAAGGCGGCAACTGAACACTTCCTGTCGGTTGGGGCTTTAATCAGACCATATTGCACCTTGATTCTCCCTCCTAGCAGGCCACCGCTCCACCCACAGAACAATGTACTGCTTCCGGGCGCTTTCAAGCGAGCAAGCAGCACATATGTGCATTTTCTACAGTCAATATATATTAACTGGCTACCGGGTCTAAGTAACAATTGACTGATACTTAATTGGTCAATATAAATTCTGCTGCGGCATCTTATTTGAAGAATGCTTCGTCGGAACCTAGCTACCGCGTTACCACAAATTATTAAACCAGTGCACTAAAACGTATTGAGCATTTAACATCAATAAGAAAAAAAATCATTATTAAGGTGCCCCCTACAGTACTAAATCGAAAATTACTTGTTGTCACTCTTACCCTATAATAGGAGCATTGTGATGTTTTGGTTTTATTCAATTTTAGACCTTTTGATTGTTTGAAACATACAAAGAATCATTCCATGGGTTTGCTTAATAGGATTTTTTTCAATTCAACGTGACATTTGAAGCGTCACTGGTCATTGCTGAACGTTCTTAAATAACATTTGATCCCGATTAATCATTATTTTCACTGTCCAACAGGTCAATTTGAGATTTTTTTGTACAGTGCAGTACTCTAGAATTTGACACTTTTCTCTCTAGAGCGCAGCGCTCTGCCCACGTGCCCTCTTAAGAGACTAGCTTTTGGGGGTGGATGGTGGGGCGGGATGATCAACATCTGCCCTGCAATTAAAACGCATGTATTTTGCAGTGGCTCCGTCATCACGCGCGCCAGACCTCCAGGGCACGCTGCTTCCCAGCCTGACGTATGTTGACATTTCGAAAGTGGCCGAGGTCGCGCTGACTCCCAGGGCTTAGTTTATGGCCGCCCCGCCCTGAGGTAATACTTGCTGTGCTCTCGTCTGAGCCATAAAAGCCCCTTAGCACAGTAGGGTTGTGCCAGGGGACACATTTGTTTACTTTGCGAGTGCATTTAATGTGGAGAATGCTCACTTAACTGGAATCGGCATGGGAATAGAGAACGCGCATTAGTAAGGTCAGCGGCTTGTCTTAATGCACTGTGTAAAACACACATTAAAGAACACACGTAATCGCCTGTTCCGGGGAAGGGCGTGATTGTGGGTTTACCATGACGGTTATGAAGAGACAGCTTTCTATATACATGCACAACAATGCTGAGTAAAGCAAAGCACCGGCCACATGTACCCCGCCGAGCAACCACGTGACAAGTATGTGCAGAGAAATGAGAATGTGCACAGCTGTACATTTATGCGTCATCATGCAGCACTGAACGCTCACTTTAAATGTTGCCTTTCTCTCTAGCTTGTAAACACATCACATGGCGCCTTCACAATTAGCCAAATAATATTTGCCATACGTTTGTGTAGATTTTTCTATACCATGATGCTATTCCGGATGCTGCCCGAAATTCCTTTTCATAGGAAAACGTAACGAGCATTGGCATAGCCAATAGGTCTCGCCTTTGGGACCTTATAAGTGTTTAGCCATGCAACAGTTGATGTTGTTGCACCAAGGATATTGTGCTGCATAACTAAATACTTATAAGGTCCCAAAAGCGAGACCTATTGGCTATGCCAATGCTTGGTTTTTTTTTAGCCACCAATCAACACAAATGACGTGAAACCTTTGCAGTATATTAAAAAGGCATAATAGTGACTTAAGACTGCCACAGAATCTGCTGCGTAGTACCACATGCTTTTCCTTTTCTTGCCGTATAATTTAGTCAACCTGCAACATCATTTGGTCATCTGTTGCCGCATAACTCCAGTCACCCTGGCTTGATATCCAGAATATTGCTATATTTAGCATGTAGTAACTGTGAAAGGTTTTAATGCTAACTCAAGAGCAAGCACAGTTGGAAACTCTTGTAAACAATCTAAACAACACTTTTTGAAGATGGTGTGGAGACCTGAAGGGGAATTAGCATAACACAAAATGATGGGGCCGCCATGCAGAATGTGGTGAGAACGCCCTAAAACTAAGTATCTCACAGATATTCATAGGGCTTAGGATAAGTCTGGGCACACCCCCACAATGCAGCCAAGCGTCTGCAGGGGCCGGTTTTACGTCCCTGTGGTGGGGACTTCCAGGAAGAGCTGCCTGTCACTGTCCAGAGGCACCCTACACTTATGTAGCTCATGGAAGGCGTACCATCAGGTTACTAGTGCCAGGAAAAAGTACGTTTTGGGTGTAGGTGGGTAATCCCTAATTTTGCTTTAGCCTAAAGAGTTTTTTTTCAGATTAAACCCCTGATTTTGCATGATGAGGTGTTTACATTTTGACAGAAAATGCATTTATATAGGAATTCTAATTACTTTAATATTTTTAATCCATGTTTTACTTCATTGGGCAATGAACATACATACATAAATGTGCCATCCTTCCGAAATCTTCAGGAATTACACCCAATTCTGTGCGTGTCATCTGACATAAGTTTTACTTTGATAACACTTTGTAAATAAATACAAGCGTGCTGCTGCCGAAACGCGTAGATGTCATCACAGTAATCTAATAAATTTCGAGTTAAAAATTATCCCGTGGAGTGCCGCTTTCACAGACCAGTGATTAATGGCAGACATCACGTTTTGCTTTTCAAAATTAACTTTAAAAACCCTGAATCCTAACTGGGAAAGTACCATGTTGTGCCACGGGCGGGCTAAACTGGCCCAAATTGACAAATTCTCAATGCGCACTGGCCCCAGTGCAGTTAACCCGAGCCAGATCAGCTTTTATTTACGTTTGTGTATACGCTCATTTAGTGTGCATTTATGTGTGGGGTTTTATAGCATATGTAACGACCCTTCAGATAACTTTACGATTAAATTGCATAGCTTGGAGCTACAAGGGAAGGATATTTTACATAATGAGCGCTTTGCGTTTCAGCAATGGACAGCTCACAGCAGTATTTCTCATATTGCCTTATTGCATCGAAGAGGGTGCAGCGGCGAGGGGAGGGGGGAGCATTGGTTGGGGGGGTAGAGAGGGGAGGGGGCTGCCTAGAAAGCGAGCAAAGGGGCTTGCACGTTTAGAAAGGGAGGCACCCATCGGCACAGCGAAGCAAGCCAAGGAAGGAACACAGACCTGGAGGGGGAGGCGGGGGCTGCGCTGTGAGGATGGAGCCCTGAGTGTGTGTGCGCGTGAGGATGGGGGACGGAGGGCGGGGGCGCTGTGAGGATGGAGCCGATAGTAGGGGCGCGCTGTGAGGATGGAGCCCCGGGGAAGCGAAATCAATGGGAGTGATTGAAGGAAGTGCGCGCGCTGCGCATTCATCTATTTTTAGAGCAGCCGCCAGAGCAAGAGTGTGCCAGCCCAAGTCGGAATGTATTTACATTTCTGAGTGCTCGTCAAAGTGAGGGGTACGGTGTGCGGAAAACAATGGCACCCATCTCAGTGGAGGGCAGGGTCGGAATGGGACGAAAAATAGGGCCGGGCAATAAAGTCAAAGTGGCCCACGTTAGCGAAGCAGATAGCTAAACAAGCATTGACAAAGCCAACAGGCCTTGCCTATGTGAGATTTATTGGTTTGCTAATGTTTTTTAGCAATGTTGCAAATGACAAAGTAAAAAAGCTGTATGGCACAGCCAGCATTGTTCATGTTATAGCGCTTTTTTGATTTTCAGTTATGCTGCACTGAAGCTAGCGCTGCTGTACAATATGGCTAAAAACATATTGACAAAGCCAATAGATCTCCCACAGACGAGACCTATTGGCTTTGCCAATGCTTGGTATGGAATGCCATATGGTAAGTTGTAAGTATTTATATAGTGTTTACAACAGTTGAAGTGCTAATTTTATAGAATGGATAATCCCATTGCCAAGGTGTTAGTGTGTCCAGATTCAGAAGCATTTTAGGACCTTGTGGCTCCTGTGCCACTGCGCCTGCTGCACCCTTCAAATCATGACCCTAGTGCCTGCAAGATAACTGCACTTGTGATGCTTGTTTAGTAGTAAAATATCGCAATTATGAGTGCTCAGTGGGTTCCCGAAACCTTTTGGCCCCGTGCCGCTGCACCTGCTGCACCATTGAAATCATTATCCTAGTGCCTGCAATGACAAATGAGGAAATCATTTATATCCAGTAATATATGTGTTCCGAAAAAGGCACAGTTGCAGACGGGATACACAACTATTGTGCAGCTAAACATAAACACAAAAGCTTTCATAAAAAATCTCTTTAAACTTATCCAACTCTCCAAAATGAGTTGCCACGGATGTCATAAATAAAGCATATGCGTTACACATCAAAGTGAAAACCAAGCATTGCTAAATTGTGTTACAAGGTGGCTGTCTCTTTCCTGTAAAAAGATATTATCCTGTGCTTGACAGTAAATGGGCCATAAACAGTGTAAATTACCCAAGATCACCATATTTTAGGCCGACACTGAGACTGAATGTGGTTTTGTACTTTGTTCCTAAAAAGGCAGTTTCAAAAATTAAATGGACTCACCAAAGAAGAGGGATTTTTCAAAAAACTTGGAAATGTTTTGTGCAGTTGTAGAATGAGTTACCTTTTGGGTTGACTATGTCTAAAATAAAAAATAAAAAAAGGGGTCGAGCAGGGTCCATGGAGAAAGTACGCTGCATTCCTCTTTCCTATAAATGCTCTCACTTTGAAGTCAGCCAAAAGCAAAATAAACACCAGGCTCCCACAAAACACAACTTGACATTTGACCTCGGTCTTTGAATGCCCAGCAAATGTGACGAGATAGGAACAAGATTTGAAGGCTGTCTATTACAGAAAATGAGTTTGTGGAAGAATACTGTGCACACAGCTTTAGCATGGGGTGGTTCGAACTCAAGCTGCACAGCCTAAAGCAAATAAAGCCAGCAAATGGAAAGCCAGAAAACGTGAGTTACAAACCACAAAGTCAACAGCAAGCCACGGGCGGAATGCATTCCCAGGTCAACTTTCTGAAAGTCCCCAAGATGTCTTTCACATAGCCAGACTGCTACCTAAAAAGTGGCCCACATTTGCAAATCACACCAGTTTTGAACTTGCAAAGACACGCTGTGTGAATATTTTGCAAGATATGGGAGGCTGCATGCTTTTGTGTTTACTGCATGCATTTGTGCTTGCTGTAGGCAATGTCTTTTAATATCAGAGAAATCAACAGTAAAAATCAGCCCAACTGGCCATAAAACGGGCCCACAAACTGCTAAAAAAAACTTGAGACAAGCCCATCAGGCACTGCCAGATTGCCCTAAAGGCCAGTCCGACCCTGGAGGAGACTGCCTCTGTTCTGTGTGTCAGGGCTGCCCACCAGTTCACCCTGCTGAAGAAGGTGTCTATATAAAACAGGGCCTTGTTTGTCTTATTTTGCCACATGGGTTAATCCAGAGCTTTCAGTAAATGAAAAATTGGCGATGGAGTGGGGTTGGGTCCTCTGGAAAGGGTGCATCCAAAGTAGCATAACTATGGATGCTTTCCATGAAGCGTGGCCTGTGCAATTATGGGTGTGACCTAAAACGTGAATGAGAACCCTATGCTTGATAAACCATATTCAGTGCCTGTATATTGCATACAACACCAATACTTAATAAGGGTTTTGTGTCAGCCCGTAGCATATCATTGGTTGGCTTTCTTGTCAATCTTGTGTGCTTGCTCAGTGACATTCCTTTCTTACCTTGTGTTTGTCCCTCTTGTGAAGAAAAATTCTTTACAATACTTTTGATCGAATGAATTGTATCCTCCTTTGGCACACATACAAGTATCTACTTTTTCTTTTACTGTTAGCACTTCATTTGAGTACATGTTTTCTTACTCTACTCCTTTCCTTGTGTGCCGCTTCTCCTTTTGCACCCCCGCACTCTTCATGTTGCTCTCTCATCATCCAGCTCATCTGTTGTTTCCCCCACACAGTGTGTTGATTTCAGGTCAGGAGCGGGTGTGGCTGGGGTCACAGTGAAAATAATCCATGATTAGACCTGCTTGCACCTACCGCATCAAACACACCGTCAGACCATTCCCAGCATCAGTCATAGAATCACACAATTCATAAAGGGACGGGACTGGAGACTGTGGAAGTCTGGGCAGTGGTATCTGAGGAACAATAGACCAATAACCTCTGCAGGGGTGGGAACTTCCTGCGTTCGAGGTTCACATCCTGGTCAAAAGTAGTTGTTTGAGTATTTAGCGGCACTGCACGCGTCTCCTTGCCTGGCAACATTTCGTGGTTGTATTTGGCTCTTCGCTTTCACTCAGTCCTTACACTCCACCTTCTATTTCACCTTTATTGTTTTTCTCCCTTCATTTTCACCCCTTGGATTAGTCTTTGCACTTTGCTTTCAGGGCTTGTTACCTTATCTTGTTTATATTTTGTTTCGCCTATTGTTCGATTGCTGTGTTTGAAACTTCTACTTCGTGGCATCCTTTGGATCAACACTGGTATTCTGGTGGACTTCTCATTACCACCAACAGTGCCCTGGATCAGGGTAGTTACTCCTCTGTTTGTGGGTAAATCCTTTCTGCACCAGCTCATACTTGGCAATTCTTGTGCAATGACCTGATAACTTATACCTTACACAATTAGAACTCCCTCCATTCACTGCCAGAGGTCATGGCCACACAGCTGACCACTTATAGATGTCACATCATGCCGGGTATTCCTGAGAACACAGTACAGCAGCAAGCACTCCTGTGACTTCTCTTCCCCTTCACCATTTCGCAATCTTTCTCTAGTGAGGTATTCAAATTCTCCATACTTTCAAAGAGTCTCAGGGACCCCCATGGATTCTCAGCAGATTCTGCATCTTCAGCCAAATCTTGACACCCCTTGCAAGTCCACTCATCTTTTTTTTAAAGACCACCCCCTTTTCCCCCATTTCTCCCCATTAATTCCTTCTCACCAGGACATGTTGGCAGCATTTTCTCACTTCCCAATGAACTCTGGTCGCCTCCACTTGTTGGCAGCATTTTCTTGCTTTCCACATGGCTGCTATGTTGCTAGCTGTCCTGTCTATTTTTTTAAACTTTTTAGGTGGTACGAATGTTGCAGTTTGCTACTGGGATGCCACATTGTATAAATGCACTTTTGTGCAACTTTTATTTTTTGTATTTACCACTTCCAAGATGAGGTCCAATATCTTGGAATGGTAAATTAAGAAAAAGAAATAAAACAGCTGCAGTGTCAAGACATAACAAAGCACTCGATTGGTGATGCAGGCGCACACATAAATGACACCACGTTGGAGTCGCCATAATGTGACAATGCCTGCGCACATTTACATCATAGGGCTTTTCTTTGTCAATGCTCTTCAGCATCCGCAGTAACAATTTTTGTTGCCAATGCTCAACAGTATAGGCAAAATCATTTGCACAGCCAGAGAGCAAGACTGTTTAGCTTGGCCACTGCTTGTTTGTTAGTGCATTCAGACGCATCGCAGAATAGCGACCTAAATTGGCAGAATTGTTTGTGCCAATAAAACATGTCGGCCACCCATGATTTTGTTTTTAATCGGGTGCCAGGGTCTGGATTATTAAAATGTTTAACAGTTCTCTGTACACATTTTTAACCGTGGGGTCAAGTAATCATATGAGTGTAGTTTAGCACTCCAGCAGGGTGATATTCTTGAATACTTTGCATGTCTCCCTCCCCCCGTGTGTGATAGTTTTTGGGTGTTGAATTTTCTGTAAGTAAAGAAGACTCAGTTATAATGAAAGCAAAGCCGATTGGGATTGCAATCTGTTGGACCTGACATCCTTGGCATGGTTTTTCCCCAACTCTTTTGCCTTTCATCTTCCTGTTTTTGCTTACTTCGTTTTTGCTGGCCTTACGATTCTCCACACTTTACCACTGCTAACCAGTGCTAAAGTGCTTGTGCTCTCTGCTTTAAACATGTTAACATTGGCTTACACCCAGTTGGTACATTTAATTTACTTGTAAGTCCCTATCAAAGTGGTACTGCATGTGCCTTCGGCATGATGATTAGATGCTACTAGTGGGCCTGCAGCACTCATTGTGCCACCCACTTAAGTAGCCTATTAAACATGTCTCAGGCCTGCCATTGCAGCCTGTGTGTGCAGTTTTAAACCGCCATTTCGATCTCGCAAAATAAACCTTTTTCCAGGTCGAGACCTTCCTTTTTAAATACATACAAGTCAGCCCCAGGGCAGGAACTAAATAGTCAATAAACAATGTGGACGTACCCAGTACCTGGATAAATACCACTGGGAACTCACAGTGCAGAGGAACCTTCAGGTTCTTTAAAAGACCCCTCACACACCAACCTAGAGCAGCCAGGACCCACGGAGCCTATCTTAGGTGCACAGAGGGCACACCGCCTCCCACTAGTGTTGGGAACGCCGGTCCCCCCCTCCCGGGCCCGATCAGCTGTCTCCATTGAAACCGAGTGTTTCTATGTCTAAGTCGCAACCTGCGACCATCGTTTTTTCCTCCCCACCTTAGCGCGTGGGTTGTGATTATTTATTGACACGTGGCCTGATTTTTGCCACTCACTTTGTATTTCACAGTCTTCACCTCTGGTCCTGAAGAAAGCCCCTCCATATTTACTTCTGGGGCTGAAACATGTAGACCATTTTATTGACAACAGAGACTAATTACCCTCATATGGTTGTCTATTCTTCGTTTTTACTCATACCCCGGGCCGCCATTATTAAATAAAAAAACTTTTTTGAACACCCAGGCAAGGATTCCCGGAGGTATTCTTAATTTAGCACTACACCATCACACCTTTATACCACACCAGTTCCGCTGTAATCAGGCGTTGTAGCACAACCGGGCGGCACTCGGCCGCCTGGTTGGGACCCCGATGATGAAGCATGACACCAACTAGGTTGGTGTGTGAGGGGTCTTTTAAAGAACCTGAAGGTTCCTCTGCACTGTGAGTTCCCAGTGGTATTTATCCAGGTACTGGGTACGTCCACATTGTTTATTGACTATATTCTGGGGAGACGGACGTAACCCTCTCTAACTCCTTGCTCTCACCATTGTTGTCAATACAGGAACTAAATAGCCCACAGGGCAGGGTGCAGTGTCTTTAAAAAGTTGGACATGTACTTTTAAGCTTTACATGTCCTGGTAGTGAAAAACTCCTAAATATGTTTTTCATTACTGTAAGGCCTACCTCTCCTCTAGGATAGCATTGGGTCCCTTATTACATTTAATAAATGGTAACTTTCAATTGGGAGCGTATAGAAATGTCAAGTTGGGGGTCAAAAGAATTGCAATTTAAAACCCTCTTTAATGGTCAAATCGAATTTTAAGTCACTATTCTGAAAATGGCACTTTAAAAAGTTTCATTTTGTTGTCCTAACCATTTGATGTCTGCAGTCTATACCCTGACTCACATGACTAAATGTAGCTGGCAGTTGGTCTTTGTGTATTGCTCCCAGACAGTGAGACAAAGGAGGAACAGGTTTTGGCAGGATGGGCCATCTCTGACCTGATGAGGTGAAGGAGTGGTCACCTGCCACACTTAATCAAAACAAAGAAGGAGGGACTGGGGCTTTTTGCGAGGTCCAGCACACGGGCCCCACCAGTGATGTTAGATTACAGAGTGTGCTATTCCTGAGTGAGGGGCTAGGTCTGGTAGAGGGTGGGGAGTGCTCCTTTTAGGAGCAAGGGCCCTCACACACCAGAGGGGTGTCATGCTTCATCATCGGGCAGCTCCTCATTGGGCCGGCGCTGCAATGCCCAACGGACCCTTCGAGGGGGCTCGTTACTGGAGGTCTTTCCTTTTTTGTCGATGTATGTTGGCATGGACGGGTGGTGTGGAGTGAGTAGAATGGGTGAGTGAAATGTGTGTTAAGATTGGCTAAAGCGATCCAGACATGAAATAAAGTTTTTTAATACTCTGGTCCCTTTGTCAAGGTTAAAAACGTGATTTGAGCATAAAATAGTTTTAATGATCTATTTAGCTACAAAAGTAGTTGTCAAAAGAATTTTAATTTAAAACTCTCTTTAATGGTAAAATTGGATTTTAAGTCACAATTCCGAAAATGGCACTTTAAAAAGTTGCTTTTTATTGTCCTAACTATTTGATGTCTGCAGCCTATACCCTGACTCACATGACTAAATGTAACTGGCAGTTGGTCTTTGTGTATTGCTCCTAGACAGTGAGACAAAGGGGGAACAGGTGTTGGCAGTATGGGCCATCTCTGACCTAATGAGGTGGAGGAGCTGTTACCTGCCACACTTACACATCAAAAAGACTCTACCTGCGCACACTCACGAAGGGTTTGACACTAGTCTTTTGTGACCACAGACAAGCAGGGGCAGAGGCAGGAAATTCCAGACACCTCTGAGTAGTGGAAACCTCCGGAACCTTCTCCTGTTTCAAAGTGGGCACCAGGTATACATATTGGACCCTCAGACCAAACTCTTCGGTATACCTCTACACCTGTGAAAGGCTCAGAAGGACTACTGTGCTGCTCTGCAAGAAGGACTGTTGCTCTGTTGCTCTACCCCGAGAAGAACTGGACTTGTATCTTGACCCCAGGACCACCAGAGTGACTCCAAGGGCTAGATGGCTGTCCTCCTGATCAGAGCCTCGGGGGGAGGTGGGCTCCAAACACCTTGAACCCAGCTTTCTGTTTGCTGTGATACCTCCCCCCAAATTGGTGCCACCTCAGTTCTGGACCTTTGGAAGTGAGTCTGAAGGTGCTCTGGCAGCCCTACTGTGGTCCTGTGAGCAGAATTGACGCAGCGTAATGAATCTTCTTGCAGCCTCATCGGAACTGCTGCTGCACGATGCATCCCCGATGCAGAACTTTTCATCGTAGCCCTACAGCGGCCTCGAAACTGCCGCTGTGCAAGGTATCCTTGACGCAGTGCTTCGCATTGCAAGCCCATCGTTGATGGCATCCTCAATGACGAAGGACTCCACATTGCAGCTTCCTAGTAACCGCCGCTGTGTGACGCATTAATGACCTGGGATCTCACAACGCTCCACAAACCAGGATTTAAGGTACTTTGTTCAGTGGGCCTAACTTGGTCCCTGTGTCTGGCCCGTGCTCCATCGTGGTCGGCCTGAACTTTTGACTTTGTCCCGATCCGGCAGGACTAGATAACCACAGTTGGCACTTTATGCTTCTAAACGCTGGTTTCACTTAAAGCTTTAAAACTGCATATCTCCAGTTATTTTGATTGGATTTTTGGCATTTTGGTCTCAAATAATTTACATTTTACTCTATTTTTAAATTAGTATGGAATTGTTCTTGTATTGTGTTTGCACTTTATAACTGTTTGAAGTGCTGCATAAATACGTAACACATTGCCTCTAACTTAAGCCTGACTGCTTTTGTGTCAAGCTACCAGAGGGTTAAGCACACAATTTGGGGTTTGCCTGTGTTTCACCCTGACAAGGATTGTGGTGGCTGCTTGAGTAGAGTTTCACCCTCTTCAACCAGAAGCCCAATTTCCTACAGTGGTGTTTAGTAGTGAGATTTGGACTTGTTTGTGCAGTGTCATACAGTGATTTTGTGTTACACTAAAAATCCCAAATAAATCTGATAATTCAGGTTTTTTATATTGTCTGTGCTTGCCTGTTTGGCTTTTTCAAAAGCCACTCTTATTCTACCTCACTGTCTGTGCCTGTGACTACACCTGCAAGGATGGAATTTGAGTTTGCCAACCTGGATAACTACACTGTGGTTGAGCTCAAGCAGTTTTGCAAGGAAAGGGGACTTTCAACCAGAAACGGCACCAAAACATTGGAGCTACAGAAAGCTCTGAGTGCTTGGTCAGAGGTGCACCACTTGCTGACCGCAATAGATGACCAGGATGGGGAGAATGATATGTAGAAGCAGGACAAGGACCTGGATACCAGTCCTGAGATGCAGCTTTCAGGGAAGGGAAATGACTTGTCTCCTGAGTTGGAACTCCCTGCCAGAGCGGAGATTGATGCATCTCCACAAGGCCTGTCCCCAGAGGAGCTGGCATACAGGAAGGCTGGGAGCCCTTAGGCTGCAGATTGCCAAACTCAAGATTGGGGAGGGAGTAACCCAGAGAGCCACTGAGAAAAAGACACTGGCCATGGAGGAAAGGAGAATGGCCCGTGAGATAAGTCTCAGGAAGCTGGACATCCGAGCTAAACAAATGGAATCCAGCAATAATGGTGGCAGCGTACCCGCAGTGCAGTCTGGAGACAAGAAGGTCCACATCCCAAAGAATTTGGTGCCTATCTTTGTTGTGGGAGATGACATTGTCAATTGGTTTGAAGCCTATGAAGTTGCTCTGCAGATGCATAGTGTCCCTGAGGAGGATTGGGGGGCAGTCTCTGGAGGAGCATACCTAGTGAAGGGAGGGACGCCCTGTCGGTCCTAGAGAAAGGGGACAAGATAAGGTATCCCCCATGAAGGACACCCTTGGCAGAAAGTATGGCCACAACCTAGAAGAGTAGAGGCAGAAGCTTAGGGCCAGCCAGAAGCTGCCCCGTCAGTCCTGGGTGGATTGTGTGGATTGTTATCTAAAGGTCTCTAAAATAGTTTCACGGGCAGGATTCCCAATCCTCACCTGAACAGAAGAAGAGTAAGTTTCCTGACCATAAGTCCTCATGGAAGTTTACTCCTAAGTGATATGAATGTCATCAGTTTTGGCCCTTCACAGGTGATAACAAGTGTCCCAAGCAGACACAGCCCCCCACTGGTGGGCAGACACTGGGGCTGGGTAGTGTAGCACTTGGGGAGGACGTTTTCCCAGACAGTATGGGGGGTAGTGCGGAAGTTACCCTAGTGTTCCAGGGTGACAGAGAGATGGTGCCAAGAGCGCATATGCCTAGCTATACCAAGAAGTGCAGGCAGTGGGTCACCATCAATGGGTGGGGCGGGTGGAGGCTCTGAGAGACACAGGAGCCAGCTTGACAATTGTCTGGTGTCCTCTGAGCAGGTAGTCCCCAATGTAGTCTAACCAGGTTGTAGTAGCTGACAACCATGAGTCACTATCCAGTGGCTCTTGAAGGAAGTGACCCGATTAGGGTCACCCGGGTCACTCGCGACCACCTCTCAGCCTTCCATACAAATGAAGAGTCGGTCAGACAGTAGAGAATTCAAACCAATGTATGTTTATTCAGATACGCTCGAGCGGAGCCCGGTCTGCCCAGAGAGGGACTGACATCAGCAAGCATAACAATACATTATGTACATTTCAGAACCAATGAAGGCACGCCCATAATGGAATTTTCCAAGCAGATGCAGCTTGACAAAGGAGTACAGAAGGATAGGTTTTGATTGTGAGGCCGGGAACATACTATCTCCAAGCCAAGGTCACTCTGCCCGTGCCTGCCACTAGACTAGTGGGAGAAGGCCTCTATCTAGTGGGAAAGGTATGTGCTAATAAGAACAGTGTATTCATTAGCAAAGCAAGGCCCAACCTAGGAGAAACGAAACTTTCCACAACCCATTTTCATGAAGAGGCAAGAAGCAGTTTTCGAGCATGATTCAAAATGGCAGCTGAACCTAAAATGGTGCTGCGAATGCTAACTTACATAGAACAATGCACATGCAAAGTAACGAAAGCATTTTCATTTCAACAGACCCTCCTTTTAGCATGAGCTAACTATTTTCGGAAATGATCAAAGAAAATATAACATGTTCGAAGACAAGAAAAAAACATCAGTATTAGGAGCTAGTCATAGATTCGGTATCAGAGATGGAGGCTGCAAGGAAAGATGTAGTCTCAAAAATACCTTCATCAATCTCCATCAAATCATCAACATCCTTTTGTAACATAATTGCAGCATTAGTATCATGAATTGACATTTTCTGTTTGGGAGTGAGGATATTAACACAATAGGAACAACAAGCTGGGAGACATTGTAATGAGAGGCAACATGTGAAGAAGATACCGGCAGCTACGGCCAAGAAAGTGAGAATCTTCCAACCCCAGGAGGTTAGCGTGTTCCAAAACCACCACGACATTGTCCAAGTTCCTACTCCTTGGTGTATTTCAGCAGATAGTCTATGCAATTTTTGTATAGCTAAATAAACATTGGGAGCGTTATCAGGTATGTAAACACAACAGCTGCTGCTGATGACGCGACAGGCCCCTCCCCTATCTGCAAGTATGACGTCTAGCACCATCCTGTTCTGCAAAGTGACTAATCTCGGAGCCTGGAGCTCAGCAGTGATATTTGTCATTATCCCAGCAGTCGTATTGATAACCCCCTCAACAACTCTTGTCAGCTGACGAATTTGAAGGCTATTAGCCATGGGACCCAAATAAGGTAGTAGTCCTTTCACAGCATCCTCAAATTGCTGTGCGGTGGTGTCAGTCTGATCTATTTCTTTCATATCAACAACCCTCTTGACTCGGGACAGAAATGGACTTCTACGTTGCAGTCGGTGAGTTTTATGATAGTTGGACGGGGCAACATATACAGAGGGAAGAAGAAAAGAGAGATAACATGTACCAGACCATCCCCTCTGGAGCCAGACGTGAGCTTGTGATCCACAAACGAAATAGACATTATGGGGTAAGATCAAAGGCAGACTATTAGTCGTATTCAATCTGTAGGTGAAATTACATTTGCCGTCCCCCACCTTTATTTCCCCAGTCCCTTGGACACAAAAACTAGCTGTCGTATTTACCACTGATACAGGTATCGGCTTATCTTTGGTAATATTACGAGCTTGGAAGGATTGAAAGTACTCAGATGTGTTAAACCATTGGAAATCAGCCATTTCCATTTGAAACCAGGCATTATCCTTTACCTTATGGTACGTATTGAAACATGACTTTGAGGACAATGTGCCTAGGTCCCTTGTCCTGCCGGTCCTATGGGGGTAAACCCTTGGTAAAAGTGCAAATATTCAATCGCAGTGTGAGAATCCGAAGATGTCATACCCAACGTAGAAAGATGAAATTGGAAGTACACCAGTCGAAACAATTCGTACCAACCATTGCAGCTGCCAGTATACGACAGTAAGACCTCCGACCCTCGGTCTAGGTCCACTCTTTCCCCGCAGCTCCGCTGTGCTGTCTCTTGCCTCCAGACCCGAACTCCTCCTTGGGAGGTTCGAGGCTGCTGCCCGCTCCTGCTGCCCGCTCCAACTGGGACCAGACTGCCTGCAACCATCGTAACCTTTCTCAGCCGTTTTTTTCTTAATTTTTCCCTGTTGTGCCACTGTTATTGTGCCCATCTGTGTCTTGCTCTAATTCCACCGCTGTTTTTATTTTCTCGTGCCTGCCTGTTCCTTTCGCCGCCGCTGCCCCTGCGGACAACCTCCCCCCCCCCCCCCCCGGAATTCCCCCACTCCCGCCTCCCAGCCTCTCCTCCCTCCCACCTCCCCTACTTTATGGCGGCCGCTGTGCGGTTGCGCAGCGGACGCGCGCAGCGGTCGTGCCGCCGGCGCGCCAAAGGCAAGCCCGTCTGCGCCCGTCCGCGATCTGACCGTGGCCAGCGCCAGGAACTCTGGACCTCCTACTACCCATCGCTACGACACCACCACCCTCCTCGCACTCAACCCTGGAAGACTTAGAGAATGCCAACAGGCCTCGCCGAACACGACCCACGGCCAGTTCTCCTGCCTCCACTGCCGCCAGACCCTCACCGCCACCCCGGCCTCCAACACCGCCGATGCCAGCACCGGGGACACCCTAAAATGCATCCTCCTCAACGTACGATCCGTACACAAACACGCCATGGAAATCTGGAACCTACTCGACTCTCTCTCGCCCGACATCGCCTTCTTCACAGAGACCTGGACCAATGCATCCTCCGCCCCCGACATCAGCACCGCCATCCCAGAAGGATACAAGATCCAGAGGAAAGACCTCCCCAACCACCAAGGAGGGGGCCTTGCCATCGCCCACAAGAGCACCCTCCGCCTCACCACCTCCAGCGAAACCTTCCCCTCCGCCGAAACACCTGCACTTCCAGATCCAGACCACCCCCAAAGCCACACTCCGAGGAACCCTCATCTACAGACCCCCCAGCCCCCGAACACCCTTCACCACCACCATCACCGACTTGATCGCACCCCACGCCATCGCCTCAGCAAACTACATACTCATTGGAGACCTGAACGTCCACCTCGACAACCCCAGCGACCCCAACTCCACTATCCTTCGTGACAACCTCGCCAGCATCGGACTTAAACAACTAGTCAACACACCGACTCACAGAGCAGGACACACCCTCGACCCCATCTTTGCGGCAGGAAACAGCGTCCAATTCAGCCACACAACGCAGCCGCCATGGACCGACCACCACTGCGTACACTTCGCCATCAACAAACCCAAGGCACCCAAACCAGCCCCACGCCCACCTCGAAGGAACTGGAGCAAGGTTACCGACGAGCAACTTAACTCCACCCTCACCCGAGACAACCACACCTGGGCACCTGACGCAAATGACGCAAACAACACAGCCAGAGAACTCCACACCTGGATCTTCAACTGCGCAGACGAGCTCACCCCGCTACGCAACCCCGACAGACAACGCCCCAGGAAATCCGCCTGGTTCACCACCTCTCTCCAAGAAGCCAGACGCACCTGCAGACGCCTGGAGAAGAACTGGAGAAACACCAAGACAACCGAAAACCACACCACCTACAAGGACGCCTTGACTGACTACCATAACCAGATCAGAGCAACCAAGAGGAACTTCATCCACAACAAAATCCTGGCCAACTCCACCAACTCCAAGGAAATTTTCAGTGTCATTCAGGAATTCACCAACCCACGCAGCGAAGCCACAGACATCACACCATCCCAAGACCTCTGCAACAAGCTTGGAACCTATTTCCACCTCAAGATCAAAAACCTCTATGACAACTTCATCGACCATCCACCAGGAGCCACAGACGGCCCCCTGCCCCCCAGAAACACCCAGACGTGGGTCCCTTGCTCACTTTGCCACTGGATTCAAGCAAGCCTGGCTGATGACGGCTGAAATGCCAGAAACCGGTCCTAGGATGCTTGTTTCCGGTCCAGGGAAGACATGGCTTGGCAGTTCGGGCTGGACTGTTCCCATGAGGCACAGGGTCAGACTGATTTGCATATGGCCATGTCTGAACTGGGGTGGTGGAGTGAGCTAAAGAATGATGATGGATTAAACCCAGATCAGTTGACTGGGGGTGAGTGTTTGATTGGCTCAAACGTTCCGTCCATCATCCCCTTTTGTATCGCTTTGTTCGCCCTAAGTTGGCGGGGTATGCCCAGACGTGGGTCCCTTGCTCACTTTGCCACTGGATTCAAGCAAGCCTGGCTGATGACGGCTGAAATGCCAGAAACCGGTCCTAGGATGCTTGTTTCCGGTCCAGGGAAGACATGGCTTGGCAGTTCGGGCTGGACTGTTCCCATGAGGCACAGGGTCAGACTGATTTGCATATGGCCATGTCTGAACTGGGGTGGTGGAGTGAGCTAAAGAATGATGATGGATTAAACCCAGATCAGTTGACTGGGGGTGAGTGTTTGATTGGCTCAAACGTTCCGTCCATCATCCCCTTTTGTATCGCTTTGTTCGCCCTAAGTTGGCGGGGTATGCCCAGACGTGGGTCCCTTGCTCACTTTGCCACTGGATTCAAGCAAGCCTGGCTGATGACGGCTGAAATGCCAGAAACCGGTCCTAGGATGCTTGTTTCCGGTCCAGGGAAGACATGGCTTGGCAGTTCGGGCTGGACTGTTCCCATGAGGCACAGGGTCAGACTGATTTGCATATGGCCATGTCTGAACTGGGGTGGTGGAGTGAACTAAAGAATGATGATGGATTAAACCCAGATCAGTTGACTGGGGGTGAGTGTTTGATTGGCTCAAACGTTCCGTCCATCATCCCCTTTTGTATCGCTTTGTTCGCCCTAAGTTGGCGGGGTATGCCCAGACGTGGGTCCCTTGCTCACTTTGCCACTGGATTCAAGCAAGCCTGGCTGATGAAGGCTGAAATGCCAGAAACCGGTCCTAGGATGCTTGTTTCCGGTCCAGGGAAGACATGGCTTGGCAGTTCGGGCTGGACTGTTCCCATGAGGCACAGGGTCAGACTGATTTGCATATGGCCATGTCTGAACTGGGGTGGTGGAGTGAGCTAAAGAATGATGATGGATTAAACCCAGATCAGTTGACTGGGGGTGAGTGTTTGATTGGCTCAAACGTTCCGTCCATCATCCCCTTTGTATCGCTTTGTTCGCCCTAAGTTGGCGGGGTATGCCCAGACGTGGGTCCCTTGCTCACTTTGCCACTGGATTCAAGCAAGCCTGGCTGATGACGGCTGAAATGCCAGAAACCGGTCCTAGGATGCTTGTTTCCGGTCCAGGGAAGACATGGCTTGGCAGTTCGGGCTGGACTGTTCCCATGAGGCACAGGGTCAGACTGATTTGCATATGGCCATGTCTGAACTGGGGTGGTGGAGTGAGCTAAAGAATGATGATGGATTAAACCCAGATCAGTTGACTGGGGGTGAGTGTTTGATTGGCTCAAACGTTCCGTCCATCATCCCTTTGTATCGCTTTGTTCGCCCTAAGTTGGCGGGGGTATGCCCAGACGTGGGTCCCTTGCTCACTTTGCCACTGGATTCAAGCAAGCCTGGCTGATGACGGCTGAAATGCCAGAAACCGGTCCTAGGATGCTTGTTTCCGGTCCAGGGAAGACATGGCTTGGCAGTTCGGGCTGGACTGTTCCCATGAGGCACAGGGTCAGACTGATTTGCATATGGCCATGTCTGAACTGGGGTGGTGGAGTGAGCTAAAGAATGATGATGGATTAAACCCAGATCAGTTGACTGGGGGTGAGTGTTTGATTGGCTCAAACGTTCCGTCCATCATCCCCTTTGTATCGCTTTGTTCGCCCTAAGTTGGCGGGGGTATGCCCAGACGTGGGTCCCTTGCTCACTTTGCCACTGGATTCAAGCAAGCCTGGCTGATGACGGCTGAAATGCCAGAAACCGGTCCTAGGATGCTTGTTTCCGGTCCAGGGAAGACATGGCTTGGCAGTTCGGGCTGGACTGTTCCCATGAGGCACAGGGTCAGACTGATTTGCATATGGCCATGTCTGAACTGGGGTGGTGGAGTGAACTAAAGAATGATGATGGATTAAACCCAGATCAGTTGACTGGGGGTGAGTGTTTGATTGGCTCAAACGTTCCGTCCATCATCCCCTTTTGTATCGCTTTGTTCGCCCTAAGTTGGCGGGGGTATGCCCAGACGTGGGTCCCTTGCTCACTTTGCCACTGGATTCAAGCAAGCCTGGCTGATGAAGGCTGAAATGCCAGAAACCGGTCCTAGGATGCTTGTTTCCGGTCCAGGGAAGACATGGCTTGGCAGTTCGGGCTGGACTGTTCCCATGAGGCACAGGGTCAGACTGATTTGCATATGGCCATGTCTGAACTGGGGTGGTGGAGTGAGCTAAAGAATGATGATGGATTAAACCCAGATCAGTTGACTGGGGGTGAGTGTTTGATTGGCTCAAACGTTCCGTCCATCATCCCCTTTTGTATCGCTTTGTTCGCCCTAAGTTGGCGGGGGTATGCCCAGACGTGGGTCCCTTGCTCACTTTGCCACTGGATTCAAGCAAGCCTGGCTGATGACGGCTGAAATGCCAGAAACCGGTCCTAGGATGCTTGTTTCCGGTCCAGGGAAGACATGGCTTGGCAGTTCGGGCTGGACTGTTCCCATGAGGCACAGGGTCAGACTGATTTGCATATGGCCATGTCTGAACTGGGGTGGTGGAGTGAGCTAAAGAATGATGATGGATTAAACCCAGATCAGTTGACTGGGGGTGAGTGTTTGATTGGCTCAAACGTTCCGTCCATCATCCCCTTTTGTACCCCCCCAGAAACACCAGCCAGCCCACCATCTCCAACTGGACACCGATCACGGCCGAAGACACCGCCTCAACCATGAAAAGCATCCACTCGGGGGGGGGCCCCTGCCCCCCTCACATCTACCACAGAGCTGCGGTCGCCATCGCACCCGAACTACAACGCACCATCAACACCACCTTCAAAACAGGCACCTTCCCAGACGACTGGAAGCACGCAGAAGTCAGACCCCTGCTCAAGAAGCCCACAGCTGACCCCACCGACCTCAAGAACTATCGGCCCATCTCGCTCCTCCCCTTCGCAGCCAAAGTTGCAGAGAAAACAGTCAACAGGAAACTGACACAATTCATTGAAGAGAACGCCGTCCTCGGCCCGTCCCAATCCGGATTCCGAAGCAACCACAGCACAGAGACCGCCCTACTCGCCGCCACAGACGACATCCGCACCCTCCTGGACCAAGGCCACTCCGCAGCCCTCATCCTACTCGACCTATCAGCGGCCTTCGACACCGTCTCCCACCGCACACTAGTCGCCAGACTACACGACGCAGGCATACAAGGAACAGCCCTGGACTGGATCCGATCATTCCTCACCGGAAGAAGCCAAAGGATCAGACTCCCACCCTTCCTCTCCGACCCCACGAAAATCACCTGCGGAGTCCCACAGGGTTCATCACTGAGCCCCACCCTCTTCAACATCTACATGGCCCCCCTCGCAGCCATCGTCCGACAACACGGCCTCAACATCATATCCTACGCCAACGACACCCAGCTCATCCTCTCCCTCACCAAAGACCCCACCACTGCCAAACTCAACTTCCAGAAAGGAATGCAAGACGTCGCAGTCTGGATGACCAACAGCTGCCTGAAGCTCAATGCCGAGAAGACAGAAGTCCTCGTCCTCGGTACCACCCCTTCTGCATGGGACAGCACCTGGTGGCCGACTGCCCTTGGAAGCCCACCTACCCCCTCAGACCACGCCAAGAACCTCGGCATCGTACTCGACTCATCACTCACCATGAACCGACAGGTCAACGCCCGTCACCTCCAGCTGCTTCAACACCCTCCGCATCCTCCGCAAGACCTTCAAGTGGATCCCCCTGAGTCAAGGAAGACAGTCACCCACGCACTCATCACCAGCAGACTGGACTATGGAAACGCACTTTACGCCGGCATCAACAAGTCCCTACTCCGCAAACTCCAAACAATACAGAACACCACCGCCAGACTCGTCCTCGGCATCCCCCGACACAAACACATCAGCCAACACCTATGAAGTCTCCACTGGCTCCCCGTGGAGAAAAGAGTCACTTTCAAAATCCTCACTCACGCCTACAAATGCCTACACAACAACAGACCCAAATACCTCAACGACAGAATCAACTTCCACGTACCCAAAAGAAACCTCCGATCTTCCAACCTCGCACTGGCCGAAACCCCGCGCATCCACAGAGCCAGAGCAGGTGGAAGATCCTTCTCTCACATTGCAGCCAAGCCCTGGAACAAGCTACCGGCAGACATCAGACGCGCCCCCTCCCTGAACACCTTCAGGAAGACCCTCGAGACCTGGCTCTTCGGTTAAACAGATCTGCGGACCCCCCTCAGCGCCTTGAGACCCTCACGGGTGAGTAAAGCGCTTACAATTCCCTGATTGACTGATTGATTGACAGTGGCATTGACAGCAAATTGTCGCTCTTATGAGTAATTGAAGGAAGTAACCCACAAACCCAACAATTAATGGTAATGGACACATTATGAGCCTGATGCAACATTTGTATAAATACATTGTTGGTGTAGGACTTTCTATAAACTTCTTTGTGAGGGGCTAAAGTAACAAAAATGTGCTCAGGGGGAGCTGGAGTTGTACCAACCAAGGAATGTGCAGGAAACTTCTCCTCTAAAAACCAGGATATTCCAAGTATTGTTGCTAGTGTAATCACAACTATTAATATGCTAATTATTTTACTCTTTGTCGACAACCCTTTATTAAACGCGGTGGTGCAAAGGGCTGTTCCTCATCAATAGGCCGGCCAAAGGGATGCATAATTAAACAAGGAAAGACGTGCCACAAAAACGATGGTGCAACTAAAATGATAGTAAAGATAAATGTACCCAGTGTCCGTCAGAGCCTCACTGGTACAGGCTCCTATTGTTCATCAATATGTTGGCGCTCTTGAGCACCGGCGGTGGAGCTTGCTCAGTCCTAAGCTCGCGATGTATCCCACGTCGATCAGGATAAGGTACCCCCAAAGGGATACCCTTTAAGCTATCCTGTGCAATGTTCAAAGACAAACAGTGCACAAGTCTCAACACCCTAAACTAATTCCGTTGGTACTATCACAAAGTACACCTGACTTACACAGTCCATCCCTATCTAATCTGACTTCTCTTTCTGTGCACAGTCCCTCAACCGAGGACGCAAATTGTACCTGGCAACCCCAGGCACCGTTGGATCAACAAACAGCGGGTCCTTAATAGCTCGTATTTCTGGGAGAACCGCTGCATTTAGCACTTCATCATTTTCCAAATCCGTTTGGGTCCAAGTTAGCTTTGCATCACTGAAGGGGACAAACTGAGGCACCTTCTCGCACTCGGTGTCCCCTATGCTGTACCTCACCCACTGATCATAGGGCAAGGGTATCCTGTGGCAGTGAGTGGCGTGGATCCAGTTCTTTCGGACGGCGACCTTCACAGCAGTTCGAGTGGCCAGGAGGACTTGCTCGGGTCCCTTCCAGTGAGGCTCCAAACTCTTCTTCCGCTGGAAGTTCTTGACTAGTATAAAGTCTCCAGGCCGAATATCGTGTCCAGGCCCCTCTGGTGTAGCGGGTAGGGACTCACGGACCTGTTGGTGAATAGAACGCAAATTTTCAGTTAACTGGTACAGGTAGTCAATTAATAAAGGGTACTCAATATCTGAGAACCGACGGGGTCGCGGGACGCCCCAGGCATTTGCCGGGCTCCAAACATGACCTCGTACGGTGACAATCCTGTTCTAGAATGTGCTGTTGTTCTTGTCGACAAAAGAGCTAATGTTAGAGCATCTGGCCATTTTAACCCTGTCGTCTCCTGAATCTTTGCCAATTTCAGTTTGAGGGTACCGTTGTACTTCTCAACTAATCCTGCTGACTGTGGGTGATTTGCAGCATGAAACTTCTGTTTTATGTGCAAACCATCGCAAATTAACTGAATAACCTTGGCATTAAGATGACTTCCGTTATCACTCCAAATCGAACGGGGCAAGCCGAAACGAGGGAAGAACTCCTTCAGGAGTACCTTTGCGGTCGTAACAGCTGTATTATCTTTAGTGGGGTAAGCCTTAACCCATTTACTAAATGCACAAACAACCACCAACACATACTTCAAATTATTACATCTGTCTAGCTCGATGTAGTCCTTCTGAAGGGCCTCAAAGAGGAAAGTAGGTGGTGCAAAGTTACAGGGTGGTGTAGGGGTACCCTTTCCAGGACTGTGCATCATACACACCATACAGTATTTCACTAAATGTGCAGCTGTTTTTGGGATGTTGTCATTCTGCCATACAGGGTCTAACAACTTGCAAATACCTTTAGCGCTGATATGGGCTGGGCCATGGGCCATTGTGACTACAGGGAGAACATATGCATCTGGCAACATCCTTCTCTGCTTTCCTGACTTATCAATCCAACATCACTCATCGTTCAATTGTGCTGTACTTTCTTGCCACACTGCTAATTATTCTATTGTGGCCTCGCTCTGTATTTCTTTCACATTCTCAAGCGTATCCTCAAACATTGTAACTTCAGGTACCCACCTAGCAGGTCCTGCCACAAACATACTCTTCAATTTTGTCCGTGCCGTTTCCTTAGCTGTCTGATCAGCAAAAGCATTCCCCCTCCCTACATCATCAGTAATTTTCCTATGGGTGCTACACTTCCCTATTGCCAACTTCTTAGGGAGCGTCAAAGCAGACAAAAGCCTCAATATAAGGTGACCATGTTGGATCTTTGTACCATGGGAAGTAAGAACCCCTCTCTCAGCCCAGAGTCGCCCGAAATTGTGCGCGACCCCGAATGTATACTGGCTGTCAGTATAAATATTGACAACCAGTCCCTCGCTCAATTCACAAGCTTGAATAAGGGCGGCTAACTCAGCTGCTTGGACTGACTGATAAGGGACTCGTGATGTCTCTACGACTGTACGCAATGTAGTGATAGCATAAGCAGCAGTTGTAGTGCCATCTGGTAATTTGAAACAAGAACCATCAATATATAGTTCCCCTTGTGGGTCAGATAAGGAAACATCAGTCAAGTCTACCCGTCCTTTCGTCTCTTCTTCCGTCCGGAAGATACAATCATGTTTCTCATTTTCATCATTTTCAGGAGGGAGGGGTAGTAACGTGGCTGGGTTCAGAGTGGCACATCTTATAATCGTAATATGTTTGGCAAACAAGGTCAATTCATAGCCAGTTAGACATGCACTGGTGAGGTGCTGCGTCTTTGTCTTATTCAAAAGTGTATCCACAGCATGGCGTACCATGACTGTGAGGTCAGTATCAAGTACGAGTCCAGCCGATTGTCTTATAGAGACAGCCACAGCCGCGACCGCTCTTAGACAGCTCGGGAGGGCTCGTGCGACAGGGTCAAGAACAGCAGAGAAATAAGCACACGGCCGTTGCTTATCTCCAAATCTTTGTGTTAAAACAGAAAGCGCGCAGCAGCCATCTCATGAACGTACAACACAAATGGTTTAGTATAGTCTGGAGGGCCGAGTACTGGAGCCGAACAAAGTGCAGTTCTAAATTGCTCAAAAGATTGCTGACAGTCAGGCGTCCAAGGCTGAGGTTTATGCACATCTTTTAGTGTTAGAGCGAGCAGGGGTTTTATTAGTAACGAATAGCCAGGTATCCACTGCCGACAATAGGAAGTGATACCTATAAAAGCACGCACGTCTTTCTGAGTCTGTGGGATGGGCATTTTAACAATGGTGCTGATGCGCTCAGGAGTCCATCTCCTACCCTCCTTCGACAGTAGGTGACCTAAATAGGTGACCTCCTGTCGACAATACTGAAATTTGGAAAGGGACACTTTATGTCCGTGCTGTGCCAAATGCAACAACAATTTCACTGTACTATCCCTACAACCTTGTTCTGTGTCAGAAGCAATGAGGAGATCGTCAACGTACTGAACCAATATATTACCTGTGGGAAGCGAAAGGGAATCCAATTGGCTCTTTAAGGCTTTACTATAGATACTTGGACTCTCAGTATAGCCCTGAGGAGCTCGACAGAATCTAAAACTTTTGCCAGCTAATGTAAACCCGAACAAATACCTGCTATCTGGATGGATAGGAACACTGAAAAATGCATTTTTCAAATCAATGACAGAGAAGAATTCGGCAGTAGAAGGAATCATTGTTAAAAGAGTAGTAATGTTGGGGACCACAGAAAACTGGGGAACTACTATTTTATTAACTTCACGCAAATCAATCACAAAACGATATACATCTGCATGATCAGAGGAACCCGAATGTGTCCGTTTTAGAATGGAAAGAATAGGGCTATTACAAATATTAGCAGTCGTCTCCTCAACCACTCCTTTCTCAATCAAATCCTGCACAATTTGCAATAGAGCTCGCTCACCTGCCTGCGGTATTTTATACTGAGGGATACGTGGCAAAATAGCATTGTCTTTAACTGTGATCGAAACCAGGGGTATCTGTAACAGTCCCACATCTGTGTCTCCTGTGGCCCACAAAGTGGGCGGCACATCTTTAAACTCAGCTGGAAGGGGCGCATCTTTGGACAGACACTGGTTAGCGCGTGCCACATCCGGACCGATTGTCATGTAAACCCCTGCCGGGGAGCAATAGATCGTAGCATGCAATTTCTTCAACAAATCCAAACCCATCAAATTCTCTCCACAATTAGATGTCAGTAAGAATGGCGAATCCACAGTGAAAGGACCAATGGTCAATGCAAGAGGTCTTGAAATGAAGCTCACAACCGGTACATCAGAAAAACCTACCGAAACATTATTATGGCCAGACCGAGCCGTCCCAGGGACCAAAGAATGAGAAATAGAACCATTTGTTGCACCTGTATCCACCAAGAATTCCTTAACCGAGCCATTCAAATCCGCAGTAACATAAGGACCATGTTGGTCTACAGGTATCGAAACTGGTCCCTCACTCTGTCCCTGGCTGTATTAGCTGTAAGACATTCCTGTCACCTCATCTGTATCATAATCATGACAATACTGTCCGCCCGAGGGTCATCAAAGTAATTATTATCAGAACGACCCTGTGAAGCCACAGCATTTGGAGCTCTGCCAGCCCCACCAGCTCCCCGGCCTCGTCCACGAGAATCTCGTCCTCCAGGGACTGCCACCTTCTGCAACAACACAGGACACTCGCTACGCCAATGTCCTTCCCCTTTACAATACGCACATTGATTCGGCCCTAAAGGCGTAGTGTTTGGCTGCCTACTAGTGCGTGGAAGCTGTCGGGCCAAACCACCACGTCCTCTACCGTTTCCTCTAGAAACCTGCTGCAACAACACCTTTGTCTTCAAATCCTTATGCTTCTTCTCTTTTCTCTCCTTATCCTCATTTTCCCTGTGCTCATAATACTGCGCCATATTTAAAATAACAGAAGGGGAAGAGGTGGACCAAGTGCTTTCAGAAGCCTGTAATCGGGTCGCAATCTCGGGGAGCAAATTGGAAACAAATCTATTAACAAACAATCGGACACCTCCCTCAACAGACAAATCCTGTCCACTACAATCCAAAAACACATCTTCAAACCGAGTGAAAAAATCTGACACACATCTTTCTTCTGGCGACAAGCCGTTAACTTGTCCCAATCAACCTTTCTCAGCAGAATAAGAGAATGCATATACGTGATAATGTGGCCTGGCAAGGCAAGTATCTCTGCCTTAGGCTTATCGCCCGGCTTTCTCTCCTGATCCCATACTTTAATTTGATCCCATGTACCTCCCAGTTTCACTACATGATCTTGTGTGTGTACCTGCCTCCAAATATCAACCGGAACCAGTAGACCAAAAAACATTTCAATATCCGCAAGCGTCATTACTGTTGAAGAGGCCGCTTCAGTCAATTCTGTATAATATGCAGTAGGATTTTTCCTAGGATCAGGTAACTGAGTCTTAAGAGACAAAACTTCACTCCTTTTCCAGGGAGTATAAACCTATTGTTCTTGGAAACGGGCCGCCATACCTGGTCTAGTGACAATACCACGCTGATCTGTTAGCTCTGGTATTTCGGGGTGATATATAGGATGAACCTCCCGCATCGGGAGCTGAGATACCGGAGTGAGGCTCTTCTCAAGTAGCCTACCTCGGTAAGCAATCAACGTCGTAATACTACCAAAAACTTGATCAGGCCCCATATTACTGACATATACATGATCCTTAATATACAAAATCTGTGGTGCCGCATCTTTGAAACACTGCTCCCAAAGACCCATCAGAGTAGCAGACATATGCATAAGGGCAAGCTGTTGTACAAAAGGCTCATAATCTTTCATCACATTCCACACATCTTCCACACTATAAATGGGGTTTCGGGCCACCTGCGCAGCCTGGTTAGCCACCACTCTTTTCTCTGCATCTCCCACTTCAGATCGCACATACAGACCCATGCGCTCTTTAAACTTAGTCCAATCTCCATCTCCAAACCCGTGCACTGGCGTCCCATCACTCAAGGAAGCCAGGGGAAGAAAAGCCAGGGAATGAGAGGCAACTGAAGTGACAGGTATCAGTGATGCCGAGGGCTGCGACACAAGGGAAATGGCTGGCGAGAAGGATGGTGAAACAATGGGTGTGAGGGGGGTGCTAACAGTCCCAGTTGCTGCTGCGGGCGGCAAGGAGGCAAGAGAAAGGGAAAGAGGAGAAGGAGCCGATGCCACTGCTGTCGAAAAAGCAGCAGTAGATACAGGAACAGAGACAGTAGAAGCAACAGTAACAGGCAGCTGTGAGGGCAAGGGAACAGTGGGATATATCTTTTGTGGAGCGTACGGAGGTGGGGATCGACTATCTAATAATTCCTCCACAAAAGTATCATTTTCTTCTTGGGCTACATAAGATTTATCAACCTGTAATCTAAACCTCCTGTTTTCACGTTCAATCCCTGTCTCTTGTTTCTCCTTATCATGTGCTACAGCTTTCTGAGTCAATGTATGCATTTTCCCTTTTTGCGCCTCCTTTTCCATCTTTATTTGTCTCCGTTTAGCCTCCTTTTGCCACGTTCGAAGAGAATCAAACATAGACTGCCTACTTCGCTTCGCAAACAATTTCTCCTGTAAAAACCCATTTTTTTGTTCATGAAAAGTGCCCGTCAGCGGCCACTGCAATTCGGCATCGTCCCTCGTATATTTGTGCCATAACGTACTAAACATAATAGACCAAGACCATGTTTCACATACATATCAAAATTAGGAGTTCCTTCTGGAGGCGCCGGCTGAGCTTCTTCCAATCTAGCATCTGCAGAACAACAGCGACAGCACAAAGAAACTAATTTACTTATTCCAGGCATTTTCAAAGAAAACAAATTCACTGTTTTATGCCTGGCAAGACATTTGCAAACGTCTTGTCCACATGACGGCCCTTAGACTGTACCAAATACAAACCAAAATGGTACTATAGCCACAAAGAACCAAAACAAACTCATCTGATGCATGCAGGTCAAAACTAAGTTATTCTCCACTGCCGACTCTTCGGACCATGCGGTCAGATCCAAGGGTTTTGCCGTTCAGGACCCCAGTCAGGATGACCATTGGGCGAGGCACCGTCCAGCGGGACAGAAGGGGCAGCTGCGAGTTACAGAAACTCTCTCATGCAGGGATTCCTGGTCTGTCCGTCCGACCCGATGATAGCCCTGACCTCCTCACCCGTCTGCGTGAGGGGAGGACAGCCACTCACCCGAAGGGGTCCCTGTTCGGGCGCCAACTGAAGGAAGTTCGCGACCACCTCTCAGCCTTCCATACAAATGAAGAGTCGGTCAGACAGTCGAGAATACAAACCAATTTGTTAATTCAGATATGCTCGAGCAGAGCCCGGTCTGCCCAGTCTCTAGGAGTGCTGCAGAGAGGGACTGACATCAGCAAGCATAACGATACATTATGTACATTTCAGAACAAATGAAGGCAAGCCCATAATGGAATTTTCCAAGCAGATGCAGCTAGACAAAGGTGTACAGAAGGATAGGATTCAATTGTGAGGCCAGGCACATAGTATCTCCAAGCCAAGGTCACTCTGCCCGTGCCAGCCACTAGATTAGTGGGAGAAGGCCTCTTTCTAGTGGAAAAGGTATGTGCTAATAAGAACAGTGTATTTGTTAGCAAAGCAAGGCCTACCTTGGAGAGACAACTTTCCACAACCCATTTTCATGAAGAAGCAAGAAGCAGTTTTCAAGCATGATTCAAAATGGCGGCTGAACCTAAAATGGTGCTGCGAATGCTAGCTAACTTAGAACAATGCACAGGCAAAGTAACAAAAACATTTTCATTTCAACTCTGGTTCCCTTTGAATGGGGGAGGGGTCTCAAGATCCTTGAGGGTATCTGTGAGTCCATCCATGCCTGTGGATTGTGTGCTCAGTAATGACCTGGAGCGAACCATCTGGTGAGAGATGGAGCTCTGGTCCCACCTGGGGATGTTGGAGTTGCCTGAGTGAGTGCCTGACCACAAGGTCCATGGCCACCCAAGAGGTAGTCAGGAGTATCTGGAGCCTGGAAAAGAATGATGATAGATTCAACCCAGATCTAATAGTGACTGGGGGTGAGTGTCTGAAAAGTTTCAGTGCTCCGTCCATCATCTTATTGTGTTTGCTTGTTCGCCCCTAAGCAGGGGATGCCTAGACGTGGATCCCATGCTCACTTTGCCACTGGATTCAAGCTAGCCTGGCTGATGAGGGTTGTTACCCCGAAACCGGTCCCAGGATGCTTGTTTCCGGTCCAGGGAAGACCTGGCTTGGCAGTTCGGGCTGGACTGTTCCCACGAGGAACAAGGTCAAGACTGATTTGCATATGGCTGGGTCTGAACTGGGATGGCGAAGTGAGCAAGAATGATGATGGATTCAACACAGATTTAACAGTGACTGGGGGTGAGTGTCAGAAAAGTTTCAGCACTCTGTCCATCATCTTATTGTGTTTGCCTGGAAAAACGGCCCAGGTGCCTGTCAAAAAGAGGAAAGGCAAGGGGCCTGGGAAACCTGCTCCTGAAACTCCCACGGTCCAGGAGGAGGCTGAAACTGATGGCAAAGCACCGGAACCTCATGGGGAGAACATTGCCATCCTGGGAAACCTAACTGAACTGACCAATTGGCAGAAGAAAGAAGGTCCCACAAGGGAGGAGTTCTGCACAGTGCAGAAGGAGTGCCCTACTCTAGCAGGCCAATGGCAGCAGGCCGAGGCCCAGGCAGCTGGCGACACCTCTGGTGATCATCTGCTTTACTGGGAGAATGGTCATCCTGTGCAGCAAGCCTAAGGTTCCTGAGCCTGTTGAAACCTGTGTGTTGGTAAGGTAAGGTAATCTTTTATTGTTTTAAGTTAATTAAAACCATAACAATACTTAAAACTTGCATATAATAAAAAGCATAAAATCACATGATGTCATATTTTGTCAGTTCAAGCCGGAACCCTGCACATAACATCAAGATAAAATCCAGTAACATCACAATCTGTCCATTGTGCTGCACAATTGATTTATCCAAGGAGCGTGGAATTTAAGTCAGTGGTTAAACTTCATTGCAACATCAATAGAAAGCACGGGTCAAATAAAGCTTTATAACTATACCGAATGTTCCCCACTCCTGTCAAAAGAATACATGCAATTATTGATCTAGCATCTGCAGGTAGGAGTTAGTGCTAGAAAGAAAAAAAAATTGTAAAAGAGGGTGACCCCTCAAAAAATTGACTCAATGCCACTTTATAGACTTATGGCCGGCATATTTCATAAAGTGCAATATACAGTGGCTTCTGCTAGTAGTGGTTATTTCTTATTAGAGGTCTCTAAACATCTTTATAAAATCCATAAATAGCATTATTAGTGCAATAAATAGAGGCTTTGCATGTCCGCCTAGATACCTTCCTATGCTCCCCGGACATGCACGCACGGCTCCACGGCACGGAATACCTGACTCGAACGGTGTCGGACCACAACCCGATACTGACACGACTACATTGGGGAGCCCAACAGCAACCCATCCCCACGTGGCGCCTTAAGCCCGAGGCCCTAGAGGACCCAGTGTTTTTACACGAGATCAGTGGCCATATCACTACATATTTCACTGACAATTCACAATCCACAGACTCCAGGGTGACAGAATGGGAGGCCTTCAAGGCTGTAATCAGGGGGCGATGCATGGCACTATCGATCGGGGTGTGGCACACATTACTTACAGATGTGGAACGGGCGGACCGGGTACTGAGGGAGGTGGAGCTCCGACGCCCGAACCATCCCGAACTCCGCCAGGAGTTGCTAGAGGCGAAGGAAGAGGTGGCTGTGCAAGAGGAACGATTACGGTGCTTTGACTATCAAGCCTACACGGACAGGACGTACGCTGAGCGGGACAGGGTGGGCAAATTGCTGGCGTGGCTGGCTAACCCTACCCGCAGAGGGAACACAATCATAGAGCTTACGGACTCAGAGGGGTACTCCCTATACAGACAGGACGCCATCAACAATAGGTTCCGCTGCTACTACGAACAGCTCTACAGGAGCTCTGGACCCGGGGGGGAAGGGGAAATTGAGGAATACTTGGCGGACCTTCCTCTACATACCCTGGCAGAGGAGGACACGGACCAATTAGGTGCGGAGATATCCGAACGCGAAATCAGGGTGGCCATTAAGGAACTGGCGAGAGGGAAAACCCCGGGCTCAGATGGGCTCCCCAAGGAATTCTATGCCGCATACGTAGATGAATTAGCCCCCAAACTAGCGGAGATGTATGCGGAGGCAGGGGAGAGGGGTCACTTGCCGGGCACCACCAGAGAGGCGGTGGTAATCCCGCTGCTGAAGCCCGACAAGTCCCCCCTAGAGTGCACGGCATATAGACCCCTGTCGATGTTGAATCTCGACTTTAAAATTTTGAGTAAACTACTGGCAACACGGTTGCTCCCATATATGTCATCCTTGGTGCACAGAGACCAGGCAGGTTTTATTCCCCGCAGGAACACGACTCTGAATATACGCCACCTGTTGTCCATTATAGAGCTCGGGGCGACGGATGACCGAGCGGGGGCGGTATTCGCCATCAACATTGAGAAGACATTTGATAGCCTCGAGTGGGGGTTCCTCTATGCCGTCTTAACCAAAATGGGTCTTGGACCGGGGTTCCTGCGTTGGGTGCGGTTGCTATATGCAGATCCGGTGGTGAGGGTCCGCACGGGGCGCACGATATCGGAACAGTACCGAGTGGAGAGGGGTACGCGTCAGGGATGTCCTCTCTCCCCACTACTGTTCGCCCTGGCTGTGGAACCACTAGCGTGCGTGGCGAGGTCTGACAGGGCTTACCGCGGGCTCCAGCTGGGGGAACAGAGGCACCACATAACGTTATACGCGGATGACCTGTTGCTATTCTTACAACATGCGGGGGAGGGCCTGCCAGGGGCGAAGACTATGATGGACAAGTTCGGAGATCTGTCGGGCCTTCGGGTAAACTGGCAGAAGTGCAGATTATTCCCTCTGGTAGCAGATATCCCACCGCTCGAGAACCTAGGGGACCTGCGATGGGAGCCCCGATGCTTCCGCTATCTGGGAGTGCATATCTTCCATGCCATAGAAGATGTGAGGGAAGGGAATATAGGGAGGGCATTACGCTCACTTAAGGGCAACATGGCATTCTGGGGAAAGCTTCCCCTCTCAGCGATGGGCCGCATCTCCCTACTTAAAATGGTGGCTCTCCCCAGGTTGCTGTACTTCTTCACCACGCTTCCGGTGTGGATATCAGCGGCCTGGTTTTGGGAGCGTGACTCCTGCCTGTCAGCATTCAAATGGGGGGCGGGCCGAAGGAGAGTGGCCCTTGGTACACTAAAAAGACCTCGGTCGGAAGGAGAACTCGCCGTGCCTGATATGGAGACATACTATCTGGCAGGGCAGCTGCAGAGATCCACGCAGTGGGTGGCGGGGAGCATTGACTCGGACAGGGGGGTGCCACCCTTTGCCCCGGACAATCTGAATGTGTTCCGCACCCTCTTGGGAACTGCCAACCCTCAGCAGATCCGCAGTAACGAGCATAGAGTGATACGACGGTGCTGGGGTCGGTGCTTGCAGAAAACTAGAACAAAGCGCCCATACTCGCCAGAAATGGCATTGACGCTGCTGGGGGCCCTTCCCCACGGGGACAATGGCGGGGGATAGATGATTGGGTACAGGCAGGAGCCACGAGGGTGGAAGACCTATACCGGGACGGGGAACTACTCTCCTTTGAGGAATTTAGCGCCGACTGGGGCATACCACAAGGGCATTTCCTACTTTACCCGGGCAGTTACTGGGGCAATTAAACGTCACTGGGGAGCGGGCACAACGGAACCGCCACAACACGCCACCTGTGAATACACAAGTCTGGCTGGGGAACTATAAAGGCTGTCGCTTGCCTCTACAGGGCCATAGGACGGGACTCCAAACAGCCGCTTGACCGGCTGAGAAACCAATGGGGGGAAGACATTGACAGACCACTGGAAGACCAGGACTGGGAGAACATACTAGAACGGACAACCAAAGTATCCCGAAACGCTCGCTTCAGCCTGATTGGCTTTTACATACTCCACCGTGCATACATGACCCCAGAACGTATCAATCGATACTTTGATAGGGAAGATGCCAGGTGCCCGAGATGCAATACACAGGGGGCGACCTTTGTACACATGATATGGAGCTGTACGGCCTTAACGTCTTACTGGCAGGAAATAATTCGGGAGACAGCTAGAATAACGGAGAGGGCCATCCCATGCACACCGACACATGTCCTGCTTAGCCTGTTCCCACACACTGCCAAAACTAGGACCACGGACAGGTTCCAAGATCTGGCATTTATTCTCGCGAAGTGAGAAATCACTAGCTGCTGGAAGAATCCGGACGGCCCTAGCGTACATAGATGGAAGCGAGAGCTGCTGAAAAGGGCTGGATGCGAGAGCAGGGTCCTACTTAGGAATGCGAAACGGGGGATAGGCAACCTGGAAAGAGCTAGGGCGTGGGAGGTGCTGCTGGAAGACCTGAAGAGAGATGGTCGGGCGTCTGAGGCCTCCACCCCTGAGAGACCACCACAGCAGGAGCACCCCCAGGGGCCAGGCCTGGTTGGGATACCACTGCAGATCCTGGGAGATGGGGACATATGACATCTTTGCTAGGCCTGGGCGGTAAATTCCGCTCCGCTCGCAGAATTTGCGGAATTTTGGCAATTCCGCAGAGAACGCGTAATTGCCGGAAATTTCGCGATCCGCGGCGTGGCGGAATTTTTTCCTGGTTCGCGCTTTCAAAATGCGTGTTTACGCGCGCGGGAGCCACTTACCGGGATCCCTGCGTTCGCCGACGAGTTTTCCTATCCGTTCGCATGCGCCACGAGATTTTGGTAGCCGGCTGCGCCATCCCGCGAGAGTGTGTGATCGCGAACACGTCATTCGGACACGCGCCATCGGACATCCGCATTCGCGAACAGGAAACACGCATTGCGAGCGGGCAGGACAAGTGAAACAAGATGGCCGCGCCAATTGGCGACCGCATGGGCAAGTTTGCGAGATATTTCCCCCTCGAGCACGCAAACAGCGTCCCCGAACAGGAAAAACTCATTGCGAACGGGCGGAACAAGCAATTCCGTGTGCTCGCGGAATTCTGCGTAGCTCGTGGAGATTTTTTACCGTTTTGCGGAACTTTGCGTAACGTGACTACGCAAATTCCGCCCACCCCATTCTTTGCACAGGAGAGGGAGGGAGCTGGAAATTAGGCACTGGCGAAACGCCACCATACACCGCATGGGAGGTGACTCTCTGAGCTCAAGGGAGGCAATTGGGAGACAGCAGAGGGGGGGAGGGGTTAGTTATTTTGTTGGGGAGGGGGGTGCGGGGGGACCTACAGCCCGCATCGACGACTCTACACCAGGCAAAGCTGAAACACATGGAACTCGGACTCATAAAGATAGCAAGATATAACATATATAATGAGATGCACCGAATATGAGAATGTTTTGCATTTAATTGTACCGCAATCAGCGGAATGGCTGAATAATATGTAAAAGGCAATAAAGTTTGTTTAAAAAAAAATTAGTGCAATAAATAGAGGCTAATGGCCAAGCCATTCTAGCTCGTGCAAATCCTATCTTGCCTTAAAGAAAGAGCACTTGGCCTGCTAGTAGACGGGCCCACATCAATTTAGCAAAAGCATGGGGCTCGATGGATCCCGGCCAAATCAAAAGATGCTAGATATAATGGGGAGGGGCCTGCCGCCACCTCTCCATAGGGCCTCGCTAAATCTTTCATATGAATATAATACAGGATTTTGACTAAAAGTCTGACAGCCAGCCCATTAGTTCAGTTATCTGAGGAGCTCAAGTTCAAGACCCTGAACACTTCCTGAAAAAATGTCATACATCTGGCAGGAAGTTGTACATCAATGTGGCTCAAACATGCAGGAACAGCCTTATTGCATTGAGTGATGCTCAAACGTCTGAATATCGGTTTTGGCCAATAGCATCTTAAGTTTTTTAAGGCAGGGCAAAGGCAGATTACATGCATCAGGGATTCCTGCTTGAAGTTGCACAGTCGACAATTGTAATTGGCGAGGCCTTTTAAGCGTCCAAATTTGTAAGCTTATAATGTAGTTCGACCACATCACATCCTCAGGAGTGTCTTTTTAAGGACTGGGTTCAAAGAGTTGGATAAATGTTGGGCTTTTCCCTGGTCCTGATATAAAGACATGCATAGGTCTGCATGGGACTTTTGCGCTAGTTCCTGTCGGTCTTCTTACCATGATATTAATTTTGCACTTTGACCAGCATATTGGATATTCGTTTTTGCAGCAGCTTTTGTGTGAGTATCCTCAGGGCTCCTAAACCTTCAGTTGCAGTTGTAATAAGGGAAGCCCATTGAAGTTTCTTTTCCTGAAGACGACGCTTGATCAATTTCTTGAGGGATCCTATAGGGGCCAGCGTGAGCTTAACAAAGTAGCTCAAGAATTGAGCTTTCATCATTACTGCTTGCTTCTTCAATCCAAATTCTAATCATATTTGGGACGATGGAGTGGCAGTGTGTTGGTGGCCCCCCAGTGATACAGGGCCTTCCTATTGGAGCTGGATCATGATGTTCCCCTGGCAGGCCATCTAGGGCAGGAAAAGTCCTTTGGCTGGCTTGTCACCATCTTTTATTGGCACCAGATGAAGATGGCCTCAGATATGTTCAGCATGTCATGTCCCACCTGCCAGGCCAATAGGAAGTCAGGAAAGAACAGCAAGGCTTCCGTGGTTTACTTTCTAGGCGTTAGCACCCCCATTGAAATGGTGGGCATCAACATTGTTGCGCATCTGGACTCCAAGACTGCCCTGGCCAACAGGTTTATCCTGGTCTTGGTGGACCATGTCACCCGGTACCCAGGGGCTATACCTCTGAGGAAGAGACTGCACCCGCAGTGGCCAGGGCACTGATGAGGATATTTACCCATGTGGGTTTCCTCAAGGATGTAGTATCTGACAGTGGTACCAACTTCATGTAGGACGAGTGTGGGGTAACATACAAGTTCTCCACACTCTATCATCCCCAAACCAATGGGCATGTTGAGAGATTCAGCAAGACCCTTAAAGGCATGATCATGGGCCTGCCAGTGCACTTGGGGTGGAAGTGGGATGTACTCTTGCCACGCTTTGTGTTTGCATACAGGGAGGTACCACAGAAGGGGGGTGGATTTAGCCCCTTTGAACTTCTGTATGGGCAGGCTCTCAAAGGGTCTCTCAATCTGGTGAAGGAGGGTTGGGAGCAAGCTCCCAAGAATGCCTCCTCAGGATGTGGTCAGTTACATGCTCATCTCACTGTCCACACTCAGATGAAACGCTTGTGGAAGAAGGCGAAAGAGAATCTGGAAGCCAGCCAGGAGGTTATGAAGCAGTAGTATGACCAGAAGGCCACTCTGGCAAGGATTGTGGTTGCTGCTTGAGTAGGGTTTTACTCTCAGTAAGCCAACTTCTTACCAAATCTAACAGGCTAAGGGTAGTAACTTGAGTAAGGTGCCACCCTTTTCTTACCCGCAATGGCAAGAGGAGTTGTTTGGTTTTTAATGAAAGTACACACTGCATAAGAACCAGATTGTTGATCTGGTATTTTTCCTTACAAAATGTATTTTTGAAGGATCTCAATGTTTGAATCATATTAGGAAAGGTTTTTCTTTGCGTTGGTACCTGCTCCAATAGTAACAATACAGCCTTTGGCATCATAGATTCCACAAGAAGTGTAAACGCATGACCCATGACGCTGATGGTATAAGTGTAAGTGACATCATGTATGTGATTGTAAAAAAAAAAAAATCACTGAATGTAAACCGGAAAAAATAACTTTGGAATCTCATTGAAGCTGAACAATAATATCTTACCAAATATCTGACTGAGTTTGTTTCCGCAAACAGCATAGTGCCAAATTCCGTGTCCCAAGAGATACAGGGCCTCATTTATGAGGTTTTCAGGTAGGGCAGCGCCTCAAGGACTCTTGCTGCGCTGCCCTACATCAAAACAAAAGGGCAGAAATGCGTCGTATCTATGAGATATGGTGCCTTCCTGTGCTTTTCCCGTGCACTGGCGCACAATGGGCTGCCATGCGCTAACGGAGGCATCCTTGCACCATGGTGCAAGGATGCCTGCGTTGCGGGGCTGATTGATTTTGTACAGGAAGGGACACCTTCCTGCATAAAATCAATCAATTCAGGTGATTTACTCTTTCTATGTGCGCTGCAGAATGCAGCACACATAGAAAGAAGACAAAATGAGGAGAAATTAAAAGATTTCTCCTTGTTGTGCCTCCCTAACGCCACCCCTGGGGTGGCTTTAGATTCTGACACATTCCCAGGTTTACAATTTCTTGTAAATCTGAGAATGCTTCAGATTCCATGGGTGTTGCATGTGAACACCCACAGAAACACCCTTGGAATGCCCTTTTCACGCAGTGTTCTGCATGAAAGGGGCACATATTTACAAGGCCATGAAAATCTATGTAAAGTGGTTTTACATGGCCTTGTAAAGATGCAGCGGCACCGGAACCTCAAAAAAGTGAAGTTCTGGCAATGCAAAAGTGCTGCATGGGCCTCATAAATGAGGCCCACAATTTCCAGATAAAGGAGCAGAGTTTCAGAAACAGTGTGACTGTGATTGTATTTATAAAGTGTTTCCTATCCCTGATGAGGCACTGAAGCACTTTATGATGAGTAGCACGCTGCTCTGGAACCCAAAATCTGTGGCTAATCCATTGGTTTTTGGTTGTTGTTGGTTATTTGGTTTAGTCTTGTGCCCTCAGTGAAAATCATTCCATGCCTTTACTCCACTTTCTTTGTGGAAGATTACATTAATAGGAGTTAGGTGTGATGGTCAGTGGGGGCTATATGAGTTTATGCAAATGGTTGTGGGGATTAATAGATAAGCTAGAAGAGCTTAGGTATTGATAGGTGTTCAGGGATATAGTTTCAAAGAAGAGGTTGTGATCTATGAAATGAGAGGTGAACGAATTTTCTGAGATACAATAATAGAGCTAAGGCAGCCAGGCATGCGGCTTAGCATAAGTTATACTCAGAGTGAGAAAGTATGCAAAGAATGGAAGGTAAGGACAGGGTCATTTGAAAGTAAGAAAGGTCAGAGAACAATTGAAAGTTTCAAGTCAAGTTTTCATGTACAGTTTTATAATTATAGTAGGAGTATACTCTTTTGGGAAAGGATACACTCTAAGGATTTAAAACTGCAGAAAGAAACAGCATTATTTGCATCTGAGGTAATGCTATATTAATTACTTACTAATCGGTACTAGAATCATTATAGCATCTGAAACTGCAATTAAAGGTGTTTGAATACGAAACAAAACAAAATAGCAGACTTTGCCTACCGGGTGACCAGATGTTTTTTAAATGAGAAAAGAGGGCCAGCTTTAGACATAGGAATTCGATTGGGTAAATAGCATGGGCACGAGGAAAGACTATCTTAGCAGCGCCCCAGCACCTCCCACAATACTCAAAAAAATAGGGGACACCGTTTGTGCTCTCCCAAACCTGCTCAGAACAAGCATTTGCAATGCAATAGGTCTCGCATTTAAGCGAGTTTGAGCTATTGGCATTGTAAATGACAATGCATTTTATTTATGTTTTGTTTTTTTAAACATAAATAAACATAAATAAAAGGCATTGTCATTTATAATGCCAATAGCTTAAACTCGCGTAAATGCGAAACCTATTGCATTGCAAATGCTTGTTTCTGTATGCTAGGTGTTGCTCATAAAGTTACTTAAAAATGGTGACTGGGTAAGTTTTTCCTGCAACATAGTCACATTTTTAACATAACACTTACATTGAGACAGGTTAGAGCGGCGATAATGAAACAGAAACAAGTCAGAAAGTGACAAGTGAGAGAGGTGAGTGAGAAGCAGGTGGCAGAATGGTAAAGGGATAGGCAAGAAAGACAGCAGAGAGAGAGAAGGGGGAGGCAAGATGAAAAGGGGCGATAACAAAAGGGGAGAAACAACTGATGGAGAGGGGATGAAAGGAGTGAAGAATGACAGAAGAGCTACCGGTAGAAAGGACCAGGGTGAGGTGCATGGTGGGCGACTAGCCAAGGAGAGAATGACAGGAGAGAAGTGAGACACGGTGCAGGTGGGACAGCTTGTGCATGTGGAATAGCTCGGCCCTCCTGAAAGTGGGGGATCAAGGTGACATGGAGTGTGAGGACCCCCACCCCAAGTTTTCTTTAGAACACTACTCCAATCCCTTCTCATTCCTTTTATTCATCTTCTGTCCCTCTCACACTACCATCCCTCTACTTCCCTAAATCCATCACCACTTTCACACTTTTTCTGGTAACCCCCTTGTCTGGGAAAACCTGCTGTTTGGCCTAGGGTGTAATTGTACTAGAGGGCGCATGCGCAGTGACTCACCAGAGTGCAGACATGCCACCAAAAGCAAAAAGAATGGTAGAAGCGTCATGTCTTGAAGCTGCCGAAACCCTCAACGCTTCCAGTCAAGATCTGCGCGAGGTGTGTGGCCCAGTGCTACCTGGGAGAGCAGCAGCCGCGTGCATTTATACAGCAAGGGGTGACTTGTACACGCAGCAGTGCCAAAGAAGGCGTGGTGCCAGTACACAGAGTGACGCAGGCGTGCGTCTGGCTCAGACTGACGCGAGATTACTGTTGGGTGATGATAGAGATCTCGTAACATCAACAAACGAGCCCCATTGCTTAATCTGAGTAGTTGTTGCAGGTGGTTGGCACCAGCGCACATTTTTAGGGACGAGAACTTATTTGTCATTGTCTGACTTGGCAAGCGCAGAAAAGGTAGGCTGAGATCGAGCGCGCAAAAGTGAAAGCGCGCGGTGGGAGCGCTCGAAAGTGAAGAGACGCCGTGCGCGTGCCCATCTGCTGTCCGGGGGCAAGCTGATAGAGACACCGTGAGCGTGCATATCGGCTGTCCGGCAAAAGTGAAAGCGCGCGGTGGGAGCGCTCGAAAGTGAAGAGACGCTGTGCGCGTGCCCATCTGCTGTCCGGGGGCAAGCTGATAGAGACACCGTGAGCGTGCACATCGGCTGTCCGGGCAAGTGCACATCTCCTGTCCCCCTTCGGCTAAGAAACCGACGACAATAGATCTTGCCAAGGCGAGCAGCGCATGCGCTGCGTCGCTAGGTGAGACCTAAAAATGTGACATTACATGGAATTTTAAATGTCAATACCTGAATACTAGGTAATTTTGTATGAGCAGCCATTGCACCTGGCCACACACACAGGGAACAAAGAAAGACCTTTAGATTATTGCCTCTCAAAACAGGTTTATTCGCTACGACATAGCAGAAAACATGCAGCCCTCAAGAAATTGATGACTAAGGGAACAAATGTGATACAGAGTTGGTGTTACCAAGTAGCAAAATAGGGTTAATTTATTCTTTACCTGTAGTATTAAAGAAATGGAAGGAGGCCAGCATCACAGCTGTGGGCTCCCAGAGAACCCGAACATCCCTTACCATCTTTCCTGATCTTCTCATTGAGGTTGTTGATGTAGATCATATGACTTGGGCAAGCTTCAGGGTTGCTGGCAAGGCCTGAACAAAATGTTATTATGCCTGCAAATGTTCTTTATTTTGCATACATTGTTCAAATTTCACAGCTGCAAAACCTTTTACTTTTTTCCAGTGGAATACTGGCTTTAGCAGAAAATGTTTTCAGGGAGACATTTTCTCCTCAAACCAATCACTTTGCCTGTTTATTGAATAATCTTTGACTATGAGGTATGTCCTTGCCATCAAGTTTCAGGAGAGATAATGTAAAATGAGTTTCAAGGAACTATAGTGAAATTTCCCAAAACAAAGTGTTGCAATTTCACATACTTTGGACTGCCACATACTTACAGCAGAGCCTGCATGCAAGCACCTACTTGTACACCAGACACAAAAAGGCATGTTTGTTCGAGACAAAGCTATGGTACATCAAAACATCAAAACCAAACAATGCAAGATCTTGTGTAGATATTGGAAGATCTCAAGCAGCCATCTGACAGTGACATTTTTTAGGTCGAGCCTGGGCAGGGCATGCGCTGCTCTGCAAGGCATGCTGTAATCTAGACTGTGGCTTGAAGAACCTCCCATCTTTTCCATTCGTTCCTGTTCGTGCCCTTCATAAATGCCTGCTTTTGTTTGGTCAGCATGCTTAATTAGTCCCGCCTTTTGGTGTTTCGGACACTCCCAGCAGACTGCCCCTGTTACATGTGGATTTACTCTTTTTTAATTTACTTTCCTTCATGTGCACTAATTTTTTTTGGGGGGGTCTTCCTTGGGCTTGTGTTAACGCACTTCCTAATACATTTTTTTGTTAACAGCTGCTCTTCACATGTTTGAACACTTGTTATTAATTAATTGCAGCTCTTTCTGTAACCCTTCGCTTACCTCCCTCTTTCACACACGTAGGCTTAGTGGGCGGGTCTGTGGCTGGCTCCCACGCGGGATTCCAACAACAAGCAGTAGCACTTTAGCCAGGTACGTTTACTGAGGCAGTGATATCACTTCCTGATTTTCTTCTTCTAGATCGTGTGCACTTTCGTTTCATCCCGAAATAAGGTGAGCACAATGTTTATTTAGAATAGAGAAGTACATGCAGCCCTTTTTTAGGTCAAGCTTTCGAGACCTCTTGTATATACTTTAGTATATACTTCTTTGTGGGCCCAAAAGCACGCTCTTCTTTTTATTGGTTTGCTTCAGTGTCCATTAAAAATCCTTGCTTGCTAGTGGTCAGTCCTTCTTCTTTGTCCCTCCTTTTGGTGGTTAGTTTCCACCCCCAGAGCAGGGATTAAGTACTGTATTTTTACGCTTTACTTGTTTATTCTGTTCTTGAGGGACTATTTTTTTAGTTGTTTCCTGCTCGTGTTACTGTGTGCCTGTGTTCAGCTTCGGTGCCCATAGCTGCTACTGTTCTGGGATCTTGCAGCTAACAGTGGCATTGCCAGTGTTTTACAGAAAACATGAAATCCTTGCTTTGAAACTACAGCGCTGTCCGAGTGCCGTGGGCACAGCGTTTTGTGCTCGTCTCCGTGAAGACCATTGAATTGCAATTTGGCATGCTTTTGTTACGATCAGTCCTCCGATCATATTGCACACTCACTAGTCCCCCGGGGGGTCAAAGCAGGGATCAACTTCAGTGCCCCGATCAAGACATGCACTTGCTAGTCCCCCCCGGGGCCAAAGCAGGCACCCCATTGAGTGTTCCCTTTCAGTTGAACTACGAAGGTCCATAAAGTGGGCTCAAATGAAGAACGGGGGACGATAATTCTGCACGGTGTGTGTGTTTCTTTTGCACTTTCTGGTCGTTAAGCCGTTTCTTTTGCTCTGACAATTCCGCTCAATAGCCGGCTGTTTACCTGACCACACTAATACCAAGAATTTGTTTCCCTGCACAAAGGGTGTATTTCTTGCTACAGAAGCGGTTTACTGGAAATTACCCTAAGAATGCACTGGTGTGAGGATCAGGTTGGGAGAGAGATTCGGTGTAGCCCCAGGCATTCCTGTTCCCTAAAACCACTTTTCTTGCACTCTACAGGTGGCACTCCAACTTATTCTCTCTTCAGAGGAGAAGTCCCAGTGTATCCTGTGTTAGGGGACTACATTAGTTTTGATGAGAACACGTGTTGCGGAGAAGAAAGTCTTTTTATGGAAGTTTGACTTTAATTCTTGTTCAGCGCGCAGGCACCTTTATTGAGCTCAGAAAGCTTGGAATCTGATATTGCTGTGCAGGTGAAAAGATCTGACTGCTGCAGAGAGCTCCGAGGGCAACAACGGCTGTCACTTCCTGTCCCGGTCAGTTCTTCCTCCTGCTGCACTTGGGCATTGGGGTGGTGGGGGAGGGGAGCAGATATGAACTGTCTTTGTGACCTGCAACCTCAGTGTTTGGGGTTCCTGTTGTGTGTTTGTGCGAGGAAATACAAGCTCCTCGCACAAACGAAGGTTGGTAAACTATCTAAAGAACGCGTGCCTGTAAAAACGTCTGGGCTAGTAAACAGCTGTTAAACAACTGCACAATTGTGTGCGAGTGTTATAGACAATGCTGGATAAACAGAGAGAGGGATGAACTCAGAGTGTGCTTGTGAGAACCGCGTGCCTTTTTGTGTGTACACGGCATGCCTGTTGGTACACCCACGCACCTGGGCTTGGGCAGAGGCTCTTCTTTTTGCTTTTCTTTTCCATGGTTTCCTCGCCCTTCTCTTCTTAACATTTGCTGTAAACAATTTCTTGGCATCTCGCGTTGCTGCAATTTCCGCGTCCTCTTCTATTCCTCCTAAACTTTCTATGTTACCTCATCTCTGTCCTGTCTTCCTTCTTAATGTCCCCATTTGTCTTCTTCTCTGCCCTGCTGCCCACCCTGCCTCTGTTTGTCGATGCAGCGCCCATTTTCCCCCTCTCCGCCCTTCTTTGCCCCTTTTCTGCCTCTAATGACCATTCTCTTTTTCCCTCATCCACAAATGGCCAATTCTTTCAGCTTCTTTTACACCATGCCTTCTTTTGCCTCTTCTTTCTTTTGTCTCTCCTCTGTGCCCCTTTCCCTCCTCGCTGCCCCCTCCCTTTTCCTACAGCCTCCATTTTTAGACATTTCTCTGCCCTCCTTTTGGTATTCACTCAGCCACCACTGGTTTTCTCCTCCCACCCTTTTGCCTCCTATCAGCCCCCTAGTACTTTCTCTTTACCTGTGTTTTATCTTTGCCATGCTGCTTGCCACCCTTTCCCCTCAGCTTCACACCGTTCTCACCCCTCTTAGCCCCCTTTTCCTTCTGTGTACGTTTTCCTCACGTCCCTTAATTCCCCGATGTCCTTTCTCCTTCCTGCTCAGTCCAATATCCCTCTGTCACTCCAGCTTCATCCTGCTTTCCCTCTGTCCTTAATGCACCATTCACTGGTTTTGTGGCACTTAGAGATGTGGAGAAGTCATCTGGAGCTCTGATTTCGTGTCTCTGTGAATAAGCAAGAAGAGGCACGAGTGAGGAGTGTTTCAGGGGGTTTCAGGACCTGCCATTGGTTACCCCACTCCTATTCCTCAGTTCCAAAACTCATACGGCCTCCTTGTTGTAAGTGCCAGTCCCACCTAGGGTAACCCTCCGAAATGACACGGACCCTACAAAACATTTCTGCACTGCACAAATCATGACGATGTTTAGAGTGGCATGTTGTAAAGAAGTGAATAACAAAACATGCTCTGCATGGTCTAAGCCTGGCCAGGTTCCATTTACCTCCACTGAAGGAGTACCCTCCTGTGACAGGTTTATTTTTAAATCGCCATTTCAATTTAACCATTTTGTATCTTATTTGCACCAGGTTTAAGCTTGCAGCCCAAAATGAGTGATCTCTAAGTGCAATATACATAATCCAATTCAAGTAATCAGTTTCTGTAAACACTGTCGTTTGTAAATGTAACGCAACAATTTGCATACTCCGAAAGTAAGAACGATGTTTAATAGTGACACATGTTGAAATTAAGGTTGGGGAAATGGGTGTTCTCAAAGGTGCAAAAGAATGTAATTGTTGGTGAGCAGACACAACATTGTAACTTTTTACGTTCATAAACATTCCAGGTGTTGTTTCAAAACTAACTGGTAAAAACCACTGTTAATTTCCTGATTATGTTGGACATTAGTTTCCAGTTTAGCAATTTTTGCTGGAAAATAAGGCACAAGAGACTTTAACGGAGTTGCCATTTGATTTTGCTCATTTTTTGGTCTCACCTGCGACAGCGCATGCGCTCTCACTTGCAAGAGATATTGTGTTGAACAAGGGCTTGTTCTGGTTTAACTTTGTACAAGCCATTCACTAAATGGGTAGCTATGTGCCTCTCCATTGTATCTCAAATGCTAATGTATTGATTTTAACTCTTTGCCCATGAGGGTAGGGCATGAATAGCCACATAAAAAGTTCAGCTTGTTTTGGGCTTGAAGTTAAATAAGAATCTCTAGCTGATCCTGGCTCCGACTTTTCAGTGGCTTCAGAGCTTTTAGTAGCTTTCAGTGGCTCACCCACCTCCATGGTATATAAGAGCACCTTCAAATTTTTCATTCTTTGTAGCATACCTGAGTAGAATAAGGGGATACCACCCATCACCATTCGTGTCCTTAAAAGTGACAGGTCCCCCTCCGCAGGTCCCCCGCCCCTTCGCTGTGTCCTTAAAAGTGACATGTGTGTCCTTAAAAGTGACAGGTCCCCCTCCGCAGGTCCCCCGCCCCATCGCTGTGTCCTTAAAAGTGACATGTGTCCTTAAAAGTGACAGGTCCCCCCTCCCCTCGCTGTGTCCTTAAAAGTGACATGTGTGTCCCCAAAAGTGACGTGTGTGTGTCCTTAAAAGTGTCAGCTGCGTGTCCTTAAAAGTGACAGGCCTCAAGCCCCTGGCACCGTGTATGTGTCAGAGTGTGAGCATCATGAGATGTCCATCTTGTCCAAGGGGCGGTCCTAGGGGCGGTGCTGCTTCTGGAGACACCAGCGAGCCAGAGCCCTATGACGCCTCTAAGGCCTTGTTGATGTGTAGAGGGTCCGCCCCCTTTTAGGAGCTGTTTAGGATACATATAAGGCATCCTTAAGAGCACTGTACAGCAAGCAGCCGCCTGAAGACGAGAAGGTTCCCATAGCAAAATGAAGAGATACAGCTCTCTTGTGAAGAGACCTATGTGGGGTGGTTCCCAACCACCTATCAGTAGATATTACCGCAGCTTACCAACTCTGGTAATGGACGAGAATGCTCAGCAAGAAACACCTAAGGATATGGGCTGCGACATTACTGGTTTTGGTAATGGCCTGTGTCGGGGGGTGCAAAAACTCAGTCTCAAGGAGTGCGTATGCCGGTTGTCTCCGGTTAAGGATGCCCACAGCGAGAGTGAGGGCTCTGGTAGTGGCAGCTTGTTTGCCGGCCTCAGTTTCGTGGATATGGAGGAAGATGAAGAGGCTGTAGCACCTCCTAACACACCCGTCTATGAAGCCATGGCCCTTCAGGAGGATACGGATGCTGCTGAGGTTGTGCTGCAACCATCGGGTACAGTCGCCGAAGATGTTGGGGAAGCGCAGGACATTAGCGACTCTCAATATTTCAGAGCCACAGCAGAGGCCGGTGAAAATGCAGAGGTTAGTAAAAAAAAAATTAAAAAAAATGTTCTGCTCGGCAGTTACAAAGATGAGGTATTTTATTTCTTCAGCTATTGGCATATCAATGTTTCTTTTTTTGACCCTAGAGAGTAACACCAGCAGGATGCACCTACTTCATAATGCACTATGGTAAAGCGGATGTTGCACCTCCTAACAACCCTGTCAACGAAGACATGGACCTTCAGGAGGATGCGGCTGCTGCGGAGGTCGTGTTGCAACAGCCCGGTACAAGCGTCGAAGATGACGGGGCATCGCAGGACATTAGCGACTCTCAGGATTTCAGAGCTGCCGCAGAGGGTGGTGAAAATATGGAGGTTAGTATGAAAATGTTATGCCACATATATCTATATAACGATGTATTTTATTTCTTCAACTAATGGTCTGTCAATCTTTCTTCTTTTGAACCCTAGATAGAACCCCCAAAAAGAGCGGCTGGAGACTGGCGACCTGCAAAAGCGAGCAATGTAATCTTTAATTGTCTGTGGTGTTCAAAACAGGCTGAAAGCTCAACGTGCCAAAACCGCGAGGGCTGCGACAAATGTGTATGCGGTTCTAAGAGCGGCGCGTGTGAAAAAGATGAAGATGAAGGATTGTCCTTCTTTGAACGGCGTGGAGTTAAGGGTTTCGCAGCGACGGTAGTACTAAACTGTGTCAAACGTGACTATTACAGTCTTTGTCACGGCCACCAAATGAACGATCCACAGCAGGCGGCTCAAGAATGTTTGTGCGAATCATACAGAGCAAGAACAATACGTTATATTTGTGGTTTGTTAGACCCTTACAAGTTGTATAAGCTGCTAAGGGTGGTGTACGGCCTGCACCCTGAAAAGAAAACTGTACACCCCGATATGTTGAGGATCATGACATCTGCACTCAATGAGATCCAATACGCCTATGACCCGAGCGTAAAACTACCTGATATGCAGGAGATGTGCCCGGCTCTTGATAGAAAGCTGATACAAAAACTCGTAGAAAGGCGTATGTGTAACGTGTATAAAAAAAATAGTCTCAGGGGGGCTTTGGCCCCCCCGAAGACTATTTAACTAAGTTCTTATGTAACGTTACAGGATAGCGTGTATTTAGAACAAACAAGCGGAATGTTACAACGCAAGGTGGCTATGTGTTAATACGTACTTATGACGTTTGCTATGAAAATGTAAAGTATCTTTTGCTTAGGTCTTGGTAGTATTGTTTATTTGTTTTTTAATAAAACGCCCTTACACAAAACAATCGTCTTTCATTTGTATTTTGTTGTAACCGATGTTATCATGTCGGGGGTTAGGTTAAGAAAACTTTATTATGATACAAGCGGGGTTGGCAGCTTTGGAAGTGTCGAAGCCCTATACAGAAGGGCTGCAGATGAAAACGAGCCTGTAAGCAGAGACCTGGTCAAGACATGGCTATCAGGAGAGGAGGCGTATTCGCTCCATAAACCGGCCAGAAGACGTTTTAAGAGACGTCCTACAATCGTTAATGCTCAAATAGATTATTAGTGGCAAGCTGACATAATCAGCCTTCAAGATATAGCAAAACATAACAACGGCGTTTGTTATATATTAACCGTCATAGACGTGCTGTCCAAGTACGCCTACGCAGAACCGTTAAGCGATAAAAGAGGGGCCAGCGTCACGGCCGCTTTTAAAGCCATCTTCGAGAAGGGCAGGGTTCCTCAAAAACTACAAACCGACGCCGGTAAAGAATTCTTAAACCAGACATTTCAGAAATTATTAAACAACCACGGCGTTCAACATTTTGTAACACACACGGAGGTGAAAGCAGCGGTTGTAGAATGGTTTAACAGAACTTTAAAGTCTAAGATGTGGCGGTATTTTACGGCCAACAACACCTACAGATATGTGGATGTTCTACAGGCTTTTTTAGATGTGTATAATGCCAGTTATCACCGGACCATCAAAACATCACCCGCAGAGGTGACTCCTAGTAATTCTTTAGCTGTTTGGCAAACGGTGTACAAGCATAATTTTGCTACAAAGGTGAAGAAACCTATTTTTAAAAAAGGCACACATGTGAGGATTTCAAAATTGAAAGGGGTCTTTACGAAGGGCTACCGCCAGACTTTTAGCGACGAAATATTTATAGTGGATAATGTGGAGCTTAAAGAAGGGCTGTATATTTACAGTTTAAAGGACTACGATGGGGAAGCTGTATCGGGGGAGTTTTACAAGGAAGAGTTACAAATGGTACCTGATGATCCGAACCATGTGTATAGGGTTGAAAAGGTTCTGAAAAGGAAAGGTAGGGGGGCTAGCAGCCAGGCATATGTCAAATGGAGGGGATGGCTGGAGAAATTTAACAGTTGGGTGTTGGCCAGCTCCCTGAAGGGTGTGTGAGCTAAGGACCGTCTAAAATCCTCTAATAAGATGGAGACAGCACCCTTTTATATCACCTTACCATCCAACGCTTCTAAGGGCATGTTCCCCGACAACCAGATTTCTAATTACACAGTGAAACTGGCTAAGCCTGTGGACCTGAAAGGGGATTGGGAGGTGGCCCTAACAGAAATCCAATACCCTAGAACATGGAATACATTCACACAGGCCGAGGCAAAGTTTTACATAAAGCGTGAGCAGGATCCAGTGAGCATGCACGAGAGCATTCCATACGGTTACTACCCAACCGTTTTAAGTGTTGTCGATGCTGTCAACAAAGCCATAGACAGCATCGAAGCATATCCGAATACTCATCTGTCGTTAGATAACGTCAGAAGGAAGGTATTTCTTAAAGCACCAAGCCGTACCACGACGTTTAACTGCTCCAGTAAATTAAGAAGGGTTTTAGGCACCGTGCTGCATGCGAAAAGTCCGATGGAGCAGGATCACACATGCCCCGATATTAACGGTGGGTTCTATACGCTCTATGTGTATAGCGACATTGTAGAGGCCCAGAGGATCGGTGATAGTTATTCGCCGCTGTTAAGATGGGTCCATGTACAGGGTGAAAATAATACGATGGTTAATATTCAATTTAACAAACCCGACTACGTCGCAGTTTCTAAAAACCATTTTGACACTATTTTAATTATGATCTACGATGATCAGTCTGAGCCGGTGGCCTTTAAATACGGGAAAGTTATTGTTAAGCTTCATTTAAGACCGAGACACGACAGTGGTTATTAAGCAGGCATCATGGTGGTCGTGAAAACATACGGGCACCCGTCTATGTACAGTGACTATTACAGAAACGAAGCCGGATATGGAGGTCCTCCGTACTTTCAAGGGTCGCCGGTTATGTATGGGGCTGGTTTAGGGGGCTTCTTCAGGAGCCTGTTTAGAAGAGCTATGCCGTTCTTGAGAAGAGGCTATGAAATTGTAAAACCGCATGTTAAGACGGCTGCTACGAACATTGCCCATGATGTTGTTGGGTCTGTTACTTGGCGGTTGCAGAGCGCATAAACAAGCAGCCGCAAGAAAGAGCGGGGCTGTTGTACAAGCCGCGCGCGAGTGTTAAAAGGAAGCGCCGGTCTTTGAGACGTAGGGGTCCACCGGTCCCCTATAAAAAAAGGAGGAGTTCTTCAAAACGCCCTCAGAAAAGAAGAACTCCAAGACGGAAGAGAGCTGCGAAAAAGAGAAACGGCTCTAAAGTCAATATTTTTTAAAGCATCGTAAACTAAACCATGACCTTCGTACACTGTGCATCTGGCGAGTGCGCCAAATCCGAGTTAGACTTGTTTACTCTAAAACCAACGCAGACAAGCATCGAAAACAGCTTCTTCATGGAGGTATCTCCTTTAGCCGCCTTGACACCGCTGGCCCCTATAGAGTTTTTTGTGTCAGGGTCCACGGATATGTATTTGGATCTCAACAACACGCTGCTGCATCTTATGTGTAAAATCGTAAAAGCGGATGGGTCCGACATAGCAGCAGACGCTAAAGTGGCAACGATCGCTTATCCCCTAGCGGCCATGTTTAATCAGGTGGACATCACCCTGGGCGATCGACTCATCACACAGAACGATAACATGTACGCCTACAGAGCCTACCTCGAGAGTATTCTAAATTACAGTAGCGACGCCCTTGACACGCAGCTTTCAGCGGGTCTCTTCTACAAGGATACATACGGCCAGTTTGAAACCACGGCTCTGGACGGTGCCAATCATGGTTTTGTAAAAAGAGCAATGTTTGCAGCAGGCAGTCGCAACTTTGACCTCCTGGGCCGCATACATTCAGATCTCTTCTTCCAAGATAAACTGCTCATCAATGGTATTGATCTTAAGATCAAGCTCACACGCAACAAGGATTCATTCTGTCTCATCAGCGGGGATGCGGACCAGTACAAGCTGGACATCCTGGCCGCGAGCCTGTTTGTAAAGAGAGTGAAAGTGTCCCCGAGCGTCAGATTAGCGCACGCCGACGCTTTGCAAATATCAAACGCCAAGTACGCTGTGGAAAGAGTAGCTCTGAAGGTGTTCAGCATCCCAGCAGGTACCCGTTTAACCCAGCAGCAGAATTTATTTCTAGGGCAACTACCCAAACCTCATCATCGGTTTTGTGGACAATACAGCATTTAGCGGCACCTACGCCTTAAACCCCTTCAATTTTAGACACTACAACATCAACTACGCGGCGCTGGTCCACGAGGGCACTGTGATTCCTGCAAAACCCTACACCCCCAGTTTTATAACCTCCAACTACATCAGGGAATATCAGGGGTTGGTTTCAATAACCGGGAAGCATCTAAGGGACTGCGGTGTAGCTGTGTCAAGAGAAGGCTATGGGGCCGGGTACACGTTGTTCGCATTCGACCTGACCCCCGACATGGAAGACGGCGATCACTACAACCTTGTCAAAAACGGAAATCTAAAAGCTGAAATACGATTCAGTAATCCGCTACCGGCGAATGTGAACATGGTCGTATTCTCGGTATTCGACAGCATCATTCAGATCAACCACGCAAGACAGATTTTGTTTGACTATCTTTAAAACATTTTGTGAAATGGACACTGTGCAGATACGATCGTTCTTAAGCAGGCATAAAGACGCTAGGAAATACTTTTTAGGTGTTTTCCCTAGCGATGGGTTACCCCCTGAAATAGGGTTAGAAAGACCCCGCACCCTAGTCTTTAACACCGACCCGCATGACAAGAGCGGAACACACTGGGTGGCCTTGTTTATAGACCGTGACAAGGTTATATTGTTTGATAGTGCCGCTGAATTCCCCGAACATCGTATCTATACACCGCCTATATTCAAGTTTGTGAAAAAAGCCGCTGCGAGGTTGGAGTATAACAAGCTGAGGGTCCAGGATTCCATAGCCATCACATGTGGGGAACATTGTATTTATTTTATCAGTAAAATGTCTGAGGGTATGTCGTTTAGAAATTTCTTAAATCTATATTCGCGTGACCTTGTTAACAATTACAGTATAGTTGTGAAATATGTAAAAGAAAACACAGTGGTCTTGGTCAGACCTGTGAAACCCGAATATGTCGCTTGTCAAAATTGTAAGTCCGTGGGACATGTGCATGTTTAATGATGAACGCCTAAAATAAAGACATTATTTTTTTTTTTAAAAAGCCGGTATTCAGACTTTGTATTTCTATGCTACCACATACAACATAATTAAAACATTTTAAAAGACAACAGAGGCAGGTTGTAAAGTTATAAAAAAAAAAAGTGTTTTATTACAAACATCTATGCAGGGGTGTATTACACCGACAACCAATGCTCAAGAAACATAAGAAGAAGAAGAAAAATCAGACGCTGCTATACGCGTAATAGACACATTTTTATTAAAAAACAATAAAAAGTCTGAAGAAACATCAGGGTGTAAGCCAGGTACTTGGTTTGAAAAATGTCTTTTTTCGCGGTACAACCACCGTTGCAGGGGTAGTCCAGGAGGTGGATAGCCGTGGAACGTCAGAGCCTGTTGGTGATGGGTGTACGGGGGCTTTCAAATTTTCAAGCAAACGCCGGTGCTCGTTATTACCCACGAGCGTTGAAGGGATGTTGAGTTCAGCAGCGGCTCGCAGAAACGCATCCCAACCACGCGGTGCGTTTTGAGGCGTTATGATTTTGGGGTGCGTGAGACCTTTGACTAGATCGTACATGTGTGACCCTGCAACCGGCTGTCCCTTGTAGAGAAATTCGCCTCGTTCATTCCAAGATGTTAGGTCTTTAGAAGTTGCAAGTTTACTCATCAGCATTTGCGCGGCCCCCTGTGTCTTTGACTTATATTTTTTAAGAGATCGGCAACAAAGGCATCTGAGGGTGATGCAAGGTCCTGTGATGGTTGCAGGGGTTGAGGGCCATTTGGAGGTGCGGCTGGTTGTTCAGAGTCCGGGGCGTATAGAGTCAGCTTATTTTTCTCGGTATTCCATTGGTTGTAGTAATTTAAAAAGTTTTTAAGGGTGCTGGTGTAAAGGTTTGCCTTGTCGTAGGGGTTTAGATCGGTTCTGTTCAAAATGTCTTTAATTTCAGCATCCAGACGCAGAGTCTCATTTCGGCGTATATCCCAGGCGTTGTTCTTTGAAGAGCTCAGATGGTCCATTTGCTGCCTCGGAACCAAATACATCTTTGTGGCATGCTCCATTACTGTCCCGAGAGGAGGCTTGTAATTATGGGTATAGCTATGCCCAGCAAAGAGCCTATAAAGCCTCCAGACTGTTTCACCAGTTTCTTCTTGGTAATGAGTGAGGCCCATTTATTACTGAGCTTCTTGATAAGAGCCCTCTTCTTCTTCAGAACCTGTAACTGACTCCTTGATATAGGGACGTTGCCTTTTAGGGTATTTAGGGCAATTTCAGAAATGGCAGACACTAAGTCGTCAGAAGCAGCGCACAGGATGGCCTTTCTGTGCTGGGGACTGGCTGTAACAAGCATTTTCAGGAGAGCTAAATTGCGGCGTAGGCGGGCCGACATGGTCAACACCTTATATTATAAGGGACAGGATTGTAAATGTCTCTAAAAGTCATCAGCGCTGCTTTTTATAGGTCCGGACCTTGGGCTTAGGGGTGTAAGCGACTGGTAGATCGGGGGCAAATATATCAGCCCTCAGTCTATAGTCTTCTAGAGTTTCATTTTTTAAGTCGACCAGCAGGTAGCCGTGGGGTTTTGCTGTAGCGTCGTTAAAGGCCTCCATGAAGAAGTGTGTGTTTCCTGGGTACATCTGTTTAGCTATGACTGATATTTGTTGTTTGTCACGGGGTTTTTAAATAAAACAAGGTATGAAGCGTTGAGAGCTATAGACCTGCTGTTCTTGCCCTTGTAAAACAAGTTCTGCACAATGTAGCAGATGCTTAGATTACGGTGATGCGAATATTGAGTAAAAGCTCTCTAACTCCGGATGATCCCCACCTTCACGCATAAGGTCATCGACAATTATCATGTTTACAAGGGACGGTGAAAGTAACTCATCATCGTTGAGATTATCTGGTATGCCTTCTATAAATCTGATATGGGGGAAACTACGGGCCAGATCAGTATAAAGAGCTTGCCAGCATGAATAAAGCCATACAATGTTATTAGGGGTTTGGGATAAAACATCGGCAGCATTTTCTAAGAGCTTTTTATAAAGTAGCTCTTACCACAGTTTGAGGGCCCTGCTAACACGCATGCGAATGGATGCTGTAATCTGGTGTCCATGGTGCGGGGTCTGTATCTCTAATGAGGCTAATAACCATACGGCAGTGTTTTATAGTCAGCAGTCAGAACCCTTTTATCAAAAACAACGCGTAATGTTTTATGTAAGGGCTGGGTTGTAATTTCCCACTTCTTTTTGGACCGGACTATACACGGCTGGTTCACAACTATGGTTTTAGCATTTTCACAATTGTCGGAGGCAGCGTTTTCGTGCACCAGATTCTTCAGACTGTCAAAATTGATTTTTAGGGTGTTGCTGACATTTAATGTTATGCCTTTGACCTTCATACACACTTTGTTCTTGTTTGTGCGGTAGGAGTAGGTCTTAGGTCCGGATGACGTGTATTCTATTATATGCTCATCCTTATCGAGCTCGCTGGTCAAATTACCCAGATAATCCCCAAGAGGAGGGTCTTCATCCCCTGGTTTACTCAGAAAAATCACCGAGTCGGTATCGTGATACAAGCAGCGGTCCTGGAGCTTGTCCATAACCTTGTAAAGTTCTAGACGGGCGTGGGCGGTCGTGAAGCACGCTATGAAGATGTTGATGTTGTTACACGTTGTGGGGTACGCTTTTGTGTATTTCCAACACACTGCAGCGGTCTCGTCATCGATAAACCCGCAGCTGGACACCTCGTAACATGGGGCAAACAGGTACTTAAACAACTCATCAGGATCGGTTATTAAGGTCGTATTTGACAGGTTTGTACGCTGTGCGAATTTTCCCCATAAGGAGTTGAGGCAGAGTTTGGCTAACTGCCGGCGGGCCGGGTTGACCTCTATCAAATGGGGGCGTAAATGGATACCTTCGTGAGCGTAGTAGTCATCGATGTATTTCTGCTTTGCATCCTGACTAGTACACCATTCGGGATACCCTGAGGCCTCCTGCTTGTCTCTGAGAAACATATTAATGTATGGGGCAAAGAGTCGGGTCGTGGTCCTCTGAAAATGCCACACCTCATGTATCCTACCGAGCCTGTAACCTTTCTCTAAGGCCGCTTCTACCTCGATGCTGCACCAGGTCCCTGTGAGCATCCTTTGTTCATCGGTGTGTCTACAATCGTCAACCTCTTTAAACACCGCACATGTGCGACAGAGGGGGAACATCAGTTTACCATCGACTCGGTATGGTAACACCGGAAAGTAAAGCTGTCGTGGAGGATAGATTTCACATTTGACTAGCCCAAAGTATTCGGATATGGGCTTAAAATCTCTATATATGATGGTGGGGTGTCCTAAGGGGTATACCTTCATTTTGTTCACAAATGGGTACAGACTGGTGAAATCATAGTAGTGTATTTTCTCACCCTCACCCACGGCCCTGTACAGTTGTATGGCATTTGTACGACCCCCGAATAAGGCATCGCGGGGTTCCAGGGGTTCTGGTAAATCACGACTCTGAAGGAAAGAGCAGAGCGCTGTGTCGGTTGTTAACATCTCTAACCACTCATGCTCCCAAAGAACCCTCATAGCAAAGCCACATTTTTCAACATACTGAGCCTTCAACAGCGTACGTCTGTGTAAGTGTTCAAATTTGACACCCAGCAGTCTGTTAAACTCATGGGGTTTGTAACACTGAGGGCAGCCGTGGTAAAAGCAGCCATTGTATTCAAAGGCCGTCGGCACCCCTTAATTACAGCGTACCCATCCAGGTAGTAGGGACCCACACGGTATTCACCACCCTGTAAGGCGTGTTGAATATGTACGTCTTCCTTCTCAGAAACGTACATGAGCCACCGGATCGAGGGGGTTGAATATCGTTTCTGTTTGCCATTATAGAGGTCTACCGGCACTAGAGCAATACTTTTTGGTCTTAAAAACATGTGTTTGTAGATGGACATACACATGGAGGCCAATGTGATGTTTTGAAAAGGGTCTATGTATTCGACAGCCTTCGGCATTTCAGGCGTATTGGGTTTCAAGACCCTGACTTTCTTTGTCATTTGAGGCTTCTTGGGTTTCATGATCCTGACTTTCTCTGTCGTTTGAGGCTTCTTGGGTTTCAGGATCCTGACTTTCTTAGTCATTTCCACCACAACATCTCTGAAGAGGTTGCACGCTTGTCGTAGGATCATTACATCAGCCTGACAATAAGCTTTCAACTCTGTTTGAAAATGAAACTCCTTTTCACGGTTTTCAGAGTACCATTCTAGAAAGCTCTCCTTCTCGGATGGCATCATATATTCAACCCCGTAGCTGTCAGGAGGTGGCATGGGGCCCACATAATTCTGGTTCTCCCAGGTGTTAAAAAAGTGTGGAAAATAACCTTTACAACCGGGGAATCCAAAGGCTTTTGGTAGCTTGCTCAATTTCAGAGGTAGGAAATTCAGGGTGTCTATAAACCTTATTTGTAACCTAGCGGCTGTTAACAACATCAGCTTGGAACCCTGAGTGATGAGTTCTACTTGTACCTTTTCACGAATCATATTTTCTAAAATAAAGAATGAGTCGTATGCTTTTGAGTTGTGGGCCAGCATGGTATACCCTTTGAATTTGGTTTGAATGAAGGTGTTAAGGAAATCACCAACGCACGTTCTGCCTTCAAACTCCCAGCTGTCGTCGGAAGTTAGATGGTGTGCGTAAATATAGTTAGGTTGGTGTACTCCCGTCTCTTGTGTGCACTCTATATCAAACACTATGTAGGCTTCGGTTTTGGTCTGGGGTCTGCCTTTAACCATGTAGCACCGATGGTTGGTACCCGCCTCAAAAGACGTCTGACACCGGGGCATTTCATACCTCGGCATTTGTGATCTGTCGCCACATACCGACCACACTCAAAGCAATCCATTTTAGGGCTGCATTTAACAGCTTTCTTATGGATGCTCAAACAGTCTTGAGAGCGACAAAACATCTTACAGGTGCGACACCTCACCTTCAGGGCAGCGTCTACGACGCAACCATCCCTCCGGCACATCTTACAATGCATTTCACACTGATGACGGTCCTTACTGTTGTATATGTGGTCACAATGTGTGCACACGTACTTGACACCCAGAAAACTTTTAAGGTTCAAGATACCGTAAAAGTGATTTTCGTAGTGAAGGACATATACGGTCTTGTTTCTCACACGGTCCCCTGTTGTAAAGTACTTCCAAGAGCCGTTGTGATAAAGAACTTTCACCGTCACAGAGAAATAGTTCTCAAAAAGACCTATGTCGCCAAAGCCGACCATGCGGTCTGGTGGTATTTCAAGAACCTCGTGGGCTTCAGCCGCTCTAGACATGATGGCCGCGTCGGTGGTGTTGCGCCCCATCAACAACCCTACGATGCTGGCCGCCAGACAGATATTGGGTGTGTCGTTGTTAAAGTCGAGCAGCCAACGCTGTTTCTTACCAATTATCTGACTGTATAGCACACTCTTTAAAGGTCTTGAAACACCCCCTCACGACCCCGTACAATGAGGGCTATGACACGGAAAGTACCGTAGGCGACTAGTTCAGCCTTGCTCTGTAAAAGCCTCGAAAGGTTTTCTAAAAATTCCACGGCGTCAAACACATCTCGGGACCTCCGTTTGGTGAACAAAGGACTGTCAAAACCCTGCCCCTGGAAGCGTAGTTGGAAAAAATCATTAGGCCCCACATCGCGTAACAACCTTTCTATGAGCGTTTGCACCGCCTGATGTATAGCTAAAACACCGTGATCGGAGGACCTTATCTGGTGGAGGTTGGTAAACCTAAACTCCTCGTAGTGCTCGGTGGCATTAAATCTCTCTACATCACGCCTGTAGCTTCTAATGCTCTCTAAATAGACGCCCTCTGAATCCTCATCTTGAGGGATTTGACTTATTGGGGAGCTTACTGATGTATCATTTTGGGGGTTCTGGTTTAGTAGGGTCTCTGGGGGTCTTTTAAGCACCCGTGTAGCACATATCCGGGCTTTCTTTAATTTACTTATTAAAAGCCGGCGCTGCTTGGCGCTATTAGCCCACTTTTGTTTTTTACGGGACCAGGCTTTTCTAGGTAACCGTCCACCTCCTATCTGAACAGTATGGGATGTGTCTATGTGCGCTGTACTCATGGAGGCCTCTGCTACATGCCCACCCCTTGACCCCTCTAGGGGTTCCGGATGTCGATGTGTTGGCGTTCTACCACCAACATCATTCAATTGCCCTCCCCCAGGACCGTTCCCTCCTACACTTACGTATTGGGGGGTGGATGGCATCGTGGTATGACTCTGATTGCATGGTTCTATGTACTTTTTACGCTGGAGTATGCGTAAGAAGCGCAGGGACTTTGTCAGTACTGTTTGGACCTTACTGTTATATTTTGATGTGTGTGCTTTTTTATTAGAACCGCTAGCATGGGGTTTCTTTAGGGTATGGCGCTGTCCTAGTCACGCCTGTATACGCCATATGTCTGATCCCGCTTCCTGGCACGTATTGAGGATCAGCCTTTTACACATGTCAACTCTTTGCAGTATCCGTTGCTGTGCCTCGACCATGGACCTGTCGCCGCTACCCCCCAACCCCATTTTTAAGGTTGCGGTTTTCGCTTGGCGTTTTAGCTTTCTGACAGCCATTTGTATATCCTTTACATGAGCATCTAGTACCGGATTTGGGTCTACAGCGTCGTATTGTGGAGGGTTAGGTATGAATACAGTGTTTGGCTGTATAACAGCCTTTAACACCCCGGGGGCCTCTAATGGTCCTTCATCCCCAACGCCATTCTGTAACTGAGGGCCTGGGGGATCATAGAAATAGGATCCCAGTGCGAACACCCCGGGGCATTTGGGAAAGTCGCCTCACTAAATGTCACCCCCGTACTATGAATTGACCAGTCGTCCCACCCTGTACTGTCAGTGTTGTATGTTGTCGGGGGTGTTGCGGAGCTTACACTGGCCGCGGGGCTGTTTGGGTCGTAAGCTCCCTGAGGGGTGATAGGGGACATAAGGTCCGGGGAGTTTAAATGACTGTCGAAATAATCGAGGTTGGTAACGGCTAAGGTATTGTCAGGGCAGGGGTTGGGTGAATGTGTAACAGGGGTCTGCAAAACCCCCTTGTATGTGCTAGAAGGCCCCTCGGGCGCTGCTTCTGAGGGTTTATCAAGTTTGTCTACCATACTTGCCAGTGTATTGAGACAGCTTTTGGTGATGGTATACGAGCCTCCTAAGGGCTGCCCTTTTCCAGACCCGGGACCCCTAAACCCATCAGTAACGACTATAGAAGGTTTTGAGGTCTGTTCTACGGGGCATTCCTCTACAGACGTCGCTAGTTTATTTGAAACTATAGAGGTCTTCAGAGGATGGGAAGGGTCCTGTGGTGTAGCAGGTTTGTTTAAGGGCCCTTCCAATGTTTCTACTTGTAACGCCTGTATCCCTTGCTTATTCTTAAGATAATTTCTTGAAAGCTTGTTGACTTTAGGGGTTTGAGTTTGTAACAGAGCTTCCACACCAGGCGTCACAGCCGGGAGGCCCAAAGAGAGCGCTGGGGTAGATGGATCGTTCCCCTGCTTAGCAACATTTTTTAATGCTAGATCTAAAGGTGTAGCTAGGGTCTCAGGGACCACCTGTTTCATGCTGAGGTCTAAAGGGGCTGCTTGGGATTCCAGGACCAAAGACGGCATCTTGAGGTTTAAAGGACATGTCTGGGGTTCTGCGGCCATTTGCTTCTTCTTAAGTGTGGGCTTGTTTGAGATTAGAGTTCCTTTTGAGGCTTTGAGAGGGTTCAGATACACATCGGATACGTCGGTTCTCTGTTGTATGTGGGTGTAGTATGTGTAGATCTTATTCTGGCGTACACGCCTACTCACTCCTTTTGCCGCAGACCCGGTGTTCAGAACGGTCTTTGTTATATCCCTCAGCGGTTTTGTAGACCTCTTAGACTTATGCGTATCTTCGCCGTGGCTCTTTTGAACGGCTCCTAGAATGTAACATAAAAAATATATATTAGAAACAATAAGGAACATAAGATGCTTACAATACCCTCAGTAGTACATCTGGTACTACATGGCTGTGCACCCCTTTGTTTGAGAGAATACAACCCAGAGAGTTCTTTTTCACACCCTTTTTGTATAAAACACACCTTTTAGATGTCTTTTCACAGATCGTTTCTTTGCCCCAGGCCCTTCTTTAGATGTTGAAGATTTCCTTTTCACAGGTCTTTCTTTTGGTCGCTGCGCCGGCTCTTGCACAATCACTGCTTCCGGGTGTGACTCCATGGACCCTGTAAAGAAAAAATAATCAGATTTGCAGTATACCGCTGGTCTTAGTAGACCCCTCTGCGGTGCGTTCCTATAGTTCACAACTACGGCTTTTGGGGTCTAGACACCCCATGGTTTAGACCGTTTAAAGAAGCAGCGCCTTTCTGATTTACCTGTAAGAACGGGGCTATCCTGTACACATGGCGATGCGTCTTGACCCCCCCTTGGGACATTCTATATCATCAAGAATCCATTGTAGTTCGGGATCCAGACCTACAAAACAAACCATACATGAGAACACCCTTAGAAACACCTAACTTCTAAGATATATGTGAACAAACCTACGCGGAACTATACACCTCAAAACACATGTACCTGTCTGTAGGGCTAGCATTTCAGAGTCTGTTAGGATTAATTCCGGCATGTCCTGCGTCTGGATAAATAGAAAAAACGAATGTTTTAAAACCACACTTCATAAACATGATATTATAAGTTCATACATTCACCTTAGAAAGCACCAATACACAACGCAGAGAGACAGACATCCTTACACAGAGTCTACATAAAACAGTACCGCGGAATATGGGCCCCTGGTTATGGGTGTACAAACTGTAGACATGACACAGCCGACCCCCCAGCTAAACATCCTGATTAAAGTTTGGGAAAACATAAAAATCTAAATTGAAAACAAAACTCAGCCGTTTATTTATTTTATTTTACCCTGTAAGCAGATGTACCAATAATAGGGGTATCTGGTACCGTTAGATTAAATACCCCCTTAAAACTATGGGCGAGCATTTGCGTTTTTAAAAAAAACACACACACACACGTTTATTTATCTATTTAGTTTTTTTTTTTTTTTTTTGCATGGCATGTTTCTAACATTGTATCCAGATATATGAAACAGCATGTAACAGCAGCAGGTCTATTGTCTTTGTCACTGGTTGTTAGTTGCATAAGATAAATAAGCCGCAGCTATGATGTGTATATAATATTGAAAAAGCTTCCATTTAAAGCCCTGGTGACACCCCTACAATTCGGCTGTTTAATGCCTTGTTGCACATCCTTAGGAGGCACTTCCCTGGGTGGGAATACCGACCGGGAGCTCCTCCTACGTGTTTCACGAAGGAAGACCCTCCCCAGCCATGATGTCATCACAGAGGGGAGGAGCTTCCTTCGTGAAACGCTGAGGGGAAGCTCCTGGCAGCCATGCTACTGCAGCCATCGCAACCCTCGTGGGGGACCAGGAAACTGCGCCACCAACCGCCCCAGAGCAGCGCCAGTGGTAAGAGGGCTCCGTGGTCTTATTTTTTTTTTTTTTTTAAAACAGGGCCTCGAACCATACACTGAGCCCTAGGCCTCGGGGCCCCCACCGTGCAACAACCCCGGAGCACCGCGTGGAGCTCAGCGGGCTCCGGGGCCTTTAATTTTAAAAATGGGTCCGAGCGCCACACACGGAGCCCAAGGCCGCAGGACCCTCACCCAAGCACCCGGAGCTCCGACTGGTGCAAAGCGGGCTCCGGGACCTTTAATTTTAAAAAACCGGGCCGAGCGCCCCACACGGCGTCCAAGCACACCGGCCCCTCACCCCCGCCCGCACCAGAGCTCCGGAGCCCCCGCATGGTGCATAGAGGGCTCCGGGGCCTTTAATTTTAAAAAAGGGGGCCTCGCGCCCACACGACGCCCTAGGGCTCAGGACCCCACCCCTATCACAAAAACCCCGGAGCACCGCATGGCGCATAGCGGGCTCTGGGGCCTTTAATTTTAAAAAAAGGGGCCTCGCGCCCACACGACGCCCTAGGGCTCAGGACCCCCACCCCTATCACAAAAACCCCGGAGCACCGCATGGCGCATAGCGGGCTCCGGGGCCTTTAATTTTTAAAAAAGGGGCCTCGCGCCCCACACAGCGCCAAAGCATGCCGGACCCTCACCCCCACCCGCACCAGATCCCCGGAGCAGCGCACATGATAGGAGGGCTCCGGGGCCTTTTAATTTTAAAAACAGGGCCGAGCGACCCACACCGCGCCAAAGCACGCCGGACCCTCACCCCCACCAGCACCAGATCCCCGGAGCAGCGCCCTTGACAAGCGGGCTCCGGGGCCTTTAATTTTAAAAACTGGGGCCGAGCGCCCCACACGGCGCCAAAGCACGCCGGCCCCTCACCACCACCCGCACCAGAGCCCCGGAGCAGTGCCCATGACAAGCGGGCCCCGGGGCCTTTAATTTTAAAAACGGGGCAGAGCGCCCCACACGGAGCCCTAGACCTAAGGACCAACACCCCCGCCCACACCAGATCCCCGGAGCAGCGCCCATGACAAGCGGGCTCCGGGGACATTTTATCTTTTATTAATTACGGGGCCCACGAGCCCCTCACAAGGCCTCCAACATGCCCCCGGAGCCCTCCAGGAGCGCAGAGGGCTCTGGGACTACCCCAGGCACAACGATCCTTACCAGAACAAACCATTGAACCCTGCATCCTGGCCCCTCAGATCCTTCGGGTCCTTCTAGGACCTCTAGTATAAAACTAGGACCACCAACCACAGAAGCCTCAACAGACTGCAGCCCCTGTCGACACGAATATCGCACAATGGACACTGGTGAGTACTGAAACAGTGTTTATTTATTGTCAAACTGTTTGGGGGCTAATTTTATGGTCTCTGGGGCCTCTAAAGCAGTAGGTAACTATGTAAAAATGTCTCTAGACAGTGTTAATCATTAAAATTACATCTAAAACCAATTAAAAACTCTGATCATTTAAATACAGGCATCAACATATTAAATAAGCCCATACCCTCTTAAGCCTGTAACACAGCCCCTTATTACGTACCTCCATTAATGTGTAGCAGGCAGCGTCAATCTGGGAGAAGCTGCTCTGGTCCATTGTTGGCTTTAAACTTCGGGGCTGGTGGGCCTGTGCAGCAAAGACAATCACAGCAGATCGCTCCTAATGGGTTTTTGAATGACTGCTTGTGTCGGCGCTCTAAAGTATGCTTTTTATACCTGGCAGGGCATGTTAATTGGAAGGAGGACCCTTTAAGGAGGGGAGTGTTTAGAATCTTGTAGTACGTGTCATTATTGGTAATAGAGCATTGTAGTGAGGGTCATTATTGGGACCGTTTTCTGACCATTGCACTGCTTTGTTAGATGGCTCTTTGACCTTTGACAGCTACTAATTAAACCTAGGACCTGTTGGGGGATGCGGTCCTGGGAAGGAGGGACGTATGTTTTATAAACAAACCCTGTACTATACAATTTAAGATTCGTGGGAAGCTTGGGACTGGCTGATTAGTTTTGCCTGTTCTCAACGGTGCTCTGTCAGGGTAACTGGCCTTTTGTTCTTGTGTTTTCACATTGTGACTTGTGAGCCTAATGGGTAGTTTTCTGCCCCCAGCTACGGCCGGGATGCATTTCAAACTGCAGCATCTGATTCTAAAGAAAGACCCTTTTAAAAAAAACTCTGCACCGTAAACCCTTGTGTTAGACATCCCCAGATGTCCCGGGGCTGGTGGGGGCTTGGGGATGCCTGCTCAGACGCCAACTGCCAGCAACACAGCCCTCGGTTTTAAACAGACACACACATGTCACTTTTGGGGACAAACATGTCACTTTTAAGGACACAGCGAGGGGAGGGGGGACCTGTCACTTTTAAGGACACACATGTCACATTTAAGGACACAGCGATGGGGCGGGGGACCTGCGGAGGGGGACCTGTCACTTTTAAGGACACGAATGGTGATGGGTGGTATTCCCTTATACTACTTACCTGGATGTTTAGTGTGACACACAATTCCACACCACACAATTTCACCGCCACATAATTCAACACCACCCAACATAAATACACTCCACATAATATCACTCAACGCAACATAATTAAACTCCACATAATTACCCTCTACTCAAACCACATAAATACACCCACATAAAACCACTCTGTCACATAGCAGCAATCCACATAAATATACTCCACACCATGCCACATAATTCCAATCAGCATAATTTCACTCAATGCAACACAGTTCCACGCCACACAATTCAACTCCACACATTTCCATTCCACACTACATAATTTTACACCTAGCCACATAATTCAGCTCAACAATACAATCACACAACACACCACATACATCCAATCCGCACCACAGATTTACACATCATGCCACAAAATTCAACAGTGCACCACATAATTAAACTCTACTACATACCACTCCACAACACAAAATACCATTCCACATAATTACACTCCATAAAACACAATCCAACGCCACATAATTTCAGTACACTCAATACCACATAATTGTTAGCCACACAATTCCACTGTGGTCCATGCCACATAATTCCACTACACAAATCCACTCCACACAATTCCAAGACACATAATTTCACAACAGTGCCAATCCATCCCACATAATTTCCACTACGCACCACATAAATACACTCCATAACACATGGGTAAAAAAACATGGTCATTTACAATGCCAATAGCTCTAACTCCAGCAGATGCGAGACCTATTGCATTTCCAATGCTTGTTTGTTTCAAAGCTATCTCCCAAATCACATTTCTTTGTCGACTCCCAGCCATCACCCCAACACCACCTCCTACCGGTCGACTTCACATAACCTCCCCTAAAGACATAGTTTTAATGTGATCGTGTTTCCAAGCAGTTTTTAAAATTTCTTTTTAAAAAAAAGGATGTGTAGCGGTTTAAATTGCACAAAATGTGTTAATTTATATATTTTTGGGCGCCTCGCGGCTTTTATTTTATCAGCACGACGCCCGCTTCTGGGAGGCCGCGCTTCAGATCACTGTAGTCTTTCCTCACCGGCACTGCGGGGGAGGGGCGTGGCTGCTTCGATTTTACATCCCTCCTGCTGCTGAGAGGAGCAGCCCCAGGGAACTCCATCACTTCTGCCTTTTGGAGGGGAGCGGCGCCTCACCCCAGGTAAATGCAAAGAAGGCGAGGCCAGGCGGCACAGGGAAAGCGATGACAAGGGGATTTGTCCTTGTGTGTTTCACTCTCCGTTTGTGGCCAGCTACAATGACCATGCTTTAAGTACCCCCAGCCACCTCGTCATGATCGCTCCGTCTCCAGAAAACTTTCTGCAGTCATTATTTTCTTGTGTAATGGGGAGACACCCTCGTGCAGTCTAAACAAGAGGCTGCTACCCTAAAAACCTGCCTCTCCGGAATTCTGATGGCCCATATCTGCAAACTGTCACTCCATAACACAAGGGTAAAACACATTGCTATTTACAAATCCAATAAACTCTAACTCAGACTTATTGCATTTCTAATGCTTGTTTACTGTAGCATCGCTGCAGCTGCCTTGATAGTCTTTTTGGGCAACCAAAGAGAACGGGTGGCCACCTTAATAGATGGGGTCCTTTTAGGTTTCTTAATATTGCTCTTGTGCCTTAAATAGATTATGTTGATAATGATCTCTCAGCTGATCCCTAGATGTAAATAAATGTAAATCCAGTATTTGTAAAGCGCGAACAGCTACCCGAAGGCATCCCGGCGCTGGGGGCCGTCGGGAAGATTAAGCAAGCTATTGCCCAGAGTCACATGGTGCTGGGCTGACCTGTCGCCGGTGCTGGGGATCGAACCGTGAGCCCCAGATTCCAGCGTCAGTGAAAATAAATTCCATATTTGATAATCAATAATAAACCTCGTTACAGCGTACTCTGTCATTGGGACACACAGTCAGACAAAACACGGTGCTGTAAATCAATTGGTGTATTGAGCTGCACTAAGCTGCAGGTCCTACCTCAGCAAGTCAGTAATTAACTACTCATTGGATCCAACCCGGCCACAGCACTCCATCTGACGTAGCAAATATTCCGGAAGTAGATGAAATAGACGATAGACCAGAACATTCTGTTTCCTGTATCTAAATGAGTCATACTTCAGTATTGGTGATGGTGACCATTTAGGAGAAGGAAACCATATTTGTAACTTTAATAGATAAAAAAGTAAACGAGAAGGATGCTTGATGAACATGTATAAGCCACAATAAAAATATTCAAGGTTAGTTCTCACAGAAACATAGTTAAAAGGAGTAAAAATAAAAGTGGGGTTTGCTCACAAGAAATGGAGAAAAAGATAGATGCACAATTGATTTATGACTCGGAGGAAGCGGGTGCTAGATGGAAATAATGGAGGGCTTCTTGAACAAGCATTTGCAATGCAATCAGTCTCGCTTTTGGGACCTTATATGTATTTAGCTATGCAGCACATTAGCCTGGGTGCTGAAACATCTACTGTTCTTTAACATGGAGGGAAAGTAAGCACCAAGCTGCGGAACACGCCAGGTATGGGAACACATGGAGAGAAATATTGCCTATCAGCGGGAAATGTTATACTCTAAAGCTCTGTTTTTAAAATAAAATATGGGCCTTCTTAGGCCAGACCACTGTGCAAAACTCTTCCAAGCAAGCACTACCCTGTGGTGTAGAAGCTCCCGGTGTGCTAATGTGCTGCAGGGCCTCGTCTGGGTATGAAGTGCTTCCAACCCAGCACTACCCTGTGTTATAGCAGCTCCCAGTGTGCTAATGGGCCGTAGGGCCTCGTCTGGGTATGAAGTGCTTCCAACCAAGTACTACCCTGTGGTGTAGCATGCTCGGGTGTGCTGTAGGACCTTATCGGGGTATGAAGTGCTTCCAACCAAGCACTTCCCTGTGGTGTAGCAGCCCCCAGTGTGCCGTGCTGCAGGGCCTCGTCGGGGTTATGAAGTGCTTCCAACCAAGCACTACTCTGGTGTAACAGCTCCCGTTGTGCTGTGCTGCAGGGCCTTGTCGGGGGTATGAAGTGCTGTATAAGTGCCATTAGATCCATACAATCTTATCACAGTATGATTGATGAGGTGAGTAGCGGGCGTTTTGTGATTACAGGTCAGACTCTTCACCCCTGAATCATCCGAGGCTGAGCTGCTTGCCACCAGTGACAAATTGCTGGAGGTAGGGGGCCGGAGTGGAGGGTACTGTATGTTACTTTGGAGATAGGTCGGAGGGAGACTGCCGCGGGACCTGCTTGTAGGGAGCTCCATGCGCTCCTCCCTATGTCGACGCCCGGGCGTGGAGCCAGTTCGCCAATGCTATGGCCGCATGCGATTCACAAACTGCCTGGCCAGACTCTAATAATGCAGGCAGCGTAGCGACGAACTCGCACACCGATGATTTTTTTTTTTTTTTAATGCAGATTTATATAGCGCGAACTCGACCCGAAGGTATTGGAGCGCTTTACATGAGCACCGGTTACGTTAAACAAGGACACATTCAGGCACGGGGAGATTAAGTGATTTGCCCAGAATCACAGGATGTGGACGCGACCCCGAGGCTCGAACCTTGGTTTCCAGCACCAAAGTCTGCAATCTATGATACCTTGTTCCGCTCCTCCTGACAGATGGAGAGAGAACTTTAGATAGTATTGGGTAAAGGTTCTCTGCAAGAACAGCCACAAAAATAAGAGCTTCTAATGCCTTCGCAAGTTTAGCTCGCCATGACAGGCAGATGTTGTCTGATGTCGAGTCATATTCAACAGGATGCCTGAAGACAAAAGATCTAAGGCAAAGGCATGCATTAAGGGGGAAGATCTTCATCAGGGATTATTGAGTCCTCGATGGTTATTGCCACAACCGGTTTCAGGCAATTATCTGGTGCAGCAGTACTAAGGAAACACAGCAGGTTAAAAGGAACATCATTCAGATCCAAAGACGCAATTTAAACATGCCCTTTGATAATTCCTCATTTTGTAAAGCGTGAACTTATCACCCTAACACATGGGTACTCACAAACTTTCTCTCGGGGGCCAAATTTACAGTGTGGTTTGTGGCCGAGGGCCGCACCGGTGGAGGCGGGGTCAGAGGGGGAGGGGGCGGGGCTAGAGCAAAAAAAAAAAACTATGACCATGAGGTTGAACACAGGCCCCTGCAGCGGACGCCTTCATCCACTGAGCCACCAGACCCGGCATACACACATCTCTCTCTATCTATCTCTCTCTCTCTCTCTCGCTCTGTCTCCTTCCCTCTCTCTATCTCTCCCTCCCTCTCTCTCCGTCTCCCTCCCTCTCTCTCCCTCTCTCTCTCTCCCTCCCTCTCTCTCTCTCTATCTATCTCTCTCTCTATCTATCTCTCTCTCTCTCTCCCTCTCTCCCTCTCCCTCCCTCTCCCTCCCTCTCTCTGTCTCACTCCCTCTCTCTCTTTCTCCCTCCCTCTCTCTGTCTCCCTCCCTCTCTCTGTCTCCCTCCCTCTCTCTGTCTCCCTCCCTCTCTCTCTCCCCCTCCCTCTCTCTCTCCCCCTCCCTCTCTCGCTCTCCCTCCCTCTGTCTCCCTCTATCTGTCTCCCTCCCTCCCTCTGTCGCCCTCCTCCCTGTCTGTCTCCCTCTGTCTGTCGCCCTCCTCCCTCTCTCGGTCTCCCTCTCTCGGTCTCCCTCTCTCTGTCTCCCTCCCTCTGTCTCCCTCTCTCTCTGTCTCCCTCTCTCTCTCTCCCTCCCTCCCTCTGTCTCCCTCCCTCTGTCTCCCTCCCTCTGTCTCCCTCCCTCTGTCTCCCTCCCTCTGTCTCCCTCCCTCTGTCTCCCTCCCTCTCTTTCCCTCCCTCTCTTTCCCTCCCTCTCTTTCCTCCCTCTCTAGCTCTGTCTCCCTCCCTCTATCTCCCTCCCTCTATCTCCCTCCCTCTATCTCCCTCCCTCTGTCTCCCTCCCTCTGTCTCCCTCCGTCTGTCTCCCTCCGTCTGTCTCCCTCCGTCTGTCTCCCTCTCCCTCCCCCTGACTCCCTCCCTCTGTCTCCCTCTCTCTCTGTCTCCCTCTCCCTCCCCCTGACTCCCTCCCTCTGTCTCCCTCTCTCTCTGTCTCCCTCTGTCTCCCTCTCTCTCTCTCTCTGTCTCCCTCTGTCTGTCTCCCTCTGTCTCCCTCTGTTTCCCTCTCTGTCTCCCTCCCTCTGTCTCCCTCTCGCTCTCTCTCCCTCTGTCTCCCCTCTCTGTCTCCCTCTCTGTCTCCCCCTCTCTGTCTCCCTCTCTGTCTCCCCTCTCTGTCTCCCTCTGTCTCCCTCCCTCTGTCTCCCTCCCTCTGTCTCCCTCCCTCTGTCTCCCTCCCTCTGTCTCCCTCCCTCTGTCTCCCTCCCTCTGTCTCCCTCCCTCTGTCTCCCTCCCTCTCTCTGTCTCCCTCCCTCTCTCTGTCTCCCTCCCTCTCTCTGTCTCCCTCCCTCTCTCTGTCTCCCTCCCTCTCTCTCTGTCTCCCTCCCTCTCTCTGTCTCCCTCCCTCTCTCTCTGTCTGACTCCCTCTCCCTCCCCCTGACTCCCTCCCTCTGTTTCCCTCTCTGTCTCCCTCCCTCTGTCTCCCTCTCTCTGTCTCCCTCTCTCTGTCTCCCTCTCTCTGTCTCCCCCTCTGTCTCCCCCTCTGTCTCCCCCTCTGTCTCCCCCTCTGTCTCCCCCTCTCTGTCTCCCCCTCTCTGTCTCCCCCTCTCTGTCTCCCCCTCTCTGTCTCCCCCTCTCTGTCTCCCCCTGAAGGTGCCCTGCTAGCACAGCTTTGGTCCCAGCAAAACCGACGTAGTGCAACACATCCCAATGCAGAACCTCCCCCTGCAGCCCGGCAGCTCATTGGAACCGCCATTGTGAGATGCATCTCAACGCAGGACCTCGCATCGCAGCCACGCAGCTCATTGGAAGCGCCGTTGCGCCACGCATCTCGACGCAGGATCTCACATCGCAGCCCTGCATCTTATCAAAACCGCAGCTGCACGACACATCTTGACACCAGACCTTACACTGCAGCCCCGCCGCCCGCCGGAACCGCAGCTGTTAGACGCATCTTGACGCAGGAACTCACATCGCAGCACCGTAGCTCATCAGAACCACCGTTACATGATGGATCTTGATGCAGGAACTCTCATCACAGCCCTGCAGCTCATCGGAACTGTTGCTTTGCGATGCATCTTGATGTCGGACCGCACATCGCAGCCCATCTGAACCATGGCTGCATGACGCATCCTCTGCGCAGGACCTCGCAAAGCTCTGCAACCCGGACTTAAGGCCCTGAGGGGCATATTTACAATAGAATGGCGGAGCGCGGCATTAAGCTAAAATTGCTAACACCGCGCTTTGCCATTTTGAAAATGCAGGGATGAGCTGTATATACAATGATATGGCGCACCCTGCGTTTTCCCTAGCGCTGGCGCTAAATTTATCTGCCTAGCGCCAACTCGGGCACCCTTTCACTATAGTGCAAGGGTGCCTGCATTGAGGGAATGATTATTTATGTGCAGGAAGGTGTCAATTCCTGTACATAAACAATCACTAATGGTGATTTATAACTCAAATGTGTGCTGGATTGTGCAGCACACATAGAAGTTGCAAATCGTCATTTTTTTCATGATTGTTTATGTGCAGGAAGGGACACCTTCCTGCACATAAACAATCATTAAACAAATGATGAATGCACGATGTGCAGGACACCTTCCTGCACATAAACAATCATTGATGGCGATTTGCTCTTTCTATGTGTGAAACAGCAAAAACTAAGAGAAATTAATAATTGCTCCTCGTTTTGCCATGTTAAAACTAGGTTTTTTTTTGGTCTTAATTTTGGCGCTGCCCCATATGCCAAAATGAAAATAGGGGGCAGCGTCAAAATCAATGGGTGGTGCGGCGGAACGCCCACCGCAACACCCATTGCCCGCCCCTTTCACTCTAGTTGTATCGTGGAAGGAAGCCAAGGCGGTGTTCAGCCAAGTTAAGTGGCTTAACGCTGCCTTGTAAATAAGGTGAAGGGTTTATCGCCACTGGAACGTCATAAAAAGTGACTTTCCTGTGGGGATAACCCCTTGTAAATATGCCCCTTGGTTCAGAAGGCCTAATCTCGACCCTGTATCCGGCCCGCGCTCCATGTCGGTCGGCATGAACTCGTGCCTTCATCCTGGTAGCACTGTGTGCTTCTAAGCACTGTTTTTACTTACATCTTTAAAATGACATATTTCCGGTTCTACTGATTAGATTTTTGTTGTTTGGGTCTCAAAACATGTATTTAATTTTGATCTATTTTTCTAAATTGATGTGGGATTTATCTTGTGTGATGTTTTCACCTTATTACTGTTTGAAGCACTGCATAAACACTTTACACATTACTGCTAAGTTAAACTTGACTGCTTTTGTGCCAAGCTACCACAGGGTTAAGCACAGGTTAATTTTCCAATTTGGGGTTTGCTTGTGTTTCACCCTAACAGAAATTGTGGTTGCTGCTTGAGTAATGTTTCACCCCCACTCAACCAGTAACCCAATTTCCTACACTCCCAGTATCAAGTCCTTTGCGTCTTCATCCCACACAATCAACATAATATTTTTGACAAGCCTTTGCTCCACAGTTGAGGAAGGAGATTTAAGCTGGAAACTCTCTTTTTATGTCTGTAGATAGTCCTGCAAGAGGTATCTCAAACTCGTCTGCCATCCTGGTGACCATGCACTTGCCCAGATCTGATCCTTCCACATTTGGAGGGATATCAAAAATACAGACAATACATACGTTCCTGACCCCACCTGCATTCTTCAAAACTTCAAGTTACCGCTCCATATCACCTTGGCAGTTTTGCACTGCCCAAGGCATTCCTGCAAGTCCATGATTTCCTTTCAAACTCAGTTTCAGTTTTCCAGGAAGGATTTAGTAGGCTTCTCTAGTTGTGGCATATTGTCTTCCATTACCCAAACAAACCCCTGCAATGTATACAATCTTAAATTCAGTGCAGCAGAATTTTTAACAATCCTCAAAAGTCCTTCAGTCATGCTAGAGTTTTGGGGGTATTATTCCAAGAATGCCTCAAACAATATTGAGTATTCCCCCCCCCCCCCCTACTTTCTACTTTCGGGGGTCCTCTTAGGTGTGAAAACATTTAGTTTCTCGCTCTCTTTTTGTTGCTATTTGGGGTGATAGGGCATCTTGAATTGCACCCCTCTGGGAGGTAATTGTTACTGGACTGAGATGAGAAAGTGTAGATCGAGCAACGCTCCAATATGGCCGCCATTTGAACAGTTTATATTCACACATCCTTGGGTCATTGTATGTCGCTTTATCAACTACAATGATAATAATCTGAACAAATGTGTACTCCACAGTTCCAAACCTCAGTATGTCATCAAGGTAAGCATTTAGAGGGAAGTACAGATTTACTATTCTAATTCTACATGTACTTCCCTGGAAGATTTAGTGATAGTCAATATTGTGGAGTCGATATTTTTGCAGGTTGATATTAAGAACTTGATTTTGTGACTCCCTACTCCTAGGGTGCATGCTCCAAAGGTGGCCTCTCCAAATCGCCTCAACCTTCTCTCCACAGGTAAAAGGTGTTGGAATTTTTCCTAATTTGCTTACTCTCCACCTAGTTGCTCATTTAACTGAGTGTCATTCTTATGCTATGGTCGCTCCAGAACAGTCTACGTGCTAAATTGTCCTACTATAGGCTGGGTGCAGCTCCTCATCTACCATCAGAAAGGGTGAGGCACTCCCAGTAACCATGGCACTGATTTCCCCCTTGTCAGCTTCCACTTGATGGTAGTGAGCCACCCGGCCACTATGTGGAACGTTGCCCATGCTGCATGCACCCTGAGGATGGACGTGGCCAAGGGTATAAATAAAAGGGGCAGGGACAGCTAGCGGTCTTGTTCCCGCACTATGACACTGTGGGGCAGATTTACCATTTAATCATGCAGCGCAGTGCAGCAGCCGGAAATGCTGCGCTGCCTGAAAAGGAGAGAAGAGGAGAGCGCCATATTTACAGAAATATGGCACTCTCCTCTCCTTTCCCTAGCGCCGGCGCTGAAATCGGCTGCCGTGCACCACGGAGACACCTTTTGCGCCATGGTGCAAGGGTGTCTCCGTGAGTCTAGCATAGGTTTTGTACTGGAAGGGTACCTCTCCAGTGCAAAATACTATGCACAGACTGACTTAAACCATTTTCCCTCTTTGTATGTGTGCTGCACAGTGCAGCACACGTACGAAGTCGGAAAAGGAAGGAGAAATGGAAGCATTTCTCCTTCCTTGCTCCTACTTCAAAAGGGAGTAGTTTTCTGATGCTAAACCCTGTCTACTTTATTTAGTAAATAGGGCTTAGCGCCAGAAACCTTGGGTGTTTGGGTGGGAATGCCCATGCTCCACCCATGGTACGGCCCCTTGGCGCTAAGTAATACAAAGCAGTGCTATGCTGTGCTTTGCGTTACTTTCACGTTATTTCCAGCGCTAAACAAGTTTAGCGCTGGAAAGTAAACTGAAAAAAAAATATTTAGCACCGATTTGCGTCACTGTTGTGGAGCAAACACGGCGTAAAATCTTAGTAAACTCCCCCTCAGTGTCTGCTTATTTGAGTGGCTCCCCAGCCCTGCAGGCCCTGCACAAACCACTACAACAATGATCTTGCCGGCTGCCTTGCACCTCTTTTGTCCCCCCTACAGATCTGATGTTAAGGCATGGTGAGAGATGGAGGGATTACTCATCAGAGACAGAACCCTTTCAAATGAGCCCCATGGAGCCGACATGCTCCAGCTGTAAACAGGGCAACATCTGCAGCATTCAGACATGTATGCCACTGTAGCTTAGTAGTAGAATTTGCGCCGGGAAAATCTAAGCCATTGGGGTATAAACTGACAGCAGAATTTATGCAGATGTGAACAATGTCTTGAAGAGCTCTTCTTACAATTAATGGTGCTTCCCCTTCTTCAGTACATGACGTCGGCGTATAGCCCCGCATTAGAACAAACATCTTTTACCCGTACCCATCTTGACACATGAACAGATGCTGGCCTGGAGCTTCATGTGTTGCAGGCTCCTGGACTGTCAGATTCCAGTCCAAGTATTGGGACTTGCCCAGGGAGTCATGGTTCTCTAATCGCAATCCTCTCCCTGTACCATAAATATGTGTACAGTGTGAATGCCAACAGCTGGACAGCTAACTTGCGTGTTTTCATCCAACTAAACCCATCACATTCTTGTTACTGTAAACCCAAACCTAAACATTATGCTATGCTGTGTACATCTGTCTGTGTTGGGTGAGGTGTGGGGGATGGGTGCTACATATGTTATTGTTCCTTTGCTGTGGGAAGGTAAGAGTTGTTAATTACTCTTCCCCTCATGTCTGAGGTTCAGACCCATAATCGCTGGCGAGCCATTAACAATGGTTAACGCACCTTCTGTAGAGGGGATTAACCACTATTAACTCTCTGAGCAGTGGGCAATAAGGCTTAATTGATCTCTGCATACAAAGTGGCAGGAGAAGCCTAGCTCAGAAGAAAAAAACCTAAAACCTTTTGTATGCTCATCTGCATTACTGGAAGTAATTGCATACAAACCATGGCGTGATTAGCAGCTTCGTGTCAACTCCAAAAATGGGTGTAACGTCTGCCTCCGCCATCTACACATGACTCCTGTGCTGAGTCATGCATTTAGCATCTGACGTACAGTATTTATACTTTTTTCACTGCGCTCAGTTCTTAAATTATTTCCACCTTTGTGGAGTACATTTTTATTGCAAAATCCAAAGATTTCTTGTCAGACTTCGGACTCAACTGTAAATTTGCTGCAAATTCTTGGAGCAAATGGTGGCAGACCAGTGGTATTTCTACAGCAGACTCTCTGGTGAATTTCAATATTTTTATATCAGAGTACCTTGCACCTCTGTCACTAAATACGTGTGTGCATGCTTTGTGGCAAAAATGTTGTTGTTGTGGCTGCCTCTCCATTTTCTTTCTAGCTGTTTACAGCATCCTTTGGTGTCTCGGCGGTCTTCCAAGTACCAGCAATGCTTGATGGGTACTAGGGAGTCCGTGCAGTTCTTGATCCAGTCGTTGAAGTTGTTGATGTCATTGTAGAGGTTGTGGGTCTAGGATGATCCGTGTTGAGGGCGCTGAACCAGTCTGCTTCTGTGATTTTGCCCCAGCTGCGGCTTGGAATGCTGAACCTCGTAGGGGTTTTGACTTGAGGTGTGTTGATTAGGAAGTGGATAATGGTGTGAGAGATGTGGTGGAGTTGTATTTGATGCTGCAGCTCATGATGAAGATGGGATCCAGTGTGTGTCCTATGGTGCGTGTTGGTTCTGAGACAAGCTGGGTGAGTCCGATGTTGTTCAAGCTTTCCAGGAGTGCTGTGAAAAAAGGGTCGTTTCAGTCTTCCAGGTGAAAGTTGAGATCACAGAAGAGAATGTAGGCTCTGGAGTCGATGGTGAGTGGAGGGATGAAGTCGGTGATGAGGCTGGTAAAGGTGGCTTGTAGTCTGGGTGGTCGGTAGGCTAGGGTTCCATTCAGGGTGAAGTTTTTGGAGATTTGCAACTTGAAGTGCAGGTGTTCCATGAATGGAGTTGCATTCTCTGTGAATGTTGTGCATTTGATGGATTCCTAGATGACAGCAAGTCCTCCTCCTGCCTTGTGAAGGCAGCCCTGTCAAGCGATCTTGTAGCCCGCTGGGATTGCTGTGGCGATGTCAGGAGCTGATGAAGGGTTGAGCCAGGTCTAAAGTGATGAAGAGGATGTTGGGTGTGTTGCTGCTCAGCAGGTCCCATATTTCGGCTGTGTGTTTGCTGTGTGATTGTGTGTTGAGAAGCAAGCATGCAAGTGTGTTGACGTGCAGGTTTGCTGTGGCATGTAGTGTAAGGTAGTGGTGTGTAAACATTGTTGGTACTTGTGTGGCGTGTATGTTGGGAGGGAGTGTTGAGGGTTCTGTTAGCACTGGTGTGGGAGATGTGGGTGGGTGGCTGCTGGAGAACTGGCAGTGGGTGCAAGTGAAAGATCCTACCGTGGTGTGAGGCACGGCAGCAGTTAGGGGAACAGCATCCATGGTCTAGCGACCTAAGGAGTGCTACGGAGTATCACTGAGCAGTAATTAGACCAGAGTTGCTGGCACTGGGTGCTGTCCAGGAGCAGATGGGCACAGTTGGAATTGCCTTTGGAGCGCCTTTGGCGCGAGCGTTGCACATCCATGGTGCAGCTGCCATTAAGTAAGTCCTGGGAGGGAGAGGAGTACAGGATGCTATGATGTCATTTTTCCTGTGCTGATGGGAAATTTAGTCCTCTAGCTTGGCTTCTTCTTTTAAAGACAGTTTTGGCAGGAAACCCAGTAATGTCACTTCCTGTCCAGATGGATGACGGGAAATTCAATGATGTCACTTCCTGTGCAGGTGGGTGATTTGGGAAAATAGAGTCTCTGTTCCCCTGCTGGCTGGCCCTATATGTCTGTGGATGTCCAGAGCATAAAATGTGAACTATGGCACAGAAACTATGAAACACACAAACTTACAGCACATGCATATCTAGCATTGTTCATGGAGGACCAGATTCACACTAGTACAAGAGACTTAAATTTAGATTCATTGAATGTAAATAAATCTCCTTTAGGTATTCTGAAAATATCATAGTTCCAGCCACGGGGAGCCTGTGGCGAACACCTCTATGTAGGACAAGAATACAGCTGCCAGAATGCAGTAGGTTATTAAATGAAAGCTCAGGACTGGAAAAATTTGACCCTGATTCATATGGTAACCTTAGTGTGTGTTTCTGTGCTGTTTTGTGTTGAATCAGCCTGGAAAAGATGAAAGAATAAGTCGCACAGCAGACATTCGCACCACTTATTTTATTTTACACATTTCTGTCACAGGTGCATTAGCCCATTGAGCTGATGCACGCGCAAGGCGTGGGGTGCAGCCTTGCATTTGATCTAGGCTTTCAACCAGTAGGTAGCGTGGTTGCCATGGGCCCTGGATGAAGCAAGGGAAACTGCCCTTTTTGACTGCTATAGGGGTGATAAAATACAGCACTTCAATTGGCCCCTCGTTGCTTTGGTCACCGGTGCCACTGCACCTGCTGCACCAATGGTAGCTTCGCCACTGCTTTCCCCATCGCGCCCCATTCTTCAACATGGAGTGCAGCCTCTCAAACATGGCCGACAGAATATCACAGAAACGAAAAGCCTTTCCATTTCACACACTACAAGTCCAATTTCCATCAAAGCACCAAGATTTGACTTCAGCTCATCTTTATTGCATGGCCCCCTCTTTGCATGCAAAACCAGAGGCCTTGTCATAAAATTCTCACACAATTCAAACATTTCAATTTACATCCCGCATTAGGACTCGAGTCGAAGTGATACACGCATTACTTAAATCTCCTCGATTCGGTTCCACTCTAATTCCTTCATTTGTCACACTGAAGACATCTGCTTTAATTATGGTGATGTCCTTTCTGGTGCAGAAGGCAGCACGTGACAGCTAACCTTATTTCTTCTCTCACTCCATTTAGTATTGAATTTTCTTAGTTCATTTCCCTTCCACTCTGTCGGAGTTCATTGCTTTTTGTCAGCTTGTTGCACTTTTAACGACACATGTTTCACGACCTTTGTCACCGTCGCAAGGCCTAAAGGACGTGACTCTTGTTCTGATGAGGTTTCTCTTTTCAAAGCATATCACAATTCCCAATCCTATTTTATCCAAAATGAATGAATGAATGAATGATTAGACACTTATAAAGCGCATGGCTACCAAAGGCTTCCCAGCAGCTCGTAGCTGCACAGAGGACTTGCGTGGGATGGCATGCTGCCCATCTATTGGTTATCATGCCATTGAACGAAGAAAATACAATAATAAATAGAGGGAAATGAGAAATAAAATATTCAAATGGACTATTCAGAGAAGATAAAGTCCTTAATTCAATGTTCTGAATGGTGCCCAATTTCTTTATTCATAAAAGTGTACTAATGGACCAGCATTACCTTGGGGGTGGTGATGCTTCTACAAGAAGACATTAGTGGGCATGGGTTCAAATTGCCCAAGATTACCCACACTACGGGACAAATTTACTAAGATTTTGCATCAGGGTTGCTCCACTTTTGTGGCATAGCCCCGAAAAAAAATCATTTTTGTTATTTACTAAGCCGCTTTGCGTGGCTTTGCATGATTTAGGAAATACAAAGTAAAGCAAGGCAGTGCAAAGTGCTGACTTGCGTTACTTTGTGATGGAATAGCGTTCCATGGGTGAAGCGTGGGCGTTCCTATGCTTCCACCCATGGATTTTGGTGCATTCCCAGATTTGCAAAGACTTGTAAACCTGACAATGTGTAAAAATGCAACACCTTTCCCAGTGAGGCATAACAAGGAGGGTCCTCATGCCCCCCCCCCCTCTGCTGCTAGTGCCACCCAGCCATGTTGTTTTCTTTTCATTTCCTCCATGTCTGTATCACCGTAACTACTGTACTTGCATAGTCATTGTTCTCTGCCACTGTTATAACTTTGTTTTAGCCACCTTTAACTCAGATTCTCTGTAAACATTGTTTAGGCTACTTTATCTCTTACTGCTTGTTACTTTTACTTGGTATAAGTGTATTGTATCTTGGTACCTCATATCCTGTACCTGTCTGTATCTGTATCCTGCTGTTTTCCTGCCGCTGTCCCCTTGCTGCTGTTTTTGCCCGCTCTTCCCTCCCGCTTCCCTCTTCCAGTAAGCCCCCCCCCCCACCACCCGTGATATACTTAATGGAGGCCGCAGCACAGCCACCTACCGGACTCTCCCAGTTGGGCAGCCACCAGCATGCCAAAGGCAAGCCCGTTTTCACCCGCTGCGCCTGGATGGCACCCAGTGCAAGGCACCCTGGCTTTCCTACCACCCGTAGCTGCACCGCCACTGAGCCCACGATCCTGGAACCCACACAACAGCTTCTGCTGCACCTTGCCACGATCCACAGTAGGACCCTTAGCTTACCGGCACAGCCACTTCACCTGCTACACCGGAGCACCCACATGTACGGCAATCACAGTGAAGCCAACCACAACCACCCCAGAACATCTCCACTGCCTCCTGCTCAATGCACGATCTCTCTTCAAGCACGTCACCAAGATCTGGGACACCATCACCTCCCTCACCCCTGACAATATCTTCCTCACCGAGACCTGGCTCAACCCCGCTTCTGCGCCCGAAATTGCCTCAGCAAAGCCAGATGGCTACAAAATTAGACACTGAGAAAGCGTCAACAAACACAGAGGTGGCATTAGCATCATCCACAAGTAAACCATTCACTGCACCACCACTGCAGACGACACCACCCCGATCATGAAACATCTCAACTCCCAACGCCACACCGATGGAAAAACCACCATCAGAGGCACCCTCACCTACCAACCTCCAGGACCTCGCCCTAGCTTCGATGATTCCATTCCCACCTTCATCGCCCCAGTATCCATGGACTTCAAGCACTACATCTTCCTTGGAGACCTCAACTTCCACCTCAACGACCCTGATGAATTCAACACCGCCAACCTCCTCGAAAGTATGAACACCCTTGGCCTCACTCAACTAGTCACCAACCCAATGCACATCACAGGACACTCTCGTCCCCATCTTCACGGCCAGCAACAGAGTCAAGTACAGCCATGTCACCGAACTCACTTGGACAGACCACGCCGTCGTCCACTTCTTCATCACAGGTCCCCCCGGCACCACCGCTAAATCTTCCAGCACAGCTCACCCGAAGCCGGACCAAAGTATCAGAGAGTCAATGGACCAATATCCTCAACTCCTCCCACCCGAAAACCTCAACCAACCTGGAACAGGCTGTCAAGAACTTCTCCGCCTGTATCACCGACTGCAGCAACAAAGTCGCCCCCATCAAACCTGCTAAACTTAAGAGACCCTACAAATAGGCAGCTGGTACAGCACAGAACTAAATGTTACAAAACGCAACTGCAAGCACCTTGAAAGAAGGTGGCACACCAGCAAGGTCACCATAGCCCCAACCTCATTCAAAACATCGCTCAACCAATACCATCAGCTCCTGAAAAGGAACACCCTTGCCAACCGCATTGAGGCCAGTTCCAACCACAGCAAAGAACTATTCAACATGGTCAGAGAGCTCTCCAACCCCCTCCACCTCCGAAAACATCATCACGCCCTGTCTGGAACTCTGCAACAGCCTGGCAGACTTCTTCCACAACAAGAACTCCTACATCTACAAAAACTTCGAACCCCAACCCACCACCACCGACATCCTCATCCTCATCTCTCCGAAAGATGCAAACCACCTGGGGCCAGCTCACCACTCAACACACCACTGTCATCATGAATTTTGTCCACTCAGGAGCACCCACGGATCCCTGTCCCCACCACATTTCCAACCTGGGAAGCAAGTCAATCAGCAACAAACTCACCACCATCTTCAACACATCCATTGCTACCATACCAGATTAATGGAAACACGCTGAAGTCAAACCTCTTCTCAAGAAACCGTCGGCAACCCCAATGAACTGAAGAACTTCCATCCCATCTCTCTGCTCCCCTTTCCCACCAAGGTCCTCGAAAAAGCCGTCCACCGCCAACTCACAAAACACCTGGAGGACAGCAATCTTCTTGACATCTGCCAGTCTGGATTCCACACCAACCATAGCACCAAAACCACTCTCATCGCTGCCACCAACGACATCAGAGCCCTCCTTGACTGAGGAGAAATGGCGTCCCTGATCCTGCTCGACCTTTCGGCAGCATTCAACACCGAATCCTACCGCACCCTAATCAAGGGCTGCACCACATCAGAATTCAAGGAGACTCCTTCAGATGGATCGCCTCCTTCCACACCAGAAGAATTCAGAGAACCCGTCTTCTTCCCTTCACCTCTGAACACCAGAGTATCATCTGCAGCATCCCTCAAGGCTCATCCCTCAGCCCCACCCTGTTCAAAACCTACATGACCCCCCTGGCCAACATCGTCCGAACCCATGGACTGAACATCATTTCCTACGCGGACGACACCCAGCTCATCCTCTCGCTATCAGAAGAGCCCGCCACCATGGACAACTTCCACAGGTGCATGACGAGCATCACCGACTGGATGAAAGACAACTGCCTGAATGCTGAACACGGCCAAAACGGAAGTACTGACCTTTGGGAACAACACCTTCTCATGGAACGAATCCTGGAGGCCTTCTGAACTAGGGCCCTCACCCACGCGGACAGACCACGCCCGCAACCTCGGCATCATCCTGGACAGCAAGCTCACCATGGAAATGCAGTCTCCTCCGCCTGCTTTCTCACTCTTCGCATGCTCCGCAAGATCTTCAAGTGACTCCCAGTCAACACCAGATGAACCGTCACGCAAGCGCTAGTTACCAGCAGGCTGGACTACGGCAACGCCCTCTACACAGAAATCACCTCGCATCTCCTGAAGAGAATACAGATCCTACAGAAATCGGTGGCCAGACTCGTCCTCGACATCCCAAACCACAACAAAATCCTGGCCAACTCCACCAACTCCAAGGAACTTTTCAGTGTCATTCAAGAATTCACCAACCCACGCAGCGAAGCCACAAACATCACCCCATCCCAAGACCTCTGCGACAAGCTTGGAACTTATTTCCACCTCAAGATCAAAAACCTCTACGACAACTTCATTGACCATCCACCAGGCGCCACAGATGGCCCCCGGCCCCCCAGAAACACCAGCCAGCCCACCATCTCGAACTGGACACCGATCATGGCCGAAGACACCGCCTCGACCATGGAAAGCATCTACTCGGGGGGGCCCCACCGACCCCTGCCCCCTCACATCTACCACAGAGCCGCGGCCGCCATCGCACCTGAACTACAACGCACCATCAACACCACCTTCAAAACAGGAACCTTCCCAGATGACTGGAAGCGCGCAGAAGTCAGACCCCTGCTCAAGAAGCCCACAGCTGACCCCACCGACCTCAAGAACTATCGGCCCATCTCGCTCCTCCCTTCGCAGCCAAAGTTGCAGAGAAAACAGTCAACAGGAAACTGACACGATTCATTGAAGAGAACGCCGTCCTCGACCCGTCCCAATCCGGATTCCGAAGCAACTACAGCACAGAGACTGCCCTACTCGCCGCCACAGATGACATCCGCACCCTCCTGGACCGAGGCCACTCCGCAGCCCTTATCCTACTCGACCTATCAGCGGCCTTCGACACCATCTCCCACCGCACACTAGTCGCCAGACTACACGACGCAGGCATACAAGGAACAGCCCTGGACTGGATCCGATCATTCCTCACCGGAAGAAGCGAAAGGATCAGACTCCGACCCTTCCTCTCCGACCCCACGAAAATCACCTGCGGAGTCCCACAGGGTTCATCACTGAGCCCCACCCTCTTCAACATCTACATGGCCCCCCTCTCAGCCATCGTCGGACAACACGGCTTCAACATCGTATCCTACGCCGACGACACCCAGCTCATCCTCTCCCTCACCAAAGACCCCACCACTGCCAAACTCAACTTTCAAGAAGGAATGCAAGACGTCGCAGTCTGGATGACCAACAGCTGCCTGAAGCTCTACGCCGAGAAGACAGAAGTCCCCGTCCTCGGTACCACCCCTTCTGCATGGGACAGCACCTGGTGGCCGACCGCCCTCGGAAGCCCACCTACCCCCTCAAACCACGCCAAGAACCTCAGCATCGTACTCGACTCATCACTCACCATGAACCGACAGGTCAACGCCGTCACCTCCAGCTGCTTCAACACCCTCCGCATCCTCCGCAAGACCTTCAAGTGGATCCCCCTGAGTCAAGGAAGACAGTCACCCACGCACTCATCACCAGCAGACTGGACTATGGAAACGCACTCTACGCCGGCATCAACAAGTCCCTACTCCGCAAACTCCAGACAATACAGAACACCGCCGCCAGACTCGTCCCTCGGCATCCCCCGACACGAACACATCAGCCAACACCTACGAAGTCTCCACTGGCTCCCCGTGGAGAAAAGAGTCCCTTTCAAAATCCTCACTCACGCCTACAAATGCCTACACAACAACGGACCCAAATACCTCAACGACAGAATCAACTTCCACGTACCCAAAAGAAACCTCCGATCTTCCAACCTCGCACTGGCCGAAACCCCGCGCATCCACAGAGCCAGAGCAGGCGGAAGATCCTTCTCTCACATTGCAGCCAAGACCTGGAACGAGCTACCGGCAGACATCAGATGCGCCCCTCCCTGAACACCTTCAGGAAGACCCTCAAGACCTGGCTCTTTGGCTAAACAGATCTGCGGACCCCCCCACCCCCCCTCAGCGCCTTGAGACCCTCACGGGTGAGTAGCGCACTTACAATTCCCTGATTGATTGATTGAAAGCGAACCCACATCACCCCCTCACCTCAGGAAACTCAACTGGCTCCGCATTTAGAAGAGATGTCACTTCAAGATGCTGATCCGCATATACAAGGCCTTGCACAACCAAGGATCAGCTTACATTAACCACTGCCTGAACTTCCACCAACCCTCCAGACACCTGCACTCCGCCTCCCTTCACCTTGCTCACTCCCCTGACATACGTCAAAGCTACACCTGTGGTCATTCCTTCTCCTACCTTGTGGCCAGATTCAGGAACGCCCTCCCTCTACACCTCCGGACCTCACCCACTCTTTTGGAATTCGGGAAAGGACTCAAAACCTGGCTGTTCGACTGAGCCTCCACAGTAAGATCCTCAGTGCCTGGATACCCTCACAGGTGATTAGCGGCGCTTTACAAGTCTTGTTTGATGATGTTGATATCTCCCTGTTATTATCCCTTTCCACGTGTGCTGCATTTTGCAGCACGCACAGAAAGAGGAAAATGCTGCTAAAGATTGTTTTTGTTCAGGAAGATGTTCCTTCTTGCACAAAAACATTCCTGCCTGGTACAAGGGTGCCTGCATTGGCCCTAGGCAACACACATTGCGCCAGCGCTAAGAGACTGCAGAAATGCACCAAATCTAAGTTGATGTGATGCATTTCTGATGTTTCCCTTTCACACAACGCACTGCAGCAAGTTTCCCTGCTGCGTTTTGTGAATTGTAAGTAAATCTGCCCATACATTTATAAACATTGTGGAGAGGTGTGGTGCAGCGGCCAGGGCAGCTGACTTCGGAGCACAGGGTTCACGGTTCGATCCCCGGCTCCGGCGGCAGCTCAGCTCAGCACCATGTGACTCTGGGCAATAGCTCACTTAATTTCCACTACGGCCCCCAGCGCCTTGAGACCCGTAAGGGTGAGTAGCTGCGCTATATAAAAACGGACTTAATTTACTTAATTGTTGAACAGCTGTTCTATATCTGGGGTCCGTGGACCCCCGTTGGCCTGCAGGGCCTCATTTATGAGGTTTTGCCGTAGGGCAGCACCGCAGGCTTTCCTGTTGTGCTGCCCTACGGCAAAAGAAAAGGGCAGGAATGCGCCATATTAGACACAGCGCATTCCTGTTCTTTTCCCCTGCGCTGGCGCACAATTGGCTGCACTATGGTGCAAGGGTGCCTTTGTTGCGGGTATGATTATTTTTGTGCAGGAAGGGAAACCTTCCTGCACAAAAAGAGTCACAAGAGGCTTGTTCCTCTTTCTATGTGTGCTGCAGAATGCAGCACACTTAGAAAGAGGAAAAACGAGGAGAAATAAAGATATTTCTCCTTGTCGTGCCTCCCTTACGCCTCCCCTCGGGAGGCGTACATTTTTGGCGTTGGCTCAGATTTACGATTTCTCGTAAATCTGGGGCAGTGTCAAAAAGCCATAGATGTTCCTGGGAACGCCCCCAGCAACATCCATTGCATGCCCCTTTAATACTGCGTTAAAGGGAACAATATGTACGAGGCAGCATTAAGCCACAAAAAGTGGCTTAGTGCTGCCTCGTGAATATGGAGCAGGCTCCTGCGTCACGGAACGTCACAAAAAGTGACGTTCCGGTGGCGCAAAGGGCCTCATAAATGAGGCCCGCAATGCCTACCCAGAGGACCCACAACTGCTTAGAAAATTAAATAATATCAGCAGATTAAATATGTGCATGTAAAAAAAGCAAAATATTCCATCTTAAAATGCTAAATATAAAGGAAATTGGAGGCTAAAAATTAAGTTGGTTTCTGTAGCTTGATTCGTCGGAACAGGAAAAGAACAACAAACAATAATATGGAGAATTGGTGGCCTTAATTGAGGCACTAGGGCGCACTGACAAAATGAAAGGATGCTCCAGGAGAAAAAGAAGAGAACGTGATATGCTAGAGTCCGTATTCATAATTTTTGCATTTGTTTCATGTATACTTGTTTCCTTAGTTTTGTGTCTTTTTTGGGGGGTTTTTAGGTTCAAGTTGTAGAAATTGCTCAGGTGGAGGTCCTCGGGTTCAATAGTAATTTAATGGGAATACACAGAAGTCAAAAAGTTAAGAAGCGCTGTTCTAGAATGCTTGTTAAATATTAGAGATGCAGGGCTGGGCTATGAGAATTACTTTCGTCCTCACTGGATGGCCCCTTTAAACATATCCTATAGTAGGAAGAGCCAAGGCCATGCAGGAAGCTTTGCTATGCAGTCTGTCCACGATTAGGTGGTGTGCATGGCACTAGCAATAGTGAACAAACTTCCACACTCTGCACCTCCCACTCTCTGCCACAGGAGTCCTTTGATTTCCCTTGGTGTTCACAAGTGGTGGGTGTTGGAATCCACCTTGGAACTTCAAAAAGGCAACTCTAGTTCTATTACCGGTTCTACAAACCTTTCACTGCACAGGAGGGGTTCAGACCTACGAACATTAATTCCTTGTCGCTCATTTAAAAAATACTGTTAAGCAAAAAAATAAACTTTTGAAGAGAACCATTCTGAATTTCAAAATGAATGAGGATGTAATTAGTGAATTAGTGTTGAAACACTGGTGAAAACAGTGATCAAAACAAAGTTCTAGGAAAATTTAGAGAAGAGTTGATTTCTTTACAACAGAAAATCATTGATATGAAGTAGGTATGTCCCGGACCCAGAGTGCATTCATCCAAGTGTTCAGGTAAGCCCCCCACAAAACTTGCCTACCCTTGTCAAATCATGTGGTGGGCATGCCTGCTTCCTGTTTTTTTTCATATTAAATCATTTATCTAGAGTTCAACTAATAATTTCTAACCAATGTATATATATGGTATAGTATAGTAGGTCAAATTACTCTGGGGGGGAGATTAAGTGGGTTGCCTAGAATCACAGGATGTTGAGCTCGAACCTGGTTTCCCAGTTCCAAAGCCGGCAGCTCTGGCCTTCACGCCACATCATCTGGGTATGGTTACCCTGGAAAAGTGAACCTTCATTATACAGTATACAATGTAGAAGTGTCAGTTGGACAGGGTGACTCTTATCCCAGAATGCACTGCTCACCTCAACTCTGATGGCTGTAGAGGTTCGCCCAAAGAGAAAATAAAGGCAGTTGGCACAACTGCAGGACTTGTTTACTGTTCAGGCTGCCGGACGCCCATGCTGGCTGGCTGGCTTCCTGCCTGGCACACAACACCCCCCCCCCCCCCTGGTCAGAAAGGCCTTCGTTATGGATGGCAGAAGTAACTGAGAACCCAGTGACAGTGATTGATGAAGGCCGCCATGTTTTTTCCTTCTTTCCTGTTCTAAAGTTCTTCTGCAAAATAATACTGCTGGAAACATTTCGAAAAGGGATTATTTCTCACGATTGCTTACAAATACCTTCCGCCCTTTTTATCTGACGCCTTTATTTTATCACGAACCCCCATTTAAAAAGGGAATATTCGAATAGGTCTCCTTGGCGGGTAACAGTCTTTTTGCTGAGTTGCTCTTCTAACCCCAATTAGTACTGTGGGTTTCTTGCAGGCTGTATGTAGCTCGATTATGGCCCATAGGTTATTCCTGACATGCATGTCGGTATGTATGTGACGACTAAGTGGAGTTAATAGCATGAGTTTCGGCTGCTACCGAGTCATGTGATTCAGCCTTATTGGAAAATTGGCCTGTGACATCACACTAGTATGTTCATGCTTGTTAGAACTGGTTCGTTGTCTGGGAGTCAGGCAGCCAGGTAGTTTTTTGCTTGAAGCTGATTGGAGGAGAATGACAGGGTCAACCGTCTTATCAGAAATCTAAGCGAGGACTCTTTCTTCAGGAAGAAAACTACCTGGTTTAGCCCTAGCTACCTGGGTCTCTCTGACATTAAATGTGGGAGGAAGGAGGAACTACCCACCCATTCAAGGATTATAAAGGCCCACAGAGGGGTCCTATGCTAATTAAATAAACAAAGCAATCCCGTGCATGCATTGAGAAACAACAATAAATACAATAAGTGGTTTTGTCTTTTTATTAACAAAATATCAAAAGGTATCACAGAATTTTATCTTATATTACAAAAAAAGATACCTATAACTAAAATACAATGAGAAAAACACAATAAATAAAGTACCCCACACACAATCATCATTCATACAAGCACACTCCTACATTTCACATGAGCTTTTTCATCCAACAGACATACATAACAAATCATCCAAAGTTAAAGGAAGCCAGCAAGGTAAATGAATGTTCTGATAAAATAGTCCAGATAGAAGATAGAAAATCTCTTCAGGGTTTAGAAAGACCGACGCGCGTTTCGGTGGAAACCCTACTCCCGGGCCACACCTTCCTCAGGGCAAGTCGTAAAAAGTGAATTAGATGGCGTGGGACACTCAGTTAACCTATTGAGGTATTCAGAACAGAACATAATCCAACAGCGACATGATAAAAAATAAATAAATAAATAACCAGATCGGTCTATGGGTTCTCAAAGGATGCAACCTTTATCAGATAATGTAGGCCCAGATAAATGTTGGGCGAAGAATCACAAACATAAAGCTTCAGCCAGTTAGATCTTGTTAAGAATTCTTATGCGGGACGCAGAATCGATGTGGATCTGGATGTACGACCCACGTTCAAACTAAGGGTACGGATATCACCCGTTGCCTTCTCCCGGATGCAGACCACATCCACATCGATTCTGCGTCCCGCATAAGAATTCTTATCAAGATCTAACTGGCTGAAGCTTTATGTTTGTGATTCTTCGCCTAACATTTATCTGGGCCTACATTATCTGATAAAGGTTGCATCCTTTAAGAACCCATAGACCGATCTGGTTATTTTTTTATTTTTTTTATCATGTCGCTGTTGGATTATGTTCTGTTCTGAATACCTCAATAGGTTAACTGAGTGTCCCACGCCATCTAATTCACTGTTTACGACTTGCCCTGAGGAAGGTGTGGCCCGGGAGTAGGGTTTCCACCGAAACGCGCGTCGGCGTTGGTCTTTCTAAACCCTGAAGAGATTTTCTATCTTCTATCTGGACCATTTTATCAGAACATTCATTTACCTTGCTGGCTTCCTTTTAACTTTGGATGATTTGTTATGTATGTCTGTTGGATGAAAAGAGCTCATGTGAAATGTAGGAGTGTGCTTGTATGAATGATGATTGTGTGTGGGGTACTTTATTTATTGTGTTTTTCTCATTGTATTTTAGTTATATGTATCTTTTTTTGTAATATAAGATAAAATTCTGTGATACCTTTTGATATTTTGTTAATAAAAAGACAAAACCACTTATTGTATTTATTGTTGTTTTCTCAATGCATGCACGGGATTGCTTTGTTTATTTAATTATCATAGGACCCCTCTGTGGGCCTTTATAATCCTTGAATGGGTGGGTAGTTCCTCCTTTCTTGTACTGTTTACCTGATCCCCTATTCTACCCACCCCTATCTTCTCGCAGGGGTCCCTCCTTTTCTTGGTTATTAAATGTGGAAGGGCCCGCTGACTGACAGGGTCCCTCTACACCAGAGAAAGCCACTTCCCTTGGGGATGTAAATTGCGACAGGTGAGGGGTGGGCCTCAGAAATTTTAGGCTGTGGATGACTACCAATGGTCTTCTAGACTCTGTGATACCAAGAGGCTCCTTGCAAAGAACTGATGACTGGCAAAAGGCAGTGCTTAATTTGAGCCGGTGGTTTCCAGTGATCAACACCAGCACTTAATAATCAACACCATAACTTTTCATGAGCACCAGTTAATCATTTATGGTAGGCACGGGGAGATTAAGTGATTTGCCCAGGATGTTCAGCCGAAGCAGAGATTCGAACCTGGTTCCCCAGTTCCAAAGTCGGCAGCTCTGGCCATTACGCCACATCCTCTCCCCACTTTGATGGTTAGTAGTTGGTTCTGTTTTAGGCGGCGCTAACAGGAGAAATAGGCTGGTGTAAGCTGCCTCCTAACGAGAGCCCCGGCACTTTTATATTTACAAATTAACCACTGGCAAAAGGTACAGTGGATCGGTGATGGGTAAGTGTAGAGTCAGTGCAACTGGAGAATTCCAGAACATATTAGTACCATGTTATGTTGAATAAGATGTAGTTCGTACTTTAGGGAAAAGGTTTTTTTCCAGTTGTGAGATCTATCTCCTCCAGAATCATACTGAAACATCAGGGTGGAAAGTCCCGGGCCCATCCTGCAGAGAAAGTCTAGTTCCGCAGTGAAGCTGAGAGGAAAATTAGATCAATATCTCCATCTGGGACCACAGTCTCAATGAGTACAATAGCAGCACAGTGTGAGACCCCCACAGGTTCAGCTAGTAAAAGCACGCAAGAGTCACCCACTAGGATGGGCAGAAGGGAAGCTAGGTTATGAAGATCCCTCACAGCTATTCACAACTCCTCTTCCACGACCTTGCATCTCCACTCTCTCTTTTTCCATTCTCACACCGTGCATCGGATGCACTCCATTCATTCCAAAATTCATTCCAGACAACGCAAAACCCACATTGTAGGGAGCCGGGTCTTTATATAATAGACTAAAATGAGGTATATCGTGCAAACAGTCCAGGGGTTCCCATGGGAGAGGACAGGGGCTTGCTCTAGCAATCCCAAGGTGCTCTTTTAGGGGGTTGAGTGGTCGAGCAGCCTTAGGCTTATCAGAGAGGCATGTTAGACATTTGCAAATACACACAATTTGCCAATAAATTATGCACATGACTCAATTCAGGAGATCCACACCAATTTATAAAAATAACACATATCTTTATATATATATTTGGGTACCAGCATCAATACGATCATGTAGGCACATTTTGCATGAGAAATACTTTGTTTTAAAAAGTCGACAGCTCATTTTTCAGATGCTGCAATTTTATCCAATGTGAGGAAAAACAAGAACGGCATTCAGGTACAGTACAGCGACTTACAAGACCAATCTTATGGACTTAAGCTGACTATTGGGCAAGGTCCAAGGCAGCACCAGCCAGTCATCTCCAGCGGCAGTAGGGCGGCCGGGTGCAGTGGTGCAAATCAGCATCGGGTGCCCAAAGTTAGTCTATGGGGATCGGTCTTTGTGAAAAGAGGCTGCAGATTTGAACCATCCAGAGGGTTCGAGTCTTGCGATGCTAGGAGATGTGGGGACACTGATGGTCCTCTTCTCAGGTCGGAGCGGCCGGGTGCAGAGGGTCTGTGAGGTGTCGGGTTTCTTCGTCCGGGAGCACTCGCGGTTGAGGAAGCCTGCACACAGAGGGATTGGGGACCACGCCGACATCATTGGCCCACTTTGACTCGGGCTGGGGGGCTTGGGTGCACTGGTGCTTGGTAACATCAGTATTTGGCGGGTCTGAATTCCTCCTTGGGGTGCCTGCAGGATGCAGGAGAGCAGCTTTGCTGCTCCATGTGAGTTCATGAGTCTTTATTGAAGGCAGGCAGTCCTCCCAGGCTTTGGAGCCACAACAGTTTGCAAGGTGAGTCATCTTTGGCGCAATTTGATGGGGAACAGCAGACAGGCCGGCAGGACTGGTACCAAGTCAGTTGCGCTTCTTCAGTCTTTGCTTCATGGGCTCTTCAGTGTCCTTCTTCTCCATAGATCTCCAGGATCTGATTTTCTGGTGCCATGGGCTTCCCTAAATACTGGATTTGGGGACGTTAGGGGAGTGTAAAGTAGAAGCCAATTGGCTACCTACACCTGGGGTCACTACGCCCCCTATATGGCCACATCCTGGGGGAAGTGGGCATAACCCTCTCCCAGAGTTCTTAAGTTTGTAATCACCACAATGGCTAACGCTGAAAAGTTGCCTTCACTTCCGGTAGCCCACCTTAGCGGTGGGACTAGCCTGAGGGTGGACACGCCTATCTGACTAGCTGATTTTCCCACCTGTTCAGGTGCCAATGGGCTGTGGACAAAGAGGGTTGCCTTCCACTCCTGTGAGAAAAGTCAGATTCGCATACCAAAGGCAGTGGGCTCTTTGAAGCCCCCCTGCCTTGGAATGCTAATCTTCAGGTCATCCTGTGGGAGGGGTGTAAACACCCTCAGCCCGAGCAGGCTTTGTTTCTGGCCTCCTGAGAGCAAAGGCCCTCACCCTTGGTGGTCAGAAACTTGTCTCTGGTGGCAGGCTGGCGAAAACCAGTCAGTAAGCACACAGTAGCTGGTAGATTTTTAGGGGCACCTCTAAGATGCCCTCTGTGTGCATGCATTAATAAATACAACACTGGCATCAGTGTTGGTTTATTAAAACGAGATGTCTGGAACCAAACATCCCTACTTTCAGTGAAGCCATCATGTAGCTGTGGAACTCGTTTTCACCAGTGTCGCACATGTACTCAAAATGGCTTCCCTGTTCGCTTATACTAACAGTAATAGAGCTGACCAGCACAGGGGCATGTCTGCACCTGCAGATATGTCCTCACATGTAGTATAGTGCACCCTGCCTTAGGGCTGTAAGCCCTGCTGTAGGGGGGACTTACCTATACTGCATGCAGGGACTGTGGGCATGGCATACAGGGATGTGGGCCATGTCATGTTTTCAATTTTGTCTGCACCAAGACACGCAGCCTGCAGTGGCAGTCTGTATGTGTTTGGTGAGGGGTCATCTAGGGTGACACAATTTGTGCTGCAGCCCTAAAGTACCCTCTTTAGCCTCCTTGCCCTATGTATCAGGGGTACCTTTTACCTGGGACTTACAGGGAGTACCAAAGGTATTGCCAATGGGGAAAGAACTGTACAGTTTGGAGAGAGATCTGGCACTGGGGACCTGGTTAGCAGGAACCCAGTGCACTTCCAGTTGAAATCACATCCAATACCAGGCAAAAAGTGGGGGTGACCATGTCGAAAACGGGAACTTTCCTACACACATCCAAACCCATCATTGATTCTTGCCATTTCTTTGAAATTGGCAAGTCTGTGCAACCATCAGCTTCCCTTTAATCCTTTTTTGCTTTGCATCATACCAATCTCCACTTTACTTGGTATATGTCAGGATTCCATCTATATCGTTCATCTGCCAACACATCACAATCTGCTGGATATGCAAACTATGCTCAAGATGCAAACCCATAACAAAGGTAGATAAGAAACCGCTAGCACCATCTTTCTCAGGATGGTCAACTCCACTGTGTTTCTTAAAATTCTGCTTAAGCCTCTCGTAATAAGCATTCACTGACTCCTTCAGCTCTTGTGTTGTTCTCAAGATCTTTGCCAAATTAATTTCCTTCTTCTTTCCTTCTCCAGCACCTTTTTCATGTTCTCTATCACTGTTATGTACTTGTCAGTGACTACTTCAGATGGGGCATTATTAGCCATAGCTCTGGCTGGTTCCTAAGTTAGCTGAGAAACAGCAACCTTACACTAAGTCCACAAATCACTGGGGGCAACAATCTCAAACAGAACATCCAAATCCGTCCAAAGCATTTTAGAAATTACCATCAATCTAAGAACCTCTTTGTACCATTTCTTATGTTTCTCTCGTAATTTTGGAAAATTTGCTGTAAAAGCATAACAACCACTTATCGTCAAAGGCACATGTAAATAGTTCCCTCCATGTACTTCTCTCAAAGGGAATTCTGAAACTGCCTCTAACTTGAAATCACTCACAGACCCCTTTATTTTCTTTTTTGTCTCTGTAGATTTCGTTTTAGTAGAAACTTACTACTTCCAACTTTCACTGTACTTCTTCAAACCTCTCCAGTCTGTTATCTTTTCAAATACATCTTTAATGCGACCGTGTAAAGTCATCAAGCAAAACTCTTATTTCATCATTGGTCAAATCCATTTAATAATATTTCTGTACATTTCTCATTCTACTAATACTGACTTCACATTCATCAGCAAATTCTTCAACCTTATCCTGTGCTTCATTTGCACACCTCACTGCTTCTATGATAAAATATCTAATTTCGTCCACATTGTATATCACTCTGTTAATTGTCCCTTGGAAAATTCCTCCAAATTTTCATGTCATTTGTCCCTTGGAAAAGTTCTCTAAATTCCTCTAAACTCAATCTTTTAAAAACCCAACATTAATGTCTCTTTCTTTGGGATGCCCAGCAAAAATAGCAGCAGACATGTAATCTAAAACTGGAGAGACAACAGTACCTAGTAAAATTGTCAATGTATTCTCAGAAGGGGCAAACGCTTATCCAGCCATAACTGTATATTCCTGTGCCTGTTTATTCATGGGTTCTGATTTGGGTTTTGCATTGCTTGACAATTCTGGAATAAATGGAGTGCATCGGATGCATGGTGTGGGAATAGGAAATGAGATGGTACAGATGCAAAGTCGAGGATGAGGAGTTGTGAACAATTTTGGAGTGAATGCAAATATTGTTTTGCTGAATAAGAGCACCGCTTGTCATTTCTTTAGTAAAACCAGCCACTGGAAGTGGGAATTGTTAGAAATAGCATTTCTGGTTGGCTAAGGTATACACCCAAGCCAGGCAGAACCCACAACTCTAGTCATGGTAAGCTAGATACATAATTAAGATAACCTATGCTCACCCTCTGGTAGCTTGGCACAGAGCAGGCAGGCTTATCAACAGATGCAATGTGTAAAGGATTTGTGCAACACATACATACAGTAATCCAATGAATACACCACAAGAAGACTTCACACAGGTTTATAAAAATAGTTATTTGTTCTGTCAAGGAAACCAGAGCAAAATGATATAAATGCAATCATTAATTTTCAGGATATGTGCATTCAAAATATGCAGGTTTCAAAAGAAAATACAGTGCAATTATTGATTCCGCTTCTGTGAGCTATGTTATGGAAACACCAGCAAGGAAGGTACAGGAGCGCTCTCTGTGGTAGGAGGTCTAGCATCATACTCCCTTCCAACTCTCGTAGAGAAAGCCTCTATACGGTCCCTCCAGGCCGGAATGCAGGTAATTCACCCTCAGACGCCCATCAGGGTGTGTACGCCGGCTGGAAAAACCTCATGGGTCTCAAGGGATCACAGTACCTTTGTTGTCAAGAAAAGTGGCCATGCAGGAAGTCTCGCTGCAGCTCCCTTCCCAGCTGGTGGTGGGGCACGGCATCGTCAGGCACTCTCAGATCCAGGAAGCAGGAGAGTCCTGAGGATGTCAGGACAACGCAGGTTGTGAGGCACGCTGGAGCGTCTGCTCGAAGTGCTGTGGCATCTGTTGCTGGTGCAGAGCGCCCAGGTGGTCATGGACTGCAGTGCTCCGTCACGTGCCCCGATGCAAGCAGGACCTCACATGGAAAGCTTCTTCCCGAAGTAGGAGTTTTAAATAGGGGGAAACACAAAGTTCTCGATCTCTTCCGATCAGCAGCCAGGTGCAGCTCTCGCTTGGTGTAGACCACGAACGGGGAAACACAAAGCGCTCAATCAGGTTGTTGTCAAGAGCCCACTGCCGGATGCACAGATTGCGAAGTCCCACGACAGGGGCTAGCAGGCAAAGTCTTTGATGGACCTGAGATTTTGGAACAGAGCGCAAGCTAACAAGCCCTTGGAGAACACTGTTAGTCTCAATCAAATGCAGGGGTAGAAGGCAGTGGGCCAGCACAGCAAGGCAGGTAGCAAAGTGGCAATCCCTCCTAGTAACACAGCAGTCCTTCAGGCAATGTGCAGTTGTAGAGCCAGAGATGTCTAGTTAAAGGCCAGAGCCCCAGTACTTATTCTAAAAAGTGCCTTTGATGTAGGGGTTGACTTCAAAGGAGTTCTCTGATGTGCACAAGGGTCCCTTTTAATCTAGCCCGGTTTGCCAACCTACCAGTGGGGGGTTATCAGTACCTTGTATGTGGGCAGGGCACTACCTATTCAAGTGGAGTGTGAGCCCCTCCCACCCCTCAGCCCAGGAAGACCCATCAGAATGCAGATGAATGCAGATGCTGTTGAGTGACCTGTGTTGTGGCTGTCTATCAGGAATGCACAAATGTAGCTGTCACCCAGGCCAATCCAGTTGTGTACTGGAGACAAGCTGTCAGGCATAGAGCAGTAAATGCAGAAAAATGTACCCCTTCTAAAAATGATATTGCTAAAATAGTAAAATTATTCCAAACATATGAAACATCAAAGCGTTACTCCTCTCTGATCAGAAATTACCACTCAAAAAGGTATAAGGGAATTCCCTATGCTAACCTATGAGAGGGGTAGGCCTCAAAGTAGTGAAAAATGAAATAAGCGCTTTGTCACTACCAGGACATGCAAACCACAACAGTACATGTACTATCTTTTACTTGCATATCATCCTACCCTTGGGGCTACCTAGGGCCTACCTTAGAGGTGACTTATATGTAATAAAAGGGGAGTTTAAGGCTTGGCAAATAATTTTAAATGCCAAGTCGAGGTGGCAGTAAATTGCACACCCAGGCACTGCAGTGGCAGGCCTGAGACATGTTTGAAAGGCTACTTCTATAAGTGGCACTATCAGTGTTGCAGCCCACTAGCAACATAACTTACAGTCCCTGGGTATATAGTATACCACTTTACAAGAGACTGACAAGTAAATTAAACATGTCAATCAGGTATTCACCAAATACACATATATTTAGGGAAGAAGCACATGCACTTTAGCACTGATTAGCAGTGGTAGAAAAAAGATACAGCCAAACGTGTAGGTAAAAAGCAAAAAGTTTGGGAGAAGACTACCCTAAGGATGCCAGGTCTAACACGTGTATCCGCCAGCTGAAAGTGGGGAGATACACCCATTCTCTAGGGAGTTCTCTTCACTAAGGTGGAAAAACCTTAATAGATCATCAGCATTGGAGTGGTCTACCTGTGGTCTGTGTTCCACCCTTAAGTCCATACCCTGTAGGGAAATGGACCACCTCAACAGTTTTGGGTTTTCACCCCTCATTTGCATTAGCCACCTGAGGGGTATGTGGTCAGTCTGAACTAGGAAGTGAGTGTCAAACAGGTATGGCTTCAGCTTCTTTAATGCCCAAACCAGAGCAAAAGCTTCTCGCTCAATAGCACTCTACCTCTGTTCCTTGGGGAGTAACCTCCTGGCGATGAAGGGTACAGGTTGGTCTAGGCCCTCATTAAGTTGAGATAGTACTGCCCCTATGCCATGCTCTGAAGCATCTGTCTGAATGATAAACTCCTTGGAGAAGTCAGGAGCCCTAATGTGTCCAAATCACATTCCTGGGCTGCTTCTTGGAAGTCAGCTCAGTTAAGAGGGCAACAATGGTGTCATACCCCTTGACAAACCTCCTATAGTACTCAGTGAGTCTCAGGAATGCTCTGACCTCAGTCTGGGTTTTGGTGGGGCAGCCAGGCCATGATTGTTTCTACCTTGGCCTGAAGGGGTTGCACCTTCCCCCTGCCCACCAGGTGTCCCAAGTACACCACAGACCCCTGACCTATCTTGCACTTACTTGCCTTGATAGTCAGGCCTGCCTGTTGCAGAGCCTGAAGCACTTCCTGGATGTGAAAAAGCTGGTCCTTCCAGCTGCTACTGAAGACACTTATGTAATCGAGATAAGCAGCAGAGAAGGGCTGCATACCAACAATACTCTAGCCCACCAGCCACTGGAAGGTGGCAGGAGCTTTCTTTAATCCAAATGTCATCACTCTGAACTGGTAGTGGCCCTCTAGAGTGCAGAAGGCTGACCTCTTCTTTGCTCCCTCTGTTAGGGCGATCTGCCAGTACCCTGATGTAAGTTCAAAGGCACTTAAGTACTGGGCAGCCCCTGTCCTGTCAATGAGCTCATCTGCCCTAGGGATGAGATGAGCATTAGTCTTAGTTACAGAATTTAGCCCTCTATAATCCACACACGTCAGCTCTGGTGTGGCACCTACTGGACCAGCTTTTGTTACCAGAACCACCGGACTGGACCAAGGGCTACTGGAGGGTTCTATCGCCCCCAACTACAACATTTTAGACACTCCAGCCTAAATGCTGGACCACACCTTATCTGACAACCTGTAAGATTTATTCTTAACAGGGAGGTTGTCCCCTGTGTACACATCATGGGTACACAATCGGGTAGTCCCAAGTATAAGGGAGAACAGGGTGGAATACTGTCCCAACACTTGCTGGCAGTCTCTCTGTTGTTCGGGAGTTAGAGTGGGAGAAGGGATTACTCCTTCCACCGACCTATCTTTCTCCTCACAGGCTAAGAGGTCAGGGAGAGGTTCACTCTCCTCTTCCTCCCCGCATCTTTCACCAGTAGCATGGTGACCTCAGACCTCTCAAAGTGGGGTTTGGGACAATTGACATGTAGTACCCTGTGGGGTTGCCTTGGGATCTTGAGATCCACAGGGTAGGTGGTCCCCCCCACTTCTTCTCAATCACATCATATGGGCCAGTCCAGCGGTCCTGGAGGGCGCTAGGCTCCACTGGCTCCATTACCCACACTTTCTGACCAGGCCGCTAATTCAGAGTTGTAGTATTTTTGCCATACCACTCCTTAATGACGCCCTAGCTGGCTACTAGTTTCCAGGAAGCTTGCCTCCATAATGTAGCCATTTGGCTCCTGAAGGCCAGCATGTAGCTCACTACATCCTGGGGAGTTTTCCTCGGAGATGGCTCCAGCTTTCCTTGACGAAACTCAGGCGACCTCGAACAGGGTGTCTAAACAGAAGTTCAAATGAGTTAAAGCCCACTCCCTTCTGTGGTACCTCCCTGTGGGCAATCAACAGGCATGGTAAGAGGATATCACATTTTTCCCCAGGGCCTCTGATCATGCCCATCAGGGGTTTGTTGAACCTCTCAACAAGCCTGTTGATTTGTGGGTGGTAAGGCATAGAGAACTTATAGGTTACCCCACACTCCTTCCACACGGACTGCATATATGTAGACATAAAGATTGTGGCCCTGTCAGACACAACTTCCTTGGGGAAGCCCATGCAGGTAAAAATCCCGATCCGGGCCTTTGCCACTGTGTGGTGCAGTCGTGGTCCTCAGAGGGTACTCTGGGTACCTAGAGACATGATCCACCAAGACCAGGCTAAGCCTGAAGCAGTCTGGGGATCCAAAGGCCTTACAATGTCAATGGCCACTATCTCAAAGGGTGTGCCAACGATTGGCAGTAGTTGCAGGGGGGCCTTAAATATTTTCAGTCTTGCAAAGGTCTTGTCTTGGCCTTGGTGTCCCACCAGGGATATCTTGTGAACCAGCTCTAGTAGGAAGGCCCTGTGGCATTTGGGGGCCATTAGGGCCCTTGTCCCATGCTAAGGGACCTTAGGCTCACAGTAAAGGAGGCTGATCTCCCAGTAAATGTCGCTACCAGAGGCATCACCTGCTGCTTGGGCTTTAGTCCCTCAAGGGATAGACACTCTCTCTGTGCCCTACAGAACTCCTGACAGCTGACAGGCAGCTCACAAAGAGGAGCAATACCCTCTTTTGTGAACTCCGGGTTGGCCACTGCAAATGCCCCATCCATCTCACTAGAGGTACATTCAGGGTGGGTTTCCCATGCTCCCTGCCTTTCCCCTTGTTTGCAGCTAGCTGGGCCATTGTTCCAGGCTACAGCCCTTTTTGACTCCCATCCTGGGCAGCCATGGACCTTGTAGTAAAACAGATCCAATTGGGTAATCCTAACATCTCCGCATGAGGCTTGTGCTCTACTTCCTTCCAGGTAGCATGCTGAAGGTCATTACCCAAAAAACAGTCCACAGGCATGGCATGGCAGGGCTTACAGCAACTTTCAGATGACCTGAATCACTCCTCCCCCACCAAAATTGAACCAGGGCCACATGATAGTCACCCTCTCTATCAGCCACCACAACTTGGTGGAATGCATGGGGAATCACCTGCTCTGGGGAAACCAGCTGGCTCCTTACCATAGTCATACTGGCTCCTGTATCCCTCAGAACCTCCACACCTTGCGCCCATTGATGGTGACCCATTGCCTATGCTTTGCAGTATTTGAGGGCACATGAATCTTAGGAACCATCTCACTATCACCCAGGGACACTGGGGTAACCCCACTAAACCCACCCCCACCCCTATTAACAAGGGCAAACTCCTCCCCCAGCACTACACTAGCCACCCCTGGAACCTTTCCCCCAGTGGGAGGTGATGCTCTTTTTAGACACTTGGAGTCCCCCTTATAGTGTCCATACTCTAAGCACTCATAGCACTTAACGGACTTGGGCTGCTGACCTTTGTCAGGGTACTTTTTCTTCTGGTGGCCAGACTGGAAATGGGAACCAGACCCTTTACCCTGTGAGTTGTTCTGGGGCCTTTAGAAAACTCAGGGGCTCATTTACTAGGAAACTGTCAGAGCGTGGCATTAATCCAAGAAGGCTAACACCGCACTCTGACAGTTTCCACATGCAGGGATGCGCCATATTCACAAGAATACGGTAACCAAGATCCTGAGCACACGCTAGATCCTATCATATTCAAGTACACAATATAATGCACAAAGGTTCCTTTTCTTGTTGTTTATTTTCTTTCTTTTGCCCAGCCAACACGTGTTTCGTCATATAGGGAGTTCCCCACGACTTCTTCATGGCTGTCTTCCTCTTTTTTTAAAAGTCAGAAATCACCTTCCCGGTAGTTCACCATCAATATCTCAGCATATGTGTAGAATGTGTAGAATACGGTGCACCTCTACCTTTCCCTTAGTGCTGGCATTTCCCTTAGCGCTAGCGTTGTACAAGGGTGCCTGCGTTGCAGGGAAAGATTGTTTATGTGCAGGAAGGTTCCTGCACATAAACAATCAGTAATGGCGTTTTGTAACTTCTATGTGTGCTATAGAATGCAGCACACATAGAAGTTGCAACTCATCATGTTTTTAATGATTGTTTATGTGCAGGCAGGGACATCTTCCTGCACATAAACAATCAATGGCATTTTGCTGTTTCTATGTGTGCTGCACAAAGCATTTCTCCTCATTTTACAATTTTAAGACCAGGTTTTCCCTGGACTTAATTTTGGCGCTTCCCCATATTTACGCCCACTTGTAAATATGGGGCAGCATCAAAATCAATGGGTGTTGCAGCAGAACGCCCACCGCAACACCCATTGCACGCCCCTTTCACACCAAGTGTAGCGTGAAAGGGAGCCTTATTCACAAGGCAGCGTTAAGCCACGTTAAGTGGCTTAACGCCATCTTGTGAAAAAGGTGAAGCCCCTATCGCCACAGGAACGTTGGAAAAAGTGACGTTCCTGTGGCAATAGGGGCTTGTAAGTAGGCCCCTTGGTCTTTTTATCTCCCCTCCTTCTTTTTCTGGTTGGGACCCCGACCACCCTTTGGGAAATCCCCCGCAGATGCTTTTTTGGACACTCTGGTGCTGACCCAGAAGTCCGCCTCCTCAGCAAGCTTCCTAGGGTCAGAATGCTTACTATCTGCTAGGTGTTGGAGCAGCTCTGTAAAACAAATATCAAGCATGTGCTCCTTTACCAATAAGTTTTACAGCCCTTCATAATCATTCACTTTGCTGCTCCTCACCCAGCCCTTCCGTGCCTTACCAGCATAGTCTAAGCAATCAACCCAGCTCTGTCTTGATAGCTTATGACTGGTCCTGAACCATTGCATGTACTTCTCAGGTGTCAGCCCAAACTTACTGGTCAAAATGGTCTTCAATGCAGTGTAGCATGTCTGGCCCCCACCTCTAGTATAAGAAGAGTGTCTTTCCCCACTGTGGGTATGTACCTCCATAAACTACCACTCCAGAACTCCTCTGGGATCTTGTGCTCTCTGAAAGCCACCTCATAGGCTGCAAACCACTTGTCCACATCATCCCCACAACTTAACTAGGCAGCATATCCTTGGGTACTCTATACTTTGACTCATGTGACAACACTGCAGGCATGCTGCCACCATTATTGTTGCTGGACCGCACCGGTAGGGATCTTATGTCCAGCTCTGAGACTTAGCTCATGGAACATCTTCCTTTCCTCCATGACTATTCTCTTCTCTTCTAGGGCCTGCTTTTTCTCAGCCAGAGGCAGTTTCTGCTCCAACTTAGCAAGATCTAGTCTCAGTTTCCTTTCTTCCTTCCTGTCCGCCAGCTCCTCTGGGGACAGGTTTCTGGAGGAGACTCTGCTCCTGCCTGGGGAAATCACTATTGCTTCCTGCAGGTTGCTGGCTCCCCTCCCCAAGAAGTGGTAAACCCTCACTGAAATCTACACTCAGGTTATCCTCTTCTATAATTTCCAGCTCCTCCTCCCCAGGGTTGTCAGAACCTGCAACCTGGGTCTTTGCCCAGGCTCTCAAAGCTTTCTGGACCGCTACCTTCCTGGTGAGTCTTTTAATAGAAATCTGAAATCCCTTACAGAACCCCTTTAGCTGGGCCCCATTGTAGGACTCTAAACTATCCAGCTCATAATCGGCTTCTGCAGGAGCAGGTACAACTTCTCCGGTTTAGGACATGGTCTAGCAGGACAAATCACAAGGCTAAATAGGGAAAATTGAAAACAAAATTGAAATGGTATCAGTACAGAGTGGTGGAGAGGGAACAATGAGTTGCTGTATGATATTGCACAGACACACTTCCTACCCTCACCGCTGATCACCAATGTTAGAAATTGTGTTTTCTGGTTGGCTAAGCTATACACCAAAGCCAGGCAGAACCACCACTCTAGTCAAGGTAAGCTGGATTCACAACGAAGATAACCTGTGCTCACCCTCTGGTAGCTTGGCACAGAACAGGCAGGCTTTTCAACATAGGCAATGTGTAAGGTATTTGTGCAACAAACACACAGTAATCCAATGAATACATCACAAAAAGACTCGACACAGGTTTATAAAAATAGTTCTGGAAACAAGAGCAAAGAGATATAAATGTGATCAATACTTTTCAGGATATGTGCATTCAAACTATACATGTTTCAAATGAAAATACAGTGCGATAATAGGTTCCTCCCCTGTGAGCTACGTTATGGAAGCACTAGCAAGGAAGACGGGAGTGTTCACTGTGGTAGGAGCACCAGAGTCTCGTAGAGAAAGCCTCTACATGGTCCCTTGAGACCGGAATGCAGATAATTCACCCTCAGCCACCCACGATGGTGAGTACGCCGGCTTGAAAGTCCTCACGGGTCTCGTTGGATCACAGTACCTTTTATCGTTAAGAAAAGCACCCATGCAGTGAGTCGCGCTGCGGCTCCCTTTGTGGCTGGAGGCGGAGCACAACCTCATCAGGCACCCTTGGATCCAGGAAGCAGGCGCGTCCTGTGGTTGTCAGGGCAGTGAGGTGCGCTGGAGCATCTGCTCAGAGTGCTGCGGCATCTGTTGTTGGTGCCGAGCACTCATGTGGGCACGGACTGCAGCGCTCGGTCACGGTCCCCCAATGCAAGCAGGACCTCACACGCTAAGCTCCTTCCAGGAGTAGGAGTTTTAAAAAGGGGGAAACACAAAGTGCTCAATCTCTTCCAATCGGCGGCCGGGTGCAGTGCTCGCCTGGTGTAGATCACGAGCGGGGTAACGCAAAGCGCTCAATCAGGTCAAGAGCCCACGGCCGAATGCACAGATAGCGAAGTCCTATGGCAGGCGCTAGCAGGCAAAGTCTTTGATGGCCTTGATACTTTGGAACAGAGGGCAAGCCAACAAGCCCACGGAGAACACAATTACTCACAAATGCACTGGTAGCAGGCAGAGGGCTGGCACTGCAAGGTAGGTAGCAAAGTGGCAGTCCCTCCTGCAGCTCAACAAGCAGCAGCCCAAACACAGCAAAACAGTTAGCAAAGTGGCAGTCCCTTCTGGAAGTTCAGCAGTCCTTCTGGCAATGTGCAGTTGTAGAGCCAGCAATGTCTGGTTGAAGGTTCAAAAGTGTCTGATTTGGTGGGGCCAGAGCCCCAGTACTTATACCCAAAAGTGCCTTTGATGTAGGGGGTGAGTTCAAAGGAGTTCTCTGAAGTGCACAAGGGTCCCTTTCAACCCAGCCCTCTTTTCCAGGCTACCGGTGGGGGTTTTTCAGTACCTTGTATGAGCACACTACTTATTCAAGTGGAGTGTTAGCCCCTTCCACGCCTCTCAGCACAGGAAGACCCATCAGAATGCAGATGCAGCTGAGGGACCTGTGTTGTGGCTATCTAGAGGGAATGCACAAATGTAGCTGTCACCTAGCCAAACCCAAACGTGTACTGGAGACAGACTGTCAAGGACATAGAGCAGTAAGTGCAGAGAAATGTCCACTTCCTAAAAGTGGCATTTCTAAAATACTAAGGTTAAATCCAACCTCACCAGTAAACAGAATTTATCAATACCATTCCAAACATATGAAACATCAAAAAGATACTCCTCTCTGACCAGAAATTACTACCTAAAAAGGTATAAGGGAATTCCCAATGCTAACCTATGAGAGGGGTAGGCCTCACAATAGTGAAAAATGAAATAGGCTGTTTGTCACTACCAGGACATGCAAACCACACCAGTACATGTCCAACTTTAACTTGCATAGCTCCCTGTCCTTAGGGCTACCTAGGGCCTACCTTAGGGGTGACTTATATGTAATAAAAGGGAAGTTTAAGGCTTGGCAAGTAGTTTTAAATGCCAAGTCAAAGTGGCAGTAAACTGCACACCCAGGCACTGGGTATACCATTTTACAAGAGACTTACAAGTAAATTAAATGTCAGTCAGGTATACACCAGTTACACTCATGTTTAGAGAAGAAGCACATGCACTTTAGCACTGATTAGCAGTGGTAAAGTGCTCAGCGTCCTAAGGCCAACAAAAAGATACAGCAAAATGTGGAGGTAAAAAGCAAAAAGACTGGGGGAAGACCACTCTAAGGATGCCAGGTCGAACAGGAATGTAGACTGAATCCAGATTAAATACAGAATGATTTTGTTTCGCAAATGCAGCGGAATGCGAATCAGGTGCAGGTCAGTAGTCCAACCAGCTTCTGTGCAGATTGTGCGAAATCATAGGCATTTCCGTATGGATATTCCCTTAGCTTCAGTAATGTAGCAAAATATGGAATACAAAATGCCTTATAGTCCAGCGTACCAGCAGAATCCATAGATTCTGAATAATGATTTTCCTCAGTTTTCCCCAGAAGCTAATTTCCAATGATGCTGCCAGAAGGGGAGGAGGATTGCCCGCTTGGTCCAGTCTTGGAGGTAGAACACAGTGGCCCTTATGTAGATGGTGAGGTGAAAGGCCACACTGTGTCTTTTTTGATAGACACAGGAGCTACCTGCTCTACAATTTGCTCTGTGGAGGTTCCAAACTTATCCCTCGCGGGAAGAGACATCCAAGTTGTAGGCATTTGTAATAAACTGATAGTTAACCAGGTTATAGCATGTGTCCTTGTTAAAATTGGATCAATGGAAAATAATCAGTTCGTATTATCTGATTCGAGTCATGTCAATTTGTTGGGCAGAGACTTGCTTTGCAAAATGAACTGTGTGATTTACTGCACAGTGGATGGAGTTGTAATTGAAACCCAAGTTGAAACCTCATTGTGTAAAATTAAATCACAGTTTTCAAGGGTTCAGTTGTTCCCAGTTCTTGCTAAAGAAGATTTGCCTCTGGATTTGAGACATACTGTCAAAGAGGATGTATTGGATTTCTTAGGAAAAAAGATAGTGTTGATAAAAAGTGCCATGCCTCTCAAGTTTAATTTAAAACCAAGTGCAGTTTTTTTTAGAATTAAGCAATACAGACCCCCAAAATAGACAGAAGAAAGGATTGAAGCCTGTCATTGAAACAATTAGTGAACTAGGTATTCTGCAGGAAGTGCTTGGTAGTCCTTACAATTTTCCTATGATGGGTATTAAAAAAATGAGTGATAAATGGAAAATAGTGCAGAACCTCCGAAAAATAAATAAAATAGTGATTCCATGTTGTGTACCCAATCATGCAGTAATTTTGGTCCAGATTCCAACTGATGCAGAACGGTATAGTCATCTACTTATCTCAAGCATTCTTATCTATTCTTCTGCATGAGTATAGTCAATTACTTTTCACATTTCAATTCCAAAATAAAGTTCTCGTTTGGTGTTGAATTTCCTGGAGGCATACTAAAGGTCCTTCAATTTTTACTCCGATTCTAAAGAAAGATTTGGAAAATTTGCAGTTGCCCTGTTACTCAGCCCTGGTGCAATACACAGATGATCTATTGGTGGCATCTAAGACAAAAGAAGATTGTAAACTTGATACTATTGCACTTTGGAATCATCTAGCTTATGATGGCACAAAATTTCCCTAAAAAGATGCAGTACTGTAAAAAAAGAATTGGCTCATCTTGGTCATCGCATTGAGAAAGGGTAAGGTAAGTCTCAAAAGAACGTGTTTCTGCAATTCTGAAGATGGGTCCCCCAACACCCAGAGGGAAGTGAGGATGTTCCTGGGAATTTTCGCCTACTGTTGTCAGTGGATTCCAAACGTTTCCTTTATTGCAAAGCCTTTAATAAGGCTAACTCAGAGTGATATCGGAGACCCAGTACCATTTGATGATGAATGCTTACAGGCTTTCCGAGTCTTGAGGAAAAAATTATGCAATGCACCCTCCCTTGGAATGCCTGAGTACAAAGGAAGGTTTATCCCTTCTGCCATGAGAGAGGCAGTGTGCTTTATCTGTTTTTACTCAAAAACAAGGTGGGGTCTTGCAGCCAATTAACTATCTATTAGCTGTGTTGGATCCAGTAGCTGTAGCTCTTGTCGGTTGTCTGAAAGGGGTTGCAGCTGTTTGCAAAGGAAGAAAGTGAAGAAAGTGTGATGGATCATATGCTAATTATGTTTGTTCATTGAAATTCTACTGACTTGTATTCGGACTCAGCACATGACAAACAGTGGTCAGACCAGATATCACCAAGTTATTCTGGCAGCTGAAAACATTTCTATTTAAAGGTGTAGTTTTCTATATCCTGCCAGGCTGCTTCCTGTTTCAGATAGATAAGACAAAGAAAGGAGTGATAATAATGATGAGGAACTAGAGCATGACTGCATTAATGTCACAGTAAATTGCCAAGACTAGACATCAGCGAAATTCCTCTTGAAATGGTTGATCTGATTTTGTTTGTAGATGCTTCTTGTTTGAGAGACCATTGGAAAGCATTGAAGGCTGTCTATGCAATATGCTCCATTTTTAGGTCTCGCCTACGCAGCGCGCATGCGCTGCATAGGAAAGAGACCTCTTGAAATGGATTCCGCTTTTGGCTTTAAAACCTGCACGCGTTGCATTGCTTTTAATGGCAACGCGTGCACGTTTGGCGATTCCCGTGCGGGCGCGAGCTTTGGCACCATCTGTTTCAAATTAACTTGGAAACAAATGGTGCCCCTGCTCGCGCACGCAAGGGAAACGCTGTGTGGCTTTGGCATGTGTTTGACGGCGCTATCGCGTGTGAAGTGACAGGCCTCTATCGTGGAGATGACGAAATTGCCGGACATAGATAATTAAGTGGCGTTTACTGGGGGTGGAGGGCAAACAAACATCGCTGGGGTGCAATTACTGCCCTGTAATGGCCTGCCCGCCGTCGCCTCTCTGTGTGTCCCGCGGACGGCCCGCGCTGCTTTTATTGCCCACTTCCTCTCGACGGCTCCTCTTCCCGGGACCCACCTAAAACCCACCCTCACTCCTCAGGCCTGATGCGGGCCCCGGGGCAGCGCTGGCGAGAGCTCGGTGGGGCTCGGGGGCCTTCTGGAGTCTTTTGATACCGAGCACCAGCAGCCTGCTACCAGCAGTGAACTGACGAATTCCGCATGCGATATACATGTATGTATGTACACGTGCGTGCAAGTGCATCATGGGAGGATTGTACGTACCGGGAAGCCGTGTGAATGTCATGGGGTGGCGCGATCACACGACAATCGGCCTTCGAGCCAATGAGGGGTGGATTTGTGAATAGTACCAGAACCCCGAGAATGCATCACTGGGCCTTAATACACAAGCCTATGTAATGTTTATTTCACAGCTGGGCCCGTGAAAGTCCCCCACCCTACATACTGTCAACACAGCCTCTAGGATAAGCTTCCCTAGTCCCCTCCAGTATGGATGCGCCCCTCTGCCTGACGCTTTAAGTGGTAACAAGTTGTGAGGATTCTTGGAAATGGTCAGTGGCTGATGCCCAAGAGAGGGGTGAAGGGGTAGTTAACGCCATAAGGGTGCCCTGCTGCATAGCATTGTTTTTGGGAAGGGGCGGGGAGTATCCTTTAGCGTCGTTTCACTGTAGCGCTTTATATGTTTTCATGCAGCGCTTTAAATCACGGTGCGGGGTCCTAAGCGCTTTGGGCTGTAGCGGCCATTACTTGTGCGCCTGGTGAAGAGCCAACAGCTGTGCTTCCAGCACTCAGATGGCAGGGGTGGGGGATGGCGCTATCCAGTGGAGTCAACAGACAACTGTACCCCCACATGGTTCCTTTTGACGCATCTGTGTTTTTTTTGTTGGGTTTTTTTTGCATATTTATATAGCGCGAACTCGACCCGAAGGTATTGGAGTGCTTTATATGAGCACTGTATTTACATTACACATTCAGGCACGGGGAGATTAAGTGATTTGCCCAGAATCACAGGATGTGGACGCGACCCGAGGCTCGAACCCTGGTTTCCAGCACCAAAGTCGGCAGTCTAGCCGACGGACCACATCCTGTCCCCCAGCGGAGGCTCAGAGGCGGAAAAATAACACTTCAGAAGGCAGATAATGTTCGTCCCTCTCGCCCCTCAAGACCCTCAGCCTCCCGGTTCAATCATTAGTCCTATTAAAAGGGGGCGCCCCAGGAGGGACAGGCTGCCCCTCTTTCCTTGTGAAGAAAAACAAACGGGCAGAACAATGACGCCATCCGTCCCAGGCACATGTCCAAAATAAAACCACCTCCCCCATGCACTTTACTACAAAGGTCCAGCCTGCACCCTCTCTAGGAGGCCTCGTGCATTGGAGCACATGTACCTCACAGGCCACATGGAGTACTGTAGCATTGTGCTTTAACAGCCATACAGGCAAGGAATGCACAGCGGTTGCTAAAACCAGCTGGCCTGGCTTGCTTCTTGAGCTTTGAATATAACATGAAAGTAGCTTGCTGAAGTGAAAAAGAAAGAAACACTGAGTGCTTTCTGCAAAGCATCTATGAGATAAAACCTTTCATGGGTCATGAGTATTTCTTAGATGTAAAACAGTGCCTCTTGCAATGGAAACAATCCTTAGACGGCGGAATGACACGGCGAATAACATAAGGTGGGAGAGTTACACACAGGGCCACTGGAATTATGCGGCAACTGAGGGTCTAGTTATGCGGTAGGGTTGAAGGAATTATGCAGCAAGAAAAGGCAAATTATGCATATTTTACGATGGTGTTACTTCATTATTTTGTCATTTTAAGCTTGTTAACACTATATGGGCATTAGTTGGACAAGTCTCTGGGACAGTCAATGATTAAACAGCCTCATGCACCGGGAAACTCAGTGCTGGGGTGCTTACTGAGAGCTAAGTGAAGCATCCAACAATGAAAGCTGTGCATGTGGTAAACACACACAAAAACATGTGCAAGCGCACACAGATATGCACACACACATACATACACATGTACACGCGCACACACAGATATATACACGCACACACATACATACACATGTGCACACACAGATATGCAGACACAGACACACACAAGCAAACCCATACATACATATGTGCATGCGCGCACACAGATATGTAGACACACACACATACATACACATGTGCACGCGCACACACAGATATGCAGACACACATATATTCCTTATTGACACTACAGGTAGATCTTCGGCAGGCATGATCAGTGCTTGAAATGGAAAAATATAAGTGCAGGTACTCTTTACCAGAGCACCTGCTTGTTTGAGACGTGCCGGTGCTCTCCATTCAAAAGTATTACGCCTGTCTTGAGAAGTGCTGGTACTCTCCCTCTCAAAGTAAACAAGTATTGGCATAGCCAATAGGTCTCGCCTTTGGGACCTTATAAGTGTTTAGTTATCCAGCACAATATCCTTGGTGCAACAACATCAACTGTTGCATGGCTAAACACTTATAAGATCCCAAAGGCGAGACCTATTGGCTATGCCAATGCTTGTTTAAATTCTTGAAGCATCATGTCAGTCTGATGTTACTTAAGCCCAAGTGGCAGAGTTGATTGCACTGACAAGAGCTTGTTGTCTTGCAGACAATTTGAATGTAATGATCTATACAGACAGCCTGTAAGGTGTTGGAGTAATCCATGACTTCAGACAATTGTGGTCAAAAGGGGTTTTATGACATCCTCTGGAACTCCCATCAGGAATGGATCCTATATTCTTGATTTGCTAGAGGCCTAACAATATCCCAAAGAAATTGCAGTTGTCAAATTACTGACCATAAGGTTGGAAAAGATATGCTCACGCTCCGCGCCGGGACACTCTTGAGTATCTGTGCGCGTTATAAAATAACATAACATAACATATGCAGACAAAGTAGTGAGATACTGGGCACTTGAGACTGAAATAGTGAGATCAAATAAGCAAATTACAGTTCTAGAGACAGAATAAAATGAATCAAGTGAGATTTCTGATGAAGGTGCAGAGAATGTAAATTGTTTCTTGTTGAATCTGATACATATATCCTTGGTTTGAACTGAGGGATCTCTATGAGGAAGAGCCAAAGGATGAGAATAGAGGGTTGCAAATGTTAGGTTTCAAAAAGAATTTCCAAGATTTGTGGATCACTTCGGAGCATAAATATATCTTACTAGACTAGATGTTCAATACCATGGTGAGATATTTGCATAATCAGTCACATGTGGGGAGGGATGCTATGAGCATAAACTTTAATAAGCAGTGGTTGAATTCTAAATTCAGAAGTGTTGCAAAGGATTTGTGTCAGAGATGCCTCATTTGTCAGAGAAATAATCGGGGGAAAAAGAACTACAGTCCTTAATCATATTGGCAAATCGGCAAGCCTATTTATGAGACTTCAAGCAAAATTCATAGAGATGGCAGTTTACTATGGTTCTTAATTACATTCTCGTGATTGTCTGCTTATTCTCTAAATGAGTCACAGCCTATCCCACCTGGAAATCAAACAGCATGACAATTACCAAACGTTTGTTGAGGGATTTAATACCTAGTTTTGGATCTGCAGACTTCTATTCAGAATGATCTTGGCTCACAGTTTAAGAATACAGTTTTGAAATTAATTTGTTCAGCTCTAGATTAATCAAAGGTTACATTGTAGGTATCGTCCTCAATCATTTGGTGTGGTAGAAAGAATGAATGGGACCATCAAAAAGAAGCTGGCAAAAGTGTGTGCATCTACTAGCTTAAAGTAAACAGTCCTCTAGTTTTGATGAGCATTAGAAGTTCCCCAGATAAAGACAGGTGTCTAACCCCATGAAGTGCTAATCGGCAGAACAATGAGATTGGCCTACATTACTTAAGTCACACTTGTTTCAGTGACTGATGAAATTGTTCTAGTTTACTGCAAAGGTCTGGCAGATATGGTGATTGGGTTTTTATAAGGAACAATGCTCCAAAAGTTGTTCCGAAGAATGCTGGAGAGACCCATTCCATATTGTACTTGTAACTTACACTGCTGTGAAGTGTGCTGGAGTCCCACAGTGGATCCATACCCCTCACACGAGAAGAGTGAAGGCACTGGATGAAGAAGTGGTGACAACAACCAATGATTCAAAGACTCAAGTTCGCAGCATGGATCCAACTGGGGTGAAGAAAAGTTTGAAATTGGTGAAGTTGTCGGTGAAAGTGAAGATCCTGGTGAAGGTACTACTATCAGTGACCAGTTTCAACTCCGCTGTTGCTGAGTCACAAGCATCAGGAAGAAGACGTAGTCTCTGATATGACCAGTGAGTAGCTCCAGTAATTGAAATCAACTCAGAGAACAGTGAGAGTGAGTCTCCTGTTGCTAAAAGACAAACAAGAAAGAGAACTCCAAACAGAAAAGTATGCTTCTCCTGAATGGGCGTATCTAGCATCTGTATCTAAAGAAGAAAAAGAAGAGTCAGATACAGAAATCTGCAGTCTTATAAACTGCTGTCAATTCGTTTTTGAAAAGGAGCTAGCAAAAGAAGAGTCATCTTGAACTCTGAGAGAAGAGTTTGACAGTTGTGAATCAGTTTGAAATTTGTGAAAAAAGAATCCAGTTGAAGAAAAGACTTTGAGAAAATGAACTGTATGAAATGAAAGAGGGAGCTAAGAAAAGTCTATATTGATTTTTGGTTATTTCTTCCAAGAAAAAAAGCGGAAAGAAGTCTTATTATTATTTTGGAAACAAACCCTGAAATTTTGAAGTACCACGTTCCCTTTTGTTTTTGATCTCAATAGAGATGGCATATAGCAAATGTTGCAAAATTGTTGGCTTAATCTCATTGATAATGCCACTAATAGTCTTTGTTGTTTTATTGCTGTGTCTCCTTTCTTCAGTGGAATATATCTCCACACAGGTTGAATTAACGAAAGTACATAATGTTAGATCTAATACATTGACACATACGGAAAGTTTAGTTAGTGAATTTCATAATAATATCTATACTAAAATGTTGGGTGAGTATATGGACATTATGGGAGTCAAGAATATTTTTGTGTGTACTTTCCTCCTTCTGCAGGTGAAGGTGCGACCTCCATACAGCTACCTTTTTTATATGATTTGTCCTGTAAAGTGTTTGTTAGTATTTGTAATAAGTAAGAGTTTCTATTGCCATATCTGTCAGATTTCAATGTTTTGCTGGAAAACCTTCTGTATCCAAAGTTGTGAAAGATGTGTAAAATATGGAAAAGTTCTAAATACAATGAACAAACTAACTGTAACACTAACAAGACTAAACAGGAGGATGTTTGCAGTTTCAGTAAAGAGGAGCATGCGTTTGTTAAGAAATATAATGAAAGAAAAGTGAAAATAGCGAGAGATTCGAAAGATGAGAAGACGGTAAAAGAACAGATTAAAGCTGATGAAGAATTTAGGTTTTCAAATTCGCATCCAAGATTGAGAATGGAGCATGAGAGAAAGGGTGAGTTGTGTTTGGTGTGTCATGGTTGAGAGCGAGTGTGAAAGAAGTTATGTTGTTAGTGGGGATTTTCTGATTGATGCAGAACCAATTTTTAGAGGGATTTATTATGTGTGCAGCAAGACTGCGTATTTCAACCTGCCTCATAATTGTGTGGCTTCCTGAATGACGATGTTGGTTTGATGAGAGTGAAACATGGGTTTGGACCGTGAGTATTAGATATATTAGGAGCTACGATTCCTTCTACAGGTGTTGTGATGAATGGTGTGAAAATTTGAAGGTTGTCTAGGCTTGTGGAATGGCTTACTCATAACACTGCTGGGGTCCTAACTCCGATAAATTCTGAACTAATAGCGATGCAAGCAATGATTATGCAAATGAAGGAAGGCGGTGTTAGCAGTGCTTTGAAGGTTAGGGAATGTTGCACCTTCATACCAGATATAGTAAGGCTATTAATACATGTGTGTCAAACATAATTAACATTTTTTGTGCAGTCCAAGCTTTAGAGGAATATATCTTGTAGGAAACAGTAGGTTTCTGGGTTAGTGAAATAGGAGAGGGGCTTAGCAGGGTTAGTGAATGGTTTGATAGTTTGAGTGGTGGTAGGTTTAGGTTGTTTCCGAGCCCTGCAAATATTGTGTTTTGTCCGGTTTCTCTTGTTCAAACTTTCTGATTTGCTGTTTCTAAAATATGGGTGAAAGGCGGATCATCTAAGAGGACAAGACAAGAATTTGAGATGGAGGATGCCAGAGACTGTGTTTTCAATCAGCTGATATTGATGGAAGAATCAACCCGAAAGAAGCAGAAAGTGATGCAGACTCGGTTATAATTGTTAGACTAATTATATCAATTGTGGGTATTAGTGATTATAGAATAATCAGAGGAGGGAAGCCATTAAGGATTTTTGTACATTTATATTTCTGAGCATCAATAACCACGATCAGAATAGTTTTACTCTTGATTATACATGTACACACTGATATTGTGCTACTGCCTTTGAAACAAATTCCCTATGACATGTAGAAGTGTGTTTTTCTGACCTTTGTTAACTAGGCCTCAGTTTGGGCCTGGTAGCCGTGTTTTTCATCATAGATGTTTTTCTCCCTGCAAATTTTACTGTTTATCATTTCGGTAGCACACAGTCAAGCAGAGTATGTTTGTTTATTCCCAAAGATGTTGTTCCTGCTGTTCTCAATTAAACTTTCCAGCATGATCATAATAATGAAACATTTCAAGGATCTCCTGCTAGCCTCTGTGCCCTATTCATTCATTTTTAAAAGATAATTTCTATTGGGTTATACAAAGAATCAGTATAGAGCAGCACAAAATGTTTGATAGTATGACATGGATGTTTTTTTTCACAAATCTCTCATCCCATAAGATGGATTCGGTGGGTTTTATATATTTGACTTGCTGTGACTGTACAGTTCTAACAGTAAGTTAAATAACTTCAATGTTCAACAAATCTGAGGTGGCTGGTAATTTTAGCAGGGAGGGGGGGTAAGGGGCACACATACACACTCACTCACACCCATGCATTCACACACACCCACACACCCATTCACAACACTCAAATACACACACACATATATTCATACACACGCATGTATGCACCAAACCTCAAAAAACAAAACTTACCTTCACTGCAGCTCTCCTGGAGGGAAGCCTCGGAGGTCCCAGGAGGTTTGGGACTGCCGCCTTCCCTCATTGGCTGACCTTAAGTCCCTCACATGTCACAGAGTGGGATAGTGTCAGTGGGACTGCTGGCCCACCCCACTCTGTGACCAGGTGTCACTGATTGACACTCGGCCTTGGGCACTTCAGAGCTTAAAATTGAAGTGCCCAGGTCCAAGGCTATCAGTGACGCACCCCCTCATCATAAGGGCAAGGGCCTCAAGGCACTTTTGCCAAACTGAGGAGGTCACACCCACAGTGCTATGAAATACTTAGCCTGGCAAAGTTCCGCTCAGGCAGTCACGCGCCTGTGCATTTAGTGCGTGTCCTCCTCCTGACTGTCTGACCTGAACAAGAGGAATGTCTGTCAGGCTGACATTTACTCAGCGTGACAGACACTCTTCTTGTTGTGGAAAAAGGTGGGGGAAGTGGCCTGTACGGACGGGCCCCGGCTGCAACAAATCCATCAGAAGTCCCCACAGTGAGCAACAAAGTTATATTCCTTTTGTATTTTGATCACTAATGGATACGTTCTCCAGGTGTGGGATTCCTATTCCAATCAAGAAGATACTATCTCTGGCTGGGGGATTTTGCTACGATAGGTTTGGGCACATTGGGATGGGAGTCGCCCCAGCTTTACTTCTGAGGGCATATAGGATGGAGTTTGTGGGCAAGTTGCGGGTTGCATACATGTATTGTAGGATCACGGTTTAATGAGTATGGTCGTGTCTGGGGATGTGGGGAGAGTTATGTAAATATAAGGAGGAGTGTGGCTACGGAGCAACTGGAAGTTTAGATCCTATCTCACTCCAGTGCTATTAACTCTACATGCCCTATTCATTTATAATAGGTTTCTGTTGTTCATGTAGTTAGTTTGTCCTGCCATCTCTGGATGACATTAGCATAGAGAGCGCAGAATCAATGTTCATGTAGTGGGATGGTGCTATGGGGATATGGCGTTCAAGAAAACGTCTGATTTGTTAAAAAGCTGATACATTTGATGACACCATGATGAATCTGCACTTTCTATTCTGTTCTATCAGAAGATTTTCTAAATAAACCCTTGATTCTGAGGGTAAGCCAGAAGAATTCTGATTCTACTAGGGATGCGTTCCATTTCTCTGTTGATTTTGCTGCTCCTTTTGAGTTTTGTAATACATCTTTCAAATATATTCCACTGATCTAAAACTCAATTGTTAAGTGGACCCTTACTTAATTAATTGTATTTTTGATGTGTGTGGGAGTTGTCTTACCGTGTGGACATATTGCTTCTTGAAATTGTGGTTTAACACAATCTCAGATTCATCAACTTGTGGAATTCTATTCAGATAAAGATTAGGATGTAAAATTTTGTGGTTCCTCATGCCCACACATGTGCCCCAGATTTCATGTAAACAGTTGACAGAAGGGTGAAATTGAATCTGTGGATAGGTATACCAAGAAAAAAGATGTTATCCCTTTTGTGACCAACACTATCTTGAAAATAGTTTGTTGGAGTGGGAATATTTAATTTAACAATTTTAGTGCTAAGTTCCCTTGTTAAAATATATTTGTATGTAGTAGGAGTAGTTTGTTATTTAATTAGTATTGTTGATGTTTAGAAAGATAATTAACACAGTAGTTAATTGTATATTTGTAATAAATAACATTATTATCTACATATCTTCATAAAGTAAAGACCTGTAACATTTTTCAATTTTTCGTAGTTTTTTCAAAGTTTGTTTGATGTATATTAACATTTTTAACCTATAGTTATATACATTTAAACATGTATATATTGATAAAACAATTTTTTAAACATTTTTATAATTAAATAAACAATGTGAATCATATTCAAGACTGATTTGCATATGGCTGGGTCTAAACTCGAATGGCATGGGGAGCAAAAAAATGATGGATTAGGCTCAGATCTCTGTACTAGGCAGACCCCCCAGGATATTGCGGCATAGATTTGCAAATTTAGCGGCACAAAAATGGAAATTTAGCGGCACAAAAATTGAAATTTTGCGGCATTATTGCGGCACTTTATTTTACTCGTAATCATTCCTTTTCAGCCTTAAATCAATGTAAACTGATTTAGCAGAGTATTTAACTTTGAAATAGGCATTATAAACTCTGAGAGTTTTTTTGCTATATTCTCCTTTGTGGTAACATTCTCGAGCATAGGTTACGCCAAGCACAAAAGCACAGGGTCAGCTTTTTTGCTCAAAGTTAGTGGTCAGTCTTTAATTGGTTGTGCAAGCGATTTTACTATAAATATTCTGGTCTTTTCTTCTAATCTGGCACGCCGTCTCTAAATATTTAAGTTTAGCTTGAAGTTTTTGACAGTATTTCCACCTTACATTAACTTCAGACCCCCTGAGACAGCTCACGGAATAAGCAACAGTGCATACTTGGCACAGTAGTAATAACTAATCAGGCGCCTGTATTCATTAAAGTTCATTCAACTTCAGTCACTCAACCTGCGTTTTACTATATGCCAGTGGTTAATTTGTGAAAAAATAAGTGCCGGGGCTCTAGTTAGGAGGCAGCTTGCCCCAAACCAGTGCTCCTATTAGCGCTGCCTATAACAGAACTAACTACTAACCATGAAACCCTACAAGCGGGGAGAGGATGTGGCATAATGTTCAGAGCTGCCGACTTCGGAGCTGGGGAACCAGGTTCTAGTCTCGGCGTTGGTTCAACATCCTGTGATTCTCGGCAAATCACTTCATTTCCCCGTGCCTACAAAAAATGAATGTCTCCTTAATGGGTGACCATGACCTTTGGGTCAGAGCTATAAGCGCCGATGTTGAAGATTAAGTGCGGGTGCCGCGCACCGAAAACCACTGGCTCAAATTAAGCACTGCTATATGCACACATTCTCTGGCGCAAATTCAAGTTGACCAGCTATAAAAGGCTTCCAATGGATCCGTTTGGTAGCATAAGCATTCTCAAATTCAATGGAGAAGATTCAATTTGATTCCAGGACACCTCAGGACTTTTTATATGACTCAAATAGTGCATTTTGGTTTGAGATGGGCTTCTAGAGTAACGCCTACATATAAACCAGGACGTGCACAGGACATACACTGGCTACTGTCAAAGGAACACACATCCACAACTGTAGCCAGTAAAAACCATTTGTAACTGGTCAAATGGAATATCCACCAGGCTGCAGGTTAAAAAATAGACTCAAAATAGAATTCTACTGGATGGTAAAAATGTAATTGTGCCATGAATTATACATCTGCGTACCGTTGCTGGAGCAGATACTGGAGGAAGGATCACAGTAACCCAAAGCAGAGAGTTCCCACAAACCCAGCAGCAAATCCTGATCAACTGTGATTGAAATCTCATATACCAGTCGAAAATTGATTATATTAAGACTGCAGGATTTTGTCTAGATTTAGAATTTGTAACGAGGCATCATATCTTATCTTGTTCTTTGTGTTAACGTTTTGTACATAAAATTTAATATTTTAAATAAAGCTATTTAAAACGAAAAAGCATTTTTTTCCAAAGTTTTAATATAGACGATGAAGCCACTCAAAAGTGTAGGAAAGAATCTCTGTCATCACCCACACATTACCTGCCAAGTTTGTTGATATCCTGCTTTGGTCCAGAAAGTACTTTACAAGTGAATTTGTTAACCAAAGACAAACTAGCATCTCTCAAAGATGTTTGAGAGTAATACGCTTTTTACTTTGTGTTAAGTAATAGTCATCCATACATTTTCCCATTTCGATTTAGAAGAAAACGTTTTGAAATGAAGATAAAATATATGTAGTATGGTGAATGGTCAGATTTTGTGAAAATATAAATTCTGGCGTGGTGGTTTTTTAGTACAAGTTAAAGTCTTTTTAATACAAGTTCATTAATGACAGACATCGATATTTTTAGATACATACAATGTGCACACGCCCTGCAACATGTATTTTATTTGCCAAGCAATTGTGGGTTTTGAGGAATGTTTGAAAGCTAATTTTGTCTGCTATTTCTGTATTTTCTGATCTCAATACATGTTTTTTTATTTCTGCATGTTTACAATGTCAGTGACTTTTCAGATGCAGCCATGATGTTGCTTGTATTGTTCTACTCAACTCTCTGATAATTTACATATTTAACTAAGGGTTTCAGTAAAATTCTACGCAAGTTCTGCAGAGAGTTCAGGCATGTAAAAATCATCTGTTTGGCTTCAGATGTGACTGGCAGAATAGGATTTCGTTCTTTTTGGCTGCACCCTGATATATCTATAAGTTTTTATGTCACTTGGTATTTCTACGGTGCAGCTTTTGCCAACTACTTGGCCTTTAAGTGTTTTGTGCAGACATTAGTCTGTGGTTGTGATTCACCCTGCACACAGAAGCGGGCAGCTGCCCCTTTGTGTAACATTTGATCTGCCGAGAGACGGCTGCTGCGGCTTCTTCGAGTTCAGAGGTCGGCGCGAGTTCACTGCCAGAGATGCAATACACGCCTAACAATATCTGTTGTGTTTTCACAGCCTCGTAAGACTGCATTTTCCAAATTTCGCGGGCAGTTTTGTAAAAATCGCGGCCTTTTTACAAAATTGCCGATTTTGCGATTTTTTTTCAAATCGCGAAATCCTGGAGGGTCTGACTAGGGTGAATGTATGACATTGTTCAGCATTCTGTCCATCAATTTCTTTTTGCATTTGTCACCCGAGTTGGACGGGTATGCCCAGACGTGGGTCCCGTGCTCTCCATGCCACTTGAGTCAAGCTAGCCTGGCTGATGAGGGGTGAAACCCCGAAACCGGTCCTAGGATGCTTGTTTCCAGTCCAGGGAGGACCTGGCTTGGCAGTTCGGGCTGGACTGCTCCCATGGGGAACAGGGTCAAGACTGATTTGCATATGGCTGGGTCTAAACTGGAATGGCATGGGGAGCAAAAAAACGATGGATTAGGCCCATATATCTGTACTGGGGTGAATGTATGACATTGTTCAGCATTCTGTCCATCAATTGTTCTTTTTGCATTTGTCACCCAGATTTCATGTAAACAGTTGACAGAAGGGTGAAATTGAATCTGTGGATAGGTGCACCAAGAAAAAAGATGTTATCCCTTTAGTGACCTACACTATCTTCAAAATAGTTTACATTGGAGTGGGAATATTTAATTTAACAATTTGGGGGCATATTCTCAAGGAATTATCACCGATTTAGCAGCACTTTATCGCAGCCAAAGTGGTGATAAATTCATCGCACCATTCACAAGCTGGTGCTAACAGCCGAGATCACCAGTTTTACTGCGATAGCGCCGCAAAAAACATCGCCACGGATGACAACGGCAACTAACGCTAATGAAATGCAGAGTAGGCGTTCCCGTGCAAAAAAAGCGGAAACACCACTTCGCAACATTCTCAACGACCAGCCAGATCGGCGATAAGAATCAAAAACATGCGATAAGGCGCGTTAGCAGCAGGGATTTAACACCTGCTCCTACCTGGTGTTAAGTCGGACGACAACCTGCACCATGAAAGGGAGCCCAGCCCAGAGCCACACCTGAAGAACAACAGATGCCATGGAGCTACTGATCATGCAGCTCGGAGCCCCAAGAGGGCCACAACACCCACCACACCCAGGCCCCCCCCACCCCCCGGGGCCCTACCCGGGCACCCCCCCCGGACAAAGATATTTCACATCTACCTTACAAATTCATGAACACAACAATTCGCCTGATGTCGCACAAGTACAACAATTAACATTCATGTGTGGTCAGAAAAAGGAAAAACATTCATACATCTTAGAATTTCAAAAATAATTATTTTATTCAAATTTAACTCCACACTAATAATTGGAAGAGTCATGGCGGGTCTTCTCTGGACAATCTGTAAGTCACAGCCTGCAAGACAAAATTGAAGATAAGAAGGTGTGTCATGCGCTCAACAAAGGACAGAGAGAGAAAGAGAGAAAGAAATGGAGAGAGAGAGAGAGAGTGAAAGAGAGGGAGAGAGAAAGAGAGAAAGGGGGAGAGAGGGAGAAGGAGAGAGAGAGCAACAGAGGGAGAGAGAGACAGTGAAAGAAAGAGAGGGGGAGAGAGAGAGAGAGAAAGATAGAGAGGGAGCGAGAGAGACAGAGAAAGAGAGAGAAAGATGGAGAAAGAGAGGGAGAGAGACAGTTAAAGAGAGGGAGAGAGAAAGATAAAGAGAGGGAGAGAGAGAGAGACAGTGAAAGAAAGAGAGGGAGAGAGAGAGAGACAGTGAAAGAAAGAGAGGGAGAGAGAGAGAGAGAGAAAGAGAGAGAAAGAGAGGGAGAGAGACAGTGAAAGGAAGAGCGGGACAGGGAGAGACAGTGCCGACACTGCGCACCCAGGCCTCACAGCTCACCTGCTGCCACCGGTGTGTCTCCAACCACGTGCCGGTATACACTGCAGTCCACCAGGTCCCTCATCTGAAACAGAGTCCACAGCTAATGATGGCAGAGTACATATCATTGCACATGCAACATCGCTTGGCCGCCCCTGCGCACAGGCTGCTGCACCCCCGCCCCTCCCGCCGCTCAGCGGGGATTGCCCGCCCCTGCGCACCCAGGCCTCACTGCTCACCTTCCGCCACCGGCGTGTCTCCAAGAGGGCCCACCACGTGCCGGTGCAAGTTCCAAGCCCGGGGCCCGCGACCTTGGCAGCCTCCACATCATGCAGCCCCGCACCGCGGTCCACCAGGTCGCACACTTGATTCTAGGTCTTGATTTTGCAATGGCAGAGATCATATCGGTGCACATGGCATCATCGCAGGCTGCACACCCGCTCAGCTCTATAGGTGCCACTAACTCTGTGAACCGCGAGGCAACGTCACGTGGCGGTAGGCCCCCGCTGCCCGCTGGCTCAGGCCTACACTGCGGTCCACCAGGTCGCACACTTGATTCTGGGTCTTGATATTGCAATGGCAGAGACCATATCAGTGCACACGGCATCATCGCAGGCTGCACACCGGCTCAGCACTTTAGGTGCCCCTACCTCAGTGCACAGAAAGTCACCGTCCCGTGGCGGTAGGCCCGTGCCGGCCGCAGTGTAACCGGTGCCACCGACTCCGTGCAACGCAAGTCATGGACCCTATATGATTGAGTCTCATCATATGCCAGGCGGACGCAGCCATGTCACCTCAGGCAGTGGGGAAGAACTGGGACATGTAGCGTCGTCGTCCCCCCCTTTATACGTAAGCCGAGTGGGCTGGCTCGGCGTACGCCAGGCCAGCGTAGGGGTGTGAACAATTATCCCTGGCCTCTGGGCGTGGTTCATATCTGGGCTGCACAGGAAACCAACTGAAGCGTGTGTCTCTGTTGCTGTGTCTGCGCCACATGGCCCGCAATCGACAATGTTGCATGCAGCCGGAGGGCGTCCGCGCACAAAGGGATTGTACAAGGAGCGCAAGGCCGCTCGGGGTCTTGGCTCATACATGCAAACTGTTGTGTGTGTACATCGCTTTTGGTGCACCATAAGCCCAAGGCCTAGCCTCAATTGCAGCGCGAAAGCCACATCACATTCCCAGGATACAAGCAGTAGTCGGACTAACATTAGGGATGAAAGCCCCTTTGTCTCAATACAGAAGGCGGAAAGACATCTGCACCTCCGACCTTGGAATTGCATGCAGCAGGCACCCCCTGAGAGAGATACCATGGCAGATGATGACGACTCCCACACTACACACAGCGCTAATGAAAGATCAATGTATCCACACCCCACACACAGAAGCCCCCTGCTCGAGGTACTCCTGCATGGAATGGCCTTGACACTTACGTACAGGACAACCCATACGTCCAAACTTTGCACACTCATACGACTCATTGCTCCGAGCTGTGGCATATCATCCACATAACAGCCGCAGGTCAGAAGAGTGCCGGTTCTACGAGAGCGAACAACGCAATGTCAGAACATCCCGGGCACATGCACAACCCCTGTCACGTGGAACTGTACCGTACCCGAATGCTGCATTTGTTGGGGGCACTGCCACTGGCAGTGTTGCGCATCAGTTACCGTCTGAGCTTCCGTCTTGCGTACATCACCTGCGTCCAGCCCTGGTTCCACTGTCGATCATGCATATTCGAGTGGCCCATGGATGTCTGCCTATCCAACACAACGGTAGCTTAACTGGATTATGACATGTGTGTGCGCCCCCTGTTGGACCACGACCAGGAGTGTAACCGTGATACCCGTTCATGGGATGCCTTGGTATTTGGCGTATGTGCTGGCAGTTGGGCATGTGAGATTGCGCAATTCCTCGTGTGCAGTGACCACATCGAAGCGCTCCCCTATTGGGCTGTGTTGCGGATTGGTGAAACGGCGTGGACGGAGCACATCTGTCCGGACCAGCTAATGGATTGGCTCGCCCCCGTGTTCGTTGAAGTCGAAAACGACGTACTCTTGGAACTTATTGCCCATGAAGCTGCGCTCGTTTTCATGGACGAGTAACTACGTTCCTGCAGCCACAAAAGATTGTAACCCATAGCACAGGTCCCAACACCCTTTTGCATCTTGGAGAAATGGACACATATCCCACCATAACAGTGGACATGGCTGCATTCGCCTGGACTCCGAATGCATGTGCGTGCAACTGTGGGTTGACACACACCTGTGCAAGGTGAGTGGACAGGGGCGCCTGGCAACGTTCCTCAACCTGACACACCGCTGGAGGGAGAGTACACACATGGCAATGTAGTACTACATGTGACCTTGTTGGACTCCTTCACCTGCTCACTGTCAGCAGAGCAGACAGTCAGCGCAGTCCGGTGGTACATGACTATGCAGATCCCATGGGCTGTGAGTGGTGTCCCCCTGACACAGTGCAATGAGCATTCGCCAAACACCACATGACTCGTCCAGCAAGGCAAGGTGGGCTGAGACCGTTGGCATCCGTAATCATTGGTGTTCATTTGTGCCTCCCCATGTCCTGCACCTCTACATGTTCCTTTGCTGCCTGTTAGTGTATGATGCATTGGTCTGCATGTTGTGGCCCTTGTCTTGCCCGTACTGACACGCACATGCTAATAAAGTGTACGCAACTTCACTAGTGTTCAACTGTGATGAGTGTTGATTAGCATGCCAAATCGGGTGCCTCAATGAGCATTGCCCGTACACAGGGAGGGACTGACTGACGCATTTCACTTAGGGGTGAGTCCCTATTGCCAGCTCCACCTCTGTGAGCCAGACATTGTGGTTGGGAGAGTTGCTGGTAGACCTGTGCGCTTACGTGTCTTCAGCAATGTGAGTATGGTGCCCAACTTCTTGCCATGTGGATCAATGTGTTCCATCAAACCAGGCTGTGTCCACACAGTTGAGTGTGTGTAGGTATGCGAAGAGATGTTCTGTTGTCACATGTGATGTGGGACACCAATTTAGGCCTCCTACCGACTTTGACATTTTTACACACAGCCCTATTTAATACATGGACGTGGGGCTACGTTGGGGGGGTTGCGAGATTGTTGTTCATGATCAATGAGGCCACAGCTAGTTCACACGTTCAGTCATCTAATTGGCCATGTGTGTCACGGTCAAACATGCGCATTGATGTCATTTCCCAGGGTGTACCTTTTTGTGCAATCAATGTCCCTACAGTCATCCATACTGTTATACTTGATTGAACATAGACATGACACATCTGTGTGATTAGGAATGTTTTATTCACATTCTGTGGAGTGTCGGAGCTGGAGCAGTACATGGCCATGCACACCCCACATTACATGGTTGCCCAGTGGAGGGCCAAACAGAGTCCTTTAGGGAATGACAAGTTAATCGGTAGAGGAAGGGTTGAGTCCGCAGCCTGTTTGCTGTGTCATTGGTAACCAGAGCAGATATGGCAGTCCATGTCGGGGTCCAGGTGAATGTCGCAGAGTGTTTCGGGGGACAGTGGAAGGTGTTGTACCAGGGCATGATGCAGAGGGCTGTACCAAGCAGAAACAGGCCATATGGCGGGGGATGAATGCTACAACCTCCTTTTTGACACAGTCATTACCATCCACATCTTCGTCCTCTGATATGTGTTCTGTGTCAGGTGTGCCAGGTGTGTTGTGGTGTTATGGCTGCATCACTGTGTGCCACTGACACATCAGGGGGCGGAGGTGGTATGGCTGCATCACTGTGTGCCACTGACACATCAGGGGGCGGAGATGTGTGTGTCCAAGTTCCTGCAGCAGTCATCTGGGACAGGCTCTGTGGCAGCAATGGCAAGATGAGGATCTGCAGGGCATGGAAGATCCCAGCTACATCTCGCTGGTGTTCAGCCGTGGCAGCCATCCTTCCTGCCTGCCTCCGCTCCATGTTCTCCATTGTCCTCCGCATCTGTGCCAACTCTGTGCTGTCGTCGCTGGAGCCTGTCTGACTAGACAGTTCTTGTATCCGAGTAATGGCTCTAGCGAGGTCAGCCAAGGATTGTTGTAGGGCATGGAGCGGAATGTGGGTGTCCGTTAGGGACTGTAAGTGGTCCCTGATGGGACTAAGACACCCACGTATGGCATCTAGTTTGGCTGCCATGAGGTCGAAACCCACCTGCACCTGTTCAGCCAGCCCCCTCTGGCAGTCTGACACACGGCGTTGGAATGCCATATGTTCTTCGGTGAGGCGCTGGGAGCCAGCCGTGTTGGTGGGTGCTTCCTGCTGTGTGGTCTTTGCAGGGGGTGGGATCACCTCGATGCAGCTGGGCTGCCCTGCTCCTGGAGGTGGGGTGCGGAGGCTGTCCATGAGCCGTTGGAGGGTGTCGGAGCAGATGGCCAGGGGGTCCTCTTTATCATCACTGAAGAGATGTCTGGTCTGCTCTGCAGGAGGTGTTGATTGTCCCTCTGCAATGTAAAGGGGAGATGCAGGTTAACCGTGTGTTCCATGTATGTGCACGCATTGTACATGTTTACATACAGACTGCATGACAATGTACATTGTGACTGTTTTGGAGGAGCTGGGTATTTGATGGGAGACAGTGGACATTTCGACTACATGACGGATGTGAGGTTGTACTCGTACATTATCATCTGACAGTTTCCTGCTATGCCTGATGTGATTGGCCAATTTCTACGCACATGCGGCACCAGTTGTGTCCTCTATTCTGTGGTGTAGGTGTGGCACTTTGTACCACATTGTCGTCAATGTTGATGTGCTGTGATTGCTATGTGTGTGTGCTGCATTGTGGGAGAGTCGCCCCTGCAGCTCTGATTTAGCGGCCCCTTAGCCCTCTGAGGCGGTGTACCTTTGACTTGTGTGCTTTTACGGTGCTGAGATGTTGGCGACTTGGATCATTTGTGCTCTTGGACGGATTTTGGACTCTTGTGCTTTGCTTGTCTGCAGAGGTGTTGTTGACGTCAGGGGTTGTATGTGCACGTGGATGTGTCAGAGTGTGACCTGCTCCTTTGAGGATGTTATCCACACTGGGCCACCTCAGTGTCGTGTCGTGCACCATGTCATGTTTTTTGACTGCAGCCATGCTATTGGTCATGCAGTGTCACTTGCATTGTCAGTGTGGCTCACTGAGCCGCTGCTTTGTTGGGTTCAGCACATGTGCATGGGTAGGTTGTGAGATTGGTGATGGGGGGGGGGGGGGCATTTGTGCACATGGTGGACGGGGGCCTACTTGGTGTTTCTATGTGTGCTGCAGTGTGCCAAGGCCATCAGGGACATGTTCCACAGTCATTGTGGGTGTGCAGTGTGCTACACATAATTGTGCATGTGTGCCATTGTGCCCATCTCCCCCCGTCCCCCCAGTCCCTGGTCGTTACCTTGTTGCTGTTGGGTCAGGTCATATCGAGCAGTGTCCGGACCCCCAACTCCGTGCACCGTCTCCGCACTGATGACTGTGGCCACCATTTCCTCCAGCTCATCCAGCTCCTCATGTGGCGCAGGACTCCCACCTTCAGTCGTCGTTGCTGCCTTCCGGTTGGCAGCGAGTTTCTGCTTGGTTTGGCTTTTCACATCATGCCAGCGCCTCTTGACCTCCTCCATTGACCTCCTCAACACTCCGACTGCATTCACGTTGTTCACGATGGACTGCCATATTTCCGTTTGTGTTGCCGATGACACAGTGGAGGTGACGAACAGTTGTTGGTAGTGTTCTGTCACCTCCGTGACGATCCGGTTTTCCTGCGGACTGAACCCCGTCTTCCTCTTCTCCTTGCCCTTCCCCGGCCCGGGGTTCCTGGCTGGTCGTCTGTGGGGCTTGTGGGGTTCGCATTGTCCTCTGCACTCAGTCCGGGTGCGTCCATGGTGCTACGCAGTTACATTTTTTTTTTTTTTCTCTGCTTTTGTAGTGCATTCTCACGCATGACGCGTGGGAATCGCAGGCCTGTCGCTGGTTATCTCTGATTTTTGTATCGCCATTGGGGACATCGCCACTTTTTTCGCGTTCGTGTTTCGCATTTTTTTGGTGTCGCGTAAATTTTTCCGCGGGCATTTGCCGCGTTATCGTGAGACTATCGCATGGTGCCGCCGGGTTGAGAATACTGCGTTAACACAGTGTTATTTTCCCGCGATAGACTGCGATGTGAGAAGTTGCGATATTTGTATGTAGTAGGAGTAGTTTGTTATTTAATTAGTATTGTTGATGTTTAGAAAGATAATTAACATAGTAGTTGATTGTATATTTGTAGTAAATAACATTATCTACATATTTTCATATATTAAAGACCTGTAACATTTTTCAATTTTTCGTTGTTTTTTCAAAGTTTGTTTGATGTATATTAACATTTTTAAAATATATAGTTATATATATTAAAACATGTATATATTGATAAAACAATTTTTAATACATTTTTATAATTAAATAAAGAATGTGAATCATATTCAAACAGTATTGTATGTTGTACATTTTCTGGTTTAAAAAGTTTAAACATGTATTCAGTTGCTTCATATACATATTTTTAACATACTTTTACATAACTTTTTGAGCATATATTAAAGAATTGTACATTTTGTATCCTATTTATACTTTACAATTTTGTTTGCATTTTTATATCAAATTTTACATGTTTAATCGTTTTTTACAATTACATTTTTTTAAAAACTTTTTAAACTTATTTCTTTATTCATTTCTACTGGGAGATAGTCATATTTTTTGTTTCATTTAGCAGCCATTTGTTTACAGCTACCTTCTATTTTCTAGTCTATTTGTTTCATTTTTAGTCTATTGCCTGGGATCCAGGTCACGGGAAGGTTCTGCTGTTCATTGGAACAGGTAAGTCCTCTTTAAAGGTTTTTGTTTAGGGTTTTGAGGGTGGGGGATATGAGGGGAATTCTAGAGGTTTGTTATATATAATGTGGTTTTATGGGTTTTTAGTGCATTTAGTTGTAGTAATCTTAGTGTTTATCACAAGTGTGTTGGTTTAGGTTTTCGTACAGTGTTTAATAATGTATCAATATGTTAAGTTATATTGTGTTATGTTACTTGATTTTTGATGATTAAGTGTAATTTATATGTATTTTTTGATTGTACTGTTTTTGCAGGTGGGTTTTCTATTTTACTTTGCAGGTTTTTCTTTACAAACATGTCCTACGAGCATTTGGATTTAGGATTTATTTTAAAAAAAAAACCTGTTTTGGTTTCTAATAAACCAATATTCTTTACTTTGTTTTCCTTTTTTGGGCGTTTCCAGGAGCATTTCTTCTTTTAAACACTTTTTCCGGTTTTTATACTTTGGATTGCTTTGATGGATCTCTATGGGATTTGTTTTATTTTTGGATTTTTTGGGGGCTTTTTGGGAAATAATTCTCCAGTCTTTGGTGGGTTATACTTTTTGAGTACCTGGATACAAAGAATGAACTGCAGCTATGGAACAGTAAGTCATATTTAATTTATTGTTTTGGGGGAGAATGTTATATTTTATCATTTATGTAAGTGTTACATAATTGTTTTTTGGAATTGTGTATTTTGTGTTATTATTTTTCAGAACGGAATGAGTTTGTTTGATCTTTTTAGTTGGTGAGGTTTAGATTAGCATATTAATAATGTATATTATTTTATTATATCAGTCTTACTTAAATTGGACTTTGTTTAATGTTTGGACTGATATAGTAAAATATGTTTATTATTTATATAAAAAAATATCTAATGTTGGTTAAGATTATGCTATACTTTTTTGGGAGTTTTGTAGGTTAGTATTTATTTTATAATATGCTTTTGGCTCGAAGTAATCTACTCCTTTGTTGTTTATGAAGAGTTTTACTTTACATTGTAGCATGTCATACATTCTATTGGTTTATTTGCTAGGTTTTGGTGCAATTTGTGTTATAGATTGCTCCTCTCGTAGTTCTTAATAGCTTTGTTATTTTTTTAAGGCTTCTACAAAGTTATAGAGTGTAAGTTGGATTCTGTCTTATGTGGATTGAAAAGCATTGTGACATCCTTCCACGGTGTTGTTGTTTGTTTTGGCTTACTGTGCCACAGTGCTGTCATAGACTCCACCATGACATCTGAAATGTGGGTTAGTGTCTATGTTCAGAGCAATGTGTCTGCCAACCCAAGTATCTTCAAAATAATCCATTAGGGGACTTAGTTTGTGGTCGTTTTGTTGGTAGCAGGGGCTTTCTATTAGTAAATTGTAGTGACTGGCTACTTCAATGACGGGGACATGAGTTAGTGCTATAATTATTTTTGTTTCAAAGGCAAATTGACTGTTTGTAGCAGATTGTTGGAAATGTCCCCATATGGTTTGATTGAAATGGTAGTAACAGATGTGTATGGCTGTTTGTGGGTAAACTTTTAAAATGGTTTGAATCATGGATTATCCAAAGTCTATGATTATTTTTGTGAGTAGTGGTTATTTCTTTTATGTTTAATGTGGTTTAAGAGTTCGTAGTAAGTGCTACTTTGTTTATTTGGTAGTAGGGCAGGGGCGGCTGGTGACATTTGAAAGTGGTGAGGCGTAAAATGATTGGCATACTGCACCGTAGCGAGCGAGCGAGCCCGAACAACCTAAGGGGGGTTCGGGGGGGGGAGGGGCGTTCTCCCCTTGAGAAAAGTTTGAAAAAAGAGAGGAAAAATGGTGCATTTTCAAGCAAATTTGAGAAAGCAGGAAGGTTAATAAAGCAATTGTTAAAGTGCAGTTATTACATTAATATAGAGATGTCATATAACATAGCAGACAGATTCCAGAACAGTGAAAGGCAGGATAGTTTAGGACAGTGAAGGGTAGGCCATTAACGGACTGTCACAGGAAGGTAGTGTGCTGCTGAGACTTGTAGGCAGCAGAATTGAGGGCCTGTGCTTTATACGAGTAGGACAGGGCAACGAACCGGAATGCCTTAAATGAAGACCAGAGAAATGAGTCAAACTGCTGGGGACAGGTGCAGGAGGTGTACTAACAGTACTGTTATTGGGCACAGACATCTGTTCTCAATATCTATTGAATCATCCCATTATCCCTTCAAACACGTACATTCACCCCAAATACATACACACGTCATACCACAGCCGAGCCCCCTCACAGGCTAATAAAAGTCTCGAAGCCAACAAAAACGAGTTAGTGTACACGTATTCCAGTTTAAGAGCAGTATAATGGGGCTGTGCCTGTTTCTAACCGTTACCGATTCAATTGCAATTGCACATAATGGAACGGCGGCAAAAGGTATTTTCCCAGGATCACACAAGGTGTCCACGCAAGGAAGCTGGGATTTACACACAGATCGCCGGATTCACCACTCATGGTTTTAAGCCATGGATCATGTCACATAAAGTCACGACTTCAGATGCCCAGCTCTCACCTCCCTCTCAGCCACCGAGGGCGGGGGCACCTATAGTGCTAATCAGCATCTAGTAACAAGTGCCCAGTCAGTGCCTTGGCTGTCAATGGCTCAAGTTGGAATAGAACTGGCAAGCACGAAAAAATAGCAGAGGGTTAAGGTGGGGGCTTCGGAAATCGCTACGTAAACTGCAAATAACAGAGATTAGCAAAATAGCGTATTGGCAGCGGGTCAGTGGTGATGCTGCCAGTGAGTGCATTCACCCACTCTGCTATCTCAGTGAGATTCCAACAAATGACCTGCTGCAGATAGCACACGCGGGCCCTGCCGTATATAAATGCAGGTGTAATCCCTGGCCCCAGATAATATCCCGAGCCTCCCTACAATTTCTGGTTGGACACAATTAAAACCGGCGTTAACCACGGCACGTTACTGTGGATAATCGGAAATGTAACCCGGCCTCTAGCATATCGTCAGCTTTGATTATAAGCAGAAAAGGAGCGCTATGTTTTGGTGGCGGGTAGGTGGGGTAATATGAGGCCTGAAACGATGGAATTAATATACAGAGGGAAAGAAGGAAAGGAATGGGAAAAGAGGGGAGGAATGGAGAAAAGAGTACAAGGTGAGAAGACTACATAAGAAAGAAGACTAACTAGAGGGTGGAGACAAGGTGGATATTGACTAGAAAGAGAGGTGCGAGGGAAGGAGTGCTGAGAGGAGATGGACGGAGAAGACAGAGGGGGGAAGTCGGTAGGAGTACAATGCGAGCTTGGGCTGTTGGCACCAAGCGTTGCTCCTAGAAAGCTCTGGAGTGGCACTTTAGATTAGATGAGGTTGTTGCGTGTCCAGTGTGTTCTTTTTTCGTTGCACACCACGCAGAATCACATCCTCCAAGGATCCAGTTGCATCTATGCTTACTCAGTAATATTACAATTAGCCTTCCTCTTTTCATACCCTTGTCTCACACATCCTTCCATGTGGTCCTCCAAAGGCTCCGCTTGTTTGGCAAATGCTCTTATGGCTCCCCAGTGAGGGGTTAGTTAGTCAATTAAAATGGCAGCTTCGTTTGGGGAATGGAAGCCCTTCTCACTATTTCCTCACCATCCCTCTTTTCTCACTCGCTCTCTGACTTTACTCCATCCGTCTCTCATCTTTACTGTCTTCTCCTGTACACGCTCGGTGTACTATCCCGCTGCCATTCATTGTGTTTACACTATTGCAGCGTAGATGCGTCTTCTCTTTTTTCAGCACAGCACAGTACACCAACAATCATAACGGTTGCATTTACTTTTCAACGCATATCTCGCGCTGAGCCACTGCAAGGCACAACATACTAGTGTGCTCGCTTTGTCACTGTTTAGTGCTTGAGTAGTCCCTCAGCAGTGCTTGGGAAGCACAGTCGCATTCACAGCTTTCTTTTCCTCCGTGGTCGGTAAATCGAAATACTATCAGGCGCCGCCAGAACTTCAACACCTCCAGACAGTCCTCCTTCTGCCAGGCCTGTAACGTTACAGGCCTGGCAGGAGGTGTTGAAGTTCTGGCGGCGCCTGATCGGCATAGGTGCGCAGGCCCGCGGCTCAGGGCCCAGGGCCAGGGATTCGCCAATCACCCTAAAAGAAACGTGACATAAACTACTAACTCTGTACAACTGAGGGTCCACCCGACCACGACCACCCACACCCAGCCGAGCCGCGCGGCGGACTCCGACTCGGAGTCTCTCTGTGTCACTCTCGGACTGATTATATTTACTTTACTGAATATGTAATATATGTTATTATTGTGCTTGTCATAGTTACTTTCTAAGTAAGTTTAGTCTTACTTCAACACAAGTCGATGATCAATTCAGGATCTTGAGCACGCAGGCAGGAATCAATCAAATGGAAATCATCAAATGAATCAGAATCAAGTAGCACTGCACGACAAGGTCTCTACCGTATCTCTGTGGTGTGTCGACTCCTCGTGGCACTGGCGCGGTGACGGAGCCTGTGAGGTCACGTCACGATGGCCAAATCCAATCATAGTGCGGCACAGCGGCAGTGCCACCCCACCCACACGTGGCACCCAATGCAGCAAATGCCTACCCTCAAGCTCAGGCTGCGCGGTGTCACTGCCAATCCAGACGCTGCATTAGCAGTGCCAGGATTGGCTAGAGCACGGTGACGGCTCGCCCATTAGGAGACCGGGGGCTGCTGCATGAAGCAACCCTCGGCCTCTCGGGTCCCGACTCCCCCCTCGCTCTCCTGGCTATAATATTATGGTAGTAGCAGGGTGGCTGTAGTGCGCATGTTTGGGCTGGTCATAAAAATGACCAGCCCAAAATCAAGCATGCGCACTATTGCAGCAGCGCTTACTAAGCGCAGCTGTCACTCAACCCTTGCTGCCGCAGCCAGCCCCGCCCCCACCCACCCCCTTCAGCGGCTGACTGCCAGTGCCGACTGCTGCGAGTGCGCGGAGCGGAGCGGCGAGTGTTATTTAACTTAATCTACACTATTGTTATTATTGTTATGATTATGAACTACAGGTGATTTGAATGGGGCCATGTGGCTAGTGGGGCAACGCCCCACCGCCCCAATGGACGCACCGCCCCTGTAGTAGGGTATATATTAAAGGGATATTTGAGTTGTGATATTCACCATGTATGGTGTATATCTGAGTGAATAGTTTTTGGGCACAGTTTGAAGGTCCCATCCTTCATCCAGGTTTGACAGTAGCTTAGGTTTAGTAAGTTAATTACTGATCAAACAGTAAGATTGGTCTATCATTGTTTAAGTTGTACTATAACAGGAAGGGCTCCTCATTATGTGTTCAGGTATTTCTATATCTTTGCATCTTTAGAGGCAGCAGGGGTATCAATAGTTGCTTTTTTAGTTTGTGCAATTAAAAGTTTTAAAGTGGGTAACGGCGGTAGGTGGCCTGTGAAGAGTTCGGGGACATTAGGGAATATACCTTTTAAGATTTATTTGGTGGGTTCCTGGGAACTAGTGCTTGCCTCTCTTATATCCTGCAATACCTCCTTTACTTCTATTTCTGTTACATTTGTGGGTTGGTAGTTGTATTCCCTTACATTAATTAAGTGGCCCTCCTATAACATGCATTAGAGCATACTGCTGGTGCTCGGTGCGACAATCTTTGTTGGTGCCCCCAACAAGTTTTTTCATGTTGAATTTATGCAGGTAAACAATGCCTGATGTCATGTTTATCATGCATACTCAGATGTGTGCCACTCTGGGCACATACTACAATTTAAAATGTAGCATTTACTTCAGTCGGTAAAACAAGAAAAGCATTTGGACAAGAAGCAGACAGCGTACAGGCATGACGAGAGGTGCAGACAGTGCAGGAGAGGCAATAGATGCACACTGCTGAATCCAGGAGACACACCCGAATGTAAGGCATTGTGTGACACACACACACACACACAGGTGTGTGCTACTTGAATCAGTAAGCAGCACAACTTTTAATAATAATAGTGTTTAAAAAGAAGAAATAATCATGTGTTGCTTTAGAAGGCCCAAAAAGGCAGTACTTAGAAGAAGGCTCTTATGAATCGACCCATTTCCCCCTAAACACAGAAGGGATAAAACCATTTGGCACATTATGCCCTTATAGTACTGAATCAAATCTTTGGAAGCACAGAATAACACTGAAAAAGGTTGCCTGTTGTTCTGCCACTAGCTCGCATACAAAAGAACGTGCTAAAAGTGACACCTGCAAATAAATTGTGGGACCTCACATGTAATGTTGTTTTCAGCGAGTGAAAATACAGACGTTCAGATGGACATGTGAATATCAAATAGAAGGAAATTACTCATGTGCGCAAGGTGCTCCTATTCTCTGGCAGTTTAGGGGAATCACTATTAAAAACACCACCCGAAATAGGTAGTGCAGTGCTCTGTGCAGAACAAAGTAGAGCCATTCCATGTCAACTCCGATGAGCTTTTAATTACCTGGATTGATTTGTGTGCGGCAATAGCAAAACTTCCTCACAAGTTCTGAATTGGGTTGAGGTAACACACCCACTAAAAACCAGGGCTAATAAAGGGCCTCCTCCAAGTAGGATGAAAGAGAAAATGTAGCCAACGTGCTTATTACTTTGATAAGGGCCATGAAACAATAGCCAGTGCCCCATCCCTTCCTGCTCCAAACCTTACATGCTTGCTGCTTGGATGACCACGAGTTCAAAATGCTAAAAAGACGCCTGGGTGCTTTGCTGGATCGGTAGGTGTCGGTCTGTCTGCTAAGACGAAACCTGGAGGAGTGGCGGGCTTCTTCATAAGTTCGGAGGGCGCTCTCTGCACAAGATGTGGCAGCAGTACCGCAGGCTGTACATTCTGCAGCTCAATATGGCCTTGGACATGTCACTCCTCTCGGCATAGTCCAACCATTCGTTACTGTGTGAGCACCAATGTCCGTTTCTTATTTCCACAACAACATGGAAATGAGGCAGACAATGGTGCTCATTTGGGGTATAGTGCTAATGGCATCCCCTCAGTTTTGCGCCCTGTGCATTGGCACTGGTGGCACTGCCCTAAAGCCGGCACTGCATTAGAGTAATATTTAGTACATTTTCAATTCACAGTTTCCATAGATTTACTTTCTTGGTTGCGGGTCTAGCCCATGTGACTTAATAATTGCTTTCCTTTCTGTGATATTATGGGGCATATTGATCAAGGTTTAACTTCCCCATTTTGCCGCGCAAGGGTGACGCAAAACCTAAATGACATTTTATCAAGCCACGCAAGGCCACCTGGCGAGGTCCTGCATGGCTTGATAAATCTAGAATAACGCAAGACTGTGCAAATCGCTGCCTTGTCTTACTCTGCGGCAGGGAGGCGTGCCATGGGTGGAGCGTGGGTGTTCCAGAATATCTTGCTCTTTCTGCCATTATCTCTGAAAATAGTATAATTGTATTAAGATTTACAATTGTTAAATGCTTATATGTTTGTTATTTATATATACAATCTTGCAACTACATTTCTTGTTTATTCTTATATGTATGCTCTTCTTGGATTTTTCACACCCTTTTGCAGCTTTTCTTGTTTGGATGTGGAGCAGATGCTTTCTTTTCTGTTGGTAGAAAAAAATAGCATTAGTTTCATTTTATATGTTTATTTGTTGGTAGTCTGGTTGCTAGGATTTCTTTTTTTCGGTTTTAGGGTGGGTTTCTGTTTTATAATAAGTTACATATACTTACCTTTTAACTTTTTATGTTTTATTATGTTTAATATGTAGTGCGATACTTTTGAAATTTATTTTAGATATATATATATATATATATATATATATATATATATATATATATACCATTTTTTTTTTTTTTTCCGGAGGAAATCAATTCGGGAATTCCCAAAGAACTTCAGCGGCACACCACAGGACGGCACAATATATATTTTATTGTGTCACAAACAGAACAACGCGTTTCGGCGAAGCCTTCATCAAGTTAGTGACCTGTGCCCAACCACCCATAGAAATACAGGGCAGCGTTAATGAAAAGTGAAGAAATATTGCAACATAAATTAAATGCGCATAAAAAGATATTTTTAAATTGCACACAATTACAAAAAGGTGCTCTGCATTATTTTCAATTCAAGAAACGTGATCATGAACAAATAATGAATTAATATTACGGAAACAACATCCGCTGTGTAAACATAGAAGAGGGATTGGCAGTTCGAGATGTCGACACTACAATTCATAAATCAATGTTGACAAAGCAATTCATGCTGCTATGTATTGGCAAACACGATAAAAATCATTACAGGTAATGTACCGCTTAACAGTCTATCTTAATGACAAACCATACTATTCGTGTTCAATGGGCAAATACCACAAAATTTAGACATGAATTGTCAAGAACATTCCCAATGTAAATGCATCACATTATGAATGGATACGGTAAGATAATGTGTTATATTGCCATTTCAACACCTATGCGAACTGCAGCCAATGGGGAGGAGCTTGCTACCCACATCGGTTACAGATGATACATTGATTAAGATTACTTCCATTAGTTTCTGGAATGATTAGTGTTCAGCCTTGGCTGTTTTATAATTATTCACTTTTTATTTTGTGATGTGAGGCTGTCTAAAATTCCCCATATGGGATAGATTCTGAAATTGGGATTATGGAGCCAAAATGTGTGCATTTGCATCTTATTATTGTTCCCCCAATTCGCTAGGCTTAGCAATTGAATCTGTCTTCCCTGGTATAGGGGTTCTGACATTGCCTTCACCCGTTTTTTCCTTTCCTTTTTTCCTCACTTATATTATTTTGCACATTCACTTTAATCACAACCAGTCGTGCACCGGTGTTTATTAAAAATACAATAACAAAGAATGATGTCAATAATGAAAATTGCAACTTTGGAGTATATCTGTTGAAGAAATTATGTGCTGAATAACATAATAGCATCAAGGGTTGCTTAGCTGCATATAAAGAATTTTCATTATTCGTGATTTTCGTGATGGAGTTAGGAAGGGTTTTCTTTCCATTGATTTAATTGTATAATGTACAGGATGAACTAACAAGGGGTACATAACCCATAATGGCTGCAGTTCGCATAGGTGTTGAAATGGCAATATAACACATTATCTTACCGTATCCATTCATAATGTGATGCATTTACATTGGGAATGTTCTTGACAATTCATGTCTAAATTTTGTGGTATTTGCCCATTGAACACGAATAGTATGGTTTCCCATTAAGATAGACTGTTAAGCGGTACATTACCTGTAATGATTTTTATCGTGTTTGCCAATACATAGCAGCATGAATTGCTTTGTCAACATTGATTTATGAATTGTAGTGTCGACATCTCGAACTGCCAATCCCTCTTCTATGTTTACACAGCGGATGTTGTTTCCGTAATATTAATTCATTATTTGTTCATGATCACGTTTCTTGAATTGAAAATAATGCAGAGCACCTTTTGTAATTGTGTGCAATTTAAAAATATCTTTTTATGCGCATTTAATTTATGTTGCAATATTTCTTCACTTTTCATTAACGCTGCCCTGTATTTCTATGGGTGGTTGAGCACAGGTCACCAACTTGATGAAGACTTCGCCGAAACGCGTTGTTCTGTTTGTGACACAATAAAATATATATTGTGCCGTCCTGTGGTGTGCCGCTGAAGTTCTTTGGGAATTCCCAAATCGCTTTCCTCTGAAAAATTACTAGCGGATGTTGTGACCGCTGCTGGCACCGGTGTCGTCAGGAAGGTGAAAGGCTGACCGCAACGAACTGTTATGGATATATATTTATATATACACATTTTTACATTGTTATATAAATGTATTTTTTGTAAATATTTTATGAAACTAAGGTTATGTATTTAGTTATATTTTATTTGAGGTGATTTAAAATTATTTTGTTGTTCTAATATATATTTCTTTGTGAAAAAGGTGTGTATGTTGTTTAATCCCTTTAGCTGCTGAGTCCTTCCTTGGCTAATTGGGGTAGTTTGCGCTTAGGGCTCCAGGGCTTCATAACTTTTTTTCCACATAAGGCATCCACACCAAATTTATGTCCTTCTTTTCCAACATCCTGGGAATTCTAAAGATACTCAGTTTTTGTGGTTTCCCCGGAGGGGACTGAGAAATTAGCCAAAATACGGCTACATTTTACGTTTTGGGGGGAAGAATGGAAAAAAACGTGCTGCAGAAGAAAGTGTCTGTTTTTTTCCTGTAAATGGCATCAACAAAAGGTTTGCGGTGCCTTAATCACTATCTTCCCAGCTTTCAGAACCAGGCAGACTTGATTAAGAAAATCAAATTTTTTTAACACAGTTTTGGCCTTTCACTGGGAGATAGTAAATTTTTCACATTTTTTGTGCTTTCAACCTCCTTCCAGTTTGTGGTGTAAAAGGGTATGAAACCCATGGTGGATAGCAGAAAGCTATACATTTCTTAAAACTAGACACAATTTTGAATTCAGCAAGTGGCCATTTGTGTAGATCCTTCAAGGTTTTCCTACAAGAAGAAGCAGTTGAAATTAAAAAATAGTGAAGCAGAGTTGAAAAAATTAGCCATTTGTGTCTTCGTTTTCATCTGTAACTTCTAACTATGGCAAATTTTCAAAAGCAATATACTGTTACGTTTGCTGGACCCTTCTGGTTGCGGGGATATATAGGGCTTGTAGGTTCTCCAAGAACTCAAGGTACCCAGAGCCAACAACCGAGCTGCACCTTAAAGTGGTTTTTCATTGTGTAACTACTATACAGCAATTCATATGGTAAAGAATGGAAAAAACTCTGTATTTCTGAAATATACATCAGATACTGAGTTTAGGAGCAGTGGTTGTTTGTACATCTCAGAATTTATGGGTACCCATACTGGCATGTGTTTCACATTGCATTTTGTAAAATGTCTTCTGTGTTACACACTTGCTTACATTTTAAAGGCACAAACATAGAGATATTCAATTGGTAATACCAAATGTTCTACTAGTCTGTATTTCCACATGTCTCCTGATAAAAATGGTACCCCACGTGTGGCTGGGCCTTGGGTCTGCAACACAAAACACCTCAAAAAGTGACGTGGGAGACATCATATTTCACCCAGCAAAATGCATGTGCTTTTTACAAGGTGGCTATCTGTGGATTTTGGGCCCCAGCTCAGCTGGCACCAAGGCTGGGGACAGCCAATGCTCAGAATTAATTTTTTAAGGAAGACTGCTGCTTAGCAGTGAAGTGGTCTTCTTGGAAATGCTCTATGTGGAGGCAACAATATCCTCTTTCTCCTCCCGGTCTTTTTCCACCTCAACAAGATACTGTTCCTCTCCTTCTTCTTTAGCAGTGTTGCCCACTAAGATAATTGCTTGAAGGAGGATTGGATTCTCTACTTGGGGTACCCACCTTCCTCCACGTGCAGAAGGATCAGCATCATCCGGCACAGTGTACCCAGTGCCTGCAAGAAGACAAAGTAGAGAGTTGAAGTATATCAAATACAGTTTTGTGTCTAAGGTTCCACAAAGTACTTTCATTTACATTGTTCAGAACAAAATATAATAAAGTTATTACTAGGTAAACATAAAGAAACATACAAAATTAAGGGTTGATCTATCCAAAGAATTAATATATTTCGACAACATCAACTCATTAGGTCGAACCACAGATGCTTCATTTCTGGTTGACTCCATTGAGGTCAGCTGCTGAAACAGTGTCACCTTAGTTGGTGTTGCCAAGCTGTCTCCAACAGTTCCAGAGAGAAAAATTATGGTCAATGATTATTGATAAACTATAAAAGTGATCTTGACCACAATTGCTGAAATGTTAGAGATAAATACTTAAAAGGAAACATTAAACACCTAACACATTTACATTTTTATATAAGATAAACAATATAAAAAAGTCAGTGAAAGGACTACTGATGAAATGTGGATGCAAAGATCAGAGGTTCTCAGACTTACTTGACCGACATATGGTAGAGGGCCTAATTTATGCTGCCAGGGTGTCCCCTGATGTCATTGGTGTTGATGTTGAAAAGAAGGACACCAGGGACTGTTGTTTGACAGAATCTGACAGGATAGAGAGAGACATGTATAGGGCAGTAGGCCACCCAAAGTCATACATGAAGATCATATGTTCATGATTTAAATGTTTGAGGCCCACAAATATTCCTCTCCTGCAAGACATGGCTATTGTTAGACTTGGCTTTTTCAGTGGGTTTACCCCCAGACTTTTTGCTTTTTGGCCTCCTGTTTTTGACCCTGTGTGTGTTGGTTTTAGGACTCTGGGCACTTTACCACTGCTAATCAGTGCTAAAGTGCATATGCTCTCTGTGTAAATTGTGTTATGGATGGGTGTTTCCATGATTGGATATTTGATTTACCTGTTAGCCCCTAGTAAAGTGCACTGCGTGTGCCAGGGCTGGTGAATCAAATGCTACTCGGGGCCTGCAGCACTGGTTGTGCCACCCCCGTGAGTAGCCCTGAAAACGGTAACTCAGACCTGCCATTGCAGAAGTCTGTGCGCAGTTTGTAATTGCCATGTCGACTTGGCCAGTGCACACACTGGCCGGTCCCTAACCTTCCCTTTTCTTACATGTCAGACACCCCTCAGGTAGGCCCAAGGTACCCCTGTGGGCAGGGTGCAGTGTATGTGAAAGGTGGGACATGCCCTGGTGTGTGTGGCATGTCCTGATAGTGAATTACAGCCAATTTCGTTTTTCACTATTGCAAGGCTACCAGTTCCCCATAGGATAGAATGGGAGGTTTGTTTATAACACCTTATAAACATAACTGGCCCAGGGAATTCGGTAAGAAAATAGAATTTAGTATGCCTGAACTCAGAATCTAAAGATGCATCTTTTAGTGAAGGTGATTTTTACATTCTGTGTTTGAAAATACCACTTTTAGAAAGTAGGTATTTTCTTGCTCAGTCATCCCGTGTGCCTCTGCTGGAATGTGGATTGCCTGTCTGGGTTTTGGATGACAGAAGGCTGGGGGCGCAGGAGGGGCGCCAGATGGTCTAGGTAGGTCAGGAAAGGGCTGAAGAGACCTGGGTTACGATGGGGGAAGGGGAGGAGATTTCCTTGCACCTCAAAGGGCCTGCTCTGCCTCTGACAAATGCCGTCTCCACCTCCTGCCAGGAATTCACACCAGAGAAGGCAGAACTGGTCCTGACCGGGCATAGGCCCTCTCTGCCTAAGAGATCAAAGGATTTTTGGACATAAATGCTGGGTCCCAGACCCCTGAACTTTAGAACTCATCTGGACAAGAGTTCTGCCAAGAAGAAGAGCCAGAGAAGCTGCAAAAAGGAACAACTGCTCTGCTGGGTGCTTTGCTGGGCTGACCTGCAGTGGCTGCTTTTGTCTTGGGCAGTGAAAGGCCTGGACTGGACTTTCTGCAACCTAAATTTGCGAGTCTCTCCAAGGGCTTGAGGTAGAGCTTGCCCCCTGTTCACGAAGTCTCAGGAACAGCAAAGACTTCCAAGTTCTTCGACCCGCAGCACTGGGGACTGTGTGTTTTGTGCTGCAACCCGAAGAACACCAACTCGACGACGTCTACGACGCCACTGCCGACTCCGTGTCCTGAAGGCAACGCAGAGGGCACCGCCGCACCGCGACCCTGGTCTCACCGTTGACGCCGCCACCGAGCCGCTGCTCGCACCGCGACCTGTGGGCACCGCACTCCGTACCGCCTGGCTTCACGAGGACGCCTTGGCCTGCCTGACGCCGCCACTTCCCGCCGAGATCGCCGCCGCTGCTTGCACCGTGGTTCGGGGGCACCGCTCGTAAGTTACACGACGCACCGCCCTCATCCCACACCGCAGCCTTGGCCTACCGACGCCGGCGCCATCAACTCCAGTTCCTCAGCCGACGACAGCGCTTCAGCAACGACGACGCCGCTGCTGGCACCGTGATCTGACAGCACCGTGACTAGCACCGCCTTCATCTCGCACCGCGACCCTGTTCTCACCGACGACGCCATCTGACGCCGCCACCGAGCCGCTGCTCGCACCGCGACCTGAGGGCACCGCACCGCTGCACTTCGCACTGCAGCACCCTACGCCAGCGCTCCTGACTCCATCAGAGAGGAGATCGACCTGCAACGCGTGTGACTTCGAGGGCCCCATCGCCCTGCATCTCTGAAAGGTACTATTTGCGGGTCTTCCCGACACCATAGCTGGCCTGCAACCCCGCGGTCAGCCAGAACTGTTTTGGATTGGTGTGTTCACGACGCCGTGGTAGCCCGGACGGCGCTATCCACACAAGGAACTCTTTTTAATCAGCGTATTTTTGAATTGTGAACTTTTAAGTATAGTATTGTGGTTCTTTATCGTTTTTGGTCTTGTTTTAATTCTATAAAAATATTGGATATTTTTCTAAACTGGTGTGGTGTCCTTTTGTAGTGCGTACACTGTATTACTGTTGGTTATGTGCAAATGCTTTACACACTGCCTCTAAGACAAGCCTGACTGCTCGTGCCAAGCTACCAAGGGGTGAGCAGGGGTTATTTTAGGAGTGTAACTCCTTATCCTGACTAGGGTGGTGGTTTTTGCCTGGCTTTGGCCCACGCCCAAGCCTACCAAAAATCCCATTTCTAACATTGGTTGTCAGCGGTGAGGATAGGACTTGCGTTTGCACTTGACTTAGTGATTGGTGTGCACTACTACCATATCGCAGACCATTACGTACCACATACAGGTTGTTTTTCTTTTTGGCCTATTTTTGATCTTGCCAATTTGAACTTGCTACTTCAACATGCCTGAATCTATAGTATCATCAATTGCATCAGTAGAAATTGCCTTTGAGGAGGATCGATTGGAAGCCTACAATGTCAAGGAGTTAAAATCGATTTGCAAGAACCTGAAAGTCCAGGTCAGAGGCCTCACCAGGAAGGATGAGCTACAAAAGGCGCTGAGGGCCTGGGTAGCAGCCAGACATGCCACTGGGCAATCTGGTGATCTCAGTGGAGAGGTGGAGGAGCCTGTTCCTAGGGTGGATGTGCTTTTGGGAGGAGGGGAGCCCTCCAGGCCAGGCAGCAGTAGCTTGTCCCCAGAGGAGCTGGAGGACAGGCGGGAAGCAAGGAGGTTTGAATTGGAGAAACTCAGAATAGAAAGTGAGAGGGAAGACAAGAGAATAGCCATGGAGGAAAAGAAGATGATCTTGGATCATGAGCTTAAAATGAGAGAGCTGGAGCTGGATTGGGAAGCCGGTAGGGCTTTGTCCAGCCCAGATGGTGGCAGCAAAAATGTAGTGTCTAGTACTGAGGGGGGGGTACACGCACACACAGATTTGGGGCCCTGCTTCAAGGAGGGGGTTGACATACGCCAGGGGTTCAGGATTGTGAGGTTACTCCTGTGGTACGCAGTGTCCCTGAGGTGGATTGGGGAACTGGCACAGGGGATCATATTCCTGGTAGTGGGAGGGACACTCTACTGACTCTAGAGGAGAGGTGCAGGGAGAGGGGTTCCCCCATGATAGACGCCCTGGTAAGTGAGTATGGAGACCAGCCAGAAGAGTATGGGTTGAGAGACAGCAACAGTCAGACACTGTCTCACCAGTCTTGTGAGAATGATGTGGGGTACTTTTCTGAGGCACTGGATGGTTGGGTGAAGGGTAGTTTGGTTAACACCTGTGTGGGGCTGTGTGATTCAATTGTTGGAGAGCATATTTTAAGTCCCTGTTTTCCAGAGCTAGGCCAACACCCGGTGGAGTGTGAGTTCTCTGACCCCAGGGAGCTTGCACTGGAGGCAGACCTTGTGGTGGATTCCAGAGGGTCTGGAGAAGCATCTGGGGGTGACCCTGAAGGAAGGGGCTTGGGTATTTCCCCACCAAGGGTGGTGGGAAAGGTTCATGGTAGCCCAGCTAGGTCCCGGTGTCATGGGAAGGGTGTAGGGACTCACGTCCTGTCTCCGCGGAGAAGGAGTGGGAAGGGGCTGCAGCCCAAGGTGCCCAAAACCCGGTCCCAAAGCCTGGGTGGTTCCAGGAGGGAACACCAGGTGGGGAGCCTAGGCTGTACTGATAGGCCGTCCGTTGAGGGGGATCTCCTAGTGTCAGGAGAACCTGGAGTATCCATAAACGGAGCTGCAGTGGTTCTGGTGTCTGGCGGTGCCGCTCCTAAGTGGAGGGTGCAGAAGTCCAGAGTGAGGGGTGAGAGGGGGATGTGTTCCCCAGTGGGAGAACCAGTGGGTCAGGGGCCAGCCAGAAGGGCTGAGCCTCCTAGCAGTGACCATGGTGACACCACTTCTGTCCTGGGGGATCTTCGCGCACTGTCAGATGGACAGAGGTCAGGAGAACTGCGCCAGGCCGACTGTCACACAACACATGAGTCATGTGTTACCCTCAGGGGGGCATGCATGATCCCAAGGAAGTCCTGGTGCGCCGGGCAGGTGCTCAGCTGCAGGATTTAGTCCCTGGGTTGGGAAGCCAGGTTCAGGTCCTGCCTGACCTGGAGGGAAGGACGACTGTAAGCAGTGTCCTGACCGGTTTGTCTTCTAGGGGTACCACTCCAGGTGGGAGGGTGCAGAACTCTGGAAGGGGGTGCAGAGGGAGTGAGTCCTCGCCTCTGACCCCGGTTCAACTTGAGGGTTGGGAGACCAGTTGCTGGAGGGAGGTCCTGAACTGGTGGGCGAGTTGGGCAGGACACCTGCCACAGTTGCCCTGACAATTTTGGAAGGACCAGTAGGTCAGGGGTTGCCAGCTCTGAGGTCAGAGCACCCCAGGACTGACCCTGGTGAGGCCACTTCTGGCCTGGGGGTCTTCCTGCTCTGTCAGGTGGACAGGAGGCTGGAGACCTGCGCCAGGCGGATTCTGGCACAACTCACGAGGGGTGTGTTTCCCTTGGAGGGGGGGGGGTGGTGTACTCCCCCGGAAGTCCTGGGTTGCCAGGCACAGGTCAAGCCTAAGGGTACAGGCCCTGGGTTGGAGGACCAGGTTCAGGGTGTCCCCCCTGACCTGGGGGAAGGGGCAACTGCTAACAGTGCCACTACCAGTTTGTCTTCTGGGGGTGCCGCTCCAGGTGGGAGGGTACAGTGCCCCAGGGAGGAGGACCGGGTGTGGGAGAGCCTACCCCAGTCCCTTGTTCAGCCTCAGGGTACAGACCCTGGGCTGGTGTAGCAGTTGCAGGATAGCACCCCTGAACTGGTGGGTGAATTGTGCAGAACGCCTGCCACAGGTGGCCTGACAATTCTGGAGTTGAGGGGGACTGCTCCCGGTGGGGGATGCAGTGCCCCAGGGAGGAGGACAGGGTGTGGGAGAGGCCACCCCAGTCCTGTGTCCAGCCTCAGGGTACAGACCCTAGGCTGGTGTACCAGTTGCAGGATAGCACCCCTGAACTGGTGGGCGAGTGTGCAAAGCACCTGCCACAGGTGCCCTGCCAATTCTGGAAGGGGAGTACCGCTCCAGGTGGGAGGGTAAGGAGCCCCTGGGAGGAAGACCGGGGGTGGGAAAGCCTACCCCAGTCTCCTGTCCAGCCGCCGGGTACAGACCCTAAGCTGGTGGGTCAGTGCCAGGATGTCATCACTGGCCTGACAAGAGGGAGAGTGGACAAAGGGTGCCAGGCACCTGGGGCTACCGCCCCCACTCTCTGATGCCACAGAGGTTAGAGAGCCCTGAGAGGCATAAGGCCTGGGTCTCCCCACTGACAACTGTCGGTAGCCACTGTGGCTTATTTTCCTGGTGGACAGAGTTGCCCCTGGGAGGGGGACAGGAGTCACACCCCAGGGGTGGACTGGGCCACACCACTGTGTTGGCCATGTGGGCACTGTCGGCCTGTTGGGACACATCTGTGAGCAAAGTAAGTTTAGGTGCTGCACAGATGGGGTTCACAGGGGTGAAGAGAAGGGTACCCCATGGGTCAGCTTAGTGGGCCCTGAGAGTATGGATAGAGGGATCCAAATGGGTTTGGAAAGGCGTAGAACCAGAACATGCCCCCGCTGTTGTGGGCCAGGTCTATGTTCTATCGCCCCAAGCAGGCAAGTCCATCAAGGGATTGATTAGTCTACCCTGGCTTTAGGCTGGGAGGGGGTTGTGTTAGACTTGGCTTTTTCAGCGGGTTTACCCCCAGACTTTTTGCTTTTTGGCCTCCTGTTTTTGACCCTGTGTGTTGGTTTTAGGACTCTGGGCACTTTACCACTGCTAATCAGTGCTAAAGTGCATATGCTCTCTGTGTAAATTGTGTTATGGATGGGTGTTTCCATGATTGGATATTTGATTTACCTGTTAGCCCCTAGTAAAGTGCACTGCGTGTGCCAGGGCTGGTGAATCAAATGCTACTCGGGAGCCTGCAGCACTGGTTGTGCCACCCCCGTGAGTAGCCCTGAAAACGGTAACTCAGACCTGCCATTGCAGAAGTCTGTGCGCAGTTTGTAATTGCCATGTCGACTTGGCCAGTGCACACACTGGCCGGTCCCTAACCTTCCCTTTTCTTACATGTCAGACACCCCTCAGGTAGGCCCAAGGTACCCCTGTGGGCAGGGTGCAGTGTATGTGAAAGGTGGGACATGCCCTGGTGTGTGTGGCATGTCCTGATAGTGAATTACAGCCAATTTCGTTTTTCACTATTGCAAGGCTACCAGTTCCCCATAGGATAGAATGGGAGGTTTGTTTATAACACCTTATAAACATAACTGGCCCAGGGAATTCGGTAAGAAAATAGAATTTAGTATGCCTGAACTCAGAATCTAAAGATGCATCTTTTAGTGAAGGTGATTTTTACATTCTGTGTTTGAAAATACCACTTTTAGAAAGTAGGTATTTTCTTGCTCAGTCATCCCGTGTGCCTCTGCTGGAATGTGGATTGCCTGTCTGGGTTTTGGATGACAGAAGGCTGGGGGGCGCAGGAGGGGCGCCAGATGGTCTAGGTAGGTCAGGAAAGGGCTGAAGAGACCTGGGTTACGATGGGGGAAGGGGGAGGAGATTTCCTTGCACCTCAAAGGGCCTGCTCTGCCTCTGACAAATGCCGTCTCCACCTCCTGCCAGGAATTCACACCAGAGAAGGCAGAACTGGTCCTGACCGGGCATAGGCCCTCTCTGCCTAAGAGATCAAAGGATTTTTGGACATAAATGCTGGGTCCCAGACCCCTGAACTTTAGAACTCATCTGGACAAGAGTTCTGCCAAGAAGAAGAGCCAGAGAAGCTGCAAAAAGGAACAACTGCTCTGCTGGGTGCTTTGCTGGGCTGACCTGCAGTGGCTGCTTTTGTCTTGGGCAGTGAAAGGCCTGGACTGGACTTTCTGCAACCTAAATTTGCGAGTCTCTCCAAGGGCTTGAGGTAGAGCTTGCCCCCTGTTCACGAAGTCTCAGGAACAGCAAAGACTTCAAGTTCTTCGACCCGCAGCACTGGGGACTGTGTGTTTTGTGCTGCAACCCGAAGAACACCAACTCGACGACGTCTACGACGCCACTGCCGACTCCGTGTCCTGAAGGCAACGCAGAGGGCACCGCCGCACCGCGACCCTGGTCTCACCGTTGACGCCGCCACCGAGCCGCTGCTCGCACCGCGACCTGTGGGCACCGCACTCCGTACCGCCTGGCTTCACGAGGACGCCTTGGCCTGCCTGACGCCGCCACTTCCCGCCGAGATCGCCGCCGCTGCTTGCACCGTGGTTCGGGGGCACCGCTCGTAAGTTACACGACGCACCGCCCTCATCCCACACCGCAGCCTTGGCCTACCGACGCCGGCGCCATCAACTCCAGTTCCTCAGCCGACGACAGCGCTTCAGCAACGACGACGCCGCTGCTGGCACCGTGATCTGACAGCACCGTGACTAGCACCGCCTTCATCTCGCACCGCGACCCTGTTCTCACCGACGACGCCATCTGACGCCGCCACCGAGCCGCTGCTCGCACCGCGACCTGAGGGCACCGCACCGCTGCACTTCGCACTGCAGCACCCTACGCCAGCGCTCCTGACTCCATCAGAGAGGAGATCGACCTGCAACGCGTGTGACTTCGAGGGCCCCATCGCCCTGCATCTCTGAAAGGTACTATTTGCGGGTCTTCCCGACACCATAGCTGGCCTGCAACCCCGCGGTCAGCCAGAACTGTTTTGGATTGGTGTGTTCACGACGCCGTGGTAGCCCGGACGGCGCTATCCACACAAGGAACTCTTTTTAATCAGCGTATTTTTGAATTGTGAACTTTTAAGTATAGTATTGTGGTTCTTTATCGTTTTTGGTCTTGTTTTAATTCTATAAAAATATTGGATATTTTTCTAAACTGGTGTGGTGTCCTTTTGTAGTGCGTACACTGTATTACTGTTGGTTATGTGCAAATGCTTTACACACTGCCTCTAAGACAAGCCTGACTGCTCGTGCCAAGCTACCAAGGGGGTGAGCAGGGGTTATTTTAGGAGTGTAACTCCCTTATCCTGACTAGGGTGGTGGTTTTTGCCTGGCTTTGGCCCACGCCCAAGCCTACCAAAAATCCCATTTCTAACATTGGTTGTCAGCGGTGAGGATAGGACTTGCGTTTGCACTTGACTTAGTGATTGGTGTGCACTACTACCATATCGCAGACCATTACGTACCACATACAGGTTCTTTTTCTTTTTGGCCTATTTTTGATCTTGCCAATTTGAACTTGCTACTTCAACATGCCTGAATCTATAGTATCATCAATTGCATCAGTAGAAATTGCCTTTGAGGAGGATCGATTGGAAGCCTACAATGTCAAGGAGTTAAAATCGATTTGCAAGAACCTGAAAGTCCAGGTCAGAGGCCTCACCAGGAAGGATGAGCTACAAAAGGCGCTGAGGGCCTGGGTAGCAGCCAGACATGCCACTGGGCAATCTGGTGATCTCAGTGGAGAGGTGGAGGAGCCTGTTCCTAGGGTGGATGTGCTTTTGGGAGGAGGGGAGCCCTCCAGGCCAGGCAGCAGTAGCTTGTCCCCAGAGGAGCTGGAGGACAGGCGGGAAGCAAGGAGGTTTGAATTGGAGAAACTCAGAATAGAAAGTGAGAGGGAAGACAAGAGAATAGCCATGGAGGAAAAGAAGATGATCTTGGATCATGAGCTTAAAATGAGAGAGCTGGAGCTGGATTGGGAAGCCGGTAGGGCTTTGTCCAGCCCAGATGGTGGCAGCAAAAATGTAGTGTCTAGTACTGAGGGGGGGGGTACACGCACACACAGATTTGGGGCCCTGCTTCAAGGAGGGGGTTGACATACGCCAGGGGTTCAGGATTGTGAGGTTACTCCTGTGGTACGCAGTGTCCCTGAGGTGGATTGGGGAACTGGCACAGGGGATCATATTCCTGGTAGTGGGAGGGACACTCTACTGACTCTAGAGGAGAGGTGCAGGGAGAGGGGTTCCCCCATGATAGACGCCCTGGTAAGTGAGTATGGAGACCAGCCAGAAGAGTATGGGTTGAGAGACAGCAACAGTCAGACACTGTCTCACCAGTCTTGTGAGAATGATGTGGGGTACTTTTCTGAGGCACTGGATGGTTGGGTGAAGGGTAGTTTGGTTAACACCTGTGTGGGGCTGTGTGATTCAATTGTTGGAGAGCATATTTTAAGTCCCTGTTTTCCAGAGCTAGGCCAACACCCGGTGGAGTGTGAGTTCTCTGACCCCAGGGAGCTTGCACTGGAGGCAGACCTTGTGGTGGATTCCAGAGGGTCTGGAGAAGCATCTGGGGGTGACCCTGAAGGAAGGGGCTTGGGTATTTCCCACCAAGGGTGGTGGGAAAGGTTCATGGTAGCCCAGCTAGGTCCCGGTGTCATGGGAAGGGTGTAGGGACTCACGTCCTGTCTCCGCGGAGAAGGAGTGGGAAGGGGCTGCAGCCCAAGGTGCCCAAAACCCGGTCCCAAAGCCTGGGTGGTTCCAGGAGGGAACACCAGGTGGGGAGCCTAGGCTGTACTGATAGGCCGTCCGTTGAGGGGGATCTCCTAGTGTCAGGAGAACCTGGAGTATCCATAAACGGAGCTGCAGTGGTTCTGGTGTCTGGCGGTGCCGCTCCTAAGTGGAGGGTGCAGAAGTCCAGAGTGAGGGGTGAGAGGGGGATGTGTTCCCCAGTGGGAGAACCAGTGGGTCAGGGGCCAGCCAGAAGGGCTGAGCCTCCTAGCAGTGACCATGGTGACACCACTTCTGTCCTGGGGGATCTTCGCGCACTGTCAGATGGACAGAGGTCAGGAGAACTGCGCCAGGCCGACTGTCACACAACACATGAGTCATGTGTTACCCTCAGGGGGGCATGCATGATCCCAAGGAAGTCCTGGTGCGCCGGGCAGGTGCTCAGCTGCAGGATTTAGTCCCTGGGTTGGGAAGCCAGGTTCAGGTCCTGCCTGACCTGGAGGGAAGGACGACTGTAAGCAGTGTCCTGACCGGTTTGTCTTCTAGGGGTACCACTCCAGGTGGGAGGGTGCAGAACTCTGGAAGGGGGTGCAGAGGGAGTGAGTCCTCGCCTCTGACCCCGGTTCAACTTGAGGGTTGGGAGACCAGTTGCTGGAGGGAGGTCCTGAACTGGTGGGCGAGTTGGGCAGGACACCTGCCACAGTTGCCCTGACAATTTTGGAAGGACCAGTAGGTCAGGGGTTGCCAGCTCTGAGGTCAGAGCACCCCAGGACTGACCCTGGTGAGGCCACTTCTGGCCTGGGGGGTCTTCCTGCTCTGTCAGGTGGACAGGAGGCTGGAGACCTGCGCCAGGCGGATTCTGGCACAACTCACGAGGGGTGTGTTTCCCTTGGGGGGGGGGGGGTGGTGTACTCCCCCGGAAGTCCTGGGTTGCCAGGCACAGGTCAAGCCTAAGGGTACAGGCCCTGGGTTGGAGGACCAGGTTCAGGGTGTCCCCCCTGACCTGGGGGAAGGGGCAACTGCTAACAGTGCCACTACCAGTTTGTCTTCTGGGGGTGCCGCTCCAGGTGGGAGGGTACAGTGCCCCAGGGAGGAGGACCGGGTGTGGGAGAGCCTACCCCAGTCCCTTGTTCAGCCTCAGGGTACAGACCCTGGGCTGGTGTAGCAGTTGCAGGATAGCACCCCTGAACTGGTGGGTGAATTGTGCAGAACGCCTGCCACAGGTGGCCTGACAATTCTGGAGTTGAGGGGGACTGCTCCCGGTGGGGGATGCAGTGCCCCAGGGAGGAGGACAGGGTGTGGGAGAGGCCACCCCAGTCCTGTGTCCAGCCTCAGGGTACAGACCCTAGGCTGGTGTACCAGTTGCAGGATAGCACCCCTGAACTGGTGGGCGAATTGTGCAAAGCACCTGCCACAGGTGCCCTGCCAATTCTGGAAGGGGGTACCGCTCCAGGTGGGAGGGTAAGGAGCCCCTGGGAGGAAGACCGGGGGTGGGAAAGCCTACCCCAGTCTCCTGTCCAGCCGCCGGGTACAGACCCTAAGCTGGTGGGTCAGTGCCAGGATGTCATCACTGGCCTGACAAGAGGGAGAGTGGACAAAGGGTGCCAGGCACCTGGGGCTACCGCCCCCACTCTCTGATGCCACAGAGGTTAGAGAGCCCTGAGAGGCATAAGGCCTGGGTCTCCCCACTGACAACTGTCGGTAGCCACTGTGGCTTATTTTCCTGGTGGACAGAGTTGCCCCTGGGAGGGGGACAGGAGTCACACCCCAGGGGTGGACTGGGCCACACCACTGTGTTGGCCATGTGGGCACTGTCGGCCTGTTGGGACACATCTGTGAGCAAAGTAAGTTTAGGTGCTGCACAGATGGGGTTCACAGGGGTGAAGAGAAGGGTACCCCATGGGTCAGCTTAGTGGGCCCTGAGAGTATGGATAGAGGGATCCAAATGGGTTTGGAAAGGCGTAGAACCAGAACATGCCCCCGCTGTTGTGGGCCAGGTCTATGTTCTATCGCCCCAAGCAGGCAAGTCCATCAAGGGATTGATTAGTCTACCCTGGCTTTAGGCTGGGAGGGGGTTGTGTTAGACTTGGCTTTTTCAGCGGGTTTACCCCCAGACTTTTTGCTTTTTGGCCTCCTGTTTTTGACCCTGTGTGTTGGTTTTAGGACTCTGGGCACTTTACCACTGCTAATCAGTGCTAAAGTGCATATGCTCTCTGTGTAAATTGTGTTATGGATGGGTGTTTCCATGATTGGATATTTGATTTACCTGTTAGCCCCTAGTAAAGTGCACTGCGTGTGCCAGGGCTGGTGAATCAAATGCTACTCGGGGGCCTGCAGCACTGGTTGTGCCACCCCCGTGAGTAGCCCTGAAAACGGTAACTCAGACCTGCCATTGCAGAAGTCTGTGCGCAGTTTGTAATTGCCATGTCGACTTGGCCAGTGCACACACTGGCCGGTCCCTAACCTTCCCTTTTCTTACATGTCAGACACCCCTCAGGTAGGCCCAAGGTACCCCTGTGGGCAGGGTGCAGTGTATGTGAAAGGTGGGACATGCCCTGGTGTGTGTGGCATGTCCTGATAGTGAATTACAGCCAATTTCGTTTTTCACTATTGCAAGGCTACCAGTTCCCCATAGGATAGAATGGGAGGTTTGTTTATAACACCTTATAAACATAACTGGCCCAGGGAATTCGGTAAGAAAATAGAATTTAGTATGCCTGAACTCAGAATCTAAACATGCATCTTTTAGTGAAGGTGATTTTTACATTCTGTGTTTGAAAATACCACTTTTAGAAAGTAGGTATTTTCTTGCTCAGTCATCCCGTGTGCCTCTGCTGGAATGTGGATTGCCTGTCTGGGTTTTGGATGACAGAAGGCTGGGGGCGCAGGAGGGGCGCCAGATGGTCTAGGTAGGTCAGGAAAGGGCTGAAGAGACCTGGGTTACGATGGGGAAGGGGGAGGAGATTTCCTTGCACCTCAAAGGGCCTGCTCTGCCTCTGACAAATGCCGTCTCCACCTCCTGCCAGGAATTCACACCAGAGAAGGCAGAACTGGTCCTGACCGGGCACAGGCCCTCTCTGCCTAAGGGATCAAAGGATTTTTGGACATAAATGCTGGGTCCCAGACCCCTGAACTTTAGAACTCATCTGGACAAGAAGACTGCCAAGAAGAAGAGCCGGAGAAGCTGCAAAAAGGAACGACTGCTTTGCTGGGCTGACCTGCAGTGGCTGCTTTTGTCTTGGGCAGTGAAAGGCCTGGACTGGACTTTCTGCAACCTAAATTTGTGAGTCTCTCCAAGGGCTTGAGGTAGAGCTTGCCCCCTGTTCACGAAGTCTCAGGAACAGCAAAGACTTCAAGTTCTTCGACCCGCAGCACTGGGGACTGTGTGTTTTGTGCTGCAACCCGAAGAACACCAACTCGACGACGTCTACGACGCCACTGCCGACTCCGTGTCCTGAAGGCAACGCAGAGGGCAACGCCGCACCGCGACCCTGGTCTCACCGTTGACGCCGCCACCGAGCCGCTGCTCGCACCGCGACCTGTGGGCACCGCACTCCATACCGCCTGGCTTCACGAGGACGCCTTGGCCTGCCTGACGCCGCCACTTCCCGCCGAGATCGCCGCCGCTGCTTGCACCGTGGTTCGGGGGCACCGCTCGTAAGTTACACGACGCACCGCCCTCATCCCACACCGCAGCCTTGGCCTACTGACGCCGGCGCCATCGACTCCAGTTCGTCAGCCGACGACAGCGCTTCAGCAACGACGACGCCGCTGCTGGCACCGTGATCTGCCAGCACCGTGACGAGCACCGCCTTCATCTCGCACCGCGACCCTGGTCTCACCGACGACGCCATCTGACGCCGCCACCGAGCCGCTGCTCGCACCGCGACCTGAGGGCACCGCACGCCCCACCGCTGCACTTCGCACCGCAGCACCCGACGCCAGCGCTCCTGACTCCATCAGAGAGGAGATCGACCTGCAACGCGTGTGACTTCGAGGGCCCCATCGCCCTGCATCTCTGAAAGGTACTGTTTGCGGGTCTTCCTGACACCGTAGCTGGCCTGCAACCCCGCGGTCAGCCAGAACTGTTTTGGATTTGTGTGTTCACGACGCCGTGGTAGCCCGGACGGCGCTATCCACACAAGGAACTCTTTTTAATCCGCGTATTTTTGAATTGTGAACTTTTAAGTATAGTATTGTGGTTCTTTATCGTTTTTGGTCTTGTTTTAATTATATAAAAATATTGGATATTTTTCTAAACTGGTGTGGTGTCCTTTTGTAGTGCGTACACTGTATTACTGTTGGTTATGTGCAAATGCTTTACACACTGCCTCTAAGATAAGCCTGACTGCTCGTGCCAAGCTACCAAGGGGGTGAGCAGGGGTTATTTTAGGAGTGTAACGCCCTTATCCTGACTAGGGTGGTGGTTTTTGCCTGGCTTTGGCCCACGCCCAAGCCTACCAAAAATCCCATTTCTAACAGCTATGCTATAGTGTTTCCCGTACAATCCCAAGTCTAAGGGCAATTGTATCTGACAAAATATAAATCAAGAAGGGATTAACAAAGCAACTGATAGAAATCCAATACAGTTTGGTAGTGGCAATGGTAGCATAAGCACATGTCTGTGTGCGTAGTTGAGTTGCGTTGCAAGATCAGCCCTGTGTGTTGCCATGCTGCACTTGTACTTACTCCTGCCCCAGCACAAGTAATCAATCTACTCAAAAGAGTAGCTGTATGAAATGAGTACAAATAAGAGAAATGTAATCAACACATTTAGATATGTCTAGGCTATGTGTTAGGTGGTATCTTTGAAGGTTGTGTGTGTGTGTGTGCCTAACAATGTAGGTAGGGGGGAAGGACAAATGTGGATGAGTGATTTGTAGGTTTGTTTTTTGCGACAGAGAGGTTTAGAATCTTACCTGGCACGACATTAGTGTTGTTGAAAAAGGCAACCCTGTTTAGCTGGTGGGGAGTGGATTGTGGAGAGGACAGCCTTCTTGAGGGGGGGTGAGTTGGAGAAGGGGTACAGGTGCCCCTCCAGGAACAGCTTCTGTTTGCTGAATCCTGGAGAACGTATCCCTTACCTACCTCCTCTCCTCCTGCCACTTCTTTTTGATATCCCAAATGATTCATTCCTCCTCCCCCAGTGCATTGACAGTCTGTCATCTCCTGCCAAAGTGCTGCTTTCAGTGTTCCTTTCAGGGTGAATGGAGGCAGCCAATGTAGTGGCACACATTTAACTACAAGGGCTGTCTCTTCCTCAGTGAAGTGTTTCTTCCTCTTTAAAATTATGGTCTGCATTATTGCAGCAAATGTAGTGTCTGCAGGATCTGAAATATTAAAAGGGAAAAAGCAGAGCTTAGGGTTAGGCAGTATTTATGTAGTTTGAAGGGAACTGGTGATCGGTGTGTATGATTTGATTCAGGTGTATGTAATTCTCTTATGCCCTTCCATACGGAGGTCTCCCTTTATGTAATTCTCTTATGCTCTTCCATACGGAGGTCTCCCTTTATGTAATTCTCTTATGCTCTTCCATAAAGGTCTCCCTTCTGCATGTGGAGGTCTCCGGCCCAGTTGTAGAGATCCTGCCCTGGTTGAGAACGTCTCCGCAAAGTTCCGTCCATCATCTGTGTGTCTTTTGCTTTCATGCCCTAAGTGCGCCGGGTATGCCCAGACGTGCGTTCCCGGGCTCACTGTGCCAATGGATTCAAGCTAGCCTGGCTGATGAGGGGTGATGCCCCGAAACCGGTCCCAGGATGCTTGTTTCCGGTCCAGGGAGGACATGGCTTGGCAGTTTGGGCTGCACTGTTCCCATGAGGCACAGGGTCAAGACTGATTTGCATATGGATGGGTCTAAATTGGGGTGGCATGGTGAGAAAAAGAACAATGGATTTAACTAAGATCTAATGACTGCGGGTGAATGTTTGATTTGCTCTGCATTCCGTCCATCTGTTTCTTTTGCTTTCTTGGCCTAAGTGCGCCAGGCATACCCAGACGTGAGTCCCGGGCTTACTGTGTCACTGGATTCAAGCTAGCCTAGCTGATGAGGTGATGTCCCAAAACCGGTCCCAAAATGCTTGCTTCCGGGCCAGGGAGGACCAGGCTTGGCAGTTGGGCTGCACTGTTCCCATGAGGCACAGGGTCAAGACTGATTTGCATATGACTGGCTCTAAACTGGGGTGTCGGGGTGAGCAAAAGAACAATGGATTTAACCCAGATCTATTGACTGGGGGTGAATGTTTGATGCCCTAAGTGCGCTGGGTATGCCCAGACGTAGGTCCAGGGATCACTGTGTCACTGGATTCAAGTTAGCCAGGTTGATGAGGGGTGATGTCCCGAAACCAGTCCATGGATGCTTCTTTTCGGTCCAGGGACGCCCTGGTTTAGCACTTCGGGCTGTACTGTTCCCATGAGGCACAGGGTCAAGACTGATTTGCATATGGCTGTGTCTAAACTGGGGTGGCATGGTGAGCAAAAGATTAATGGATTTAACCCAAATCAGTTGATTGGTGGTAAATGTTTGATTTGCGCTGCATTACGTCCATTATCTGTGTGTCTTTTTCTTTCCCCGCCCTATGTGCGCTGGGTATGCCCACACGTGGGTCATGGGCTCACTGTGTCACTGGATTCAAGCTAGCCTGGCTGATGAGGGGTAATGCCCAGAAACTGGCCCCAGGATGCTTGTTACCTTTTCAGGGAGTACCTGTCTTGGTAGTTCAGGCTGGACTGTTCCCATGAGGCACAGGGTCACAACTGATTTGCAAATGGAAGGGTCTAAACTGGGGTGGCATGGCGAGAAAAAGAAAAATGAATTTAACCCAGATCAGTTCACTAGGGGTAAATGTTTGATTTGCTCTGCATTCCGTCAATCATCTGTGTGTCTTTTGCTTTCTTGCCCTAAGTGCACGGCGTATGCCCAGACATGGGTCCCAGGCTCACTGTGTCAGTAGAGTCAATCTAGTATGGCTGATAAGGGGTGGTGCCCTGAAACTGGTCACAGAATGCTTGTTTCCGGTCCAGGGAAGATCTGGCTTGGCAGTTCAGGCTGGACTGTTTCCAAGAGGCACAGGGTCAGGACTGATTTGCATATGGCTGGGTCTAAATTAGGGTGGTATGGTGAGCAAAAGAACAATGGTTTTAAACCAGATCTATTGACTGGGGTGAATGTTTGATTTGCTCTGCATTCCGTCCATCATCTGTGTGTCTTTTGCTTTCTCTCCCTTAGTGCGCTGGGTATGCCCAGACGTGGGTCCCGGGCTCACTGTATCACTGGATTCCACCTAGCCTGGCTGATGAGGGATAATGTCCCCAAACCGGTTCCAGGTTGCTTGTTTCCGGGCCAGGGAGGACATGGCTTGGCAGTTCGGGCTGCACTGTTCCCATGAGGCACAGGGTCAAGACTGATTTGCATATGGCTGTGTCTAAACTGGGGTGGCATGATGAGCAAAAGAAGGATGGATTTAACCCAGATCTGTTGACTGGGGGTGAATGTTTGATGCCCTAAGTGCGCTGGGTATGCCCAGACGTAGGTCCAGGGATCACTGTGTCACTGGATTCAAGTTAGCCAGGTTGATGAGGGGTGATGTCCCGAAACCAGTCCATGGATGCTTCTTTTCGGTCCAGGGACGCCCTGGTTTAGCACTTCGGGCTGTACTGTTCCCATGAGGCACAGGGTCAAGACTGATTTGCATATGGCTGTGTCTAAACTGGGGTGGCATGGTGAGCAAAAGATTAATGGATTTAACCCAAATCAGTTGATTGGTGGTAAATGTTTGATTTGCGCTGCATTACGTCCATTATCTGTGTGTCTTTTTCTTTCCCACCCTATGTGCGCTGGGTATGCCCACACGTGGGTCATGGGCTCACTGTGTCACTGGATTCAAGCTAGCCTGGCTGATGAGGGGTAATGCCCAGAAACTGGCCCCAGGATGCTTGTTACCTTTTCAGGGAGTACCTGTCTTGGTAGTTCAGGCTGGACTGTTCCCATGAGGCACAGGGTCACAACTGATTTGCAAATGGAAGGGTCTAAACTGGGGTGGCATGGCGAGAAAAAGAAAAATGAATTTAACCCAGATCAGTTCACTAGGGGTAAATGTTTGATTTGCTCTGCATTCCGTCAATCATCTGTGTGTCTTTTGCTTTCTCGCCCTACGTGCGGCAGGTATGCCCAGACGTGGGTCCAGGGCTCACTTTGTCACTGGATTCAAGCTAGTATAGCCGATAAGAGGTGTTGCCCCGAAACTTGTCCCAGGATGCTTGTTTCCGGTCCAGGGAGGACCTGGCTTGGCAGTACGGGCTGGAATGTTCCCATAAAATACATTTTTAAGACTGATTTGCATATGGTTGTAACTAAACTAGGGTGGCATGGTGAGCAAAAGAAGGATGGATTTAACCCAGATCTATTGACTGGTGGTGAATGTTTGATTTGCTCTGCATTTCGTCCATCATCTGTGTGTCTTTTGCTCTCTCACCCTAAGTGCGCCGGGTATGCCCAGATGTGGGTCCCGGGCTCACTCTGTCACTGGTTTCAAGCTAGCCTGGCTAATGAGGGGTGATGCCCCGAAACCGGTCCCAGGATGCTTGTTTCCGGTCCAGGGAGGACCTGGCTTGGCATTTCGGGCTGGACTGTATCCATGAGGCACAGGGTCAAGACTGATTTGCATATGGCTGGCTCTTAAGTGGGGTGGCATAGTGAGCAAAAGAAGGATGGGTTTAACCCAGATCTATTGACTACGGGCGGGTGAATGTTTGATTTGCTCTGCATTCAATCCATCATCTGTGTGTCTTTTGCTTTCTTGCCCTAAGTGCGCCTGGTATGCCCAGACGTTGGTCCAGGGCTCACTTCGTCACTGGATTCAAGCTAGTCTAGCTGATGAGGGTAAGGGGCAATGCCCCGAAACCGGTCCCACGATGCTTGTTTCCGGTCCAGGGAGCAAGTGGCTTGGCAGTTTGGGCTGGAATGTTCCCATAAGGCACAGGGTCAGGACTGATTTCCATATGGCTGGGTCGAAACTGGGGTGGCATTATAAGCAAAAGGATGGGTTTAACCCAGATCTATTGATTACGGGCGGGTGAATGTTTGATTTGCTCTGCATTCCATCCATCATCTGTGTGTCTTTTGCTTGCTTGCCCTAAGTGCACTGGGTATGCCCTGACGTAGGTCCAGGGCTCACTGTGTCACTTGATTCAAGTTAGCTAGGCTGATGAGGGTGATGTCCCGAAACCAGTCCATGGATGCTTCTTTTCGGTCCAGGGAGGACCTGGTTTGGCACTTCGGGCTGTACTGTTCCCATGAGGCACAGGGTCAAGACTGATTTGCATATGGCTGTGTCTAAACTGGGGTGGCATGGTGAGCAAAAGATTAATGGATTTAACCCAAATCTGTTGACTGGTGGTGAATGTTTGATGTGCGCTTCATTACTTCCATTATCTGTGTCTTTTGCTTTCTCGCCGAAAGTGCGCCAGGTATGTCCAGGTTTATGTCCCAGGCTTACAATGTCACTGGATTCAAGTTAGCCTAGCTGATGTGGGGTAAAGCCCAGAAACTGGTCCCAGGATGCTTGTTTCCGGTTCAGGGAGTACCTGTCTTGGCAGTTTGGGCCGGAATGTTCCCATAAGGCACAGGGTCAAGACTGATTTGCATATGGCTGTCTGTAAACTGGGGTGGCATGGTGAGCAAGAGAAAGATAGGTTTAACCCAGATCTATTGACTAGGGTTAAATGTTTGATTTGCTCTGCATTCTGTCCATCGTCTGTGTGTCTTTTGCTTTCTCGCCCTAAGTGTGCCGGGTATGCCCAGACGTGGGTCCCGGACTCACTGTGTCACTGGATTAAAGTTAGCCTGGTTTATGAGGGTTGATGCCCTTAAACAGATCCCAGGATGCTTGTTTCTAGTCCAGAGAAGACATGGCTTGGCGTTTCGGGCTGTATTGTTCCCATGAGGCACAGGGTCAAGACTGATTTGCATATGGCTGTCTCTAAACTGGGGTGGCATGGTGAGCAAAAGATCAATGGATTTAACCCAAATCAGTTGATTGGTGGTAAATGTTTGATTTGTGCTGTGTCTTTTGCTTTCCCGCCCTATGTGCGCTGGGTATGCCCACACGTGGGTCATGGGCTCACTGTGTCACTGGATTCAAGCTAGCCTGGCTGATGAGGTGCAATGCCCAGAAACTGGCCCCAGGATGCTTGTATCCTATTCAGGGAGTACCTGTCTTGGTAGTTCGGGCTAGACTGTTCCCATGAGCCACAGGTCACGACTGATTTGCACATGGCTGGGTCTAAAGTGGGGTGGCATGATCAGCAAAAGAACCATGGACTTAACCCAGATCTATTGACTGGGGTTGAAGGTTTTATTTGCTCGGCATTGCGTCCATTGTCTGTGTTTCTTTTGCTTTCTAGCCCTAAGTGCTCCGTCTATGCCCAGACGTGGGTCCCGTGCTCACTGTGTCACTGGATTCAAGCTAGCCTGGCTGATGAGAGGTGATGTCCCGAAATCTGACCCAGGATGCTTGTTTCGGGTCCAGGGAGGACCTAGCTTGGCAGTTTGGGCTGGACTCTTCCCATGAGGCACAGGATCAAGACTGATTTGCTTTGGGGCTGGGTCTTACCTGCGGTGGCATGTTGAGCAAAACAATGATGGATTTAACCCAGATCTATTGACTGGGGGTGAATGTTTGATTAGCACTGCATTTCATCCATCATCTGTGTCTTTTGCTTGCTCGCCCCAAGTGCGCCGGGTATGTCCAGGTTTATGTGCCAGGCTCACGGTGTCACTGGATTCAAGTTAGCCTGGCTGATGAGGGGTAAAGCCCCAAAACTGGTCCCAGGATGCTTGTTTCCGGTTCAGGAACTACCTGTCTTGGCAGTTTGGGATGGAATGTTCCCATAAGGCACAGGGTCAAGCGTGATTTGCATATGGCTGGTTTTAAACTGTGGTGGCATGGTGAGCAAAAGATGTATGGATTTAACCCAGATCTATTGCCTGGGGTGAATGTTTGATTTGCTCTGCATTCCGTCCATCTGTGTGTTTTTTGCTTTCTCGCCCAAGTGTGCCGGGTATGCCCAGACGTGGTTCCCAGGCTCACTGTGTCACTGGATTCAAGCTAGCCTGGCTGATGAGGGGTAAAGCCCAGAAACTGGTCCCATGATGCTTGTTTCCGGTCCAGGGAGGGCCTGGCTTGGCAGTTTCGGCTGGACATTTCCCATGCGGCACAGGGTCAAGACTGATTGGCATATGGCTGGGTCTTAAGTGGGGTGGCATAGTGAGCAAAAGCACGATGGATTTAACCCAGATCTATTGATTTTGGATGAATGTTTGATTTGCTCCTCAAATCTCCATCATCTGTGTATTTTTTTGATTTCTCGCCTGAAGTGCGCTGGGTATACCCAAATGTGGGTCCGAGGCTAACTGAGTCACTGGATTCAAGCAAGCCTGGCTGATGACGTGATGTCCCGAAACCTGACCCAGGATGCTTGTTTCGGGTCCAGGGAGGACCTGGCTTGGCAGTTTGGGCTGGACTGTTCCCATGAGACACAGGATCAAGACTGATTTGCATAGGGCTGAGTCTTACCTGCGGTGGCATGGTGAGCACAAAAATGATGGATTTAACCCAGATCTATTGACTGGGGGTGAATGTTTGATTAGTACTGCATTCCATCCATCATCTGTGTGTCTTTTGCTTTCTCGCCCTAAGTGCGCCAGGTATGTCCAGGTTTATGTCCCAGGCTCACGGTGTCACTGGATTCAAGTTAGCCTGGCTGATGAGGGGTAAAGCCCAGAAACTGGTCCCAGGATGCTTGTTTCCGGTTCAGGGAGTACCTGTCTTGGCAGTTTGGGATGGAATGTTCCCATAAGGCACAGGGTCAAGACTGTTTTGCATATGGCTGTGTCTTAACTGGGGTGACATGGTGAGCAAAAGAACAATGGATTGAACCCGGATCAATTGACTGCAGGTGAATATTTGCTTTTCTCTGCATTCTGTCCATCATCTGTGTGTCTTTTGCTTTCTTGTCCAAGTGTGCCAGGTATGCCCAGACGTGGTTCCCAGGCTCACTGTGTCACTGGCTAGTCTAGCTGATGAGGGTGAGGGGCACTGCCCCGAAACCGGTCCCAGGATGCTTGTTTCCGGTCTAGGGAGCAAGTGGCTTGGCAGTTTGGGCTGGAATGTTCCCATAAGGCACAGGCTCAAGAATGATTTGCACATGGCTGGGTCAAAACTGGGGTGGCATGATAAGGAAAAGGATGAGTTTAACCCAGATCTATTGACTACGGGCGGGTGAATGTTTGATTTGCTCTGCATTCCATCCATCATCTGTGTGTCTTTTGCTTTCTTGCCCTAAGTGCGCTGGGTATGCCCAGACGTAGGTCCAGGGCTCACTGTGTCACTGGATTCAAGTTAGCCAGGTTGATGAGGGGTGATGTCCCGAAACCAGTCCATGGATGCTTCATTTCGGTCCAGGGACGACCTGGTTTAGCACTTCGGGCTGTACTGTTCCCATGAGGCACAGGGTCAAGACTGATTTGCATATGGCTGTGTCTAAACTGGGGTGGCATGGTGAGCAAAAGATTAATGGATTTAACCCAAATCAGTTGATTGGTGGTAAATGTTTGATTTGCGCTGCATTACGTCCATTATCTGTGTGTCTTTTTCTTTCCCGCCCTATGTGCACTGGGTATGCCCACATGTGGGTTATGGGCTCACTGTGTCACTGGATTCAAGCTAGCCTGGCTGATGAGGGGTAATGCCCAGAAACTGGCCCCAGGAGTACCTGTCTTGGTAGTTCAGGCTGGACTGTTCCTATGAGGCACAAGGTCACAACTGATTTGCAAATGGAAGGGTCTAAACTGGGGTGGCATGGCGAGAAAAAGAAAAATGAATTTAACCCAGATCAGTTCACTAGGGGTAAATGTTTGATTTGCTCTGCATTCCGTCAATCATCTGCGTGTCTTTTGCTTTCTCGCCCTACGTGCGACAGGTATGCCCAGACGTGGGTCCAGGGCTCACTTTGTCACTGGATTCAAGCTAGTATAGCTGATGAGGGTGAGGGGCGATTCCTCGAAACCGGTCCCAGGATGCTTGTTTCCGGTCCAGAGAGGACCTGGCTTGGCAGTTAGGGCTGAAATGTTCCCATAAGGCACAGGGTCAAGGGTGATTTGCATATGGCTGGTTCTAAACTGTGGTGGCATGGTGAGCAAAGGATGTATGGATTTAACCCAGATCTATTGCCTGGGGGTGAATGTTTGATTTGCTCTGCATTCCGTCCATCTGTGAGTCTTTTGCTATCTCGCCCAAGTGTGCCGGGTATGCCCAGACGTGGTTCCCAGGCTCACTGTGTCACTGGATTCAAGATAGCCTGGCTGATGAGGGGTGATGCCCCGAAATGGGCCCATGATGCTTGTTTCCGGTCCAGGGAGGACCTGGCTTGGCAGTTTCGGCTGGACATTTCCCATGCAGCACAGGGTCAGGACTGATTTCCATATGGCTGGGTCGAAACTGGGGTGGCATTATAAGCAAAAGGATGGGTTTAACCCAGATCTATTGACTACGGGCGGGTGAATGTTTGATTTGCACTGCATTCCATCCATCATCTGTGTGTCTTTTGCTATCTCGCCCTAAGTGCGCCGGGTATGCCCAGACGTTGGTCCCGGGTTCACTGTGTCACTGGATTCAAGTTAGCCTGGCTGATGTGAGGTGATGTCCCGAAACCTGACCCAGGATGCTTGTTTCGGGTCCAGGGACGACCTGTCTTGGCAGTTTGGGATGGAATGTTCCCATAAGGCACTGGGTCAAGACTGTTTTGCATATGGCTGTGTCTTAACTGGGGTGGCATGGTGAGCAAAAGAACAATGGATTGAACCCCGATCAATTGACTGCAGGTGAATATTTGCTTTTCTCTGCATTCTGTCCATCTGTGTGTCTTTTGCTTTCTCGCCCTAAGTGCGCCAGGTATGCCCAGACGTTGGTCCAGGGCTCACTTTGTCACTGGATTCAAGCTAGTCTAGCTGATGAGGGTGAGGGGCAATGCCCCAAAACCAGTCCCAGGATGCTGCTTCCGGTCCAGGGAGCAAGTGGCATGGCAGTTTGGACTGGAATGTTCCCATAAGACACAGGTTCAAGAATGATTCGCACATGGCTGGGTCAAAACTGGGGTGGCATGATAAGAAAAAGAAGGTTGGGTTTAACCCAGATCTATTGACTACGGGAGGGTGAATGTTTGATTTGCTCTGCATTCCATCCATCATCTCTGTGTCTTTTGCTTTCTTGCCTTAAGTGCGCTGGGTATGCCGAGACGTAGGTCCAGGGCTCACTGTGTCACTGGATTCAAGTTAGCAAGGCTGATGAGGGGTGATATCCCGAAACCAGCCCATGGATGCTTGTTTTCGGTCCAGGGAGGATCTGGTTTGGCACTGCGGGCTGTACTGTTCCCATGAGGCACTGGGTCAAGTCTGAATTGCATATGGCTGTGTCTAAACTGGGGTGGCATGATGAGCAAAAGAACGATGGACTTAACCCAGATCTATTGACTGGGGTTGAATGTTTTAATTGCTCTGCATTGCGTCCTTCGTCTGTGTTTCTTTTGCTTTCTAGCCCCAAGTGCGCCGTTTATGCCCAGACGTGGGTCCCGTGCTCACTGTGTCACTGGATTTAAGCTAGCCTGGCTGATGAGAGGTGATGTCCCGAAACCTGACCCCAGGATGCTTGTTTCGGGTCCAGGGAGGATCTGGCTTGGCAGTTTGGGCTGGACTCTTCCCATGAGGCGCAGGATCAAGACTGATTTGCATTGGGGCTGGGTCTTACCTGCGGTGGCATGGTGAACAAAAAAATGATGGATTTAACCAGATCTATTGACTGGGGGTGAATGTTTGACTAGCATTGCATTTCATCCATCATCTGTGCGTCTTTTGATTTCTCGCCCTAAGTGCGCCGGGTATGTCCAAGTTTATGTCCCAGGCTCACGGTGTCACTGGATTCAAGTTATCCTAGCTGATGAGGGGTAAAGCCCAGAAACTGGTCCCAGGATGCTTGTTTCTGGTTCAGGGAGGACCTGGCTTTGCAGTTCGGGCTGAAATGTTCCCATAAGGCACAGGGTCAAGACTGATTTGCATATGGCTGGTTCTAAACTGGGGTGGCACAGTATCACTGGATTCAAGTTAGTCAGGCTGACGAGGGGTGATGTCCCGAAAATGGTCCCTGGATGCTTGTTTCCAGTCCATGGAGGACCTGGTTTGGCAGTTTGGGCTGGAATGTTCCCATAAGGCACAGGGTCAAGCGTGATTTGCATATGGTTTTGTCTAAACTGGGGTGGCATGATGAGAAAAAGGATGGATTTAACCCAGATGTATTGACTGGGGGTGAATGTTTGGTTTGCTCTGCATTCCGTCCATCATCTGTGTCTTTTGCTTTCTTGTCCTAAGTGTGCTGGGTATGCCAAGACGTGGGTCCAGCGCTCACTCAGTCGCTGAATTCAAGATAGCCTGGCTGATGAGGGGTGATGCCAAGAAAACAGTCCCATGATGCTTGTTCCGGTCCAAGGAGGACTTGGCTTGGCAGTTTTGGCTGTACTGTTCCCATGAGGCACAGGGTCAAGACTTTTTTACATATGGTTGGGTCTATGCTGGGCTGGAAGGTTGAGCAAAAGTTCAATCGTTTTAACCCAGATCTGTTGACTGGGGGTGAATGGTTGACTTGCACTGCATTCCGTCCATCATCTGTGTATTTTTTTGATTTCTCGCCCTAAGTGCGCCGGGTATGCCCAGACGTTGGTCTCGGGCTGTGTCACTGGATTCAAGCTAACCTGGCTGACGAGGGGTAATGCCCCGAAACCAGTACCAGGATGCTGGTTTCCGGTCCAGGGAGTTCCTGGCTTGGTAGTTGGGGCTGGACTGATCCCATGAGGCACAGGGTTTAGACTGATTTGCATATGGCTGTGTCTAAACTGGAGTGGCATGGTGAGCAAAAGATCAATGGATTTAACCCAAATCAGTTGTTTGGTGGTAAATGTTTGATTTGCGCTGCATTACGTCCATTATCTGTGTGTCTTTTGCTTTCCCGCCCTATGTGCGCCGGGTATGCCCACACGTGGGTCATGGGCTCACTGTGTCACTGGATTCAAGCTAGTATAGCTGATGAGGGTGAGGGGCAATGCCCCTAAACCTGTCCCAGGATGCTTGTTTCCGGTCCAAAGAGGACGTGGCTTGGCAGTTCCGGCTGAAATGTTCCCATAAGGCACAGGGTCAAGCGTGATTTGCATATGGCTGGTTCTAAACTGTGGTGGCATGGTGAGCAAAAGATGTATGGATTTAACCCAGATCTATTGCCTGAGGGTGAATGTTTGATTTGCTCTGCATTCCGTCCATCATCTGTGCGTCTTTTGCTTTCTCGCCCAAGTGTGCCGGGTATGCCCAGACGTGGGTCCCAGGCTCACTGTGTCACTGGATTCAAGCTAGCCTGGCTGCTATGGGGTGATGCCCCGAAACGGGTCCCATGATGCTTGTTTCCGGTCAAGGGAGGACCTGGCTTCGCAGTTCGGGCTGGACATTTTCCATGAGGCACAGGGTCAAGACTGATTTGCATATGGCTGGCTGTAAAGTGGGGTGGCATGATGAGCATAAAAACGCTGGACTTAACCAAAATCTATTGACTGGGGTTGAATGTTTTATTTGCTCGGCATTGCGTCCATCATCTGTGTTTCTTTCGCTTTCTACCCCTAAGTGCGCAGTGTATGCCCAGACGTGGGTCCCGTGCTCACTGTGTCACTGGATTCAAGCTAGCCTGGCTGATGAGAGGTGATGTCCCGAAACCTGACCCAGGATGCTTGTTTCGGGTCCAGGGAGGACCTGGCTTGGCAGTTTGGGCTGAAATGTTCCCATAAGGCACAGGGTCAAGCGTGATTTGTATATGGCTGCGTCTAAACTGGGGTGGCATGGTGAGCAAACAAATTATGGAATTAACCCAGATCTATTGACTGGGGGTGAATGTTTGATTTGCACTGCATTCAATCCATCACCTGTGGGTCTTTTGCTTTCTCGCCCTAAGTGCACCGGGTATGTCCAGGTTTATGTCCCAGGCTCACGGTGTCACTGGGTTCAAGTTAGCCTGGCTGATGAGGGGTAATGCCCAGAAACTGGTCCTAGGATGCTTGTTTCCAATTCAGGGAGTACCTGTCTTGGTAATTCGGGCTGAACTGTTCCCATGAGGCATAGGTTCACAACTGATTTGCATATGGATGGGTCTAAACTGGGGTGGCATGGCGAGAAAAAGAAAAATGGATTTAACCCAGATCTATTGACTAGGGGTAAAAGTTTGATATGCTCTGCATTCCATCTGTGTGTCTTTTCCTTTCTCGCCTGAAGTGTGCCAGGTATGCCCAGACGTGGGTCCAGGGCTCACTTTGTCACTGGATTCAAGCTAGTCTAGCTGATGAGGGGCGATGCCCCGAAACGGGTCGCAGGATGCTCGTTTCCGGTCCAGGGAGGACCTGGCTTGGCAGTTTGGGCTGGAATGTTCCCATAAGTTACAGGCATATGGCTGCGTCTAAACTGGGTTGGCATGGTGAGCAAAAGAAGGATGGATTTAACCCAGATGTATTGTCTGAGGGTGAATGTTTGGTTTGCTCTGCATTCCGTCCATCATCTGTGTGTCTTTTGCTTTCCCACTCTAAGGGGCATATTCTCAAGGAGCTATCGCCGAGTTATCGGCACTTTATCGCAGCCAAAGTCGCGATAAATTTATCGCCCCATTCACAAGCTGGTGCTAACAGCCGATACCACCAGTTTACTTGCGAAAGCATCCGCAAAAAACATCGCCACAGATGACCCCGGCAACTATCGCTAATGAGATGCAGAGTAGGCGTTCCCGAGCAAAAATCTGCGACAACACCACACCTCAACATTCTCAACGACCAGCCACATCGGCGATAAGACCACAAAACAGGCGATAAGGCGCGTTAGCAGCAGGAAATTAACACCTGTTCTGACCTGGTGTAAAGTCGGACAATAACCTGCACCATCAAAGGGAGCCCAGCCCAGAGCCACACATGAAGAACAACAGATGCCATGGAGCCACTCACCATGCATCCCGGACCCCCGAGAGGGCAACAACACCCACCACCACCACCCCCAGGACTGCAACTACCCCCCCGGGCCCCCCCTGCCCCCCCTCCCAGACCACCACAGAGGCAGCGCAGACAAAGACAGCGGACCTTCAGGAAATGCACCAGCCTCACAGTCCTAACACCAGACAATGTCAATGCCCACTACAGGCTCAAAAGGACAACCATCCTCCGCATCCTGAACATCATTGCCCACAGGCTGGCGGTACAAACACAGCGGACAACCAACATCCCTCCGCAGACAAAGCTGCTGGCTGTGCTGCACCTGTTGGCCTCTGGTACCTCCCAACCAACAACCGCCAGAGTCGGAGGAGTCTCACAGCCAGCCCCATCCAAGTTCCTCACACCTGTCCTGGATGCCATCATCAGCTAGGTACCCCAGTACCTATACGTCCCCCACAATGCGCAGGAACAGCTGGAGACCAAGCAAGGAGTATACGCCATAGCTGAATTCCCGCACGTGTTGGGGGCAATCGACTGCACACATGTCCTACTTGTGCCCCCTGCCGACACTGCACACAATTACCGCAACAGAAAGCACACGCATTCCATCAACGTGCAGGCAATAGTGGACCACAGGGGACTCTTCACCAATGTCGTAGCCAACTACCCAGGCAGTGTGCATGATCCCTTCATCTTCCGACAGTCCAACATCAACCAGCGCTTCCAGGATGGCACCTATGGGAATGCACTGCTCATTGGCAAGTACCAAATGAACACACCACACACCTCAACTCCACAATCATGCAACTCACAACTCTGGCACTGCACACGTCACAAAATCACATACAACATGCCAAACAACATGCCCACCCACCAGACACGACAGCACAACCTACTGTGGCAACCTTGGTTAGCCATGTACATGAGCCATCAACGGCATGGCACCTCAGCCACACAATAGCGGAATGTGGGGAGAGGTGGGAACCAGGCATGTGCAAAGGAGGCAAGTGACCCATGAATGAGAATGTACACAATGCCAAGTGTGGGGGAGATGTGCTGGACAGACTGCAGTATGCAGACCACAGACATATCCATGTCTACATGCACTGCTGGTGTTTGGAGTGTAGTGGACAGTGGACGCAACCATGTCACCCCAGCCAGTGGGGAAGATCGCGGAAATGTAGCTTGTGACGTCCCCTCCTGTAAGCGTGTGCGGAGTGGGCTGGCCCGGCGTACGCCAGGCCAGCGTTGGGGTGTGGATGATTATCCTGTGGCTCTGGTTCAGTACTGGAAATGTGCAAAGGCATGTGTCTCTGTCGCAGTGTGGGTCTCCGTTGGGGAGTGTAGGTGGTCCCTGATGGGACTTAGACACCCACGTATGTGATCTAGTTCGGCTTCCATGAGGTAGTACCCCACCTGCACATGTTCAGCCACCCCCTTCTGGCAGTCTGACACCTGGCCTTGGAATGCGATGTGTGCTTCGGTGGGCTGCTGGGAGCCAGCTGGGGTGGTGGGTGCGTCCAGCTGTGTTGTCTGTGCAGGGGGTGGGGTGTCCTCGATGCAGCGGTGCTGCCCTGCTCCTGGAGGTCGATTGCCTAAGATGTCCATGGACTGTTGTAGGGCGTCTGTGTCGGACGTGTGGAGGTCCTCTTCAGCATCACTGTAGAGTTGTCTGGTCTGCTCTGCTGGAGGTGTTGTTTGCCCCTCTGCAATGTGAAGGGGAGATGCTTGTTGACATTGTGTTGGCATGTATGTTGACGCATTGTTCAAGTTTACATATAGACTGCATCACAATGTACATTGTGACTGTTTGGGAGGGGCGGACTATTTGATGCGGGACAGTGGACATTTGGACTACATGACGTAGGTGAGGTTGTACACGTACATTTGCATCTCACAGTTTCCTGCTATGTCAGATGTGATTGGCCATTTTCTACGCACAGGCGGACCCAGTTATGTCCTCTGTTCTGCAGTGTAAGTGTTGCACTGTGTACCACATTGTCGTCCATGTGGATGTGCTGTCATTGCTATGTGTGTGTGCTGCATTGTGTGAGAGTCGCACCTGCAGCTGTGATTTTGCTGCCCCTTATCCCTTGTAGGCGGTGTGCCTTTGGCTTTTGTGCTTTTAATGTGCTGTGATGTTGGCGACTTGGGTCATTTGTGCTCTTGGACGGTTTTTGTACTCTTGTGCATTGTTTGTCTGCAGATGTATTGTTGACGTCAGTGGTTGTTTGTGCACGTGGATGTGTCAGAGTGTGACCTGCTCGTTTCCGGATGTGGTCCACACTCGGCCACCTCGGTCTCGTGGCGTGCACAATGTCATGGTGATTGTACTCCAGCCATGCTGCTCGTCATGTGGTGTCACTTGCATTGTCAGTGTGGCTCTCACATACGCATCTTTGCTGTGTTTCGCACGGGTGCATGTGTGTGTTGTGGAATTGGTGATGTGTGGGGTGGGACCCCTTTGGGCACATGGTGGACGGGGGCCTACTTGATGTTTGTATGTGTGCTGCAGCGTGCCACTGGGATCAGGGACATGACCCAGGGTCATTGTGGGTGTGCGGTGTGCTACACGTCGTGGGGCATGTGTGCCATTGTGCCCGTCCCCCCCCGTCCCCACAGTCCCTGTTCGTTACTCACCCTGTTGATGTTGTCAGGTCATGTCGAGCAGTGTCCGGACTCCCGACTCCTTGCACCGTCTCCACACTGATGACTGTGGTCACCATTTGCTCCAGCTCCTCCTGTGACGCAGGACTCCCACCTCCATTCGCCGTTGCTGCCTTCCTGTTGGCAGCGGGTTTCTGCTTGGTTTGGCTTTTCACATCGTGCCAGCGCATCTTGGCCTCCTCGACACTCCGGCTGCATTCACGATGGAATGCCATTTTTCCGTCTGTGTTGCCAATGACACGGTGGAGGTGACGGACAGTTGTTGTTAGTGCTCTGTCACCTCCGTGACGACGATCCGGTTGTCATGCGGACGGTACCCCGTCTTCCTCTTCCCCTTGGCCTTCCCCGACCCCGAGGTTCCTTGCTGGTGGTCTGTGTGGCTTGTGGGGTTCGCGTTGACATGGGCACTCGTTCCGGGTGCATCCATGTTGCTACGCAGTTTATTTTGTTTATGGTGTGTTTTTCTTGTTCAGCTTTTATAGTGCATTTCCCGCATGACGCGTGGGAATTGCAGGCCTGTCGCTGGTTATCGTTGATTTTTGTATCGTGGTTGGCCTCATCGCAACTTTATTCGCGTTTCGCATTTTTTGCAGCGTCGCGTTGATTTTAACGCGGTCATTTGACGCGTTATCGTGTGACTATCGCATAGTGCCGCCAGGTTGGGAATACTATGTTCACTGCGTTGTTTTCCCGCGATAGACTGCGATATGCAAAGTTGCGTTAAGCTAAACTTGCGGTGGTTATCACACATTCTTGAGAATATGCTCCTAAGTGTGCTGGGTACGCCAAGACGTGTGTCCCGGGCTCACTGTGTCACTGAATTCAAGCTAGCCTGGGTGATGAGGGGTGATGCCGAGAAACCAGTCCCATGTTGCTTGTTTCCGGTCCAAGGAGGACTTGGCTTGGCAGTTCGGGCTGGATAGTTCCCATGAGGCGCAGGGTCATGACTGATTTGCATATGGGTGTGTCTAAACTGGGGTGTCAACGTGAGCAAAAGAAAGATGGATTTAACCCAGATCTAATGACTTGTTTGATTTGCTCTGCATTCCGTCCATCATCTGTGTGTCTTTTGCTTTCTCGCTCTAAGTGTGCCGGGTATGCCCAGACGTGGGTCCAGGGCTCACTGTGTCACTGGATTCAAGTTACCCTGGCTTATGAGGGCTGATGCCCTTAAACAGATCCCAGGATGCTTGTTTCCAGTCCAGAGAAGACTTGGCTTGGCAGTTCGGGCTATACTGTTCCCATGAGGCAAAGGGTCACGGCTGCTTTGCGTATGGGTGGGACTAGACAGGGGTGGCATGGTGAGCAAAAGAACGATGAATTTAACCCAGATCTATTGACATAAGGGTGAATGTTTGATTTGCTCTGCATTCCATCCATCATCTGTGTGCCTTTTGCTTTCTCACCCTAAGTGTGCCGGGTATGCCCAGACGTGGGTCCAGGGCTCACTGTGTCACTGGATTCAAGCTAGCCTGGCTAATGAGGGGTGATACCACAAAACCAGTCCCAGAATGCTTGTTTTCGGTCCAGGGGGGACCTGGCGTGGGTTTTCGGGCTCGTATGTTCCCATAAGGCACAGAGTCCAGATTAATTTGCATATGGCTGTGTCTAAACTGGGGTGGCATGCTGAGCTAATGAAGGATGGATTTAACCCAGATCTATTGACTGGGGGTGAATGTTTGATTTGCTCTGCATTCCGTCCATCATCTGTGTGTCTTTTGCTTACTCGCCCTATGTCCAACAGGTATGCCCACACGTGGGTCCCGGGCTCACTGTGTCACTAGATTCAAACTAGCTTGGCTGATGAGGGTTAATACCCCGAATCCAGTCCTAGGATGCTTGTTTCCCGTCCAGGGAGGACCTGGCTCAGCAGTTCAGTCTAGAATGTTCCTATCAGGCACAGGGTCAAGACTGATTTGCATGGCTGTCTAAACTGGGGTCGCATTGTGAGCAAAAGAAAAATGGATTTAACCCAGATCTTTTGACTGGGGGAGAATGTTGGATTTGCTCTGCATTTTATCCATCCTCTGTGTGTCTTTTGCTTTCTCGCCCTATGTGCAACAGGTATGCCCACACGTGGGTCATGGGCTCACTGTGAAAAAAAGTCTGTAACCGGCACTCCAATTTGTCTCCAAATTTATCACATAGTTGTTCATTTCGGGGTGCTATCCTGGTGTGTGCTCCATCCAGTGGCACCAGGGAAACATACAAAAGGAAGGCTGATGTAAAACATGTATCAGTCCCAGGATGCAACCACCTCCGTATAGGATGATAAAATCATCATAGACCAGAAATGGGCTCACTGTGTCACTGGATTCAAGCTAGCCTGGCTGCTGAGGGGTGATGCCCCGAAACTGGTCCCATGATGCTTATTTCCGGTCCTGGGAGGACCTGGCTTGGCAGGTTCGGCTGGACATTTCCCATGAGGCACAGGGTCAAGACTGATTTGCATATGGCTGGGTGTAAAGTGGGGTGGCATGATGAGCATAAAAACGCTGGACTTAACCAAAATCTATTGACTGGGGTTGAATGTTTTATTTGCTCGGCATTGCGTCCATCATCTGTTTCTTTTGCTTTCTACCCCTAAGTGCACAGTGTATGCCCAGACGTGGGCCCCGTGCTCACTGTGTCACTGGATTTAAGCTAGCCTGGCTGATGAGAGGTGATGTCCCGAAACCTGACCCAGGATGCTTGTTTAGGGTCCAGGGAGGACCTGGCTTGGCAGTTTGGGCTGAAATGTTCCCATGAGGCACAGGGTCAAGTGCGATTCGTATATGGCTGCATCTAAACTGGGGTGGCATGGTGAGCAAAAAAATGATGGATTTAACCCAGATCTATTGACTGTGGGTAAATGTTTGATTTGCTCTGCATTCCATCCATCATCAGTGTGTCTTTTGCTTTCTCGCCCTAAGTGCGCCAGGTATGCCCAGAGGTGGGTCCAGGGCTCACTTTGGCACTGGATTCAAGCTAGTCTAGCTGATGAGGGTGAGGGGTGATGCCCCGAAACGGATCGCAGGATGCTAGTTTCCGGTCCAGGGAGGACCTGGCTTTGCAGTTCGGGCTGAAATTTTCTAATAAGGCACAGGGTCAAGCGTTGTTTGCATATGGCTGAGTCTAGACTAGGGTGGCATGGTGAGCAAAAGAAGGATGGATTTAACCCAGATGTACTGGCTGGGGGTGAATATTTGGTTTGCTCTGCATTCCGTCCATCATCTGTGTGTCTTTTGCTTTCGCGCCCTAACCCAGACGTGTGTCCCCAGCTCACTGTGTCACTGGATTCAAGCTATCCTGCTGGATGAGGTGTGATGCCCCGTAACCTGTCCCAGGATGCTTGTTTCCGGCCCATGGAGTACCTGGCTTGGCAGTTTGGGCTGGAATGTTCCCATAAGGCACAGGCATATGGCTGCGTCTAAACTGGGTTGGCATGGTGAGCAAAAGAAGGATGGATTTAACCCAGATATATTGACTGAGGGTGAATGTTTGGTTTGCTCTGCATTCCGTCCATCATCTGTGTCTCTTTTGCTTTCTCGCCCTAAGTACACTGGGTATGCCCAGACATGGGTACCGGGCTTACTTTGTCACTGGATTCAAGCCAGCCTGGCTGATGAAGGGTGATGCCCCGAAACCGGTCCCAGGATGCTTGTATCCGGTCCAGGGAAGACTTGGCAGTTCGGGCTATACTGTTCCCATGAGGCACAGGGTCACGACTGCTTTGCGTATGGGTGGGACTAGACAGGGGTGGCATGGTGAGCAAAAGAACGATGAATTTAACCCAGATCTAATCACATAGGAGTGAATGTTTGATTTGCTCTGCATTCCGTCCATCGTCTGTGTGTCTTTTGCTTTCTCGCTCTAAGTGTGCCGGGTATGCCCAGACGTGGGTCCAGGGCTCACTGGATTCAAGTTAGCCTGGCTGATGCCCCTAAACCAGTCCCAGGATGCTTGTTTCCGGTCCAGGGAAGACTTGGCTTAACAGTTCGGTCTAGAATGTTCCTATCAGGCACAGGGTCAAGACTGATTTGCATGGCTGTGTCTAAACCTGGGTCGCATTGTGAGCAAAAGAAAGATGGATTTAACCCAGATCTTTTGACTGGGGGAGAATGTTTGATTTGCTCTGCATTTCATCCATCCTCTGTGTGTCTTTTGCTTTCTCGCCCTATGTGCAACAGGTATGCCCACACGTGGGTCATGGGCTCACTGTGAAAAAAAGTCCGTAACCCGCACTCCAATTTTTCTCCAAAATGATCACATAGTTGTTCATTTCGGGGTGCTATCCTGGTGTGTGCTCCATCCAGTGGCACCAGGGAAACATACAAAAGGAAGGCTGATGCAAAACTTGTATCAGTCCCAGGATGCAACCACCTCCTTATAGGATGAGAAAATCATCATAGACCAAAAATGGGCTCATTGTGTCACTGGATTCAAGCTAGCCTGGCTGATGAGGGGTAATGCCCAGAAACTGGTCCCAGGATGCTTGTTTCTGGCATGGGAGGACCTGGTTTGGCAGTTCGGGCCAGACCTTTCCTATGAGGCACAGGGTCAAGACTGATTTGTATATGGCTGGGTCTAAACTGGGGTGCCATGGTGAGCAAAAGATTGATGGATTTAACCCAGATCAGTACACTGGGGGTGAATGTTTGATTTGCTCTGCATTCCGTCCATCATCTGTGTAGTTTTTTTGCAGGTATGACCAGACGTGGGTCCTGGGCTCACTGTGTCAGTGGATTCAAGCTACCCTGGCTGATGAGGGGTAATTTTTTATTTGCTCTGCATTCCGTCCATCATCTGTGTGTCTTTTGCTTTCTCGCCCTAAGTATGCCAGGTATGCCTAGACGTGGGTCCCGGGCTCACTGTCTCACTGGATTCAAGCTAGTTTAGCTGATGAGGTTGATGGCGATGCCCCCAAACCGGTCGCAGGATGCATGTTTCTGGTCCAGGGAGGACATGGTCTTGCAGTTCAGGCTGAAATGTTCCCATAAGGCACAGGGTCAAGACTGATTTGCATATGGCTGGTTCTAAAATGTGGTGGCATGGTGAGCAAAAGAAGGATGGATTTAACCCAGATCTATTGACTGGGGATGAATGTTTGATTTGCTCTGCATTCCGTCCATCATCTGTGAGTCTTTTGCTTTCTCTCCCTATGGGCGCCGGGTATGACCACACATGGGTCATGGGCTCACTGTGTTACTGGATTCAAGCTAGCCTGGCAGATGAGGGGTAATGCCCAGAAACTGGTCTCAGGATGCTTGTTTCCAGATCAGTGAGTACCTGTCTTGGTAGTTCGGGCTGGATTGTTCCCATGAGGCACAGGGTCATAACTGATTTGCATATGGATAGGTCTAAACTGGGGTGGCATGGTAAGAAAAATTGATTTAACCCAGATCTATTGACTAGGGGTAAATGTTTGATTTGCTCTGCATTCCGTCCATTATCTGTGTGTCTTTTGCTTTCTCACCTTCAGTGCGCCAAGTATGCCCAGACGTGGGTCCAGGGCTCTCTTTGTCACTGGATTCAAGCTAGCCTGGCTGATGAGGGTTGATGTCCGAAACATGTCCCGGGATGTTTGTTTCCGGTCCAGGGTGGGCCTGGCTTGGCAGTTCGGGCTGGAATGTTCCCATAAGGCACAGGGTCAAGACTGATTTGCATATGACTGTGTCTAACCTGGGGTGGCAAGGTGAGCAAACAAATGATGGATTTAACCCAGATCTATTGACTGGGAGTGAATGTTTGATTTGCACTGTATTCCATCCATCATCTGTGTGTCTTTTGCTTTCTCGCCCCAAGTGCGCCGGGTATGTCCAGGTTTATGTCCCAGGCTCACGATGTCACTGGATTCAAATTAGCCTGGCTGATGAGGGGTAATGCCCAGAAACTGGTCCCAGGATGATTGTTTCCGGTTCATGGAGGCCCTGGCTTGGCAGTTTGGGCTGGAATGTTCCCATAAGGCACATGGTCAAGCATGATTTGCATATGGCTGTCTCTAAACTGGGGTGGCATGGTGAGCAAAAGAATGATAGATTTAACCCAGATCTATTGCATGGGGTGAATGTTTGATTTGCTATGCATTCTGTCCATCATCTGTGTGTCTTTTGCTTTCTTGCCCTAAGTGCCCCGGGTATGCCCGAACGTGGGTCCCGGGCACACTGTATCACTGGATTCAAGCTAGCCTGGCTGATGAGGGGTGATGCCCCAAAACCAGTCCCAGGGTTTTTGCTTTGGGTCCAGGGAGGCCTGGCTGGGCAGTTGGGGCTGGACTGTTCCCATGAGGCACATGGTCATGACTGATTTGCATATGGCTGTGTCAAAACTGGGGTTTCCATGGTGAGCAAAAGATCGATGGATTTCACCCACATCTGTTGACTGGTGGTAAATATTTGGGGGCTTATTTATGAGCCCCTGCGTCACTTTTGCACCGCTGTTGAGTCACTTTTTGTGATCCAGCGTACAAAATGCTCCACGTTGCGCCCTATTTACAAAGTAACCATCTAAGCAGATGCGTCACTTTGTAAAGCCCTGCTCCACATTATACCTGTGCCAGGTATAATATATGCAGAGTGGGCGTTCCCCCGCAAAAAGCCTCGTAGAAGTGACACATTAAAATCTAGAAGATTTCAGTGGGCCACTCTAGGATGCCATTGCGTCAATTTCTTACATCTGCCTCACAGCAGGCGTAAGACTGACGCAGGCCCTTTCACATGGGGCTTGCCCCATGTGAAACGACACATTGCTGGAGTTGCTTCTGTTTTAAGACACCCCAGCAATGCGTCAGTTTTGCGCTGACAGATACTTCAGTAATACTGATGTATCTGTCATTCCTTGCGACATGATGCGTCATACAGTAAATATGACGCATCCACCATGTCGCAAGGAGGGCGCACTGAGAAGTGACGCATCGTTGTTTTCAGGCAGCGATGCGTCACTTCTCATAAATAAGGCCCTTGATTTGCGCTGCATTACGTCCATCATCTGTGTATCTTTTGCTATCTCACCCTAAGTGCGCCGGATATGCCCAGAGGTGGGTCCCGGGCTTACTGTGTCTATGGATTCAAGCTAGCCTGGCTGGTGAGAGATGATGCCCTGAAACCGGTCCCTGTATGCTTGTTTCTGGTCCAGGGAGTTCCTGGCTTGGTAGTTGTGGCTGGAATGTTCCCATAAGGCACAGGGTCAAGACTGATTTGCATATGGCTGTGTCTAAACTGGGGTAGCATGGTGAGCAAAATAAGGATGGGTTTAACCCAGATCTATTGACTGGGGGTGAATGTTTGATTTGCGCTGCATTCTGTCCATCATCTGTGTGTCTTTTGCTATCTCGCCCTAAGTGTGCCGGGTATACCCAGACGTGGGTTCCGGGCTCACTGTGTCTCTGGATTTAAGCTAGCCTGGCTTAAGAGGGGTGATGACCCGAAACCAGTCCCAGGATGCTTGTTTCCAGTCCAGGGAGTTTCTGGCTTGGTAGTTGGGGCAGGACTGTTCCCATGAGGCACAGGGTCAAGACTGATTTGCATATGGCTGGGTCTAAACTGGGGTGGCATAGTGAGCAAAGGATCTATGGATTTAACCCAGATCTATTGACAGGGGGTGAATGTTTGATCTGCTCTGCATTCTGTCCATCATCTGTGTTTTCTTGTCCTAAATATGGGAAGGGTAAATATAGTTGTACAGTTACTAGCAGTAACTTTACAGTTGTAAATTACATTTCTGCATATTTCACCTCCTGAAGTGAGGGGTGAAGACATGTGGGGTTACATCTAAGAATAACTTTACCACTTTTCACTATTCACCATTTCCAAGTATAAAGTTACTCCAGGGTGTAACTGTAAATTTGTACAAATAAATCTACTTTGTGACTAGGGCCAAGATAGGCGTAGAGTTACACCTATGTGTAATAGTATATATACACATGATACAAAATACAATTCTAAGAATACACATAAGTGGCCACCATCGTCTTTATATGTGGTAAGAAGGACAACTTAGGGGGAGATTTACGAAAAATTCACGCAGCGCAGCCTCCCACGAGGCTGCGCTGCGCGACAGGGAGGGAGCAGGAGAGCGCCATATTTTCAAAGATATGGCTCTCTCCTCCCCTTTCCCTTGCGCCGGTGCTGATTACAGCTGGCGTGTGCCACCCACGCACCTTAGCGCCATAGCACTAGGGTGTGTGTGAGTCCAACATAGGTTTTGTACAGGAAGGAAACCCTTCCTGTACAAAATTCTAAGCCTAGACACGAAGGAAAGCTTTTCCGACTTTGTAAGTCGGAAAAGGAAGGAGAAATGAAAGCATTTCTCCTTCCTTGCGCCTAGAAGGGCGCAGTTTTCTCATGCTAAACCTTGGGTGGTTGCATGGGAACGCCCATGCACCGCCCTTGACACGCCCCCATGCCGCAAAGTAATGTGAAGCAGCGCATTTGCGCTGCTTCACATTACTTTACGTTATTTCCAGCGCTAAACAAGTTTAGTGCTGGAAAGTAAATTAGAAAAATAAGTTTTGGGGCCGTTTTGCGTCACTTTTGTGATGCAAACACGGCACAAAAGCTTAGTAAATCTCCCCCCAAGTGTCAAACACCACCGCTAGGTTGTTTTGCTGTAGGACCGGATTTGGAAGTGGCCCCCGTTTTTCAGTACCATGCAATTACTAGTTAAATACCATGGATTTGGACAATAACCACATGGGACTAGATTTTTCAGTTGTAACCTACACAGAAGTCTATGGGTGTTTAAAGCATACTTTTACCACCTACTGTGAGCAGGTGGTAAATGTTTTCTGTGGCCTCGGTGCGGTGTGGTGCGGTGGGATTAGGGGTGGGAAGGGGAAGCTAAATTCTGGCAGGGAGGAGCATTGTATGAGATATAGCTGCGGCTGCTGCAGTCAAAGCCTCATGCGATTTTACCAGGCAGATTTACTGACTTTTGACATTAGATCCAGCATTCCAACACTCTGGAAACCCGAGTGAGGGGACTCCAACCCACTCAGAATCAGCCAGAGTGTAATTCTGCTCTGCTTGACTCATAATCAGAGCCTACATGACTCCAGGACTTCACTTCAAACATCAACCTCACATCTACCAAAATCCTCAATAATGGAATAGATCTAAACCCACTTTTTAAAGAGTTTCATGATACGTTTAATATAACCGCAAATGGTACCCAAAACCTTTGCCGCCCATCTCTGCCATCAATAAATGAATAGTTTTGGATAGCGATTGTCTTATTTATTTCCTCTGTTAATGGTCCTAAAACCAATGTCCTTTTTGTACTCTCGCAGTGTAAGGAGGTTTCAGACCACCAAAAATATCTAATGCATGGCTGGCTAGCTCTGGGAGCTATATTGATGGAAAAGGAAATTAAAAAAGGTGTTATTCATATCCGTGGCTGTAATGTATAGCCACCCTCAGAGTTCTTAATGACTAGGTTGCAAGCTGCGTTACTATTTCATAGGAAATGCCAAATAAATTAGAACTTTTGACTCCCATGTCCATGGAAAATTATTTTGCACTGCATGGAGGAAATGTGACCTTTTTGTTCTCAAAGATTAGCATAATTCAAATGTATTTAAGTAACCAAAAACGTTTCATACTGTCAGATCTACAGGCCAAGGGCTTTTCTAAGTCTTGAAATGTGAGTTTAAGAGTTTGATCTGTAACTTGTGAAGCGTCAGAGAAAGCCCTTTCAAAGATTCAAGGGGCATATGTACAAGCCCCTATCGCCACCACAGCGTCACTTTTTCTGACGTTGTGGTGGCGATAGGGGCTTTGCCTTTTTACAAGGCAGCGTTAAGCCACTTAACGTGGTTTAACGCTGCCTTGTAAATAAGGCCCCCTTTCACGCTATGGTTAGCGTGAAAGGGGTGGGCAGTGGGTGTTGTGGTGGGCGTTCCACCTCAACACCCATTGATTTTGACGATGCCCCCTCTGTACAAGGGCATGATACACTTGTAAGGGCCTGCGGCTTAAAGTTGTACTTGATTTATACTCTCATGTGCAACTTAGAATCTTATAGAATCAGTGGCACATTAGAATTTTAAACCCTTTTGCTTCCTTATAAGCCCTACAGCGAATAGATAACTACTCCTTGTAATCACAATGTAGGGGGTGGTAACGCCCAGTCAGTACCCTTAATGCTTCAAGGTATCGCTTGAAGCCAAGACGAATACATAATGGGTGTATCCATTTGCTTCTTGGCTTTGCATAAGCAGGACAGAAAACCAAGACGTGTAACGTTTTCTATAGTGTACATCTAGCACATCGGGCAGATATCATCATCAACTCTGCCCGTTTTTCGTGTGACGTAAATGACCAATTTCAGGGGTGTCATAAAAAAAACTTTATGTACAAAGTATTGGCGGGTTGGGGAGCATCCAGGAACTCTTCAAAGTAGGGTCTGGGCTTCCAGACCAAAAATTGGGCTGACAGTCTCCCCAGAGTAGAGCTTAGGTGGAGACTAGCAATAATAGAATTCCGGAAAACAGATTTCAATTGCTTTTTCGAAGTTAAGGATCGAGGATCAGACTAAACTCCCAAGACCTAATTTGTCGAACCATGATTGAACGTGCCTGTACCATGGAAAAGTGATGTTCTTATCCAAATCTAAGAGTTCGATCACAGCCTTCCTATATGGCATAAGCTCCTCTGCAGTCCAAGTCCACACCCGGTAAAGGAGAGGCCATAACACTGTGTGGTAAGCTGTTCTTATTGCTGTGTATTTCTTCATTTGTATTCTGTGCCCTGCTGCTCATCCGTAGTGTGGGTGATGTCATAGAGTGTTCATGTGTGCCTGGTTGAGTGAATGTCAGTTGGAGTGTGTGGGCTGAGCATCTGGGATGCTGCAACCGGTGGGGCTGCTGCCTTACTACTTACAATACCTGTAACCTATGACTCCTACTTGAAACTGAAGAATAGACTTTCATCTTGTTTCATCATTACGCTGGCTACACTCAGTCTTACAATTTTACACTGGCGACGAGCGGAAAACGGACCTAATGTGGAGAGAAGGCCAATGCTGAAACAAGGGAGGAGAGATGATTGAACCTGGAGTGTAACTATATCCAAGAGACTAAGAAGAAATCAAGAGGATAGCCAATAAAGTCTTATTTAAGCCTGTCAAATGCGCCTGGTAGCCCCACTGGTGTCTTTCTCCACTAGACAGCCTCAGGCCAGGGCATTTTAGCGGGCACCTTTAAAGTACACTGCTTCCTGTTTAACTTCAAGCTTGAGGCAAGAAGAGTGTATTGTACCTGCAATGTGGGCCTGACTGGATTGCAACTGTATGAGACCTCTGAATTCGGCACCCACAAACTTTACTCGGCCTCGTGGTGAGCTGCAAGAATGGCAGTGTGAAGTCAGACAGCAGTGACTGTCTTGTACAGTGCTGGGTTTGCAGCAGTATGTGAGGATGGTCAATTTCACAGTATTTTCAGCAGCAGCGTGCAGTTAAAAGAAACTGGCCGCATGCATTTTAAAGGGCATGGCAGCATTTATTTGACTTTAATTGGCAGCCCGAAAAGTGATCCTGAAGGAATCGAGTTGATTTGTGCAAGACTAGTTAACGTGGAAAAATTGATGTGACTGGCATTGCGGCGTACACACGGTGGCCACTTTATTTAGACTTTTGTCCGGCCTGCTTTTGGAGATGTTGCGGATGTGCACGAAGGTGTGAGCTGGAGACTACTGTGGCAATTCTATTGTGAGTCGGTGAATGCGCTTGGGGAAACAGTTTTAAGAGCCTAGCGCTCTGCCTGTCGTGAACTTAATTCCCACATACCGTGAGGGCAGTGCATTGGGACAGCGCGAACTCTCAGAGGCTGGGTGTTGCCATTTAAAAATAATTCGACCCCCTGTAGTGGTGTGCGCTCCGACTTTCAAAAGTGGCGTCTGTGACATTCCAGCCTGTTGCTGTGCAGCCGCGAGCAGAGGGAACAGCAGGGTGCGGTAGTGGTTCTAGTTTCCTCAAAGAGCGCGTGCAGGAGCATGTGCAAATCATCATGACAACGCGGTGTTGTCACGTTCCAGTGACTGCGGATGCAGGAGCATTGTTGGTGGACACTTGGAGCGCGAACCTATGATGTGTGACGTCCCCAAGTGTTTCCTGGGCAGTGTTTCGTGTCGGAAACAGCGGAATCTTGTTGTGGACATTATCGGTTGTCCTTTCAACTACAGAAATCCTTTGGGAGGCAGTGCCTGTGTATTTTGGGACTATCGCTGGTGGAAGGGCATAAACGATAAACGAGCCAAACTTCAAAAAACTTCAAAAAAGACTCCAGCGCATCCAGAACGCCTCCGCACGACTCATCCTGGACATCCCCCGACACAGCCACATCACCGGACACCTGAAAGACCTGCACTGGCTCCCCATCAGCAAGAGAATCACGTTCAGACTCCTCACCCACGCACACAAGGCCCTCCACGACCTGGGCCCAAAGTACCTCAACGACCGCATGACCTTCTACACGCCCACCCGCCAGCTACGATCAACCAGCCACGCCCTCGCCACCGTACCACGCATCCGCAGAACCACCGCCGGAGGAAGATCCTTCTCCTACCTGGCAGCCAAGACCTGGAACTCCCTCCCCACTCACCTTCGGCGAACCCAGGACCATCTCTCCTTCAGGAAGCAGCTCAAGACCTGGCTGTTCGAGCAATAACTTACCCCCTCCCCCAGCGCCTTGAGACCCTCCCGGGTGAGTAGCGCGCTCTATAAATGCCGTGATTGATTGATTGATAAACAAAATCTCTTTGCGGGACGAGTGCGCATTGCACAGATTTTATGCGCACAGCGTTGATATCAACACTTAAAAAATAAACTGGTACTCTGGGTTATTTTTAAATGTCATTAGGAATTGTAACCTGTATTTTGCTTTTACAGGAGATAAGCGTGGAGAGTAATTATCTTAACTCAGATCCTTGAGTAGTATGTTGAGTGCTACTGTGATTTTCTTCCTGGTGGTGTGTGCCATGCTGATTTTTTCTGGCAAGTGTTTGAATACATTTCTGTCATGGTGACATGCTGCATATTTGGACATGTCTGTGCATACTTTTGCATTACCTGTATTTCACTGCTGGATCTTACTTTATTACCTACTTACTTATTTTTGTCATTTTATTTACTGTTACTGATTTTGTACTGTTAGTACCTTACTGCATTACTCGGTGCTGCATGTGATTTGGAGGAAGGTGTGTGTTTTGTACCTTTGTGCAATAGTTTCTTAAGGTTATTTTTGGTGAGGGTTTGGTTTTCACCCACACATTAGGTGCTTTTACTAGTGCTGGAATTTCTGTTTGTTTGTAGTTGTTGTGCTCAAACCATTTAGAGGGGGGCACATTGCGACCCCAAACTTTACGTGTATTTTATGGTGTTGTGACATGTTGTTATGCTCAAACCATTTTGAGGGGGCATATTGCTACCCCAAACTTTACGTGTATTTTATAGTGTTGTGACATGTTATTGTGCTCAAACCATTTTTAGGGGGCATATTGCTACCCCAAACTTTACGTGTATTTTATAGTGTTGTGACATGTTGTTGTGCTCAAACCATTTTTAGGGGGCATATTGCGACCCCAAACTTTACGTGTATTTTATAGTGTTGTGACATGTTGTTGTGCTCAAACCATTTTGAGGGGGCATATTGCGACCCCAGACTTTACGTGTATTTTATGGTGTTGTGACATGTTGTTGTGCTCAAACCATTTAGAGGGGGGCATATTGCGACCCCAAACTTTACGTGTATTTTATGGTGTTGTGACATGTTGTTGTGCTCAAACCATTTTGAGGGGGCATATTGCTACCCCAAACTTTACTTGCATTTTCTGTTGATGGGCAGGTTGGTCATAGCCATTTGCATTTTGCTCAAACCTTTCTTGCATTTACATTTTAGATTTACATTGCATGTGAGGGTGCATATTTGATGTGTCTTTTACTGGTGTTGGGCATTTTACTTCTTTCACCCTTGTTCTCCCCGTACGATTTCTGGTGATGGAGCATTTACTTTGCACCACCCATTCCTAGGGCATATGTGTTGCACCCATAGGGGCACTTGTATTTCGTCCAGTTGCTGAAGGGGGGGGGGGGGGAAGAGGGATGGAGGGAGAGAGAAAGAGAGAGAGAGAGAGAATGTGTGCATGTGATTTCTCTCTGTTTCCTCTTTCTTTACATGTCTGTTTTTGATGATCAGTGTTTTTCTTCTTTTCTGAATTGTGGTTTGTTATTGTCTCCCTAAAGGAGGGAGTGTGGGGGAACCTGTTCTTATTGCTGTGTATTTTTTCATTTGCATTCTGTGCCCTGCTGCTCAGCCACAGTGTGAGTGATGTCATAGAATATTCATCTGTGCCTGGTTGCGTGAATGCCAGTTGGAGTGTGTGCGCTGAGCAGCTGGGATGCTGCTCCCGGTGGGGCTGCTACTTTAATACTTCCAATACTTGTAACCTATGACTCCTACTTGAAACTGGAGATTAAACTTTTATCTTGTTTCATCATCTATGCTGGCTACCCTCATTCTTACAATTATACACACTGCTATATGTTAAATCTACTCTCTTGAGTACTACATCAAAGAACATGGGAACAACAGGGGTACTTTTTGGAAGATGTAGAAGCGAACATACAAAATGATTAGTGCTCCTGGTAAGTGATTAAATGTTAGCAGAGCCCCAAATTTCAGCACCATGTAAGGCAGCGGATTGAGCTTTTAACTGGTAAAGATCGATGGCTAGAAGTATTGTTCTTAACAATGTTGTCTGGTGCTTTTTAGAAATAGCCATAACTCGGTGCTGGAGCACTTCCCTTCACATTTGAATGTGAGGTGCCCAGGATACTTTACTATCTAACATAATACCCAGGTACTCAAAACTTAACACGCATTCTACTTTCTTTTGTTGCAGGCATAAGGCCCCTCTAAAGGACTTGTGGGGCATGATCACCATGAATTTGGTCTTGATAGCATTAATCTTCAGACCCTTGTTTTTACAGTAGACATTAAAGTTATTCAATAATTATTGCAGGCCACTAGGAGTTTGTGATATTAAGAGTGTCATCTGCAAATAAAAGTGTAGGGACACAATCCCCTTCTAGCTTTGGAGAAGCATTATAACATTCAAGTAGGACCCTGATAACATCATTTACTTGGATTGAGAAGAGTGTGGGGGCTAACACACCCCGTCTCACACCTCTGCATATAGGGATACGATCAGTAAGTTGTCCCTGTGGACCCCAACAGACTTGAGTATAATTCTCATGATGTAATCTTATTAATTGAGAAAGAAGGTCATTGGGAACTCCCATCTCCTTAACCAAAGCCTTCAATAATCGCCTTAAGACTAGATCTAAGGCTGCCCTAAGATCTACAAAGCCTATATATAAGTGCAAAAAGAACAATTGATGAACAGAATGCAGAACAATGTCATACATTCACCCCAGTACAGAGATCTGGGCCTAAATCCATCGTTTTGTTGCTCACCATGCCATTCCAGTTTGGACCCAGCCATATGCAAATCAGTCTTGACCCTGCGCCCAATGGGAACAATCCAGCCCGAACTGCCAAGTCCTCCCTGGACTGGAAAAAAGCATCCTAGGACCAGTTTTGGGCTTTCAGCCCTCATCAGCCAGGCTAGCTTGACTCCATTGGCATGGAGAGCACGGGACACACGTCTGGGCATACCCGTCCCACTCGGGGTGACAAATGCAAAAAGAACAATTGATGGACAGAATGCAGAACAATGTCATACATTCACCCCAGTACAGAGATTTGGGCCTAAATCCATCGTTTTTTTGCTCACCATGCCATTCCAGTTTGGACCCAGCCACATGCAAATCAGTCTTGACCCTGCGCCCAATGGGAACAGTCCAGCCCGAACTGCCAGGCCAGGTCCTCCCTGGACTGGAAACAAGCATCCTAGGACCGGTTTCGGGCTTTCAGCCCTCATCAGCCAGGATAGCTTGACTCTGTGGCATGGAGAGCACAGGACCCACGTCTGGGCATACCCGTCCCATTCGGGGTGACAAATGATATATAAGTGGCCATCTCTCAGCTTTGTATATTTCCAGACGATAAGAATAAGCCTCAAAACCTGATCTATGGTGCTTACTCTTGATCTAAATAAATCCCGCCTGGTAAGGTGACTGGATCCCTGTGGTCTCTATCCATTCTGTGAGTTTATTTCAAATCTGCCTTGCGTAGACCTTCTGTAGGGTGTCGAGGAGGCTGATTGGTCTATAGTTTCCTGGATTCTGTTGCTCCCCTTGCTTATAAATGGGAATTATCTCCGCACCTTTCCAGGTGTCGGGGATCGAAGCTCCTGAGGCTATGGAGTTACACAATAGATTAATGTATGGGGCAAGGTATTCAGGTGTGATGGGCCCTGATGATTTTCCAATAGCTGTAATCAAACAAGATAGCTCCGCATGGGCTCAATTCCTTTGTCCGGTATTTTCTTATTGCTATACATATCGGATTATTCCTTTTCTTGGACAAGAAGTATTGTGGTTCCATTATATAAAAAGGGTCCTAGAACGTCCCTTGCCAGCTTTAGGCAAATCACACTGTTAGATGCAACCGGAAAATTGTTCGCTAAAAGCATCCTTCTCCATCTTAAGGATTGGGCTTTTGGACATAATTTTGTCCCGGCAGAGCAAGCAGAGTTTCTTAAGCAGAGCGGCACATTAGATAATATTACCGCCTTGCAAACCCTGATTGAAAAATGCACAATGGGTAAGGGAATGGCCCTGTATACTGCCTTTATAGATTTCTCCACTGCTTTCGACCGGGTAGACCGGGGGACGCTGTGGAGGAAATTGGATGCAATAGGGATCCCTATGCATTTGCTGAGATTGATTATAGCATTGCACTCCTCAACTTAGACTCAGGTTTTGAGGGGGGGTAATCAGGGCCTGTCGAATAAAGTAGAGACTCATAATGAGCTAAACAAGGGTGCCTGTTAGCCCCTCTCCTCTTCTCTCTTTATATCAATGACTTGCCGAGTAGGGTGGAGCTGTGCAAAGGGGACCCCCCAAAATTAGGAACAATGAAATTGAGTTGTCTGCTTTATGCTAGAGCTAACCCCGATAGGACTTCAAAGGCGCCTTAATGACTTGGCACGTTATGCTGATGATCATTTTTTTAAAATAAATATAGCAAAAAGTAAAATTATGATTTTTAGATATCGGGGGTGTAGAGTCAGGAAAAATATGCACTGGTTCCTGGGGAAAGGCAAAATTGATGTTGTGAAATTGTACCCGTACCGGGGAAGAATCTTTGCAAGCAGATGTTCGAGCAGTGATCATATTGACCAATGCTGAAGTAAGGCAATATCTCAGGCATGCACAATTGGTAGGTTCTACAAATGTTGCGGACAAAGACACTTTGCACACGTTTTATCGGTATATAAAGTTAAAATCCCGCCAGTATTGAGTTACGCTTGTGAACTAGTGGAGGAACAGCAGTGGGTTTATTTTGAGAAGGTTGAGGGACGCATTTGGCGCACAATCTGTAATTTGAATAGAGCAGCCCCCATAGCGGCGATCAGGCTTGAATTCGGGCTCCTCTTGACCTTTGTGTTTGCAATGGCTGCATGTTTGAGATGGAGTAATGCCTTACTGAACAGCGCTGAAAACCCTTTACAGGCAGTGCTAAGGCAGGAAATATTTGCAAGCCTGAAGAGGAAAGCGTTGTTTTTAGGAATCATGTGAAAGCTGCACTTTTATTTGACATTGGGCAGAATAGCGTAGGCTCTTTACCAAAACAAGCTTTGAAAATGTTAATTAGAAAGACCATTCATGAAGTCAGTCGTAAAAGAGATACTGCCCTGTGCTTGGGTCATTCCGGTAATGATATAATAGCTGGGAGTAGTATTTATAAACAACCTCAACCGTATGTTGTATGGAATCTCCCTCACGGAGTGCGCAGAACTATCCTGTTAAGGTTGAGTCAGCTGCCCCTACGAATTATAACAGGAGCATGGGAGGGATTAGCTAGGCAGGACAGACTTTGCCATCTATGTGGAATCTGGGTACAGGATTTAAATCATGTCGTATTTGTCTGGCCCCTATCACAACCATCACCACATCGTTTGCTGAGGCCATTGTATTTAAAATATAACATCACCACAGCCGAGGAGGCCCAAAAACGTCTTTTTGGCCCCCCCCTGAAGTGTGTTTTAAAATGTATATCTTTTTTAAACAATTTTAAAATATATTTTAGCTAAGAACTAATGTGAAGAAGTAGGCTGTAGTATGCTGAAGAGGATCACTGGTGGACAAAATTCACTGCATATTATAATTAGAATTGCAGGGTCCTTGTATTATATATTTGATGAGGTCATGGCACAATTTGAATTACATCTTACCAGTTAGTTGGCTCCATAAACGATCAAAGGATTAATGGAATTGGCATAGAACTTACTCACTTGCACTTTTGATATCATGTATGCTGCTATGTAAACTGCATTCCATAACGAATGCATTGTGCATCTTTTAGGCTACGGCTTGTATTTTTCCCCTGGAGTTCGTCTAAGCTCGATTTACTATTAATTTTAAAAGAAATTGTTGCAGGATGTTTTCGCATTTGCACTTTCAATTATCTCGTGCGCACTTATGTATTTAGTATGTACAATGAAAACTGTAAAGATTAGGTTTCTGTATATACCTTGTAGTTATATATAGAACTTTAAGATGCTGTATAATGAATTTAATTAAGGATACAGGTTGACCCAAACTGTCTTACCAGTATTCCATCACAACAGTGAAATTGGTCTAACAGCTGCGTACTTGCACATATAGTTGTAGCAAGCTGCTAGTATCTCTTATTGCTCAACAAAATTGATGAATTTATGGTTTTATATGTATTTTTATCTGTTACTGTTATTATAGCTCTGGATGATTTGTTAAACCAGAGCATTTTTTGTATATTTTTCTTATGTGGAACTCTTAGGAGCTCCAAATCATAATAAAAATGGATTGAATTGATTAATGTATGGGACCCAAATTGTTAAACCATGGCGAAATTTAAATCTCTCATGGAATTTTATCAGACACAGGGGCCTTGCACAATTTGACAGCCTCTATGGCTAACTTTGTCTCCTCAAGAGAGAAATAGGGTTCTAATAAGCTATTCTCTGTTAGGGAGCCACTTCCACAGTTAGAAGGGGCTATAGAAAGTGAGTAGTCATCATCTGTGCTATTTGAGTACAGCTTAGCCAAATGATCCACCCAATCACTCGGATTCAGGCAACAATCAATCTGTGATTCTGAGTCCTTACTCCCTTGGGCTATAATTTTTCAAAAGGTCCTGTTATCTCCTGATCTTGCTGCCTCAACTAGATTGCTCCAATATGAATCATCCCAGTTATGCTGGGTTGCTGTCAGTACTTTCTTGTACTGGGCTCTGACTGAACGTACCTCAAGTGGAGATTTGGACTTTAATGCTTTTGCTAGCACTTTTTCGCTCTACCACAGTCCTTTGTGCACCACGGGTTACTCTGATTGCTTTTTGTTCGAGGTGCAATTGGGTGCCTGGCAGGCGCTTTGGATAAAAGCGTTTATAAAATGCCAGCCAGGTTATGTATGTTAACTATGGGGATATCAGTAACAGGGAGATGAATGAAAGAAGCAAAAAACATAGAGTATACATCCTAAATAGCAGGGTCTTTGGGGCAGATTTACAAGCCCCTTGCGCCGCCATTGCGTCACTTTTTTTGGCGCAACGGCAGCGCAAACAATGCGGCCAATTTAGAACATGGCGCATCTAGGGAGATGCGTCACGTTGTAAAGCCCTGCGTCACATTATACTTGCGTCAGGTATAATGTATGCAGGGTGGGCGTTCCCACGCAAAAAGGCTTGTAGAACTGATGCAGTGAAATTTACAACATTTCACTGCATCACTCTACGCCTTCACTGTGTCAAAATCCCTACACCTGCTCAGACCAGGCGTAAGGAATGACGCAGGGATTTTTGAATGGGACTCACCTATCTGTTGAGGCACATTGCTGGAGTTGCATCACTTTCATGAGCAACTCCAGTAATGCGTCACTTTTGGGCCAACAGTGGCATCAGAATTTCGGACGCATCTGTTAATCCTTGCACCATGGAGCACTGTATTGTAAATAGAGCGCATCCATGGTGGCGCAAGGACATTTGGTGCTGGCGCAATGAAACTGACGCATCTATGCAGCTGCGTCAGTTCCTTGTAAATCTGCCCTTTGTGTTTCCCAATATAAATGGCCATTTGATTGACCTACGGTCATTTGCCACTGTTGGTCCCATAGTTGGACCTTTGGGGACACTTATATCTCTAACTAGGGATGCTGAGAGCATTAAGTGTAATGGATAATGATCACTATCTTCCCTGTCATCTATTCTAAAGTCAACCATTTTATCCCGCATAGCGACCCGATGATAAATATAGGGTTTAGTTAATTCCTGGGAATGGTTTAACAGCATAATTCCCGGTTCTTCACGTTGGAATCGTGGATACCCTAGTAATATTGAATGTTTCCATCTCTCTAAGTACAAAATCCATAACAATGCACTTTTCCCCCACCAGAATTGCATCAAGTGTTATCTAGTAAAAACTATGAGGGGTAAACTGTTGGACCTCCAAGATAATTTCACAAAAGTTGTATTTCCAAGTTGAGGCACAAACTGCTATTTACAATCAAATGGGGATTACCAGCCTGGCAGAAACTGGGCCTAGGAAGGTGTTTGAAGCCGGAAGCAGTAAGTATGTTGGATTAATGAAAATTAACTCCAGGTAGACTATTAGATTGGCATGCAGGTTATTCAGGCCACTGGACTCAATTGACCAAATTTCCTAGGGTACCGAAAGTGACACACTGCATCTCTTGACAACCAGTCTATCAGAGGGTTGTCACCTTGTCTCCACCAAAGCCTCTAAACAGGCTTCATTTTCCAGCTGAGGTGTATCATAGCAGTCAGGGAAGAAAGCAACAGAAAGTAAACATGGGTTTTAGATTACTATATACTTTATCCTACTGCCACTGTCTTAAAGTGCCTTGGCATAAGGAACAGTGGTCCCAAGATCATCGATATCACAATCAATATACAAAGTAATCAAATAATCAATGTATTCAATTGTATATAAAAAAACATTATCAACATTGTGACGGTGCAGGGGGTGTGTGGTGAGAAAGCATTGTCTGCTGCCCAGGTAGATCTCGGGGTACTCCTCTGGAGGCCCGTTTACATTCTATAAGCGGCCCACTCTGCCCTGCACACATTACAAGAGCTCCTGGACCCCATTCAAACAACACTGGCAATTGTTTATGACTTTGGGTGTCTATACAATCATTGCACAGGTGTAGCTGAATTGATTGCATTGGGGCTTTCAGCAATGTTAATTAGTTCTCATCCTCTCTTTTTCTCTGGCTCATGTATTCCTAGAGCCCTAATGATGATCCTTCTATCTTTCTAAAGGATCGAAACATCGCTGACTAGTTCTACAGACCCAATTTGATTGTACATATGAATGAAATGGGCTGTATTGTTCTCACTTGATAAACACTCCAAGGAGAAGCAACCATCCTTTGGAGCACATCCTGCCGACTTCACTCAGCTCTCCTTTCAAGCTGTATTGTCTGTTGTCCAGGAAGATCTTGTGGTACTCCTCTGGAGGCCCGTTTACATTCTAGAAGCGCCCACTCTGCCCCGCTCACATTACCTCATACCCATGGACCCCATCTGAACTACACTGGCAATTTTCTACGACTTTAAGTGTCTATACAATCATTACACAGGTGTAGCTGAATTGAGTTCATTGGTGCCTTCAGCAATGTTTGATTAGTTCTCATCCTCTATTTTTCTCAGGCTCATGTACTCCTAGAGTCCTGATGATGACCCTTCTATCTATATGAAGGATTGAAACGTTGTTGACTAGTTATACAACAGAATTTGATTGTACATAAGAATAAAATGGGCTGCATTGCTCTTACTTGAGTAGGTACTGGCATCCCAGAGTCTACCCCAAGTAAGATAAGTGTACTTGGAGGTGACCCAAAAAGGGAAAAAAGCTAATAAATGGAAGCCACTAAATAGGTCAAGTTTATTAAGGGCATTCTCATCCTGTAAGGGACTGGAGGTGGTTAAGTCAAGGGATATTGAGTACGTAGCCTTTATTCAATCCAAAGTGGGTAGAGAAGTCACAAAAGGCCATTTTAGTTCCCCAGTTTTTGTGGACGTGGTACTAGAGGCTAGAGATGGGCTCAATAAACTTGGCTTAAGAATTGTACATGTGATTGAGGTAGAGTCCCCTCGTCCAGAATTGCCTCGCCTGGCAAATCATGCTAGCCTAAATCTGGAACAACTAAATCTGGTAATTGGAGGGGAGGTAATTCAGTCCAGTCCCGTGTATTGGGGTATAATCGAGGTACACTAAAGGTATCCATTCCAGCCCATCCAAGAGATGGAGTGATAGACCCTATCCCACTTAGCAATAGGTTTGCGCCTTAGAGTTTATCGGGAGAGTGTCTTATCTTGGGGGAGTCAGGTGGACTAGGTAGTTGTGGCACCCACCAGCTTGGGGGTTATATCCTGGAATGTTCCCGGGCTGAGGAACTTAATAAGAATGACAGATCTTACACCAATAAGGGAGGAGAACAAGATAATTTGTTTCCAGGAGATATGGTTGGTGGGTGATCCGATTCATCAGAGTGGGTTCATGCAGTTTGGAAAAGGAGGAACTAAACTAGGTATTGGGTGGGTAAGAGGTGGCCTTATGACTAATTTCAACTAAATATAGTAAAGGTGCAAGAATCATTCATACAAGTAGTGAGTGACTTTTGGCTTGTTTCATGGATCTGCATGACGGCTGCCTGAGGCAAAGTAGCCTAATAGTTGCTAATATAAATCAGGATGAGTCCCGGAAGAAGAGGTGGGAGGAATTCCAGAGGGATCTGATGGATCTAACAGAATTCCCGGGGGCCTGCCAATTCTCCTATTAGGGGATCTTAAGCTTTGTCTTGCCCCAGTGCAGGTAGACGTTGGGGTTTCAAATATGTTAGTGTTATGGTATTCCCAATGCAATTTTTCCAGAGTGCATTCAATCCAAGTTAGATGGAAAATTTACGCAATTCCTTTCTGCATTAGAATTTGTTTGCCTAAATGGCCATTTTAAGGGGTATTTACTGGCAGCCCAAACGTTTTTACATGGGAACCAGCTTTGTCCAATAGATTAGGGGCCTCATTTACAAGGAATTAATGCAGCAAGGTGCTGCAAGCCATTTGGCTGCGTTGCGCTGCCTAAACTCTGAAGCACAGGGATACGCCATATCTACAACGATATGAAGGATCCCTTTGCTCTCCCCTGCGCTGGCGCACAATTTGCTGCCATGCGCCGACGCAGGCACCCTTGCACCATAGTGCAAGGGTGCCTGTGTTGAGGGGAATGATTGTTTATGTGCAGGAAGGTGTCCCTTCCTGCACATAAACAATCTGAAATGGCGTTTTGAAACTTCTATGTGTGCTGCTTAATGCAGCACACATAGAAGTTGAAAAACGTAATTTTTCAATGATTGTTTATGTGCAGGGAGGAGCCTTTCTGCACATAAACAATCACAAGAGGTGATTTCCTCTTCCTAAATGTGCTGCAGAATAAGCACGCATTGAAAGAGGAAAAACACGAGGAGAAATGAAAACATTTCTCCTCGTTGCGCCTCCCGTGCGGAGGCATAGCATTCTGACGCATTTCCAGGTTCCAGATTTTTTATAAATCTGGAAATGTGGCAAAAGCCTTGGGTGTTGCGTGGAAACACCCACAGCAACACCCATGGCATGCCCCTTTCACGCAAAGTATTGTGTGTAAAGGGGCCATATTTAAAAGAACACGAAAAGCCACGCAGGGTGGCTTTATGTGTCCTTGTAAATATGGGGCATCAGGTTGCGCCGCCGGTGTGTCACAAAAAGTGACGCACCGGTGGCGCACGGGGCTTGTAAATAAGCCCCTATATGTTTATACAAGAGTGGTTCTTCAACCTCTGCACATGGTTTGAGGTGTTAAAAATAAGGGACAGGGACCACCGGGGCTTAAAAATGGTCATAGCTGCAGTTCCATTAACAAGGGAGCGGACGATCCCGATGGAAGTCGTTTGTCCCAAATGCTTAACAACAAGAATAGTTGAAAGGTATATGGCCCAATTGATGCAGTACCAAATCCTTAATGAGTTGGAGTTTGGTAGGGACACAGGTTCTTCAAACTTGGAATGGTATTCCAAAACCATTGCTGAGGTAGTTAATTGTTTGATACCATTGATAAGGTTATGTAACAAGGAGGCAAAAAAGTCCTGCAGGTCATCTAAACACTCTGGTTTGATAAGGAGTGTTTACTGGCTAGGAAGGAGTTAAGAAAAGTAGGAAGGGCCAGGCGCTCCAGGGATCCTACAAATAAGATTGAGGGCTATACCTTGAAAAAAAGGAAGTACGAGACCCTAGTTAGGACCGCTCGGGGGCGTGCGGGGGAGGGGTCGCGCGGGGGGAGGTTTAACTTAATTTAAAAAGTTAACTTACCTTCGCGGCCGGGTCCCACATTTTCTAGGCACCAGTCCTGCTCGGTGCCTACTCCTGCTCTCCTGCCTCCGGCAGGAACAGGAAGCAGGCAGCCTCCCTCCCCTTCCCTAAGCCAATCGCAACGCTGCAATGGCAGCGTTGTGATTGGTCGGGACGCCGACCAGCCAGGCGCCTATGGGGAGGCCATTTTCTCCATGTAGGCTGCATGCAGACTACATGGAGAAAAGGCAGAGTACGCATGACTGGTTTGGTCGGCCCCAGAGGACCGACCAAACAGTCAGCGCTCTCAGCAGTGGGCAAGTCACTCCTCCCCTGCCCTAGAACAGACCCGCCCACCTGCCCGCCCCCAACCAAACACTTCTGCTTTCTCGCAGTGCGAGAAGCAGAAACATAAAATGGTAGTTATTACCATTTTATGTTTCTGCTTCTCGCACTTCGAGAAAGCAGTGGGGCGACGCTCCTCCGCCCTACTGGAGGAGCCGCCCCTGGTTAGGTCTAAGATTAGGCCTATTATCAGGCAAATTGGGACCTAATGATTCGCACCCTCCAGGATAAGGATACGAGATAATTATTGAAGTTAGTTCAGAGGGGGTGTAGCAATGCGATTCCCCCGATAAGATGTATGGTTCCAGAAACCAACTGGGTAGCCTTTTTAAGCAATATTTATAAGGCATGGGAGATAACTGTGAGAGGCAACTGGCCAAAATTGGGGGAGGAGACATTGGAGTCTTTCTCTGCCCAGCCTATAGCCAAGTTGTTAACCTCCCTAAATTTAATTAAAGGAGCTGCGCCGGATAATCTCCCCACAATTGTGATCAAGTTTAATCCTATGTGGTGGGCAACTTCCTTTGCAAAACTGTCTGGTATATTCAAACCCTGCTGGAAGGGTGCAGTAATGAAACCGATACATAAAAAATGGGAGATGGATGTACCTGGTAACTACCGTTTGATGAGTTTGCTTGATGTTGGTGCAAAATTGTATTCCAAGGTCATTCTCACTTCATTAAAGAATTGGGTTCAGTGTAATGAATTAGTCCCAATGGAACAAGGGGTCTTCAAGTGTGGACACTCAACGATAGATCATTGCTTCACTTTGTGGGCCCTGGGGCAAAAGGTGAAGGAAACAACTGGGAGTTTGTTCTGTTGTTTCATTGATTTTAGCTCGGCTTTTGATTTGGTAGATCGCAGTTTACTCTGGGCTAAATTACGAAAGCAGGGTATCCCCCTATGTTTATTGGTAATCTTGCGGGAACATCGTACTCAAAGTTGAGCCAAGTGGAGCTTGACCTTGACGGTGCCCTATCACAAAGAATACCTCCAGGAAATTGGTTAAGGGAGGACTGCGTCTTGGCCCCTACATTGTTCTCCTTGTTCCTAGCAGATCTCCCAGGGGTGCTGGCTGCTACTCAGTCGTTTTCGCCGAAAATAGGTGGTAGACATGTGCCATGCCTACTTTATGCAGATGATCTGGCGTTTCTAGATTTGACCCAATAAGGCATATAGTGGAAACTGAATAGATTTAATGGTTATTGTAAGACAAACAATCTAAAGGTGAACTTGGGAAAAACAAAAAAAATCCCGTGGGAAAGAATCCAAACCGTTTAAGAAGTTCCTGGGTAATAGGATGGTGAAGGTGGTATCTTCCTACAAATATTTAGGTATGACGTTTACAAAAAAGTTGAACTGGGACCTACATAAAGAAATGGTTGAGACGTGGGCTGCAACAACTATAGGGGGCTAGTCCGCTTCAAGAATACCTTTGGTGGTCCATCTTGGTCTCCCCTGTTAGCAGCCTATAGCGCAATGGTCCCCACTCAATGTCTTTATGGGGCCGAGGTGTTGTCCACAAGTATGAAGGGAAGTTGGGAAAGATTGAGAACAAGTGTTTGAAAAAACTGCTAGGTCTTCTTCCAAAAAGCGCAATGGGCCCGGCAATAAGACTCGAAGGGGATCTGTAGGCCTGAAATTTCTTGGCCCACAAAGCAACCCTGCGATTTTGGGATAAACATTGGTCCTCGGAGGTACAGAAGGTAGCAGTTCTCTGTGCTTCTGAAATAGGAAGGAGCGAGTTAAGGTGGGTGGTGCATGTCAGAAATAGGTTAGGTACCATTGCAGGGCCCTAAAAATGGAGAAATTTAAGGTGACTGAGGCCTCCCACTTTTCAAAGGGCGGGTTAAATATGGCCAGCAGGAGGGAGTCTAGACTGGCCGATACGGGGTATGTAGGGAACAGACCCTCTGCAAATTATATGTTAGAATCTTGGGAAAATAGGATTGTGTTCCCGTACATATCCGCTCTTCCAGATGCTCATTTATGTTTATTATTATTAAAATTCCAGGTTGCTTTGTATGTCCTGTATCTAAGGACTGAGAAATTTAATGTTTTTTTGGATGCAGAGAATAACTGTACATGCGGATTGAGGTGTCAACATTTTAATGTACATTTTTTAATTGATTGTCTGCATTTTTTCAGGACTCGTCACTTGCTTCTAAAACAGCTTTTTATAAAATATGATATAAAACATCACAATAATGCACTTGCTCTTTTGTTGAACATGGAACTTTTAGATGTTGCATGTGCCTTGGCAACATTTTAAAAACTATGCTTGGAGAAGTAATGTAAGGAGCCTCGAGCGAAGATTATTTACCCGGATACCCAGAGTTTGAGGGGCTAGGGAAGAAGAGTTTGTATTGGGAAAGTACATTCAAGTGTTTGTGGACTGGGAATGACAAGAAGATTGAGTCTGTACTGGAAGAACTGGGGGGAGGGGGTGGTTATTGGGAGGGGGACGATTTTAATGTAAAAAAATGTAAACAGTTTTCTGTATTAATGTTTTAAAGACCAGAGTCTAAACATTAATAAACTTGAACTTAGAACTTCTCTCATTTAGAAATCAATGAGGTCGACAATTTAGTAGATAATAGAGCTGGCAAGTTACTGCACAGCATGTTCCATGTAAATCTCTTAAAGCCAAGCAATCCTTCTGGCCACTAACATGGTCTAGGACATGGGTACTCGCAAACATTTTCCCGGGGGCCGCAAAATGTGGTCTATGGTGTGACCGAGGGCCGCACAGATGCCAGCTGGGGGTGTAAAGTGGGTGTAGGGGAAGCAAAGCATGTATGTCTAGTGGCTGTCTTTACAAATGAAGGTGTTCCTAAAGTTAAGGGCCTAGTTACTTCCTTTCCCTAACTGTAATGAACCTTTAAATAAGTGCCGGCTGTATATTTAACTTTTTTTTCCCATGTTAGTGCTGCTGCTGCCCAGGGGGCCGCATGTAAAGATCAGGAGGGCCGCATCCGGGCTGTACTTTGGGTATCACTGGTCTAGGATGAGAGTAATCCCCCATCCAACTAGCTGGGAAGGACACCTCAGTCAAGTAATTGAATTTCATTCCCATTCTGATTCCTACAAAACAAGCAGAATGCAGCCCAGCACTGTTTTATAGTCCCACATTGGTCTCGCAGAACTCTGGGCTGACACTCATCTGCACGCATGACGAAGGGGCAGTCTGTATGGAAGATAAGAGAAAGTGAAGCAGTAGTACTAACCAAGATTCATAAAATCCTTTACAATCAAAAAGATAATATTGAATTGTTCAAATATAGCAGTTGCAACTGTCATTTTATTATTTGCAAATAGGCAAAAGAAAACAAATCCAATAGTTCAAGAACAAATTAAAATAGAGGAGGAGATTTTAAGTTAAAATAATACAACATGCAAATAATAAAAAAGATAAGTACAAATCAAACAGTTAAGAGGAAAAATGTGATCTTTTTCTAAAATTGGCCTTTAAAAATGTAGCAGCTGAACTTAATTCTGATATATTCCCAGTGTTTAGGCAATATTTTAATACTTCTGCACACCTTGAGATTCTATTAACAAGAAATATCTGTTTAATAAGAATTTGTCTCTCAGTCTTGACCTCTGAGCAAATGCAAAAGGGATACAGTATTGTTTCATTGTGATATTCACACAGTCTGCATCTTTGATTGGTAAAAGGTTGGTTACGTCATCATGACCTAAATTCTTTTGAGAATAATATAAATTGCATGCGGATTATGTTCTGGGAGCTTGGTTTGTGTGAAAGCTGTATCAGATAATATTCAGCAGACATGCTATTGTACGAATCACTGAATAAATTAATATATCTGGGTTTGTTGAACTCATCATAATATGCAGCGCTACTGACTAACTGTAGTTGTAATTTTATTGACGATTTAAAAGTCACACTAGACAGATGCTGCCCTGGGGCCATATTAGAGAAGTGCCTTGAGTCGCAACGGGCGTTTGCACCTGCTTTGTGCGACCTCGGAGCACTTTGGTATTACAGAAGGGGCCGTAAACGCTTGTACTCCCCCTTCTGTAATATAGATAGCGCTGACGCACATGTAGCACCAGTGCTATCATTAGAGCGTGTTCCCTCATTTGCATGGGGGTGATGCCCTACGCTAACGAAGGAATCTCTTTGCCTCTGTGCCCACGCCGTATTACCAGTGTGGGCACAGAGACAATCATGTCTTCAGGAGGCACATTGAGAGTACGCCACAAAAAGGTGGTGCAATTTCAGCAGCCCTCTGGAGGGATCTAGGGGCACCCCAGACATCCCCTGCAGGCAGGAGCAGTCACTCACTGCACCCGCCTGCAAGGGGATCTCAAATCTCTCTTGAAAATGCAGGCGGGTCTCCGCCTGCACAGAGCAATACAGAGCCACTTTTAAACAGTTGTTCCGTGTTTCTCTTGAATGCGCTGAGTTCGCGGCTGCCTTGAGGGCAGCGCTTTCAACATAATGAGGAGGGTGTACTTTCCCTGTTTGCACATGGAGCACATGCTTAAAGGTGTGCCGTGGCAAGTGCGCCCTATCTGTAATAGGGCTCCTGGAGTCTAGATGGCATTCCCAAGCCCGATGTGCACCCCATTCCACATGCTGATGGTGTTGTGGAAAAACTGATGCAACAAACACCTTGAGAATCTTTCATCTCACCAGCAATTACATGCAGGTTGCATGAATATATCTATTGAAATAGAAGATAATACCGTAAACCCCAGAGATAGAATACAGAATCTGGTAGACCAGATACTGACTTGGGTGTGTGCTCTCTATTAGAATGGCAATGCTGCCTTCAGTGAATGCTGTAAAGGGAAACCTATAACAGGTGTTGGAAGCATCACAGAAGGGGGACTATCAGGGCAGCTAAGTGCCAATATTACAGTCCTCTGTGATGCGCTCTGACATTCTAGTGGCCAGTGGGAAGCTCGGACCCCTTGAGGCCAAAGTGTAGGCGGTGCTGGACTCCGGGGTTCCTCATGGCTCAGACTAAGGTGAGAGACTTTCTAGTCTCCACATTATCTCATACATGGTTGTATTAAGGGAGAAATAGAATGCTGCAGTTTTTGGCACATTCTCTGGTTCCTAAAGTTGTCTTCTAGTTTAACTGACCTGGGACTGTTAACATAGACCTAAATAAATATGAAAGGCCTGCGTAGTGATAGGGATATCTGAGGACTTGTTTGAATAGTGGCTAAATGTTCCCTTTTCCCTTTGGCTTTCCACTGATGGCTCAAACCTTACTGGGTAAGAGTGAACCTCTGCACTGTGTTGTCCAGATGCATATTACCTGATGTCAGAACTGGCAGTGGGGATCTCGGATTGCACACAGAAATGTCTGCTAATCCTCTGACCATAGATTTGTTTGAGGTTCTAGAGTTCCTTTGGGTCACACTTCTAGCTGAAGGGTGAGAAATAGAAAAATGTGGAGTTCTCTTGATCAGCCAGAAATTATACCACCTCTGTCGTCTCCGACAACTCAGCATCATTTAAGGATGTCAAGCTCAGGTTTGGGATTCTGGAAAGGTTACTGGACCCAAACCTTGGGGTCTAAGTAACTTTAGCAAAAGTGTTCATTTGAGATGAGGGTGGCGTGGCCTTGTGCTTTACTGATGCTGAACTTGGCCCTACTTATCACTGTTAAATGCACTGCTGACAAAGCTTTGGCATATCCCTTTCCAGCATCAGTGAATCTTTAAAAATCCCTGTGATTGTCAGTTCTTGTATTACACAAGAGGGAAAAAGTTTCTCATCCACATAGAACCGATATTAATTTGGGTGCCCCGAATTAGTCTCTCGGAAGCCCATGCCCAAAGTCTTTACGGGTCAGTTCGAGGGCCGCACGTAAATGAAGATCTGTGCAGAGGTACTGGGCCTGGAGCACGAGGGTGGAAAAGGAAGGGGAAACCTAAATATGTTATCCTCAGAGGGGCAAAGGATTTTCCCACTCCCAATAAAAAAAAAAAGACATTCATTCACATCCCTGCTCCCTTTCACATTGCCAGCTCTGATGCAGTGCCTTTTAAAAAAACAACCAAACACATACAGTGCCATATTGACATTATGCCCCAATGCACCAAAGCAAATTACAAAGGGAAGCCCTGCAGGTTGTGCAGATAATATGTAATTAAACTTTATGTGTAAGCTGCCACTAACCAGGCATCCTACAGTAGTCTCACTGGCAAATTCATAAGACAAGCCTAAGAGGAGGTCCTCATTGGTAGACCACAATTCTCACCAGGATTAGAAATATTCATACAATTAAAAGCTGTACTAATAGAATGATCAATTCTTTGCACACATCATCACAGTCTTCTCTCCTGCAATATTATAGATCTGGTCAGATGTGTACCGGATGCCACATTTTGTTGAAGGCAGACCTGTATTATGATATACAAAGTTGGTATAAGACACATACATGCTAAATGCTCCAATTGGACAGGCACTGCTTTTCACCTAAATAAAGATTTATCCTGACCCAAAGCACAACACAGGTCCCTGTGTGATCCAACCTCCCCCTGAACAGATCTCCACAAATATGTACTAGAGGGAACCCTACACATAAGGTCTAGAGTTGATGGCTGTAGAAATAGGACATACCTAATATATACGGGTCCAGAGGCACAGGGCCCAGTTCCAACAGGTTTAGACCCACACTGGGTGGAACTGCTGCAGAGACTGGGCCTGTGGACAGGAGCACAGCCGTCCAGTGCCAAAGCCCTGCAGTGTCACCCAGGGCAGCAAACCGTGCTTACCCTGGCCTAACACAACCCTGTACTGCCCTGATCTCCCACACCCCCACCATCTGTTCCGCCTGGTTTGAGCTAGTGAAAAGTGTCAGCAGATCTTTTCCGAGAACAGGTGAAGACACTGAAAAGAACCTACTCATATTTGGGTCCATTTGATCATTCTCCATTCTGGGGACAAAACTCCTAATTGCAGATATTTATTGTGAAGTTACTGACCAGAATCATAAACTCCGTCCACCTCCCCCCAGGTATCACCGCATCAAAATCTGCCAAACTCTTAATGAGGGCTCAAGTATAGACTGCAGGCTGGAGACAAGAGAAGTTTTGCATCTAGAGGATTCCCATAGGCTAGTCCCACTTTCCATCAACGAACTCACCATAGTTTATTTTGTAGTGTAGGGGTCAGAGTATAGAGTCAGCGTAGACATACCAGACGAAATGATGGACCATGCCACTTCAGTCCCTGCAGTGTCTCTTTCTTTTCCTTTTACATTATGTGGAATATAATTTATTCATTAGGGTATCTGTAGCTCGCCTCAGCCATGCTTCTTTGCTCCTGTTAACAAATGCCTAAAGGTGGTGCCAGTTTCAGTCGTCTGATACACACCTTGGCTCCTGGGATGAGACAGGGTTTGTTAGCTAGCTCAGAAAAAAGGTACTTGTTGCAGGCTGAAGGCCATCGTCTTCCTTTCTCATGATCTGTGTCATCAGGACACCTGTAGGCTTCATTTGTATTAACCTATCATGTGAGCTTCATTGCAAATCCATGTGTACAATATAGATTTGTGCTTCGCCTCTCCTCGTCAAGCTAGCCAGAGACATCTTAAGGATTATGGGGGCCGTGGGCCAAACGGATTTTGGGGGCCCCTGTTCCCAACAGCTTTGAATTTATGATTCAATTTCAGGTCTTTCATGCCCTCTTTGACCAGGCCACTGGCAGTGCACAGGCATACTCGTCCAAATTCTAAATGTTTTTGCAACTAATATTCAGGGATAGTGATGTGTGTTTTCAATACTGCAACACAACAGCAGCTCACTAATATTACTGCAAATAATCTCTTTGATGCCCTCCCGTTTCTCATACCTGAGGTCCTAGTGTGATCTAAAAGAAACTATTTTTATGGATTTTGCATGAAACAAACACATTTCTCTGCAAAATGTCTGTAATAGACTCACACATTACCCAGGTTAAAAATATATTAAAAGAAAACGGCATTTTATAATAATCTGTTTATGAATTATTCAAGTTCATCAGGGAAAGACTCTCTGAGGAACAGAGCTGGCTCCATCAGGCCCCCTGAAAGGCTGGGGCCCTGGGCCAGAGCCCACTTTGCCCATGGCTTAACGAGGACGACCCTGTGGGTCGACTGAATCTGTGATTAACGGATCATTCATTTTCCTTTTGTTAATAAATCCTTATATTCCTCGATTGAGCAGATGTGTGAGCAGATTTTCTTAATCGGTTGTGATGAGAGCCCTATAGTTGTGGTGCAGGTTAGTAGGCTAAGAATAAAGTAATGCCATCATACACAATGCCCTGCCTGCTTTAGATCTCTCTCCTTGGGGAGGAGTGTTTGTGAGCCACTGACAGGCTTGGCATCTGCCCACCTGCCAACTGCATCTTCACTCAGGTGGAATGCGTGGGCGCTGCATGCTTTAAAAAGACTCATCTCCTCAATGTATAAAAATACATTCACACTTACAACAGGTGCTGGGGATAAAACAAACGCCTCGCTTTGCCTTTATTCCTGAAACAATGATCAAATGTTTACTTGGAATTGTATTGCAACAGCTACAAAAGAAGTGGGAATATGAAATAAGCTAACATATGTTGACTCGAAAAGGGGACAAATAGGCATGCGTTTTACTCGTGGAAAGGAAAATATGTCGCTCTGTATAAATAAAAGTGCAACAAAGAATGGAATCAATTATAAGAAAGAGGACGTAGCCTAATGGCTAGGGCGGTGGACCTCAAATCTGGGGAACCGGGTTCGAGTCTCGGCAACGACGCTCAACATCCTGTGATTCTGGGCAAATCACTTAATCTCCCCGTTCCTAACAAAAATGAGTGTGTCCTTATGTAACTCAACTGGTGCTCATGTGAAGCGCTCCGATACCCAATACCTTCAGGTCAAGTTCGCGCTAAATAAAACTCCGGGGAAAAAAGCAGTACATATTCCCATTCTTATTGGATGGATGTCTTAAAACGGTACACAGGATAGGCGGCTTAAGTGGCAACAGGAAGAAATGCTGTGGTTGGTTTGTTTCCTCCTTTGGGTGCCATGAATGTCAATAGAGCGACAGTCAAGAGTAGCAGACACTACTCCCGGTTTGCCCATACGTACCATGGCACTGTCCTTGCTATCCCTTGTCTCAGTGGCAGGAACAGAAAGATGTCAGGGCTCTAAGAACCAAGTTTACCTTCTGTAGTTTCCACACCTTGCCTTTGAGGAAACGGGAGACTGTTGAGGGGCTAAGGGTGGAACAAGAGGTTGATTTTGTTATGTTATCAGTCGGGTCAAAGAGTGCGGTGAATGTCATCAATGTCTGGGATTTAGGTGGAATTGACTTCCTGCGGCAAAATCACCATGTACCCTGTATACCATGTTTCTTCTCACTGTGGCACAGTAAACAGAAGGTATCCGCATAGGGTTGGCCTCATCACCACCACTTCCTCTACAGAGCTGCACCAGGAAGCTCTGGATAGTGGCTCCCGGCTATTACTCTCGGCCTCCCTTTAAGTCTGCCAAGGATCAGTGGGCCACCAGGTAATTCCAGATTTACCGTCAAGTCTCCTCATTTTCATTTCCTTTCCCTAGCCCTAAAGCTGGTGCAGGGAATTCAGTGTAGGCAATTCCCAACAGTGTGTTAACCACTGGTAATTATCTGAGGTGAATTCAATTGATACATTGCTCCTGGAATAAATACATTTCCTATATTCATGGACGCGCCACCATGACTTGCTCCCAACTCTGCAGAAATCCATGTATTTCCCCAATTCACATGCTATATAGAGGTCGATGCCAGGGATCAACCACTTCTTGAAGGTTGATGGCTGTCCTTGCTTCACTCTCCACACCTCAGGGAATCTGATAGGGTTGCTAAAGGCTCACCTGATGCTCAAGATGAGGCGGGGAGGACAAGGGTCTTTGTCAGTGCAACAGCAGCCGGGTCTAGTGCCATCTCTCTGTTCAGCTCCCGTCAGTCAACAAAACAGTAAATTAGACCAGAGGACTCAAAATACAATGCTTGAGTGTTAGTAGGACCGCACCAGTAAGGAGACAAGGAGCCCGGCAGGATTCAGAGGTTCTACACCCGAGCTCCACCACATTTTGCACATTGCAGGAGGAGCTCAACCCTCTAAGTGGAAGCCATTCAAGCCAATGGCAGGGCCTCACATTCATAGACACAGCATGACTGACAGCTGGGGGCCTACACAATCATCAAGTGGCCACATGGGGAGGGTGTCGGAAGAGGGCAATGAAAGATGATGGTCAGTGTTAGCCGAAGGAGGGCAGCAAAAATGTCACGTTGCAGGAAGTGATTTGGAAGTATGTGGGTTGAGGGCATAAGCAGCCTGGGAGCTGAGGTTAGCATCGGCTGCAGTGGGAGCTGAAGGTGAGAGGAAAAAAAGAAGTAAGTGAGGGGGAGAGAAAGTTCATGTGTGTGCTCATCCATGTCCTTTCAACATGAGCGTGCCTAGTATTCCTTCCTTTGTGACCACACATGGGATCTGATGTGCACTTTCTTTCCCCACAGGCATGCAAGAATCATTCCTGGCACAACAGTGCCCATTCCTAGCATAATAGAATCACTGTGTTCATACAGGGCCGTCTTAAAAGCATTATAGGCCCCCGGGCAAAGCAGTGCACTGGGCACTGCCTACACAACCACTCACAGGAATAAAAATATTTAACGGAAAATTTGTGTTAAATTCTGGTCTGCATGGAGCCCATATGCTCGCGGGGCCCTCAGGCAACAGCCCAGCGTGCTTATGTGTTAAAACGGCACTGTGTTCATGTCAGGCAGAAGATAAAGAAACCAGGATCATAAATTACTGCCACTGCACAGGGTAAAGCTTGAGATTAGAGGAGGTAGAGCTTTCTTTGCACATGGTCACTTGCTGTGGAATTCCCTTCCATTAAGTGATAGACCTAGCCCTGATCCGACCACCTTCAAAAGAGTCCTTAAAACTTTTTGGTTCTCGGTAACTCAATGACCCGCGCCAATAGTACTTCAGGTTGTGATTGCAATATTAATGCCATGGTTCATTCCTATGGCTATCCATGGCATAAAGGTAGGCACCAGTGACATGGGTCTGAACTGAGGTGGCAAAGTGAGCTAAAGAATGATGATGGATTCAACCCAGATCTGTGACTGGGGGTGAGTGTCTGAAAAGTTCCAGTGCTCCGTCCATCATCTCCTTGTGTTTGCTTTGTTCGCCCTAAGTTGGCAGGGTATGCCCAGACGTGGGTCCCTTGCTCACTTTGCCACTGGTGGGTCTGAACTGAGGTGGCGAAGTGAGCTAAAGAATGATGGATTCAACCCAGATCTGTGACTGGGGGTGAGTGTCTGAAAAGTTTCAGTGCTCCGTCCATCATCTCCTTGTGTTTGCTAGGCACCAGTGACATAACATTAATTCTTCTTGTTACTTTGTCGGCATCCTTTCCCTAATCATTTCAGCCCCCTCTCTAAAGGACGATATCCTTCATATATTGTTACCATCTCATACCTAAAGGTCACCAACCGTGGCATAATGGTGCCCGGTATTGTTTAGTGTTAACCACACTTGACATCACGCTTGACACCCGGCATGACTCGTGGGGGGGTTAGTTTAATTTAAAAAAATTAAAACTTACCTTCGCATGCCCGGTCCTGTCCCGCGTCGTGTCCCTCCGAGTCCCAGGAAGCAGGCAGCCTCCCTCTCCCAGACTCCCCTAAGCCAATCACAACGCTGCAATGGCAGCATTGTGATTGGCTGGGACGAAGACCGCTCAGGCATCTATGGGGAAGCTGTTTTCTCCATGCAGGCTGCATGCAGCCTACATGGAGAAAATGGAGAGTGCGTATGACTGGTCGGCCCCAGGGCCGACCAAACCAAACAGTCAGCGCCCACAACAGTGGGCAAGCCACTCCTCCCCTGGAGCAGGGGCGCCCACACGCCCGCCCCCAACCAAACCCTTCTGCTTTCTCGCAGTGCGAGAAGCAGAAACATAAAATGGTATTCATAATACCATTTTATGTTTAATGCTTCTTGCACTGCGAGAAAGCAATGGGGGCGACGCTCCTCCGCACACATGGAGGAGCCGCCCCTGCTTGACATATTGTTGGCACTAATGGCCTAAACATTCCCACTCATCTCATAAAACCAACCAACCCTGGTATTATAATGGCCACTCTTGGCATATTATGGGTATTTTTAGCATTATGGCGACCAGCTCTCCAGGCACAATGGTGACCATGGTATAATGGTGGCCATCCTTGGCATAATATGGGCACCCTTCTCATTATGTTCTCCTCCCCCAGGTTAATGATGTCCCTGGTATAAAGCCCATCCTTGGCATACTGGTGGGCTTCGTTGGTATGTTGTGGACTTCCATTGCACAATGGAGGTCTTCCCTTACATGTAAAGACAATATATGAACTTTTGAGACGGAGGGCCTTATTACAAGTTTGGCGGTGTGGGAGTGGGGTGGCACGCCACCGCCCCACACCACCAAACTCGACCGTCGGCTGCCCGTCAGATTACGAGTTATCTTGTTGTCTGTCGGGTGGTCCTTTGGTGTTCCCACAGCAGTGCCTTCGAAAAAGCCACCCCAATGAGAACACCAAAGCAAGTTCCTGCATGGCATGGTCTGTTAAGGCCATGCCGTGCAGTAATTGGGCATGCATGCAGACAGGGGGGGCACACTATGTGCCCCCCCTGCTTGAATCCGCATGGCCTGAGGCACTCTGTGGCCCTGTAGGGCCCTCTTAGTTTCGTCACCGCCAGCAGTTTCATGGCGTGAACACCACCATGAGACCGCTAGCAGTGAGGAAACTCGTAATATGCTTGGCGGGGCAAAGCGGGCCTCGGCAAGCATATTGTGGCCTCACACCGCCATGCCACCGCCAGGAATTGCAGATCCCTGGCAGTTGTGCCAGTTCCATGGCGGCTCGAACGCCAAAGTTGTAATTCGGGGGTCTCCACCTCGGGTTTGGCGGTCCAACTCGTAATCTAACCTACTGTATATTCAGGTTAGGAAGTTTTTCATGTGAATACATTGTGAGCATTAAAAAACTCATTTGACTACCAAATAGATATTTTCTCAAAAAAATTTAAACTTCAAGGCACAAATACTCTTTTTTTCCAGAAAATGGCAACTGTGAACACAAAATGGAAAGCTTATATTTTACAGCAAATTGTGTGTATTTTCAGAAAATGGCAGAATGATTGCGTTCCTAAAGCTGGCGTTTGAATGAGAATTTCATGCTGGGTTGGGGAGAATGATTGATGATGTCAATTCCTATGTGCTATAGGGCACTTGCTGCTATGGCTATAATGCCGTTACTCAAGTGGGAGGAATTCATACAGTTAAACCTTTTGATGACATTACTGTTGGTAACCCATGCGTAATGCACTGTTGCGTCAGCTGCTGAGAATCCTAAATGGGTTCCTCACTATTTTAATTTTGCCTGATGGGGTCACTTTGTGAAAGTTGATAATATTTGTAGCTCAGAATAATTTTCAGAAGTAGCACTCACTATAGGAAAAGTTAAAGACTTAAACCAGATCATGGCAAAAATTTGACACATGTATCACAAATAAGTCATTATTAGTTGGTTTGAAAGTGTCTCCCCACCTGCTTCCAGTGCTTACTTCTTACTAGGAAAATCTGAATAAACGAAAGACATTTGCTGGCTGTGCCCCACTTACGTGCTTTCTCACCATGTGGACTTGCTGTGCCCCACTTACGTGCTTTCTCACCATGTGAACTTGCTGTGCCCCACTTACGTGCTTTGTCACCATGTGGACTTGCTGTGCCCCACTTACGTGCTTTGTCACCATGTGGAGTCACACAGAGCTCAATTCTCTCTCCAGTGCTTTTCGCTCCATGTTTATATGCACTAGTTAGAAGACTTCCTTTAAACATCTGGCACCAGATGACACCAGCTCCATAATAACTTTCGAGGTCATGGCACCTTCCAACTTGATAAAATCTTTGACATACTTATCAACATTCATACCTGGAAGGATGAAAACATGATTTGACTAAACATCACCAAAAAGGGAATTATTAACACTCACTCGGATTTCTGCCACTATTGAAGTCCAAACGCGCCAATCATCCTGTTTTTCACAATAACATCCTCACTTTCAGCAAAGCTTGAGATGGTCTCTATGCCCTGACTCCAATCTGACTCACACAGCTAGTAAATTTATTCATCTCGAAACTCTACTCTGAGTCGTATGGTACATGAAGGCAGTAGCGGCCGGTGTCCTTGCAAAGTGCTGAGAGCAGCGTCAGGATTGGCCGGAGCGCTCTGAATCTGGGAGCCTGTGCCTGCTGTCTTCAACCTGGCAAAGCAGCTCGGGTTGGAGAACGCTTCAGTGCACATGACGGCTTGGCCGTCCTGAGACGACCGGCCAAACCGTCATACGCATGGACAACAGTGCACCTACTGCCTGCCATCCCCATGGCCCCACCCCTAGACACGACGCAACAGAGAAAAATAAAAGAATAATAAACACAGGTTTATTTTCGTTTTCTTTTTCATTTTTTTGGCTTCTGGCAGGAGAGGCGATGCTCCTCCGCCATAGCGGAGTAGCCGCCCTTGCATGAAGGAGCTCGGACATCAGAAAATGAGAAATGTCTTAAAAGCACTTTAACAGGACAACTAAAACAATGTTTTCAAAGGTATCAATGCAACCAATTTGGAATTGCTCGAAATTTTACAAAACTCTGCTTCCAGATGAATCTTAAAGACACAGACATATAGGTCACATTAAACCTGGCCTAAAAACCCTTCACTAGCTCCCAAAAAATGACTGCTGCAAATTCAGTCTTAGTCCTATCTGGCAAAACCCTCCCTAACAAGACTCCTAAATGCCTGTACGACCTTATGCCAAACGACTTAAATGTCACCGCCACCCTCTCCTGAGAGCCTGGCTGATTTCTGTTTGGAATCTCTTTCTCAACATCTTGCAAACCACCTTTCTTTTAGGAAACAACAAAAAACCTTGATATTGGCCAAACCCTTTGGTGAATGCGGTAAATCCCACTGTGGCTTGTGCTATACAATAATATCTAGCACCTTGCCGTCTTGTACTAGAACATAGGGCCTGGATGATGCGCGAAGTCCAATAGGGTAGGTTTTCAAAATAAAATAAAGAAATAAACTAGAACCTTGAACCAGATAGGCTTTTAGGTCTTTCCCAATTAGACGCTAGATCATTTGGCAATGCATTTTGTAATGCCTGCATCATAAATGCTCTTCATGCACTGAACACAATCACCTCCATTCGTGAAAGGGCCATTAAATCTAAGAATGGCTAGAAACAAGTAGCCCTGCAAATTGTGACTACAGTCACTTTATTTTCTGTGTCCTGCTGAATCCAAGGGCCTGATGAGATGTGTAAGTCATAGGCAATGGGAGCAGAAAGGAAGCCTGCAGATGCAGCCTGAGGGCCCTTTTCACAAAGCTAAAGATACATGTGTATATTTACTTAGCTGTATATTTATCACTACATCTAAGTTTGATTCTACACTTTTTACTGTTCAGTACCTCATACAACAGTGTTTATGAGTGTACAGTTACTACTAGTAACTTTGAACACGTAGTTGGAGATCCCCGCCGCCGTCACGGAGATCTCTCTCTGGAAGCTATACAGAAAATTATTAAAGTTTATCATGCTTTAATAAAAAATATTAAAATACATTAATGTAAAATGTAAATTAATTTAAATATTTATGCTTAACATATGAGAGTTAAATTAAAATGTTACAGCACAAATCATCATATCAAATTAAATGTGTATTAACTAAACAAAATAATATTAATTTAATTTATAAATAATTATTTTTTAACAATCATTTTACAAATCCCCACCCTCCCTAGCATTGTTTGGTATTTACTATGCAGTAAATCTTTTTAAAAGTTATATTTTTAATGTATTAACATTATTTTTTGTTTTATATAAAAAGTTTATAGCTATAGTAAATTTAAAAGTGTATTTTGTGAATTGCAATAATCTTTACTCTTTTTTTGGGGGGGTGATTGGCATGTCCTTCCCTACACCCCTCCTTAAATTTCCCTATATCTCTCCAATTTATCAGTAGCTATTCTCAATTTTCCCACAACTCCCCTTAGTCCTTCCTAAAATTACTTCTAAATTGTATACTTATGTAGCAGAGCTCTCCACACAAAAAAGATAGGAGCGGTGAAAGCCTCTGCCTGTAGATTGTGAATTGGACTTTGTAGCATGTGAGTAGTAAGTACCACTTCCGTACTACAAAATGCAGTTTCTCAAAAACCCCGTTGGCTCCAACCAGCACTGTAAGCTTCAGTGTTGAAATGCCACTTGCCCAGCTGCATTTGCTTTTTGCTCAAATGGTACTGGTATGAAAATTGTGGTCATTGCACACTGAGCGTCGAGCAGGGGCGGCTTCTCTGCAATGGCGGAGGAGCGTCGCCCCACTGGCTCAGAGCCAGCAGGTGAAAAATAAAACAATATACAATAATCGTTTATTTTTCATTTGTCTTCTCTGAGCCGGCATGTGCAGGGAGGGGCGGGGCCATGGGAGGGAAAGGAGGACTGGTTTGTGCACTTATAAGTGCGCATGTGTGTTTGGCCGCCCATCTCAGGTCGGCCAAACACACATGCGCACGTAGGTTTCTCCAGACAGGGCTGTATTGAACAGCTGGGTTGGAGAAACGGCACAGACTCCCTTTCCTGAGCGGAGCATCAAACCAGCCCGCTCAGGCCAATCCCAGTGCTGTTCTCATAGCATGAGAGCAGCGCGGGGATTGCACAGGGTGTCTCTGCTGCTGTCCCAGTGTCTGCTGGGACCAGGAAGCAGCAGAACACCAAGGCACGAGGAGCAATGCAGCCAGCTGCTTCAGATAAGTGTTTTTTTTTAAATTTTATTATTAACCCTCCCCCCACCCCCCCACGCTCCCGGTGTCCGCTTCACCTGCCTTACCACCTCTTCACTGTGTCGGCTGCCACTGGCGTCTAGAAGCCAAACAAACAAGGAGACACAAATGACGATAGACACCAAAAGCAAAAGATTGATACCAAGAACCAATCCCAAGATGCAATTGTATCCAGTAGAGACCATTATATCCAATCATTAATAATTTTCACAAAGGTTCAGAATCAGGTGGGTGAGCTGCATCCAGTAAGTTATTCTTCAGTTTTCGTTTCTTTTCAATTTGGGGCCTGCTGTACTGTTTTCAATATAACCTGCTACTTCGAAACCAAATATCAAAATGTTAGAACTTAGTTTTTCAGTATTTAATAATGTATAATGCAGAGTCAAAGTCGTTTCTATATAACACCAAAAGCTATTTTACAGCAGCATCACAGATTTGGCGGCTCTGCTTCTGGCAGTATAAGCCTAGTTGAGGAAGGTCACAGAAGTATGTGGCCTCTGACCTTACATGCCTGAAGACATAGGGACATACACCTGACGACTCTTGGCCTCTGCTTGTCTCTGTGCCCCCCTTATTGCACCGTGTGTCCCCACAAACATAATTGTTAAAGACATTCGTCTTTCTGCCTCTCAGCACATGGCTGATCTGGGTTGCCGCCGAGACACAGGACTCCCTTGTGTGCTCTATTAACAACATCTGCCTGTTTGTCTGGAACATTTTAAAGGCGACAGGCTGCCTGCGTGTTGCAAGACCTAGAGAGACTCAAATGCTGATGCTGGCTCTGCTGCCTGTGGGCCACTTTGCCTGCCAGTCCTCTCGAGAGCCACAGAGCACGCCCCTTCAGACTGTTCTAGCAAAGTTTATCCAGTGCCCACTTGCTCACAGCGTTTCTACTTGGCGGTGGCACTAAGAGGGAAAACTGCGTAGCAAGGACTCCCTTCCCTCATTCAGTGGCACTAACACGACAGGACATAGCAGAGTAGCAAGAATGCCATAGACAGCAGTTCAAGCAAGGAATAATGTTGGATAATAAAAGACAGAACTGGGGTGCTGTGGGAACCTCCCGCCCCCGGGCCCTGGTGCCAAATGAGGGACATACTCCTAAAGGACACAAATAGATGAGCACAGTCAACAGAGTGCAATGCCAGCTGTGGAGCTAAGTGAAGTCCACTCCCACCGTAGAGGGTGCCTGTCCGTGTGTACACTGCACTATAAAGCAGAGAAAAGCTGGGAGTCCACCTGACTATGTGCAGTCGAAGTGCATAAAAAAGGGTGGGAACTGGCTTCCTGAGCACAATGTGGGTGCGTTAAGTGAGTGTGGGGGCGGGGTCGGACACATAAATAAAATGAACAAAATGCTCTGTAATTATATTGTAGGACTTTCATCTGGAGGTAATTGCACACAAAATATAATGCATGCCCCCTAAATGAAAAACAAATGCAAGTTAAATTAATCCTCACAGTACAAGAGACACCCTCCTAAAACTCAGTGGCGGCCGGCACTGATCGGGGATGGCGAGGCGGAAAAGAGGGGGTGGCGGGGGTACATAAAAAATTAAAAACTTACCTCCTGTCCGCGTTGCTGCGTCCTCCGCGTCTCTCCACTCCTTCCTCTGGCCAGAACAGGAAGGACACTGGGAGCACCCATGCTCCCCTGAGCTGCAATGCAATGCAGCATTGTGATTGGTCTGAGCGCCGTGGTTCGGCGCTCAGAAGGGAAGGGGGCCTGGGCATGTTCTCCACCCAGGCTGTAATGCAGCCTGGGTGGAGAGCATGCTATGTACGCATGAATGTTTGGCCGGCCCGAGCGGCCGGCCAAACATTCATGCGCACATAGGGAGTGAATGCCACTCCTCCCCTCCCCTGCTCCTTCAGCAAATCAGCCCCGCCTCCCAAACCTGCCGCGCCTGCAACAGGAAAAAATAAAATGATAATAACATTGAATTATTATCATTTAATTTTTTCTTACACTGCTGAATAGCAGTAGGCCGACACTCCTCTGCCTTAGTGGAGGAGCCGCCACTGCTAAAACTTTGGGAAAAGCTTAGGCACGTCATCCCCTATAGTAGCCCATACCTGCCAACTTGAAGAACAATCTCACTGTGTGAGGAGAGGGCCTTGTGCCGAGAAGTACCTAGGAGGCACTTTTGAACCCCACCCCGCCCCCAAGCCCCCTCCCCCCCAAAAAAAAGCTTGCTGAGGCTAGTGCCGATCCACTTCTCCCACCCCCCACCCCCACCCCAATAAAAGAAATGTCAGCAGTTCAAAGCCTCGGAAAACAAGCTGGAAAACCACTATTTACAGCAGTTTTCAGCTCTTTTTCCCTGCCACTGTGTGATAACGGCTCCTTACCGGGAGATCGTGTGATGGGAGTCGATATCGTGTGTCACACGGTGGCACCGTGTGAGTTGGCAGGTATGGTACCCATCCACTTCGACCCCTGCCAGCTACACATGCTTCAAAGCCAATGGTGTGTGTGTCTAGGAGTGCAATCGATACTAGAGTCGACACTGCCTCATCTTGGCCCTCTAATATAGGAAACAGCTACACAGATCGCCTCATATAGCCTTGCAAGGTAGAGAGGGGTGGTCATGCCCAAAGCCTCTATCCATTAATACACTAAAATGCACGCAAAATGGTTGCAGACAAACAAACAAGTGAAAATCTTCAGTTCACCTGACTGCACCTGCAGCCAAGAATAAAGCAAGCTCGAGGGCGTTGGGGAGAATGTTCTGTCCAGGGGTCTCTTCTTTCCCACGTCTGACAGGAAACCAGAACGCAAAGACATTAGGTCCCTTATGGCCATAGGGTGGATAAACTACAACTGCTCCTCTGCAATGGCGGAGGTGCGTCAACCCCCCTCCCCTCCCCGCTGGCCAGCTGAGGAAAAGGAAAAATAAAATGGTAATAAAACAGTATTATTATCATTTAATTTTTCCTCTGGACGGAGCCGAGTCTTTGGGGGCGGGTCCATGACAGGCACAGAAGGGGAGTGGTGGGCAGCACTGTTGTCAGTGCGCATGACGGTTTGACCGGCTGTCTAAGGACGGCCAAACCGTTCTGCGCATCGACATCTCCCCACTTGAGCTGTATTGCTATGAGGAGAGAACAGCAGGTGTAGGCTCCCAGTCCGCTTTGGAGCCGAAAACAAGCCATTCAGGCTAATCCCAGCACTTCTCTCATGCTGCCCAGCATGAGAGAAGCACTGGGATTGGCCCTGGGGAGTATGGAGCTTCAGTACACAGCAGGAAGGAGAAGAGCGGCAATATTTTCTTTTTTGTTTTTGTTTATTTTGCCGTCTGTCCGTCCCCTCTCACCCCCATATCCCTCCCCCACCCCGCCACTCTGCTGCGAGACCAGCCACTAGTGTGGATAAACTATAGTCAGCAACACTTATCTTGGCTTAGGCCCCACCGTCAAACATCCTCATCTGTCCCCCCCACTCGTGAGGCCCGCCGCGGGATAACAAGGTGACTGTCCGCAAGCCAGACCTCACACACAGCTCTGTAGAGCAGAAAAGCAGTGAGATAACATATCATTACAGTAGCAAACCCCCAGATTAAAATAAACTCTAATCCAATAAATACCGGCAGATCTCACAGGATTACACAGAACTACTTCTCATGGTTTTGTCTGTTCTCTTCAAGTCCATCAAATATACGCGAACCAATTTGTGCTTTTTCTTTTACAACAGTTTTGTGATAGTAGCAGTACCATCGGCCTGTGGGCTTCTAACACCTACTACAACATGCAAAACTATAAAGAACAAATGTATATTTTAAAGAAATACATGTACAAACCTGTTTGTTTTTTCTGTAAACTGCCTCAAAAATAACTTTACGTTCCGAAATTTGCTTGCTTCGATGTTGTGCAAAAAAGATTGCATTGAAAAGAACCACGTTGAAAAAGACACAATCTGGTCAGATCCTACTGCTTTGTTTTGTACATCCTTGTTTGTACACGATCATTGTGCAAAGATAGTATTCATACATTGAAAGTTATACATTCTGTAACTTGTTTATATCCCAATCATATTCTATTTCAATTATACTTTCTCCATGGCAATAAATAGACATGCTAGAAAAACTCTTATTGGGTGAAATTTCTAGACCAGTAATGTACTTTATAGCGGGAATATATCGAAACTTGAGGTGATGGAAGTGACCCGTATAGGGTCACTACACCACCTTTCGGCCTTACCTATATCGATGAAGAGTCGGTCAACCATTAGAGAATGCAAACAAGCAGTTTATTATCTATACTCTGCAGAGGAGCCCAAATACAACATGCACCATGCAATGCTTGCTAATGGACTGACTCAATCATGCGCAGCATAGTATGATACATCAAACATGTCATAAACATCTAGAGCATGCCTACAAGGGAAAGTTACAGGTTTAGGAATACGTACTTTAGGGAGGCAGAGGGGCGTACATCACCAGCCCGAGGCAGGCACACGGTATCTCTTAGCCAAGATCAGCCAGCTGCATCCCTGCTCCTCCCAACGTAGGAGAGGTGCTGCAAATAGAATATTACTTACGCACACAGAAAGGCTTATTCATAAGCGAGGCAGCGCCCCTTATTGAATAAAGAAACGAAACTGGGCGTATACTTATCAGGTGAACAACAAATGTCATGGCGCAGCTGTCTGGGCCTACCTCGTTCGCAGTTTAGAGCTCACTGCGTGCTTAAACATAGCCATATTGTAAGATGGCGGCCAGTATACAAAATGGCTGCCACCTGTCCAAGACTAACCTGTTCTGTAAAACATCATCTTTATTAATATAGCTCAGTGGGTTGTCAATATAGATGACTACCACTGCTATATTTAGCTATATAAGGCTAATCTAATAGCGTAACATAAGGGGCATAGCCCTATGATTATTTTGAAACCTACAGACCCTCCTTTTAGCGTTATAAGCTAAATATAGAAGTACAGAGGCCATCAGGCAGGGTCTTTATCAGTCGTCAGCATGAGGAAACCGGGGGGGGGTATGCAACTGTGCAGAACTAAGGCAAGATTCTGCTGAATTCGAATCTTTAGTCCTCGAAAATGCCTTCGTCGATATCCATCAGTTCTTGAAGTTCTTTCAGCATCATAATCACATCCCTGGCTTTAGCCTCACTTATTGGAACAGAGGGGGTGAGTTTAGCCATGCAATAAGTGCAACAGGATGGAAGACAATTCACACAAAGGCAACAAGTGAAGATGATCCCTGCAACTACTACTAAACCCATGAGAATCTTCCATCCCCATGCGGACATTAGGCCCCAGAACCACTGTGTCAGAGACCCTGTATCGTTATCTTCATGTATTTCAGAGGCTAACCTATGGAGTTTCTGAATAGCTGAATAAACGGTAGGGGCGTGGTCTGGTATGTAAACGCAGCAGCTGCTACCAATCACACGACAGGCTCCACCCCTGTCTGTAAGAATGACGTCAAGGACAATCCGGTTTTGAAGAGCAACGAGCTTGGTCGCCTGAAGCTCAGCTGTAATATTCGTGAGTATACCAGCAGTAGTGTTAATGACCGCTTCCACTACTCTAGTAAGATGGCGACTTCGCCTATTATTATACATAGGTCCCCATAGAGGCAACAATCCCTTCATAGCATCAGTAAATTGCTGCATCGTGGTATCTGTCTGATCATCATCTTCAGTGTTGATAATCCTCTTTACTCGTGACAATGAGGTACCCCTTTGCTGCAACTTATGATCCTTATGATAATTGGATGGGGCTAAGTAAACTGGGGGTAAAAGGAAAGAAACATAACAGCGTCCTGCCCACCCCCTAGGGAGCCATACATGAGCATGTGTCCCACAGATAAAATATACATTTGGGGGTGTAAGCAAGGGTGGACTACTTGTTCTTGTCAATGTAAACGTATAATTACAATGACTCTTCCCCACAGGAACACTCCCAAACCCTTCTACACAAAATGGGGCTGGTGTATCAATTATTGGAATGGGTAGGACCTCACTATCTGGGATATTTCTCTCATGAAAGGATCTAAAATACTCTGTTATATTAAACCCTTAAAACTCCATCATCTCATCTTTTACCCAAGAAATGTTTGCACTTTGCTCATAAACATTCATACAGGCATCTGGATGCAAAGTACCTGCCCTCCCTCCTTTTCCGGGAGTGTATCCCTGGTGCATCACTATGTATTCCAACACTGCTTCATAATCTTCTTTAGTCAGTTGGGCAGTATCTGCATGTGAGTGGGTATACACTACAGTAAGGAGCTGGAACCATGCTTCACAACTCCCTAGATATGACAGAGGCAAGGATATAAGAAGATCATTCTTATGAGTCATAGAAGGAAGTAAACCACTGATCCAACACTTTGTCGCATTAGTCGTTTGGTGTACTTCATGGAGCATCTGAAGAAAAGCATTTCCAAAATACGTCTGCCTATGTCTTTCTTTATGTGGAGCTAGGAAACAAACGAATGCTCAGGCGGATCAGGAGTAGTCCCTATCAGAACATGCATTGGATGCTTAATTTCTAAATAAAATATCACACCAAACAATATAATCATAACAATAAAAATGCAGAATAAAACCACAACTTTGGTTTTAGTGGTCCAACTAGGCCATCCAGGATCATTTTGACCTAAGGGCGGGGCCGCCAGAGGCTGCTCCTCTTGCGCGACAACTCGCCCAAACGGGAACATATCTAACACCTACTTTCTTCAATAATGATGGAGTCACTTGCAACCTTCTTCAATCAATGATCAACTACGCCAAAGTCCGTTCTAAGCCTCTTTGGTAGGCTTCTATTGTCCATCATACTGTAACAGGTGACTTCCTCCGCGTGGGGCCTCACAGTCTAGGCCTACTCAGTAATCCAATCCTTCTTTGTGTCGGTTGGGGTGCCCTCCTGGGAAACACCCACAGCTCACTCGAAAGTCTAAATGTTTCAAAGCAGTGCACCAGTGTCTCTCTTTTGTGGCAGGCACTACAGATATTGTGCTCTTACCATAAACTCAAATCCATAACTCTCTATTTCCCTCTGGTGCTCTTCTTTTGTCGTGGGCGTAGATCATATCTTACATACCCAGGCACTGTTCGATCAGAAAAAAGCAACGAAGGCTCAGGCTCAACAAAGCTCCCAGACTCCAACACTCGTTGTTCAGTGTCAGAGGACTCTCGTGCTGCCCTTATTTCGGGAGGGACAGCTTCCAATAACACATCTTCGTTCTCTTTTTCTGTCTCCATCCAAGTTAGCCGAGCATCCGAAAACGGGATGAACCTTGGTACGTGCTCACATTCATGATCTCCGATTCCTTCTTGGACCCATTGGTCATAAGGGAGTGGCAGCGGTATTCTTTTGGTATGGTGGGCATGTATCCAATTTTTTCTCCCATCCACCTTCACCGCAGTCCTCGTTGCAAGGAGGACTTGCTTCGGTTCATGCCAACGGGGCTCCAGAGCCTTTGTCCTCGCAAAGTTTCGGATCAGAACCCAGTCACCGGGCTGCAACTTATGTCCGGGACTCTCTGGAAGTGGTCGCAGTGACTCTCCGATCTGCTGATGAATAGAACGAAGATTTTTAGTTAACTCATACAGGTAATCTATCATCATCGGATACTCTATCTCACTAAATCGTTTTGGCCTAGGGACACCCCATATATTGGCAGGGCGCCCGAAAACTACCTCATAGGACAATAGACCAGTCCTTGTGTGTGCGGTCATTCTTGTGGACAAAAGGGTTAATGGTAACGCATCCAGCCACTTCAGGCCTGTGCTCTCCTGGATCTTAGCTAGCTTCAACTTGAGCGTTCCATTATATTTCTCCACAAGACCTGCAGATTGGGGGTGATTTGCTGCATGAAACTTTTGATTTATGTGCAACTCTTCACACACCAACTGCGTGACTCGGGCATTAAAATGGCTGCCGTTGTCACTCCAGATCACCCGAGGCAAACCGAAACGAGGGAAGAACTCTTTTATGAGTGCTTTCGCCGTTGCGTTAGCAGTATTTTCCTTCACAGGGTACGCCTCCACCCACTTACTGAAAGCACACACGACCACTAGAACGTACTTCAAATTATTCACTCGTTCTAGCTCAATGAAGTCCATTTGGAGAACCTGAAAGGGAAATGAGGGTGGTGCGAAATTCCCAGAAGGCACAGGAGTACCTTTCCCAGGATTATGCTTTAAGCAAATCATACAATGTTTCACTAAATGGGCAGCTACCTTGGGAATGAGATCATTTCGCCACACGGGTCTAACAATTTACAAATCCCTTTTGCGCTAATATGAGCGGGACCATGAGCCATAGTGACAACTGGGAAAACATATGCATTGGGCAACAGCCATCTCCGGCTGTCAGACAAATCAGTCCAGCACCCATCCTCATCTAGAGTACCTGTCCCTTCCTGCCATACAGCCACTTCAGCTATTTTGCCTCATTCTGTATGTCCTTAACACTACTTACAGTGTTCTCATGCATCGCATTATCAGGTACCCACCTAGCAGGTCCTGCCACAAACATCTTACTCATCTTCGATCTAGCAGTTTCTCTAGCTGTTTGATCCGCAAATGCATTGCCCCTACCCACGTCATCTGTAACTACCTTGTGGGCACTGCATTTTATTATTGCCAGCTTTTTGGGTAACATCAAAGCCGACAGCAATCTATGGATCAACGGGCCATGCTGTATCTTCAACCCATGGGATGTCAGGAACCCCCTTTCCGCCCAGAGCTGCCCAAAATTATGAGCGACTCCAAACGCGTATTGGCTGTCGGTGTAAATATTAACAGCCATCTTCTCACTTAACTCACAAGCTCTCAACAGGGCTACTAACTCAGCAGCCTGGGCAGATTGATATGGGACGCGGGAAGTCTCTACGACTGTGCGCAATGTGGTGATCGCATATGCGGCAGAAGTAGTGCCATCTGGTAGCTTAAGGCAGGAGCCATCGACATATAGTTCCCCTTGGGGGTCAGATAAGGGAACATCAGTCAGGTCTACACATCCCTTCGTTTCTTCCTCTGTTCTGTACATAGTCATGCGCATCTGCATAATGACTCGTCGAAGGGAGGGGTAGTAATGTGGCTGGATTCAGAGTGACACATCGTTTAATGGTGACATGTGGAGCGAACAAAGTTAGCTCATATCCAGTCAGACGCGCACTAGTAAGGTGCTGCGTCTGCGTTCTATTCAATAGAGTGTCTACAGAATGGGGTACCATGACCGTTAGGTCAGTGTCAAGAAGCGAGCCCTGCCGATTGTCTGATTGCAATTGCCACCGCAGCAGCGGCTCTCAGACAGCTCGGGAGCGCTCTAGCCACATTGTCAAGGACTGCAGAAAAATAAGCACAGGGCCGATACTTACCATCGAAAGCCTGTGTCAAGACACTCAACGCACAACCATCCACTTCATGTACATACAATACAAAGGGCTTCCTATAGTCAGGAGTACCAAGGACAGGAGCAGAACAAAGCGCATGCTTCAGTTGCTCGAAGGCATGCTGACACTCAAGCGTCCACGGCAAGGGTTCACACACACCTTTCGTAGTTAAATAAAGGAGGGGTTTCACAATCGGAGAATAGTTGGGGATCCAATGTCGACAGTATGAGGTAATTCCAATGAAACCTCGCACTTCTCTCTGTGTCTTTGGCACGCCCATTTTATTGATTACAGAAATACGTTCAGGTGTCAATCTTCTACCCTCCTTCGATAGGAGGTGACCTAAATAGGTAACCTCCTGTCGACAATACTGAAACTTAGGAAGGGACGCTTTATGTCCATTTTGTGCCAGATGCATTAACAATTTGACAGTGGCTTCCTTACATCCTTCTTCAGTATCAGAAGCCACGAGGAGATCGTCAACATATTGCAACAATACATTACCAACCGGAAGCACTAGCGAGTCCAATTGCGCTTTCAAGGCTTGACTATATATACTAGGACTTTCAGTATACCCTTGAGGAGCACGACAGAACACAAAGCTTCTGCCAGATAAATTGAACCCGAAAAGATACCTGGAATCTGGATGATTCGAAATACTAAAGAACGCATTCTTCAAATCAATCACAGAGAAATACTGAGCTGTAGGAGGGATCATAGTCAAAATCGAAGTGATATCAGGAACAACAGGAAATTGTGGTACCACTATTTTATTAATTTACCTAAGATCAATAATAAATCGGTACACACCAGAATGGGCATCAGATGAATCTGTCAGGGCCTTTTTAAGAATCGGAAGAATAAGACTGTTGCACACATTAAAAACTGTTTCCTCAACCACACCAGATGCAATTAAATCATTTATGATTTTCAACAAAGCAGACTCTCCTGTCTGCGATATTTTATACTGTGGAATACGAGGCAGAGGAACATTGTCCTTAACCTGAATAGACACTGGCGGTGTTAGACCTGGCATCCTTGGCTTGGGTCTCCCTTCCATTTTTTCATAATGCCTCCACTGTTGTCGATATGTTTTTGCTGGACTAGATGCTCATGGGCACTTTGCCACTGCTAATCAGTGCCAGAGTGCAAGTGCTCCCTATTGTAAATTGTGTTATGAATTAGTGACTCCATGTTTGGCTTATTTGAATTACTGTCAGACCCTAGTACAGTGCACTGAGTGTGCCCAGGGCTTGTGAATCAAATGCTGCTGGTGGGCTTGCAGCACTGGTTGTGCCACCCACAGAAGCAGCTTGTAAAGTGCGTCTCAGGCCTGCCATTGCAGAGCCTGCGTGCAGTCTGTGACCGCCATGTCGACTTGGTAAGTGCACCCACTTACCAGTCCCTAAACCTTCCCTTTTCTTCATATCAGACACCCCTATGGTAGGCCTACGGGCAGGGTGCATTGTAAGGATAAGGTGGGACATGCCCTGGTATGTGTGGCATGTCCTAATAGTGAATTACAGCCATTTTCGTTTTCACTATTGCAAGGCTACCTGTTCCCCATAGGCCAGAATGGGCAGTTTGATTATAACATCTTATAATCCTTAACTGACTCGGGAACTAGGTAGAAATTCGAGTTTAGTATGCCTGAACTCAGAATGATAAAATACATCTTTTGGTGAAGTTGATTTTAACATTCTGTGTTTGAAAATACCACTTTTAGAAAGTAGGTATTTTCTTGCCTAACTATCCAGCCTGCCTCTGCCAGCTTGTGTATTGTGTGTCTGGTTTGTGCGTGACAGGGGCTGGGGGTGGAGACAGGGTGAGGCAGCACAGGGCTGAATAGAGAAATCTGCATCCAGAGTGGAGGGAGGAGTTGCATCTGGGTCTGAATAGGGCTGTGCCTGCCTTCCACAATGCTGGCTCCACCTCCTGCCGGGCGTCTGAGTACCCTGCCCCACATTCTGAAAGGAAAAGGAGACATGTACACAGAGTGCTCCAAAGCTGCACAGAACTGGTTTAAACTAAGCAAAGGCCTCTCCGCCTTCAGAGAACAAAGAGAATAGGAGTATAAGTACTGGGGCCCAAACCCAGGAACTTTAGATCACTTTTGGGAACAAGAAGAAACATTTGCTGAGGAGCGGAACCAAGAAGAAACTGAGGAGAGACTATCCCTAAGCCTGAAGTGCTGCTTGGGGGATTGGCCTGCAGTGGTTTGCCTGACTGCCAAAGAAAGGAGAAAGGAACTTTTGCTTTGCTGTGACTTTCATCAACTTGTGAAGGATCTCCAAGGGCTTGGAAGAGAGCTTGCCCCCTGACCGAAGTCCCAGGACCATTGGACTTCACCCCCTTTGTGAATTGCTGCTGGAAACTCTGTTTCAGTGGCTACAGAGGTAGGAAGCTGTGACCGACTCTCCCGACCGGCTCGGTGTCCTGTTGGTACCGCATCGAGCAACGCCTGCATCTTGCAACGCACGGCCTTGGCCTCACCGACTCCATCAACGAGCCGCTGCCTGCACCGTAACTTGTGAGCACCGCACCTTGCAACGCCTCGCTGCACCGAATCCATCTGGTCCGACCGACACAGTCACTGTTGCTGAGTTCGAGTCCTGTGACCGCACCGGAGTTGGGCACCGCTCGCACGTTTCGCGACGCACCACCCGATTCGCACCGCCATCCGGACTGATCGACGCCAGCTCCCGAATCCGGCTCCGTCGCCGCACCGCATCCTGCCAGCACCGCATCGAAGCACCGTCTCGCCCTGCAACGCACGGCCCTGGTCTCACCGACTCCGTCTCGACGACGTCAACGAGCCGCTGCCTGCACCGCATCGAGGGACAACGCGTCCTGCAACGCTTCCATTTTGCATCGCGACCGCGACGTACAGCCATCCGGCTCGCACGCCCGTGCCTGCCGCTTCAAGTAAAAGGTACTGTGACCGAGTCTGTCTACGCTGTGTTGGCCCGTCTCGACGCGGTCAGCTGGATTTGTTAGACTCTGTTTGTTCTTGACATCGCCGTAGCCGGAGGAGGCTACCGACTCGCACAGAACCTTGAATTAAGCCTTTTGATCAGAACTAAGCATTCTTGACAGTATTGTGGATTATTTTTGTTGTTTATGGTCTTGTGATAAATCTATATAAAGTATACCTATTTTTATAAATATATAACCTGTGTGGTGTCCATTTGTAGTGTTGTCACTTGATTACTGTATGTGTTCACAAATGCTTTACACACTGCCTCTGAACTAAGCCTGTCTGCTCGTGCCAAGCTACCAAGAGGGTGAGCAGGGGTTATTTCAGGAGTGTACCTACTATCCCGGACTAGACTCAAGGGTCCCTATTTGGACAAAGGTACCTACCTCTGCCAACTAGAGACCCCCAAATCTAACAGGCGGTACCTGCAACAGTCCTACGTCCGTGTCACCTGTAGCCCACAGCATACTAGGCACGTCCTTGAACTCATCGGGGAGAGGGGCGTCTTTGGCAAAGTGTTGCTTCGCCCGTGCCACATCAGGTCCAATCGTCATGTAAACACCGTCTGGGGAACAGAAAATGGTTGCATGCAGCCGTTTCAACAGATCAAGCCCCATTAAATTTTCCCCACAGTTTGAAGTCAAAAGGAACGAGGATTTCACTGAAAACGGACCAATTGTCAAAGCAAGGGGCTTAGAGATGGGACTAACAACCGGCGTACCTGAAAATCCCACCGAAACATTATTCTTGCCAGACAGAGCTGCCCCAGGGACCAGCAAACGGGAAACAGAGCTGTTCATAGCACACGTGTCAATCAAAAACTTTTGAAAGGTACCAAGCAAACCCGCAGCAACATAGGGTCCGCGTTGATCTACATTCACCGAAACTGGTCCCCCACCCTGTCCGTCGCTGTCCTAGCTGTGGATGGACATCCCTGTTCCTTCATCTACATCATAATCCTCGCGACAATACTGTCGTCCTCTAGGATCATCAAAGTATATCTGATCCTTTTCAACATTCTCAATTCGTTCTGGTCTTCTCTCACCCTGACTTCCTGTTCCTCTACCACGTCCCCGAAAACCCCCTCTTCTAGGGATCCCTCCAGCCTGTAACAATTCAGGGCACTCATTTCGCCAATGCCCCTCCTTCCGACAATATGCACATTGATTAGGTCCCACAGGTACATATGGAGCACTCGTTCCACCACCTCGCGGTACGGACCATTGCTGCTGCACATGCGGCTGACCCCTTCCTCTTCCACTACTTCCCTGCACCTGCTGCAACAACACCTTTGTCTTCAATTCCTTCCCTTTCTTCTCTACAACCTGCCTCTGTTCGTTCTCTCGATGTTCATAATATTGCGCCATACTCAGTGGACCAGGTACTTTCCGCTGCCTTCATCCGGGCTGCAATCTCAGGAAGCAAATTATTAACAAACCTGTCGACAAACAGCCGGACTCCACCATCCACTGACAAATCCTGACCACTGAAATCCAAAAACACCCCCTCGTACCTAGTAAAGAAATCTGACACACTCTCCTCTTTCTTTTGACAACATGCTGTAAGTTTATCCCAATCCACTTTCTTGGGAGCAATAAACGAATGCATGTACGTAATAATTCGGCCAGGTAAAGCTAACACTTCCGCTCTTGGCTTCTCACCTGGCTTACGTTCTTGATCCCACAGCTTTATCTGATCCCATGTTGCTCCTAACTCTACCACGTGATCCACCAAGTGCACCTGCCTCCATATATCAATCGGCACCAGGAACCCAAAAAACAACATAATGTCAGCTAACGTCATAACTGTCGAATCGGCTGCTTCTGTCAGTTCTTTATAATAAGCAATCGGATTCTTTCTGGGATCTGGCAACTGATTTTTAAGAGAAAGTACTTCGCTTCTCTTCCAGGGGGTATAAACCCATTGTTCTTGAAACCGTGCCTCCTCCCGGGGCCGAACAATGTCACCCACTGCATTTATTTCTGCTGGTGTCTCGGGATGATATATGGGGTGAACTTCTCTCATAGGGAACTGCGCTAATGCTGTGGAACCCTCTTTAAGCATCCTACCTCGAAATTTTAACAAAGTAGTAACTTTATTCAACACAGCAGCAGGATCCATACCGGAACCATACACTTCATCTCGTATCTCAGAAACCTCCCTTGGGACCTCAGCATTAAAGCGCTGTTTCCACAAACTCATCAGCATTGTACACATATGCTTAAGCGCAAGTTGTTGCATAAGCGGTTCATACTGTCTCATCACACTCCATACATCCTCAACCATATAGATCGGATTTCGAATCCACTGCGCAGCCTGATTCGCCACCATCTCCTTTTCTTGATTACTTACTGCAGAACGCACCAACACCCTACTCACGCGTTCTTGCACGTTCGTTCGACTTCCCGGGGACATTCCACTCACAGGCGTTCTGTCAAATTGCATCATGGGAAGTGAAACATCCGCCGGTGAAAGAGTGGATGAAGAGACAGGTACCATCAATGAACGATCTTGACTAGAGGGAGTAAAGAAAGTCGAACCAGAAAATGCAGAAACAGGTGCCACAGACTGAGAGCTATTACCCTCCAACCCGGACATCGATAAAGCAGTATAATACCCAGAAGGTGTCAAATGTAGACCCGGAATGTTAGGAGGAGGAGGACTGGTGGGGCCAAGAACCAGAGCCCTTGAAGCCGGGACCTGGGAAGCTGGAACAATAGGATATATCCGTAGAGGAGCATAAGGTGGTGGGGGTTGGGTGTCTAACAAATCTTCAACAAAAGCATCACCTTCATTTTGAACGACATAACTCTTCTCAGCTTGCAGCCGAAACGCCCTATCTGCGCACTCAACACCTTTGTTTACTGTCGCTTTATCATAAGCCATGGCTTTCTGCGCGATCGTCAGCGCCTGTCTTTTCCTCGTATTTTTTTCCTCTCTAATTCGCCGCTGATTTGCCTCCTTCTGCCAAACCCTCAACATATCAAACATTGACTGCCTGCTCTTCTTAGCAAACAGCTTTCCTTCTAGAAAATTCAACTTTTGTTCATCGAATGAGCCAACAAGTGGCCACTGCAAATCAGCATTGTCCTTCGTATATTTATGCCATAAGGTGCTAAACATAATAAGGCCAATACCGTGCTTTATGTACATATCAAAATTCGGGGTACCCTCTGGAGGAGCAGGTTGTCTTTCCTCCAGTCGATCACTTGAACAACAATATCGACATACAAAACATCCAAGTTTACTAAAACACGGCATCTTAATATAAGATACATACACAATTCCCACTGCGCAAGCGCAAAGCGAATCCACATCTCTGTCCAAAAATCGTACACAAAATACACTCAAACATCAGCACGAACAGACCTCTTAAGGTATGCGATACAACACGGCCCAAACAGCCTTTCACTAAGCACCACCTAAGAATCTCTGTTACGTGTATGGATAGCCCAGCTCGACCCTGTTGTGATTAGACACGATCTAAAGCCTATCCTGCATCTTGTAGCTCGTAGAGCCGTTAACGACTTTCAAACCACCACGAGATTCAGCCCCAGCACTCGTTCACACAATACAGTTCAAACTAGTTATTAAAGCACAGCCCAAGTAGCTTGTCCACAATACTTAAGGGTACAACTCAAGGTTCTGCCTTGTCAAACGCGGTCCGGCACTGCCCGTGAGGTTCGCCACTAAGGCTCATCTCATCTGTGGCTCAAGACCACTGAGATGCAGCTCGATGGGCGACCTCACCCTCACAGTCCGGTACCACTTATGGAGCACAGACCGATCGGTTCTGTCTACCTCAAGTCGGTAGTGTGGCTCCGTCCACGAAACACGCCCGAAGGCCCTGCCCCTCCCGGTGCTACCCGAGAACCACTATGAGACGGGTCTCAAAACCCGAATCACCCGGAGCAGTTCAAGTTCACACCGAAAGGCGGTCAACGGTCTGCCTCGCACGGTTCAGTCCAACACCACCTCAGGACTGGCGCCAGTACATTTTCAAGTACTAAAACGTACACAAAGTCACTCACCTGTCAAACGCAGGTTTCACACGTGATTCTCTACCGCCGACTCTCCAGACCAATCTGGTCAGCTCCAAGGTCTCGCCGTCTCTGGACCCCGGCGTATCACCACTAGGCAGGGCACCCTCGATCAGACGGGCGGGGCAAGCCACAGAAACAGAGTTCTATCTTGTGGGGGCCCCCGATCCGCCCGCTAGACCAGCCTGCACCCCGACCTCACGACCCGTTTACGGGTGTGATGGGTGATTAATTGCGGGGTCCCTGTTCGGGCGCCAGCTGATGGAAGTGACCCGTATAGGGTCACTCGGGTCACTACACCACCTTTCGGCCTTACCTATATCAATGAAGAGTCGGTCAACCAGTAGAGAATGCAAACAAGCAGTTTATTATCTATACTCTGCAGAGGAGCCCAAATACAACATGCACCATGCAATGCTTGCTAATGGACTGACTCAATAATCATGCGCAGCATAGTATGATACATCAAACACGTCATAAACATCTAGAGCACGCCTACAAGGGAAAGTTACAGGTTTAGGGATGCGTACTTTAGGGAGGCAGAGGGCGTACATCACCAGCCCGAGGCAGGCACACGGTATCTCTTAGCCAAGGTCAGCCAGCTGCATCCCTGCTCCTCCCAACGTAGGAGAGGTGCTGCAAATAGAATATTACTTACGCACACAGAAAGGCTTATTCATAAGCGAGGCAGCGCTCCTTATTGAATAAAGAAACTAAACTGGGCGTATACTTATCAGGTGAACAACAAATGTCATGGCGCAGCTGACTGGGCCTACCTCGTTCGCAGTTTAGAGCTCACTGCGTGCTTAAACATAGCCATAATGTAAGATGGCAGCCAGTATACAAAATGGCTGCCACCTGTCCAAGACTAACCTGTTCTGTAAAACATCATCTTTCTTAATATAGCTCAGTGGGTTGTCAATATAGAGGACTACCACTGCTATATTTAGCTATATAAGGCTAATCTAATAGCGTAACATAAGGGGCATAGCCCTATGATTATTTTGAAACCTACAGAGGGGCCCCCTTACAAGGTACATGGACGGGACCCCCCATTCTGGACTCAATCAGGAGCTCTCAGGCAAGGGTACTGTTCTGATGGGGGCCCTTGCAGCTCGCCTCCCCCCCCACCGCGGGTGCCTGCGGGGGCAATGTTACGCCACTGCCACCATCTCTTATTTGATGGACCTGAGGACGGATCACAAAACGTTTCTGACTGGCGCCATTTCATGTCCTTGGTGGTGAGCTAAGTGTTTGCTCCAACCACCTTTTACTACATTAATATGAAAACAAGATTATGCAGGTCGTAAGGTGTGACAAGAACACTTGTGCACATTTGTTGTGTGGTATTTTAATGAGGTGATTTATTTTTTTGCGCTCCAGTGTTTGTTTTTTTGTGGTGCAATATTGCAAAGTGATTTTGGTGTGCTGTACTGGAGTTGTTGTGCTCTGTGACGTGCCCTCACTTGCTTTGTGTTGTATTGCATTGTATCTGTTATTGTCTTATGTTTAGTTGTTTACTTAAGTAGGTCAACAAGCAAATAAATATATATATATATATATATATATATATATATATATATACACACACACACATACACTTAGGCTTAAATTTCATAGTTTGTATGAGAACCACTTAATTCCCTGAGCCTACAAAGGTGCCAGGTGTATGCTCTAGCTATTAAGTGCTTCTTTATTTAACAGTTTATTATTGCCCTCCTCCACTACAGATAGTTTTATTGCGATTTCCTAAGAACTGAGACGGATTGCATTTATGGTACACATTTTTTTATTGTTTTTATTTCTACAGAACCAACGTGTCACCCTTCGGCCTCATTGCACCATCAGAATGTGGTCCCTTGTGAAAGCCTTATGCGAGTGTGGACGCTATGCATTAACTAACAGGTATTTGATTTTGTTATGTTCTTTTAACAGAGATTTGTTTAGTGCTGAATTGCCATGAGTGTGGATCCTGCCGCTAGGCATGTCTGAAGGATTAGATGAGATTGTAAATGCAGTTGCAGGCGGGGCCTGTCCCCCGTGTAGGGGGTGTCGAGTGGTCCCTCTGCTGTTCTGCCTCAGAGTTTACTTTGCACTGGTGGTTGCTGGTGGTCTCCACCAGCCAGTGGCGTATTGAAACTTGAGGGGCCCCCCTACAAGGTACATGGACGCCCCGCCCCCCTCCGGACTCAATCAGGAGCTCTCAGGCAAGGGTACTGTGCTGAGGGGCCCCCTGCAGCTCACCCCCCCGCACCACGGGGCCTGCGGGGGCCTATGTGACACCACTGCCACTAGCTCTCATTTGATGGACCAGGGAATGGATCACAAAATATTTCTGACTGGCGCTATTTCATGTCCTTGGTGGTGAGCTAAGTGTTTGCTCCACCCACCTTTTCCTAGATTATTATGAAAACATGATTATGGAGGTCGTAAGGTGTGACAAGAACATTCGTGCACGTTTGTTGTGTGGTATTTTAATAAGGTGATTTATTTTTTTGTGCTCGTGTTTTTGTTGTGCATTATTGCAAAGTGATTTTGGGGTACTGTACTGCAGTTGTTGTGCTCTGTTTTGCTGTGACGTGCCCTCATTTGCTTTATGTTGTATTGCATTGTATATGCTATTGTCTTATACTTAGTTGTTTACTTAAGTAGGTCAGCAAATGCTGCTCCATTCCAGGGAAAAATGAAGCAAATGCCTTAAAAGTCCCTGTGACAAGCAACCGTTTCCCACTGCCTGAGGTGGTACAATAGCGCTGCTCCAGCTCAACCACTTAAGACAACAGTCAGCGAGCGGCGGCTCCTCTGCTTAGGCGGAGGAGTGTCGGCCTACTGCTCTATGAGCAGTGTAAAGGAACAATAAAATGATAATAACTGAACCTTATCATTTTATTTTTACTATAACGGACTGGAGCCATGTTAGGGCGGTGCGGGGCTCCTTTCAGAGGGAGGAGTGGATGGTGCGCCTAAGTGTGCATGACGGTTTGGCCGGCTGTATTGGGTGCTAGTAAATATGGCAGTCTCACACCTGGAGGTCAGAGTTATAGTCCCTGTGTGTAGGAGGAACTATTCGGGTGTGCATGGGTTTAATTCCCATGATATCCATTTAGTCTTTGGTTCAAGGATCCTGCATGAAAATTCTGTTCTTGACAATGACCGTGTTTGCGTCTACTCCGTCTAGCATTTGCCCTTTTGTAAGGCATAGAGTACTTGGATGCAAACAGCTTGCATTCTCTGGTCTACTTATCCTTACATTTGTTGTGCATCCTGCTGTCCTTCGACTTCTTGCATTCCACAGTAGCAGTGGTACTTCCTTCGCTGCTTGGTATATAGATTCTGAAATTCCTATACTCTCAGCTGGACGTGGGATTCAACGTCTACAGTCTGCTGTGCTTGTTTTTAGACTTCTTGTGAAGTCATCTGTTGTTTGGCTGCAAATTCCTATATGACTTCTAAACAGGCCATCCAGCGAATGATGTCACAATACGTCTCAAAATTCAAGAGGACATTATCAAACAAAATAACATCACTCCACAAACACGCCACCGAAATCTGGGACCTCCTCGACAGCACCACCCCGGACGTAGCATTCTTCACCGAAACCTGGACCAACACCACCTCGGGACCCGAGATCACCATCGCCATTCCCCAAGGATACAAGATCTCCCGGAAGGACCGCCCCACCTGCCCAGGAGGAGGAATCGCCATCGCCCACAAATCCACCCTCCGGCTGAGCACACTCCCCGACGAGCCCACAGACCTGATGGAACACCTACACTTCAAGATACAGGCCAGCCCTACCACCACCCTCCGAGGAGCTCTCATCTACCGACCCCCCCGGACCCAGCGGACCTTTCACCAACTCCATCACGGACATCTCCCCGCAAGCGATAGCATCCACCAACTACACCTTGCTGGGAGACCTCAACTTCCACCTCGACAACCAACTAGACCCCAACACCACATCCCTCCTGGACAACCTCCACAACATTGGACTCCGCCAGATCGTGACCGAACCCACGCACTCAGCAGGACACACCCTCGACCCCCTCTTCACAACAGGAAACTCCATCACTTTCAGCCACACCACCGAACTCCGGTGGACAGACCATCGATGCATCCACTTCACCTTCAGAACACCCACCATCCACAGACACCAACACCTGCTCCCACGAAGAAACTGGACCAAAATCACCGACGACCAGCTCACCTCCTCACTCAGCAACTCCACCCCAACCACTGCGGAAGACGATGACCCCAACACCGCAGCCCGAACTCTGCACAGATGGATCTCTGACAGCGCCAACACCATAGCCCCCCTCAAGAAGAACAACAACACACACGCCAAGAAAGCCAGATGGTTTACCACCGAACTTCGAGAGTCCAGACGCACATGCCGCCGCCTCGAAAAGGCCTGGAGGAACTCCAAATCCACAGAAGCCCACAACAACTTCAGAGCCGCCACCAACGCCCACCACCAACTCATCAGAAATACGAGAAAAACAGAGATCGAAGACAGAATCTCCACACACGCGCACAACAGCAAAGAACTCTTCAGCATCATCAAGGAGTTCCCCCAACCCACCAGCGAGTCTACTGACACTCCTCCCTCACAAGACCTCTGCAACAAACTCAGCACCTTCTTCCACCACAAAATCAAGAACATTTACGACAACTTCGACGAAGACAACCAACACACTGAACCCTCACCAGCCACCCTGACACCCTGAAGCCAACGATTAACAGCTGGATAGCCCTCACCACCGAAGACACACTGAAGACGATGAAGTCAATCTACTCCGGGGCCCCCACGGACCTCTGCCCCACCACATCTTCAACAGAGCCGCCGACACCATCGCACCCATGCTTCGCCACACCATCAACCGCTCCCTGGCGAACGCCTCCTTCCCCGACGACTGGAAACACGCCGAGATCAACCCCCTCCTGAAGAAACCCTCGGTGGACCCCACCGACCTCAAAAACTACAGACCCATCTCCCTGCTCCCGTTCCCAGCAAAAGTCATCGAGAAAGCCATCAACAGCCAACTCGCCACCTTCATCGAAGAACACAACATCCTCGACTCCTCCCAATCCGGCCTTCAGAAAAAACCACAGCACAGAAACCGCCCTCCTCGCCGCAACAGATGACATCCGCTCCCTCCTGGACAGAGGAGAAACAGTAGCCCTCATCCTCCTCGACCTCTCAGCGGCCTTTGACACAGTCTCCCACCGCACCCTAACACGCAGACTCCATGACGCAGGGATCCAGGACAAGGCCCTCGACTGGATCCACTCTTTCCTCTCCGGCAGAACGCAGCGGGTCAGACTCCCTCCTTTCCTCTTGAACCCTACACCAACCACCTGCGGAGTCCCCCAGGGGTCCTCCCTCAGCCCCACGCTCTTCAACGTCTACATGGCTACGCTCGCCCCCGTCAGAACCCACGGACTCAACATTGTTTCATACGCAGACGACACCCAACTCATCCTCTCCCTATCCAACGAACCCAACGCAGCAAAACACAACTTTCAAGAAGGCATGGAAGCTGTCGCCAAATGGATGAAAAGCAGCTGCCTACAACTCAACACTGACAAAACAGAAGTACTCATCATGGGCCCACATCCCGACGCCTGGAACGACACCTGGTGGCCCCCACCCTCGGAAGCCCACCCACCCCCACGGACCACGCACGCAACCTTGGTATCATCCTGGACTCCGAGCTCAAAATGGACCGCCAGATCAACTCCGTCGCATCCTCCTGCTTCCACACCCTCCGCCTCCTACGTAAGACCTTCAAATGGATCCCCCTCGAGCACAGAAAGACAGTCACTCACGCCCTCATCACCAGCAGACTCGACTACGGCAACGCACTCTATGCCGGAATATACAAAAACCTCACCCGCAAGCTACAAAACATCCAGAACGCCGCCGCAAGACTGGTCCTCAACCTGCCAAGACACTGCCATATCTCCCAGCACCTGCGCACACTCCACTGGCTCCCCATCGAGGCTAGAATCACCTTCAAGATCCTCACCCACGCACACAAAGCCCTCCACAACAACGGACCAGCATACCTGAACAGCCGACTCAAATTCCACGCACCCCAAAGGACCCTATAATCAGCCCAGCTCTCCCTACGCCATGGTCCCCCGCGCCAGAAAGACCAGATCGGGAGGCTGCTCCTTCCTCGCGGCCAGAGCCTGGAACGCCCTACCGCTCCACCTCAGACAGACATCACTCCCCATCTTCACGAGAACCCTCAAAACTTGGCTCTTCGACAGACCCCCTCCTTGATGGACTGGAAACCTGCACCTCCCCTCCTCCCCAGCGCCTTGAGACCCTTACGGGTGAGTAGTCGCGCTCTAACAAACACATGATTGAATAACATTCTATAAGTCAATTATTAGGGGGAACGGCCGGAACAACGCGGGCTGAGCCACGCGTTCCGGAACACCGCAAGCATAACCACGCTTGCCTGAACAACGCATCTGCCTTAACCACGCACATGCGTAGTTAAGGCAGATAGCGCTCTAGTGTACAGGATGAGCAGGGAAGCGTTGGAACAGGAAGCTCCGGATGCGGAACAGGTAAGTGGAGCTGGGGACGGGTTTGAGGGGTTATTTTTTAGGGGTGGTCACTTTTAGGTGTCAGGGCAGGGGGGTTGGGGTACTTTTGGAAAGGGGCAGGTTTTTAGGGTGCAGAGCAGGGGGAGTGGGTCGGGGTAGTTTTAAGAGCTGCGTTTGCGGGCGAGTTTTTAGGAGTGTGGGCAGTTTTAGGGCTCGGGGCAGGGGGTGGATCGGGGTTTTATTGGGGACAGAGTTTCAGGTCTCAGGGCAGTGGAAGGGATTGGGATAGTATTGGAAAGGGGGGGCTAATGCTCAGGGGGGAGGGGTACTTTTAGGGACAGCACGGGGGCGGGGTAGTACATGGTAAGAGGCATGGTTTTAGGCCTTTGGGGAGGGGAAGGCGTAGTTTTAAGGGCAGGGCAGGTTTAGGCCTCAGGGCGGGGGGGGCGAGGTAGGGGGTTTGAATTTTAGGGCTTAGGGTGGGGCATAGGGGTAGTATATGGTAAGAGGCAGGGGGAGTAGAAGGGGTAGTTTTAAGGGCAGGGCAGATTAGACCTCAGGGTGGGGAGCGAGATAGGCGGTTCCAATTTTAGGGCTTAGGCCAGGGGTCGGAGTAGTGGTGAACCTTAACCACGCATACCCCCTTACCATTCATGCCTTTACAACGAAAATGCGTGGTAAAGGAGCGTGTGGTTAAGACAGCATCCAGCACCAGCATCTTGCTAAAGAACGTGCTGACTTAAAGATTGTTTCCTTAGCTTCATCATACCATATTAGAACATTTCCTATAACAAAGAACCTTGCTGTGAATTAATAACGAATAGAGCGTTAGAATGAACTATAATTTAGATATACTTTATGTATGCTTAACTAGAACATCATTGATATATTTGTTTCAGCGCATCTGACTAGCCTTTGTATTCACAGTAGATATTGAATGCAGCTTTTAGCTTAAGTAAGAAGGTTCTCATGAGAACTTTCCTCCATGTTGCTAACACTCGAAACAGTGTTTTGTTATGTACCGGTGTGAAGGTTTACCGTGGGAATCAGGAGAAGCAACGGATGTTTACGACACCATCGGATGAGTGGTTTCCATTGGATGAGAGAATCGGACACCCACTAAGTTTCAATACATTATTGTGTGATTTTATATTAATGAGTGTTCCTAATTAGTTAGGAGGAGATCCTGCATTATCCTTTATGACTCTGCTACAGGAGAGTCACTCTATTGAACCCTTACCTTTTGTTCCCGACAGCTATTGCTAAATGTGACTTTATTTTACCCTTACTCTGATTTTCTCTGATCAATGCTACTGCAACAATCATTCCTATAATACTGTTGTTCTGACTGTTGCTACTGCAGCTGTGGGGAACTCGGCTGAGTTTCCAGAACATCTCTTTATGGGAAGATCTACTCTCTAACTATGCTCCGAAATCTTGCTCTTTTCTGAAAAAGGAACTGTTCATGGGTGTCTCTGCGCAGGGCAGATTAGACTCTTTAGGTAGATAGCTACGATTTCCTTTCTAGAACACTCTGTATTGATTAATGTTGTCACTAACCAACCTTTTACTCGATATTTCTATAAACTGGACTAATCTGAATAAAGATGACAAAACCATACTAATCCTTTAAGATAAAGTTTAGAAAACTTCTTCAACCTTTCATCATTGACTGAACATTAAGGATCTGGCAGTTGATATATGCATGACTTGTGTTTTATTCCAGCTCCATTCGTACCATGGTAGCAAAGGTACATCGGATCTGTCAAGCACCATCAGGATTTCCAAAGGTTGAGATCTGTAAGTTGGGGTGTTTAGTCCTAAATACCATTTGGCCAATCCTTTGGGTGCCAACATCCTAACAGTAAAAATCCCACATTGTTGTTTTTACTGTGGAAAGGCTAGTAGCCCCAACTGGCGAGAACAGGGTTACATGCTGACGACTAAGCTGTGCTAACTTCTGAATGGGACTACTAAAAGTGGTACTTCAAAGTATAAAAATAATCAGCACATCCAGTGGCCACTCACAGATGTCGGCCACAAGACAGCCTTATGCCCTCATGGGTAGAAGTGTGAATGACTCCCAGGAAAGGAAACAATAGACGCCTGCTGCTGGAACAGGCGTCACCTCTCCCTGGCAGGAAGCCACACAAGGGGTGAGTCCATAAGGCAAGCTTCAAAAGGGAAACCGCCTTTGAAGGGCAAATGGTGGACACACACGAGACAGGCTGCTCTTTTGTTCTGGTAAACGGTTTGTGTGTGGGACAGAGAAGTGAAAACAGTTGCCAAACCAGTTTTCCCGTGGGCGTGTAGCTATCAGGTAGCCATACCTATAGGATGGGCTACCAAGCTCCACACACTGAGACAGAGGTTCAGCCATCTTAGGAGTGGGCAATATAGTGCACTCTGGGATAGCTAGATGCCACATTTCTTCAGTAAGTTGTCATGAGACGGGAGAAGGCCTGGATACCCATTGGCTAGTAACTGCTGCATCCCCAAGGGCACTTTCTGGGCATAAATATGGCACCCGGGCCTCAGAGATCACATCTGGACTGAAGAACGACTGCCCTGCTGTCGCCTGGACCTGGCAAGAGAGGCTGCACCAACGACAGGACTTCACCTACTGATCCTTGACCTAGCAAAGAAAGGACTTTGACTGTGGTGCCTGGTTCGAGAAATAGTTGCCCCGTGCCCCAGACAGAAGAGGTGAACTCCAAGTCAGTTGGCTGACTTTCTGTTACACCTCCAGGGCCACAAAACCTGAGCAAGCTCGACTTGGCTAGTCAGTAACCACAATCGCTTGATCACCGCTAACCGCTGATGTGCAGCTGGGCGGACCGAGTCCCAACACTCAAGTTGCACAATAGTCTGGCCAACCCGGGAGAGCTGTCGGAGTGCAGTTGGGTCGTCCAAGGAGGACACTAGCCTTCACCAATGGGACTGGTGGGTTTTGTTGTGACCGGAGACCAGTAGTCTTGTGACAACTGGACTTTTGCTGGACCCACCAAGACTTTCAGGGACGTTGACCTCTGTGGCCAAAGTCGCCCCACCAGGACTGTGGCCTGAAGAATAACTCCAGGAAGACCCCCATCAACAGCACAGTATCTTCAACATTTTACAGAATCTTCAGCATCCTGTATCTCTTGCAACAGGACCACTCCATTGACGTCTAAATACTTTACACTAGCTCCTTGCTTTAAGCTTGACTGCTCAAAGCCACAGCTACTCAGGAATGAGCGAAAGGTTTTACAAACAAGCCTATCTGGACCCAAGACGGTATTGTGAGTGTATTACACGGCGAAGTGTCACAACCACACCATATAATACACCACTTTCCCTTTATAGACCAGTGCTTAATTTGAGCTTGTGGTTTCCGGTGCTCAGCACCAGCACTTAATCAGCAACACTGGCACTTTTCATGAGCACCAGTTAAGACGCATTCATTTTTTGTAGGCATAGGGAGATTAAGTGATTTGCCCAGAATCACAGGATGCTGATCCGACGCCGAGACTCAAACCTGGTTCCCCAGGTCCGAAGTCGGCAGCTCTGGCCATTACACCACATGCAAACCCCACTTTCACGGTTAGTAGTTGGTTCTGTTTTACACTGCGCTAACAGGAGAAATGGGCTGGTGCAAGCTGCCTCCTAATGAGAGCCCAGGCACTTATTTTTTAACGAATTAACCACTGTTATAGACGGCATTGTTACATCAAATTCCAGAGTCTAACTATACAAACATTGGAACATCCAAGGGTCTGGTGTCGGCTGTCAGCCTCATGGCAATGCTTGTTTTGTTTTTTCATGGTTTTTCCAAACTTAATTGTTGGGGGTCTGCAGGCCATTGCTGCTGTAGTAAAAAAAAGCTTAGTTAAAAACAAAATTATGTATTTGGTCCCAAAAAGCACATATTGCCAAAGTAGCCTCTGGCACTGGAAGGAACTAATCTGCATGTGATCACAATGTCCAAAGATGAACACCATCACTAACAGTGAAGTAACCCAAATGCTGAAATGGGCTGTGTTAGAAATGGGGTTTCTGGTTGGCTAGGGTATACAGCTAAGCCAGGCAGAACCCACCACTCTAGTCAGGGTAAGGGAGTTACACACCTAAAATAACCCCTGCTCACCCCCTTGGTAGCTTGGCAGAGCAGTAAGGCTTATCCCAGAGGCAATCTGTAAAGTGACACACAACATATCCCACAAAAAGAGACTCCACACAAGGTTATATAAAAATATCCTTTGTATTACACATTAGACCACAATCACATAAATCACATTGCCCTAAGGCAATGGTCATCACATGTAGTGCACTAAAGTAAAATACTAGTAAGTTGCTCCGGTCACAAATCACTTTGTAGTATTGTAAAACATATAAGGCCCCCCTCACTTCCAGTGCACTGTTTATAGCATGAATCACAATGGTTTACGTACTAATGGCAGTGGAGGAAAATGCCAGGAGCATCAAGTTGTGTTTAGCACCTCTGATGCGGAGACGCTGTGAAGGGGGTGGGGGGAGATAATTGGGCCGTCGGCCCACGTTTCACATCCAAGGTGGCTAAGAAAAAACACCACTACGCCCCCAACAATATATCACGTAGCAGCTGCCAGTGGTCATGCGGCGCAGCTGTGAACACTTGCAGGGGCTTAATCCCCCTCCAAAGATCTGTTTCCCAACGCGAGCCCTCACGGGGGACCTCACCCTCACCCCTTTAGTCGGAATGCGGCCTGAGCACAGCGATCCAGCTAACGGGCTGTCTGCTCCTGTGCACCGGTGAACGAGACTGTAGAAGGGGGGACGAGGCCGGGCGGGACCTCCGACGAGGATCCTTCTGGCTCGGTGGCCGTGATGACAAGAAGAGCAACACGCTCCCCCCCCCCCCCACGGAGCTCAAAACAGGGCATAGAGACTCACACAGCTCAATTTCCGTGCAGTGGACCCAGCATGGCCCCACAAGACTACTCTCCTTCGTTGGAGGTGACGGAGGCACGTCGATCCAGTGTAGCTGGGGCTGAGAGACCTGGGCAGCTTTCGAGAACGTGGCCGGGTGGTGCCAGGGATTCTAGGCTGCCACGTTGGTAACTTAGCGATGCCCAGGGATCTCCTTCGCGCTGGCTCCGCTTAGGAGCGGCTGCGATTGTAACTGGAGATCGCTCCCGACCTCGGCTCAGCACACAGCGGGTGGGGGCTCAGCCCGAGTTGAAAACAGCGAACTGTGCACCCACAGAAGCCTGGGCTAGCAAGGAAAGCACAATGGAACTTCCTCTCAGGGAAGCGCACAGGAGCTTTTTCAGGAAATAAAGCCCCCAGTTAATTCTTAGAAAAGTAAAAGCACAATGGAACTTCCAGTAAGCGCAAGAAGCTCCAGTAAAGTAAAAGCACAAGGAAAACTTTGATATCCCTGAGTCTTCCAAAACAGGAGGCAGGCACACACAAGCCCTTGAAGATTTTCTTCCCAAGCAGGATACCACAGAAGGGCAAAAAGAGTCAGTCCTTTTCCTCCACCACAGACAGAAGCAGCAACTGCAGGCCAACCCACCCCTCACTCAGAAAAGGCAGCGCTCCTCACACAGTCCATCCGCTCTTCTTCTTGGCAGGGTCCTCTAGTTCCTGGAAGTAATCTAAAGTCCTGTGGTTTTAGGTGTAATACTTGTACCCCATTTTGTCATTGTTCTCTTTGCTGTAAGGGTCTCTGAACCCAGTCCAAACCAGTCCTGTCCTCCCTGGAGCAGCATGACTACAGGGGCGGAAACAGCATTGTGAAAAAGGAGGCGCAGCCTATTCAGGTGCAAGCGAAACTCCTCCCACCACTCTAAATGCAGACCAGGTCTATTCAGCCCTGTGATGAGTCACCCAGGCAAGGCAGGAGTCAGGACACACCTCAACCCCCCTAGTGACTGTCTAGAGTGAATGCACATCCCAGCTAATGTCACTCAAACACCAGACGCTGACTACACAAACGGCCAAAGGAACACAGAATGATAAAGTAAGAAAATGCCCACTTTCTTAAAGTGTGATTTTCAAACACAGAATTTAAAAACCACCTTTGCCAAAAGGTGCATTAATGAATTCTGAGTTTAGAGAGCCTAAACTCAATTTTTCAAACTTGTCCCTATGGAAAGTTACACATGTAAAAATGTTACAGTGCAACCCCAATGATAAGCCTATAAGACAGATAGCCTTTCAATAATGAAAAACGAAATGCACAGTATTTTACTATCAGGACATGTCACACACACGTACATGTCCTACCTTTCACATACACTGCACCCTGCCCATGTGGGGTACCTTGGGCCTACCTTAGGGGTGCCTTACATGTAAGGAAAGGCAAGATTTGGGCCTGGCAAGTGGGTGCACTTGCCAGGACAACATGGCAGTTTACCACTGCGCGTGCAGACACTACAGTGGTAGGTCTGAGACACATTTACAGGGCTACTCATGTGGGTGGCACAACCAGTGCTACGAGCCCACTAGTAGCATTTGATTTACAGGCCCTGGCACACACCATGCACTTTACTAGGGACATACTAGTAAATCAAATATGCCAATCATGGCTAACCAATCAAATCACAATTTATTCAGAGAGCATATGCACTTTAGTACTGATCAGCAGTGCTAAAGTGCCCAGAATCCTATAGCCAACAAAAACAGGGTCAGAAAATTAGGAGCAAAAAGTTTGGGGATAAGCCAGTCAAAAGGGCCAGGTCTAACAGGCTGACCTAATGCCACACGCAGGAGAAAATGTAAATGACACAACAGACCAATGGATGAAGAGAGCTGGCTGAAAACTGCTATAAATATATCATATGTATAATTTTAGTACAATGAAAAGGCCTTGATCCAAAAATTAGTGATCTTGTATGAGCTTCTCAATTTGGCCTTGGTCCTCTTGATATACATGGCCGTATTTTCTTAGCCTTGACATCATGATGTAGCACTCTCGGATTCTGTGTGACATGTTATTGTTCTCTGCATCGCACCAGCATCTGATTCCTGGTGTACAATGTCTGATGTTCATTTCGCTGCCTCACAAACTGCGCAAATTCATTGAGTCCTAAAAGGGGATGTGCAATTAATTGTGCCACTTGCAGGAGCGAAAAGTGCTGATAGACATGTGATTCTGGTGCTCTGTGGATACAAGCAATATTTATGCGCAGTGGCTGGATATATTAGCCACCATTTCCCACTGGTACATGGCGCACAGCCAGAGACAGGCCATTAATATGGCAGCCATGAAAAATGCATTATAAATCCCTGCAGGAGCTGATGTCCAGGACTTCCCCATGGCAGATTCTCATTAATGGCCTGCCTATGCAGATCCTCGGTTTACAAGCTACAATCTTGCCGCAAACAATGGCGACACGTGCGCGGCATCTGGTGCATTGTACACCCAGCATTCATCCATTCTGCCTTCATGGCGGTTGTCATCTTCAGACTGATCTGTCGCCTGAGCTGCTTCTTCCACGCTAGCAGCCGATGTTCGAGTCCATTGGCTTTGTTGTTTGAATTTGTGAATATTGGGTGGCTAGCCAATGTGTAAGGATCCATTGAGGCAAGCCCAGTACCACAGCAATCAGCAAAAAGAGAGAGCCACTTCTCCTCCCCAATGGGCTTCAAGCCTCTAATGACGCCATCACAGTGTCCCTTTACAGATTCTGAACCATATCCTTCCGCCATGCTGGCAGAAATGATAGCTCTAGTCTAACACCTGTGCACAGCACATCAGGATGATGGCGAGCCGCAGATACGAACTTTACACGATTACCATGCCAGCAATAAATGATAGCGCAACTCCCTCCCCCTGTGCAAACCCGGTGACAGCACTGTCATATATCCCCGCCGATACAAGTCTCACATCCTCCTGACCACCTGCGCGGACTGATAGCCCGAGCTCCCGTGCATGTTCGGCGACCACAACACGACGGCAGTCAGCAAATGAATGCACTGTATCAGACACGCTGCGAGGAAATGATGGCTTTCTACCCCCATGCCGATCCAGTGGCGGGACGGTCGCGCGGCTGGGCGCAGAGCGCGCATACGTCACCGCCGCCTGCAACGTGCTTAGTAAATGATGCAGGGAAGGAGACATTTTTCATGGCCGGGGAGTAGCGACTGAAAAACAAAGTCAATTGCACATTTTATTGTCCCTACATTTCAAATGACCTTTCGGCATAAGGTCAGGGCACTCAGGAGGGCCATCCAATCATGGCTGGGTGCAGTGAATTACAGGAAAGGCCGAAATGAGACTTTGGATATATAGAAAGCTGTAAAAATGTCCCTGTAACAGATGTATAGCACGGCCCCTGTACCTTTTCTTGCCCTTCCACGGAGAGGGAAACCTAGCCAGGGATTGCTTTTGGAGGGTCCCAACTTATTGATGAAGAGCAGGGCCCGATCATAGCACAAAGCAGGAAATGAGGCTAGCCGTGAAATGAAACCGCGCCACAAGAAAACCCTAGACTAGAAAAATGACCCCATTGAAGAAAAGGTCTGGCAGCAGGCACGGCTCCAGGAACTTTTATTTGGGTGTGCCAAGGGTGCATTTGGGTGGGCCACTGCGGGCCCGATTTGTCGCTTATATGTCTAGCCAGGCCTGCTTCAGGGCCCTCCTTCATCTCTTCTTAGTCTTACAAGGGTCAGTAAAACGCACTCTTTTCCAAATCTCTTTCTAAATGTTATCACTCTCAAAAAGTTTTTTTTTTTCATGTAATGTCCCTTTGATGGGAAGAGGAGGTTTCTAAGGTGGGAGTATCAGGCAAGTGACACTACTCAGGTTCCCTCTGTGCGTGCCTTCAGGGAGAATCCCTCTTCATTACTACCTCCCCCTGACCCCGGACTCTGCAGCGCACTCCCTTACAGGCTTGATTATCCACTTTTCTACCACCCCTCTCCAGTGCATCTTATCTCACAGCTGACCTTGGGCCCCAGCCCCATATTAGCCACCATACGGCTCCACTTTCATTATTCCCGGTAAAAAAACATTAGTAAAATCACCTTCAAACTTGAAACATTGAATATAGCAGTAAATGTAATTAATATGCACTTTAAAGTATGTTCCACAGTTGTCCTAATCACCCGACTGTTAATTAAATAAACGAAAACAGAAAGGCCAGGGCAGGCTTTAGTGCTGGTGCAAAAGTCCTTTTTGGGGCCCCACCAATGACCTCTTTCTCCGTAGATACCTTTACTACCACCCTCCAACAGTGCCCTTCATCTCTCCGTAGCCCCTCCCCCTCATGACCTCCTCAGACTGCCTCACTACCACCCTCCACCAGTGTCGCTCATCTCTCCGTAGCTGCCCCCCACCCCATGACCTCCTCCTCGGATTCTCTCACTGCCACCCTCCACTAGTGCCTCTCATTTCTCAGTAGCCCCCCCACCCCATGACATACCCCTTGGATTCTCTCACTGCCACCCTCCATTAGTGCCCCTCATCTCTCCATAGGCTCTCCCCCATGACCTCCTCCTCAGATTCCCTCACTGCCACCCTCCTCCAGTGCCCCTCATCTCTCTGTAGTTTCCCCCCCCCCCCACCACCACCCCATGACCTCCTCCTCGGCTTCCCTCACTGCCACCCTCCACCAGTGCCCCTCATCTCTCCGTTGCCCCTCTCTCATATGCATTTCATTTGTTGTATAGCGCTACTCATATCAGTGTAGGGTGTCACAGTACTTTACATCACCCACACATTATACAGAGACAATAAATCAGTCTACGGGGAATGTCACTTAAGCCAATGAGGATTACAAGGTATAGGAATCACATCATCCATACTGGTGGGCTATATATTTTACGAGGGTTTGGTCTGGAGAAGCACAAACTCAGGATTTAAAGAGTACTCCATTGGTTGGGGGCTGGCTTTACTGATAGAAATGTATAACTGCCCAAACAAACTCTTTAGCAACATTAGAATAATGAAAGACTGGAGAAGTTCTAACTATATCACAACACAAAAAAGCGAAGTTTGCATGCAGCTCTTTGATGACAGTTCAGAGGTCACTGTCCTATTTTAGGATTGTAACTTCTGAACTGCAAGTAACACAAGGATCTCTGTGACAAAAGCAGTAACCCACTGAGCTATCCACATAAAATTTCGTTTATTTGCATTTAAAAATGACCAACAGACAAATGATTGCTCTGCAGCAGGATCATAAATCACCAGTTATCTGAACATTTTTATTGTTGTTGTGCATCAGTAGCAGATTCACTACGAGGGCCAAGGCTCATGTTTGGGTGGGCCAGGCTCATGTTTGGGTGGGCCAGGCCCACCCGGCCAACCCGCTAGAACCGGGCCTGCCTGGCAGGCTTAATGGTGTGGGTAAAATTACACTTCAATGCAAACTGAAGGGTCATGATACTGATTATGTATTGCATTGAGGCGACAAGATGAGAACAGAGACATGATAAGATGTATAAATGGTGCAAGATGGCTCAGAGAGTTCTTGCTTGCTATACCATCTGCAATGATTTCAATGAATGACAACATCGCTCCCCATCTTCGCAAGAAACCTCAAAACCTGGCTCTTCGACAGACCCCCTCCTTAATGGATGGAACCTGCACCCCCCCCCCCCCCCCAGCGCCTTGAGACCCTTACGGGTGAGTAGTCGCGCTTTAACAAACCCCTGAATAAATGTACAAAAAAGTGATGGGTTGAATGTTTGAATTCATCTCAGCCACTAGTAATTACTCGGGAACGCACATCCAGTCCATCGTTATTTTGCATAGCATGCCACCTCCATTATCCACCAAAGTTTAAAAAGGAAGGGTAAGCCGCCAGAGCCCCCGGTGGTAAATCTGGCAGTGTCTCGTAGACTTTCAGTAAGAGTCCTCTTTTAGACTCCATGTTAGCTTGCCTTTATTGACATCATATATACAATATGATAACCAAAATCTCAGTTGGGTCCTAGGTTCTAAAGTGAGTCAGGAAGCACATTTACTTTTTGGACGGGATAAACTGGCCCTCTAAGCAATGTTCACTCAGTCTTGGAGGCTGTGATCCAACTAACTGCCCGAGCGGATAGGTTTTAATTTTTTTCCAGGGAAGGTAGGTTTTACTCAAAGGAAGTCAAACAATTCCATCGTTAAACATTTGGATATACTATAATGCTTATACATTTGAAAGTAAATGCATTTAATTTAAAAAATATGGAAGTTAGGTGAGCTGCCGGGGATATCGTCCTCGCTTTATTTTTTCACATCTGAACAGAATGGAAGGAAGGGTAGCCAATGGGATTTGTAAGAGTCTCATTAAGTGTGCGAGAAGAGAGGGAGCGGCTCAATGGGAAGTGATCAATCAGCCTGTTTAAGAGTATTCTGACCCTTCACATAGGAGGAAGGCTTGTTTTAAACACCACTGCAAGCTAAGCTAGCCTTTGGCAAATTTACTAGCATTTTAGAGATTTTAGGGCCTTTTTTCTGGCCTTATAAGCTATTAAAATGGTTTAACTGAAACATTGGAAGGAAAACAAGTTTTCTTCCTGCCACTGACTCACACCTCTGCCTCCCACTGCATGCCCAGGTACAGCGCCTTAAGTCACGATAGGCGCATCACTGTGGTCACTCACACACAACACTAATACAATTTCTACATGAACTTCACTGTAATTGTAACTTGGCACTCCTTATGGAGTAGCGCGCTATATTTCAACTAATGTGCTTCTGCTCCTTCTCAAGATCTGAAGCACTATATAGATGCAACCACAATGCCATATAGTACTACAGTCCAGAAGGTACTGCAGGAAAATAGGGCCCTTACAAAGGAAGAAGACAAGCAGCACTTCATTCAAAGTTTAAAGAATCCATGGCCTTTCATATAACCTGGTGTCAGAAACACCGGAATACAAAGCGTTAATATCCCCATCATATGTAAATTAGGTTTAATTAATCCTGTTCATCAGTTAAAAAAACATACCTTCTGAACTCTATTAAAAACATGAATATGCAAATATAGACCTTTTTTGTTCTCATTTGCAAGGCGTCTTGAGTCAGGCTTGATTATTCAACGTGCGCTAACAGCCTGTAAACCGGGTGCAAAATTGAATTTCCATTTTCAGTTACAAATGCAAGTCTGCCGGTAATGAAGCTAATTACAGCGTTACTCTAACGAGGAGACAAATTGAGAGTGGATGGTGTTTTCTTAAATTTAGCATTGGGCTTGGGGTCTCCATACTCCCTGAGCTGGGAGTGGGCTGGTGAATCATCCGCGAAGCTCACTGTGTGCTCAGAGAGGCGAGCTGGATTGTGAGTTCCTCATCAGAGCAGCGAGTCTCAGCCCTTTAAAAATGGCTGACGCATGCACTCCATGAAGGCAAACTGCAGAGAAGGGAATGATGTAAATATTGCATATATGTTCACTTGCATCTTATTCTTTCGGCCGTACAGTGATGACTCTGAACCAGAAGAGTTTTGACCAACCTGGGCATGCCTTGTGGCGTTGTTTATCTTCTGTTCCCCATACTACTGTGATGTATTGTGATTGCATTTGTATAGTGCTTCATACCCCACCACGTGGTGCCTAAGCATGTCAGTGCACGCCTAGCACAGTACACCGAGGGAAAGTGCTTGATTGGAAAGGTGTGGTACTTGCTATCGGCTTATGCGGGAAGCATTTTTCTGTCGTGCGTGAGTGGCCACAATCATGTTATCATTTCTTCATTCACAGTGCTTAGTAGTATGATGGAGGAGGTTGAGGGAGAGAGAGCAAACTCAGGTTATAATAGCTGTCTTCTATAAGTTACTCTGTCGGTCCTCTGTTGGGTGCTTACAGAAAACTTCCAAACAACCTCCTGTGCTGGGTACAGCCCTAGGACAACCACCCTGTAAATCTTGTGGATTTAGAGAGCAGATAGAGGACAGAAATTTACCTGGATGGTATGTGTTAGTCATCCCTTAAATTTGTTGTTGTTCTCAAGAGTTTTAGTAGTGTAGAGTGTCCAATTTGAAACTGGTGAAGGCCTGGAGTGGGACCGGCAGGGGTGGACTGGATTACAGTCTTCCAATATTCTAGCCATATGTGGCTGATTGAGTAGGGCACTGAGACCAGGCCTCTTCAGTTTTGAGTGGCTTTTTTAGGTGGATTGATGGTTGTCGCCTGGAATTATAGGCATGTGCTGTGGATTTAGATTGCAGGTTGCCCGGTCATGATTGTTCTACAAGTCCATTGAACAGTAAGGATAGAAGTGTTTTATAAGGCGATCCAAGGGTAAAAAGGACCGGTAGTACGGTACTCTACGGGATACACACAAGGTAAAAGACATTTATCATGCATATTAGTTTATCATTCTGTTTATCACATAGGGCCCGACATCCAGGGTTTCCCTCTGACTGCCCTATGATGATGCCGGCAGCCAGAGGGGAAACCCGAGGGAGGATTCCACTCCTCTTCCGACGGGCTCACAGAGCCCGTCGGAAGAGCAACAGAATTGTAATCCCTTGAATGACAGCTCTGCCGTCAGGATTACAATGACGGTTTCCGACAGCCTTTCCATGTCGACCTTTTCAACATGGAAAGGCTGTTGGAAAGTGTGACTTCAGGGGCCCCTAGCCTTCTCCCCTTCCCTGCTGGCCCTCCACTATGGAGCCTGGGGGGCACCTATGGTGCCCCCCTAAATATCCCTGCACCGTGTGGCAGGCATCACATGGTGCCTGCCATACGGTGCAGGGATGTTCACAAACATCCTTTTTTCAATGGAAGCTTGTGCTGCGGGCCTTTTCCACCCGCCACCCAAGCTTCAATTGAAAAGTAGGAGTTTGCGACCGCCCTATAGGTGGTCGCATCCTAATCCTGCGGTCAGAACCGCCGACCTAAGGTCGGGTGGGTCCAAACCGCAACGGTGTCGTCCGCCCGACATCGTAATGAGGCCCTAAGTTGTTACACTATCTGTGAGCAGTTGCACTGCAATATGTCATATACTCTTTTAAATAGAGGTTATACAGGTCTCACAAACTGTCCTGCAAACTGCTATGCAAAATGCTTTTTGCGTTTATGCCATCGGTCATAAAGGGGTCATTAAGGTGATTGCACATGTGATTGTTACGTAATCATGCAAGTTGTCATGAAGGGTCCATGCAAGCATCACAAATGGGTCATGCAAGTCGATACCGACCATCTGGCAGTAGTAGGACCAGTGAGATAGTACACAGAGGTAACCCAGGCATGTCATAAATGCAGCCATGTGTTATGTCATCCAGAAGTAGTACGTGGAGTCCACTCAGGAGCAGTAGAGGAGCAAACCACTGATTGCACTGTTAGACAACCCAGGAATACTATATGGAGTTTACCAAGGATCGACAGAGGAGCAACTAATTGATAGCACTGTTGAGCCACTCTGGAGTACTGTGTGGATTCAACACAGGAGCAGTTGAGGAGCAAACCTCTGATTGCACTGTTAGACCACCCAGCAACATTATATGGAGTTTACTAAGGATTGACAGAGGAGCAACCCATTGATATCACTGTTAGACCTCCCAGCAACATTATATGGAGTTTACCAAGGATCGACAGAGGAGCAACCCACTGATTGCACTGGTGAGCCACTCTGGAGTACTATATGGATTCTACCCACGAGTAACAAAGCACCACTCTCTGCTCTCATAGCTAAGTTACCAGGGAAATATTCTATGGAGGAAGAGAAGTGGAGGATCTGATATACAATCCCTTCTAAAATATTCCAATACTTTTGTGGCCTGCTGGGTGAATCAAGAGAGTGGGGGGGTGGGGGGGGAGAAGAGGAAGATATTGTTTTTCAGAGGCAGTGCCACCATTATGCAAATGAGAGCCACCATTATGTCAAGAACAACCACAAGATGTTATGGATGGGCACCATTATGCCATATATATTCTGCAGGTTAAGAATGGGCACAGTATGTCAAGGATTGGGCAATATTATGCCACAGATAGCCATGATATGTGAGGAATTGGCTGTTGCTATGCTATGGATAATCAAATGTTGTTAAGAATGTCCATAACTAGTTAAGGGTGGCTATTCTTATGGCAGTAATGTCAGTAACAATGACCACAATATGCTCAAAATGGGCCATTTTTTTGCCGGATATAGCCATAACTAGGAATACCCATAATATGACAAAAATCAGTCACTATTACATCAGTGATAGAGGCAGCCTGATTATGGGTGCCATGTAGGGTTATTCAGTATTTATTGCATCTAGTAAACTCTGACGTTCCAGAGTTCAGGATTTACTGTATCTGATGAATAGCGCTTATTCCAAATTTCTCTCCAGTAATTAGGATAACATGCAAATTTTAGTGTGTAATGTACCAAAATCTTCATTTTCCAGTAATACCAGGCTTTCCCCCACCCCTTTAAATTCTGTCAGGTTTGACCTGCCAAAATGTAATGGGAGATGCAGCCTTATCCTACCTGGAAATTACTGGATGTAATGTCGGCATGAACTACCAGCTAAAAGTAACTCTGCAAAATATTCTAATAATGGGGATGTACTGCACAGAACAAAACAGAGCCTATCAACAGGGGCATGTGAAATTATGTGGTATGCAAATCTGGCATTTAGAGCTATATTTTAGCACGAAATACGTTGTTGAGTCAATTTGGGACGAGAGGATGCAATTCACACTAAAAGATAGTGCAAAAAGCACAAGAGGCACGAACAGCAGCAGCCCACGTGCAGTTCGTTCATGCGGCTTCCGTGCTCCACAACTGGATGTCTTTGAAACTATGCGACATGGTGTAATTGCATCAGTTTAGATATTTCTCTTATCAAACGTGATGCACAATGTCAGAAATGGCTCTAGATTACGCTGGCATAACGAAAATTTCACCCGGGACTCTGTCAACTGATTCCTGCTCTTTCTGGTAAGGTTTTGGGGCTTCCCCAACCCCCAAGAAATGTTTATGAAAAATGGAAACCAGACAATTAACTTTACAGCAGAGTTTTCAAAATACTTTGGCTAAAATGGAATAAGTTTCATAGGCAGTTGTGAAGCAAAGATAAAATCAGGATATCCTGCAATATTTCATGGCTGGACACAAAAACGTGTATTTTCCACAGCAACCAGTAATTTATATACCTATAGGAAGATGGTACCCCATAGTATTGCTTTCAAGGGCTCTCTTCCTATCCAGCCTGCAAGTAACTCCTTGTTCTCCTGCCTTTCCGGAGGTTACGCGGGGGTGGTGGTGGGGGGGGGGGGAGTGGTTCCCTGTGTCTTGTAGGCATGGGTCTTTAGTTTTCAGATTCTTAATAAATCTTGAACAAAAACCAGGCAATCTTGCAGCGTCACAAACTTACACTGCCTAACCTTGGAACTGCAGGTTGGGTGTGGAATACAGAGAGAAGTAGAGACCAGTACACAGTGGGTAACTGAGGATGCATGTCATAACCAGGAACCTGTGGTAGCAGGGAATGCAAAGACCATGTATTAACTGAGTACTCTTTGGAAAGTCACAAGAAAATCCAGGAAAGCACACAGTAATACATAAAAAAAAAATAATACAAGTGGGGGAGGTATGTATCACACTGCACAAGCAATAGAGAGGGGCTATTCAGTAGAGAGGGAATACAAATCTGCATAAGAGAGAACTCGGGAGAAGCTGTAGAGGTACCATAGCTAAGAAGATGGGTATTATGAACCAACATAGAACATGTGAGAGTCATGTACTGTCAAGACGTGGTGCAGGTACCATTGTACTACTGTCTTCAAAAACATTTTGGTCTTTGCATGCATGCATTATTCAAAAGCTTACAATGGGAAGGGCTGAATTGGAAAAGAAGATGGAAATGTGTATATGGTATTTGTATAGTACGAACCACCCCAAAAGGCAGAGGAGCGCTGTACAGGGTCAATGGCAAAGAAAGTCAGTGAATGGTTGGAACGATAGCTGGTTTCTGACATTGAGAGAGCATCTTTACGACATTGTGATGTATGCAGGCAGCAAGCCTAAGTCGCATCAATGTATTACAGTCCACCCTTGCTGTACCTATTTGCCTTTTATGTTCACATTTACAGTTCCATCATGTAATATACAATGCTCACTTCCGGTGGTTGTATATCATTTCTACATTAGTGCAGTGAGCTCCATCCCTGAGCAGTTAAGGGTCTATCATTTCCAGTCGCAAGGTTGCTCAACTCTCTTTGAAAATGGTATTCCACATTAATATCCATTCCAGAATGTAGTGCTACCAGGCAAGTGTAGGTTTACTTTACTTAACTCCACATATACCTACTTGACAACATATATATCTTTAACATACATAGAGGTTAGAATCATACCTCTACACCTACCAACATGCTCGTACTTTCTCAATATTTTGGTCCTCGATATTTTGGTAGCACAATGTTTGTCATTGATATTTCAACATACAACAAAAATATGGCCAACAACAGGGGCATAGCACAGGCCCCCGCAGCCCCTGCGGTGCGGGGGGCCCCCAAGCTCCAGGGGGCCCCCTCAGCACAGTGCTCCGGCCCGGGAGTTCCTGATTGAGCCCGGAGGGGGCCCCTCCACGTACCTTGCAGGGGGGCCCCCCTCAAGTATCGTTACGCCACTGGCCCACAATGTGTCCAGACTTAGGAAAACACAGGAAGTGAAGAAACTAAATTGTCAACTTTGATCCAAACCTTAAGGAAAGTAATGGCTCGTCTACTTCTCAGTGTCTTCCCTCATTAGATTCAGGAAGTCTTCCCAGACATACGTAGGCTCCGAAACTGTTACTGGTATGGGGCCTCTGCTGAGCATAGATTCCATCCATTCTCTTACCTCTTCCTCTATACCGATTTTGAGAGGTGTCAGAAAGTTTAGGATTGGTCACATCTCTTCTATGAAATTACTTGAATTCCAACACATTACGTGTATCCTGTGTGGTACCTTGAATTGGCAGTTATCAGCTTGTCTTTTCTTTTCTCATGGATAATGTGTCCTGCTTTTAACGTAAGTTCCCTATTTGATGTTTGTTCATTCCCAGTGTTGGATTGCCTAAGTGAATGTGTGGAAGTGGGTACCACAGCAGTGAGTAACTTTGTCCTTTTTGTGTTTGCATTTGGTTTCAATTTTCTCCTTAAGGTGGTCAGCAACTGGTCAGTCTGTGAGGTCAGAATAATGAAAAATCCTTTTCAACATGTAAGAGGTAGTCCTGTGTTCTGATAGAAATCAGAAACTGACCTATTCTATGTCCATCACATACTGTTTTTCTCTTCTTACGACTGCACTCAGTGTCCTCATAAAGTCCCCGCCTTTCCCATTTGTTTGGGTAGCCTGGAAAAGTTTGAGTAATTCTAAATGTTCAGAGATTCAAGTTAATGCTGAAAACCTTTCATTTGGAATGGGGGACCTTTGCCAATTCTCAGACTGCTAGAATTGTTCCTAGCTTGTGCATTACACATTCTACTCACATGACTGAAGTTGATAATTTCAATTTGCAGGTACCCTGGCTACAAGTTGACCATGACTAGCTATTGAAAATCATTAGGGGGGTGCTTCAGAAATCAGTGCTGTTCCTTCTAGTGATCTCTGCACTGTTCAACTGTGGGGCAGGTTATTTTCGCTTTCCAGTAGCCTGGCAAATTATATCACAGACCAGGACTGACAAGGAATGGATAAGCATGCAGTTGCCCTCTCCATCCATTTGCCCTCCCATAGCATCTTGCTCCTTTGGACATACACAGAATTGGCACTCTTTGACACATTGGACAGTTGCCTGAAAGAGGAAATAGCCGGAAGTACTGCCCCAGGCTTTTCCCATATCCTTTACGCAGTTGTATGTAAGAATATCACCTACATACATATTGTCTGTCATGGATATTGTGTCCTAAACATCATTTACAAAATATTGTCCCATTGTATGTAGAGTTTCTGTTATTAACTCAAATGTGGTAATGTTTTTGTTAGCAATATTACGGACATTGAGATATTTACGACAAATGTTATTTTGAGAATGATATTGTAGCACAATGTCCTCCAGCCCACCACAAAAGGGAGCATCTGCACGACAGCAACCTCACTTCATGGACCCAGCAAGACAAAAATGCCATGCATTGAGCCCGCCAAGAAAAATAAGCCTGCTCTGCGGGCTAGGCAGGAGCATCAACATCCACTGACACGAGGGAGCTTCCGAAATTTCCATTCAAGGTCTCCAACATGCCCCCAGCCTGACATAACATTGCGTACAGCTACAACCTTGGCCCTGGGCCCACCCTACTGGCCTGCACCATTTTCCACTGTATAGGTCTTTTGAGACAGCGCAGAAGTGTAAGTCAAGGTACTGATGACAGAATTGGGTGGTGGCACTTGCCAAATTGTAGCACAGTGGAGGAACTACAACTTAGTTTCCTGTTAGCGCTATCAATAATTGCAGAGAGGATAACATTCTAGAGAAATTTCAAAGCTTTTACAAGCTCGACTTGTGTATAAGACTAGTACTTGCAACTGTACATGGGCAAATCACAATAACATGTGGCCTGATGGACAAGGAGCTGAGTAGAGACAAAGCTGCAGGCATCATTCTATAGATGAAAAGTCTTATCAAATCTGTATTCCCTCTTCTGATCACCAAAATGGTGAGGTGACCTAGGTGGGTTAGAATGTACCTAAAAAAGTACCTAAGCATGATGCTACCCAAACAAACCATTAACAATGAGCATCACATCACCCCAAACATTCAACCATTGTTGGATGGGTCCAATAAGTTCTTTACATTGGGCCTACACCTGGTAAATCATCAACTACATCTTTATGGCAAGTTATGGTACATCTCACACACAAGGGGGCAAGAGGAGGTTTAAGGACCAGCGTGGGTACACTCCCCACTCTTAATCATAAATACACAAAGAACCCACGGGTCCGGGATAGCAGTCAAAAAAGAAATGTGGACCAGAAAAACAATGTCGATAGGAGTGATGTTGGGAATATCCCTTTTAAAGGACGACTCCCCTCACACACCCGGGGGTGTCATGCTTCATCATAGGGGTGCCTCCTCGTGTCGGGACCTAGTCACGGCATCGGGCTACAACCCCCTCTCTACGAGGAGGGAGCTCAGGGATGTTTTAATTTGTTGGCACATGGGTTGTCCTAAAAACCCTATGTGAGCGTGGTGTGTGGGCAAATGCGGTGCAGTGCTGAAAGTGTAAGTGAGTTAAAACTGCCTACAGGGTTAGCAATAAACTTTATTGAGCTACCCTCTGACAGGATTAAAATGCTGTGAATGAGCCTATCAAAATTATAAGAGGCTTCATAAGCTAGATCAACATGTTTCAGCCACAATGACCTATGCAAGTATTCTTCGGCTTTCTTCAGGATCTACGTGATGCAGCTACTGCCAAATAAAAGAGTGCTAATTATATCAAAACAATAATAAACATCGGTGTGTTTATACTGAACCAGATCATTTCATGTTCAGTCTGGTCCACCAATTGAATCTGTAATAAAGACAAAATGAACCATTGTATTGAATATCTGGCCACAAATATTCTGAGATGCATTAGCCTAAAACCCAATGTGGCAAGGCAGAGAACACTATTAAAAATGAATAGGTAGTGATATTTGTGGCACTTACCCAATCGGTAGAGAGAGTTGCCACAACTGTCCGGTGCTAATTTAGCAAATGGTACAGGCGCCAACCTGAAAAGGAAAGGGATGGCGGCATAAAGTCAGATAAAGATAAGAGAGCAGCAAAGGAGCAAGGTAGCAGCCTATGCTTTACTCATGAAATCACTGGAAAAGAGATAGTAGGGTTTCCAGGATTAAACCTAGTTGAAGCAAGCTCTTAAAAAACTAGGGGTCAGAGTGAGTCGAAGAAACATCTATATAACAGTACACTGGTTAAGTGTTGGCGCAGGGTAGGCTCCAAGCCTGGTCACAGTCAACCATCAACACTGTTTCGGGGCAATCGAGTCAAAAAAATCGAAGCTGGAAAACTACCAAAGCATAGAACTCGCACGCCAGCACCCAAGAAAGGGGGATAGGGTGACATCTTGCACATCATGAAAGAGTCAGAATGGTAATGCGCTCGGGACCGGGGTGTATATATTTACAAGAGGGTCCCGTGTTGGAATGTAAGAGGGGGCCGCTTGAAACATGGCACAAGCAAGGTGATCATGCACTCAATAAGGAGGTGGTAAGCCTCAAGTACGTATCATAAAACTGAAATCTTTTGTTCTAGACGTCCCCCAGAGGCCGTGTATCTATGGGCGGCTCCACTAGTCACTCAAAAAAAGAGGGCACTGGAGGCTTGCGTATGGCTCACCAGATCACCCACAGCAAGTTCGGAAACAGCGAGTCTATTACTAGCAGTAGCAATACCCAGGGAGCTAGCGAGTGCTCAAAAAAGAGCGCAATGAAGTCAAACTTACCGCTCTAATGGAGCGATTACTCTCGTGGCGGCTGTCCTGCCGGCAGGGGAATGAGCCGGCAAGGAAACGCTCGTTATGTAGTGTCGGGCGCTCGGGAAAAGGGAATTGTAGTTTAGTCACCAAGGTTCATGGGAAATGTAGTTTTTGTCCGGCAAAGAAATGCTTGCTTTGAAATTGTAGTTTAGTCGCCAATATTCATGGGAAATGTAGTTTCATAACTGTTCGGGTGTACTAAAACTTAATACCCTAATGAAAGGGGCGGTACAGGTGCTGTACCGATTAGCACAGAAATAGAAAATGTAAACCAGAGGTGCACTCACTGTTGGAATCTAGCGATGGACTGAGCAAAGGTGCCAAGGAATGTGTATGTTCCAACAGTGGAACTAAACAACCGATCTTACTAATAAAGGGCTCCCCTTACATAAGGGGTGAATGTATGGGTTACAAATATCTTACAGTGGGTAGGACAAACCAGATGGACCAGACCTGGGTTCATGTTAATGCAAGCCAAGGAATATCATCGTTCAGTCCAAATCTGGAGGTCTCCAACCTAAAAACCCAGTGTTGCTCAATGCGCAAAAGTTTCAATGATAGGTCTGGTGTGGTGGCTGTTAAGTTGGGTTTGTCTAGGACCACCCAGGTTAAAGAATCAGCCTGGTGCTGCATGTCGAAACAGTGTTTGGTCAGACGTGTGTTTTGTTTGGCACATCTAATGGTGCTCTTGTGTTCCTGTATGCGAATGCGTATTTTACGTGTGGTCATCCCAACGTACCTCAGGTTACAGGGGCACGTAATTAAATAAATGACCCGTTCGCTGTTACAGTTAGTGTGGTATTTGAGTACCCACGGTCTATCGGTATCTATGTCAACATTTTTAGTTGGTCGTGTTTGGCCACACACCGAGCATGAACCACAGGGGTAGTGGCCCTGAACCGGTGGTAATTGCCACAGTGTGTTTGGTTGTGGTCTTATCTTAGGTGGTGGTCTTGTGTGCACTAGGGTGTCTTTTAGATTGGAACGTCTCTTAAAGGCAAACAAAGGTTTCTCTAGTGTATGTTGGCCCTTATTAAGGATCTTGCAATTGGACAGAATGGATTTTTTAACTCCAGTGGAGAAGGTACTAAAGGTATTCACACATACCAGTCTCGTCTGAGTTGGTTTATTGGGTATGCTGTCTAGTAGAGCGTCTCTGTGGTTGTTAAGGGCACGTTTGAACGACCTTCTGACTAGGGCTCTAGGGTATTGTCGATCAAGAAGGTTGTCTCTAAGTGTCTGTGCATGTTCTTTATATTTCTCGATGTTTGAACAATTGCGTCTAAGCCTTAAAAATTGACCAAACAGGAGATTATCCCGAAGTGATTTGGGATGATAGCTACCATAATGAAGCAGTGCATTACGTGCCATAGGTTTGGTATAGAGCTCAGTTTCCAAATGACCACCCGAGGGGAATATAGAGAGGTCCAAAAATGACAGTTTGTTTTAGCTGTATTCGCATGTGAAATTCAGAAACTCACTGCGAGTATTGAGCCAGGAGTGAAAGGTCTTGATAGTGGCTTCGTCTCCTCTCCAGATTACAAAGATATCATCAATGTATCTCTTCCATACATGGATGTTAGCCAAAAGGATTCTCGGAAGAGAGTACAGTGTTCTGCTCAAATGTATGCATGAACAGATTGGCTAGACTCGCGCGAAGGTACTGCCCATGGAAGTCCCGGACACCTGGAGATACAGTTGGGTTTCAAACAAGAAAAAGTTCTCCTTCATGGCCATAGTGGCACATTTCATGATGAATGATAGAGGTGTAATGGTGTCCGGAACATTGATAGTCAGTAAATGTTCAATGGTGGCCAAAGTCTGATCCTGGGGGATACAGGTGTAGAGTGATTCCACATCGAATGATACGAGATAGTCTGTATCTGGGTCAAATGTAACCTCTCTGAGAAGTCTTAGGACATCCTTCTTGTCCTGTAGGAAAGTAGGCATAGTTCGGACTAATGGGCGTAAGAAAAAATCAACGAACTGGGACAAAGGTTCCAGTATGAAACCGATGCCGGAGATGATAGGTCTGCCAGGAGGTGGTCTCTGGGGTTTGTGTATTTTCGGTAAAATATAGAAATACGGAATAACTGGTTCCTTAGTGCACAGAAATTCTGCTTCCTTTTGTGTAATCCATCAGTTATCAGCGGCCTCTTTTGTCATAGAGGATATTGTTTCTGCGAGCCTTTCTGTAGGATCTTGGTATAACTGGCGGTAGGACGTCTGCACACTCAGCTGGCGCAAACATTCTGATCTGTAAGTGGTGGTGTCCATAAGCACAGTGGCACCACCTTTGTCTGCCGGTTTTATAGTGATGGTATCATCCGCCTTTAAAAGGATAAGGGCCTGTTGTTCCCGTTTCGGGATGTTCTGATAGATCCGAGAGGTACCTAGTGTAATCTGATCCAAATCTTTCAGGACGGCCTTTTCGAACGTGACAACTTCTGTAGGTACTAGCCCAGTTGGTGGGTTGAAGGTTGATTTTAAACGGAGATTAAAAGGGATATTCCCAACATCACTCCTATCGACATTGTTTTTCTGGTCCACATTTCTTTTTTGACTGCTATCCCGGACCCGTGGGTTCTTTGTGTATTTATAATTAAGAGTGGGGAGTGTACCCACGCTGGTCCTTAAACCTCCTCTTGCCCCCTTGTGTGTGAGACTATTTGAGCAGCGGTTCAGCTGCGGGCATTGTTTCTTTTCTTCTTTTTTCTCTTTTTCTACTCTTCGAACTAACATCTGCATAGTACTTTGAAAAACATGGCTGAACGCACTGGCCTTACCTTTGACGATGCACTAGTGCTGGACATTTTGAAAACGCCTAGTATCTTAGATAACCCTGTAACCCAAATGATCACGACATCGGATGACTGGGGCAAATTACAAAATCTTAAACGACTATATATTAGAACAACCACACATGGCTCTATCCTGACTGAGTACTTAAGGGGGAACTGTGCTCCAACTGGTTTGATAGTCTCAAATGCACCCAGACTCTTTCTGGATAACAAAATCTTTCTAAAAGACTGGTCCCTTATCGCATGGCGATGCACGAGGGACTGGCTTATTTTAATCATCAGCACCGCCAAAAAAGTGGCAGATACCATCTTAATTGAGATTCAGACTCTAGAATCAGAAATTAAGAGCATAGTCAGTGCCACAATATTCAGGAAAAACTTGGATGAAACGAACAAAACAACCAAGGACTATAAAGAGTCTCTCCTCACAAGCAAGATCAATAAATTCAAGAAAGATCTAGCTAAATTTGCCCTAGATAAAGTCTACCCTTATACTAATGATTCATACAAACCACCGGTTTTTAACAAGAGCGGTCGACGCTATGGATCTAACTACTCCACTTCGGACGGAGAAGAGAGCTCAGGCGACTCTGACAATGGTTCCAATACCACACGCCAAAAAACATACAACCAAGGGAACAAATATTGGCGTGGAGCCAGAGGTAGACCCCAACCGAACCAATAGTGGCCACCCACACAATGGGGGTACCCACCATTTCCAGCGTTTGGTCCTGGACCACAAGGACCCATGATGGCTTTCCCTCCACAACAGAACTATATCCAGCCTTTTTTAGGGCAGGCCCGCGGCCGTTCTCAAGGAAAGAGAAGAACCCAACAACAGGTCCATTGGAGCCCTCCGAGCTCCCCACCAGCCACGAGGAGCAAGACAGGACAACAAGCAGGCCCAAGCAGGGATTGAGCCTTGTAGTGAATCTAAGCCAACAAGCACTGACACAAGATGAAACCACCGTCCTGGAACGGGGTTTGGGCTTTCTCCCCACTAACCATGGTGATGCCTTCAGACTACAGCAAGAGATTCATCAATTCTTTAGAAAAGTGAGGCTTCACTTTTTCTTTGCTGATAAGATCCCCATGGAGAACGTCGAAGCAATCAACAATACTAATCTCCGTTTAAAATCAACCTTCAACCCACCAACTGGGCTAGTACCTACAGAAGTTGTCACGTTCGAAAAGGCCGTCCTGAAAGATTTGGATCAGATTACACTAGGTACCTCTCGGATCTATCAGAACATCCCGAAACGGGAACAACAGGCCCTTATCCTTTTAAAGGCGGATGATACCATCACTATAAAACCGGCAGACAAAGGTGGTGCCACTGTGCTTATGGACACCACCACTTACAGATCAGAATGTTTGCGCCAGCTGAGTGTGCAGACGTCCTACCGCCAGTTATACCAAGATCCTACAGAAAGGCTCGCAGAAACAATATCCTCTGTGACAAATGAGGCCGCTGATAACGGATGGATTACACAAAAGGAAGCAGAATTTCTGTGCACTAAGGAACCAGTTATTCCGTATTTCTATATTTTACCGAAAATACACAAACCCCAGAGACCACCTCCTGGCAGACCTATCATCTCCTGCATCGGTTCCATACTGGAACCTTTGTCCCAGTTCGTTGATTTTTTCTTACGCCCATTAGTCCGAACTATGCCTACTTTCCTACAGGACACGAAGGATGTCCTAAGACTTCTCAGAGAGGTTACATTTGACCCAAATACAGACTACCTCGTATCATTCGATGTGGAATCACTCTACACCTGTATCCCCCAGGATCAGACTTTGGCCACCATTGAACATTTACTGACTATCAATGTTCCGGACACCATTACACCTCTATCATTCATCATGAAATGTGCCACTATGGCCATGAAGGAGAACTTTTTCTTGTTTGAAACCCAACTGTATCTCCAGGTGTCCGGGACTTCCATGGGCAGTACCTTCTCGCAGAGTCTAGCCAATCTGTTCATGCATACATTTGAGCAGAACACTGTACTCTCTTCCGAGAATCCTTTTTTGGCTAACATCCATGTATGGAAGAGATACATTGATGATATCTTTGTAATCTGGAGAGGAGACAAAGCAACTATCAAGACCTTTCACTCCTGGCTCAATGACAGTGAGTTTCTGAATTTCACATGCGAATACAGCTAAAACAAACTGTCATTTTTGGAGCTCTCTATATTCCCCTCGGGTGGTCATTTGGAAACTGAGCTCTATACCAAACCTATGGCACGTAATGCACTGCTTCATTATGGTAGCTATCATCCCAAATCACTTCGGGATAATCTCCCGTTTGGTCAATTTTTAAGGCTTAGACGCAATTGTTCAAACATCGAGAAATATAAAGAACATGCACAGACACTTAGAGACAACCTTCTTGATTGACAATACTCTAGAGCCCTAGTCAGAAGATCGTTCAAACGTGCCCTTAACAACCACAGAGACGCTCTACTAGACAGCATACCCAATAAACCAACTCAGACGAGACTGGTATGTGTGAATACCTTTAGTACCTTCTCCACTGGAGTTAAAAATCCATTCTGTCCAATTGGAAGATCCTTAATAAGGGCCAACATACACTAGAGAAACCTTTGTTTGCCTTTAAGAGAAGTTCCAATCGAAAAGACACCCTAGTGCACACAAGACCACCACCTAAGATAAGACCACAACCAAACACACTGTGGCAATTACCACCGGTTCAGGGCCACTACCCCTGTGGTTCATGCTCGGTGTGTGGCCAAACACGACCAACTAAAAATGTTGACATAGGTACCGATAGACTGTGGGTACTCAAATACCACACTAACTGTAACAGCGAACGGGTCATTTATTTAATTACGTGCCCCTGTAACCTGAGGTACGTTGGGATGACCACACGTAAAATACGCATTCGCATACAGGAACACAAGAGCACCATTAGATGTGCCAAACAAAACACACGTCTGACCAAACACTGTTTCGACATGCAGCACCAGGCTGATTCTTTAACCTGGGTGGTCCTAGACAAACCCAACTTAACAGCCACCACACCAGACCTATCATTGAAACTTTTGCGCATTGAGCAACGCTGGGTTTTTAGGTTGGGGACCTCCAGATTTGGACTGAACGATGATATTCCTTGGCTTGCATTAACATGAACCCAGGTCTGGTCCATCTGGTTTGTCCTACCCACTGTAAGATATTTGTAACCCATACAATCACCCCTTATGTAAGGGGAGCCCTTTATTAGTAAGATCGGTTGTTTAGTTCCACTGTTGGAACATACACATTCCTTGGCACCTTTGCTCAGTCCATCGCTAGATTCCAACAGTGAGTGCACCTCTGGTTTACATTTTCTATTTCTGTGCTAATCGGTACAGCACCTGTAGCGCCCCTTTCATTAGGGTATTAAGTTTTAGTACACCCGAACAGTTATGAAACTACATTTCCCATGAATATTGGCGACTAAACTACAATTTCAAAGCGAGCATTTCTTTGCCGGACAAAAACTACATTTCCCATGAACCTTGGTGACTAAACTACAATTCCCTTTTCCTGAGCGCCCGACACTACATAACGAGCGTTTCCTTGCCGGCTCATTCCCCTGCCGGCAGGACAGCCGCCACGAGAGTAATCGCTCCATTAGAGCAGTAAGTTTGACTTCATTGCGCTCTTTTTGAGCACTCGCTAGCTCCCTGGGTATTGCTACTGCTAGTAATAGACTCGCTGTTTCCGAACTTGCTGTGGGTGATCTGGTGAGCCATACGCAAGCCTCCAGTGCCCTCTTTTTTGAGTGACTAGTGGAGCCGCCCATAGATACACGGCCTCTGGGGGACGTCTAGAACAAAAGATTTCAGTTTTATGATACCTACTTGAGGCTTACCACCTCCTTATTGAGTGCATGATCACCTTGCTTGTGCCATGTTTCAAGCGGCCCTCTCTTACATTCCAACACGGGACCCTCTTGTAAATATATACACCCCGGTCCCGAGCGCATTACCATTCTGACTCTTTCATGATGTGCAAGATGTCACCCTATCCCCCTTTCTTGGGTGCTGGCATGCGAGTTCTATGCTTTGGTAGTTTTCCAGCTTCGATTTTTTTGACTCGATTGCCCCGAAACAGTGTTGATGGTTGACTGTGACCAGACTTGGAGCCTACCCTGCGCCAACACTTAACCAGTGTACTGTTATATAGATGTTTCTTCGACTCACTCTGACCCCTAGTTTTTTAAGAGCTTGCTTCAACTAGGTTTAATCCTGGAAACCCTACTATCTCTTTTCCAGTGATTTCATGAGTAAAGCATAGGCTGCTACCTTGCTCCTTTGCTGCTCTCTTATCTTTATCTGACTTTATGCCGCCATCCCTCTCCTTTTCAGGTTGGCGCCTGTACCATTTGCTAAATTAGCACCGGACAGTTGTGGCAACTCTCTCTACCGATTGGGTAAGTGCCACAAATATCACTACCTATTCATTTTTAATAGTGTTCTCTGCTTTGCCACATTGGGTTTTAGGCTAATGCATCTCAGAATATTTGTGGCCAGATATTCAATACAATGTTTCATTTTGTCTTTATTACAGATTCAATTGGTGGACCAGACTGAACATGAAATGATCTGGTTCAGTATAAACACACCGATGTTTATTATTGTTTTGATATAATTAGCACTCTTTTATTTGGCAGTAGCTGCATCACGTAGATCCTGAAGAAAGCCAAGATACTTGCATAGGTCATTGTGGCTGAAACATGTTGATCTAGCTTATGAAGCCTCTTATAATTTTGATAGGCTCATTCACAGCATTTTAATCCTGTCAGAGGGTAGCTCAATAAAGTTTATTGCTAACCCTGTAGGCAGTTTTAACTCACTTACACTTTCAGCACTGCACCGCATTTGCCCACACACCACGCTCACATAGGGTTTTTAGGACAACCCATGTGCCAACAAATTAAAACATCCCTGAGCTCCCTCCTCGTAGAGAGGGGTTGTAGCCCGATGCCGTGACTAGGTCCTGACACGAGGAGGCACCCCTATGATGAAGCATGACACCCCCGGGTGTGTGAGGGGAGTCGTCCTTTAAAAGGGATATTCCCAACATCACTCCTATCGACATTGTTTTTCTGGTCCACATTTCTTTTTTGACTGCTATCCCGGACCCGTGGGTTCTTTGTGCATTTATGATTAAGTTATGGTACATCACAACCTTCTCCACGCACATGAGATAAGAAGATACAAAAGACATCTTTTTGGCTATGGGGGTAACTGAGGTATTCCAAAACATAGCTAGCTTGTTTTTACAGAGTTCTACATTTTAGTGGTAATAGTCTCATAAATGTCCATTCTGAGACAGAGCATTGTAAACAAGCAATGTCATGAAACTTGAATCACTCTACACCAAGAAAATATTGAATTCATGAAGTTCAGTCTAAATTCCTTGGGCACATCTTCTCATTTTCTGGAGTGATAGCGGACCCAAAGATGCTGCATAGCTTCAAATCAGTAACAGTAAGGACATCAGAAGTGAGGAGCCTTCAGGGCATGCTGGTGCAATGTGGGATGCTCTTCTGAATTCTCAAAACTCTCCTTGTGTTTCTACAGATTCTGAAACATCTCACTTAGATCTCCTAGGAGACGCACTGTGAAGAAACTTTTCAAGGGACAAAAGGTCCTCTATTGGTGAGTGTAATGTTGATACTATAGGCCTATTTATGACTTTTGTGGCGCAGGCAGCTCATCAAGTCACCTTGCTGCACTGCCCTGCATCACAGCGATTCGGCAGGAATGTGCCGTATGTATTCAATATTGCACATTCCTATCCGTTTGCCTTGCGCTGGCGTCGTTTTGGCAGCCTAGCGCCAACGCAGGCACCCTTGCACCAAGGGTGCCTGTGCTGTATGCAGGATTTTTTTTGTTTTTTTTGCAGGAAGGGGCAATTTCCTGCACAAAAACAATCCTGGGTGGTTTTTCCTCTTTCTATGTGTGCTGCAGAATACATAATACATAGAAAGAGGAAAAATGAGGAGAAATAAAAATATTTCTCCTCGTTATCCCTCTTCTGTGGAGCTGTGTCTTTTTGGCGCATTCCCATGTTTACCTGTTCTTGTAAATCTGAGAATGCGTCAAAATCCATGGATGTTGCTTGGGAACACTCACGCAACACCCATGTAAATGCCTTCCTTGGAGCAGAGTAAACATTCCTCGAGATTTGTGAAGCCACGCAGGGCCACACAAGGTGGCATTGCGTGACTTCATAAATCTCATTTTATATTTGTATCGCTCTAGCACCATGTTGCGTGGTGCAAGAGCAACGCAAAGGAGCTCAGAAATATGCCCCTAGGTGCTGAACAGGACTGGTCATAGATAACAGCTAGTGGTGTTAAAGTTGTAAAGTTTGTCTCTTGCAAACGTCTGTAATGCTTGTGAATACTAGAATTAATAACCATAGCTATCAAAGTTTTCTGCATATACATTTTCAAATTAAAGTGTTTCAAGAAAAGAACAAAAGCCAACATGCGCCTGTTGTCAAAGGAATACCGTTTTTGAAGATAACTCACAAAAAAACAGCACATGCATTTTCAGTGTCACCTAACACGTGTGAGCATAATTGCCAATTTGCTGGGGAAATCTATGTGAATGCCTAGAGATAACTAAATCGGAAAACTAAAAAAAAACTACAAGTAGCCCACCATTTGGGATTTCCCCGAGAAGACCCTTGTGTAACAAAAACTTCACTCCCCCCCCCCCCCCCATTACCTTCGTCTGCGGTATGGGTGGTACTAGTACAAAAAGATGATCATGGGTGGCTGTTCCAGGTAACTTATGCGACGCGACCTTTAACCCCCCCCTGGGCAGCCCACTCTAATGTGGTGCTATAGCTATTCTTTGGGGATAACATCACTTCAACGCCTCGTTAGGGGTAGTAAGCGATGTATAAATACAATTTACTTATAAATATACATCAATACACATCCATTCAAGGTATTTATGGACCACATGATCGTACACTTGTTTCAAGGGTTGGCACCAAACTCACCCACAGGGACTATGAAGTGGATTATCCAGCTGAACGACTACCAACTCACAGATTTCCATCCAAGGGGGCAATAGTCATGGGGCTGTCTGGAATGTCACCCCGGTCCAACAACTCTGGCAGCAATAGAAAGAGCTCATAAAAACAGAATAGAATCCGAATCTGTTAATTGAAGAGCCCTTCCCACAATCAAACTAAAATTTGGGGGTTGAGCCATGGCAAGAGAGAAGTGCCTTCAGGTGAAACTGCCCATGCATTGGGAGAAGCTGAGGAACCTACTCAAAGCCATCAGGCATTGCAATCTGGTTATTAGAAAAGGTTTAGATGACTTCATGAACAATCAGAGCCGGAATGGCCATTTATTTCATGTAGAATCTCCCTCGGGGAACTAGTCACAGGAGATCAGTTTTTGAAGGTCCAGGGCCACTGATGGTACCTCTGTCACTTTCCTCAACTTCGTAAAATTAATTGCACCAGCCACAGAGGGGGGGCTTTAGGAGAGAGCCAATTAGAGGACGAGAGAGATATGTAATTTTTACCCAAGAACACAGACTTGTTATTGGACCTCATCCTGAATAGAAGGAAGGGTCCCAACTTGGACAGGATGTATACCACTGCCAACTAGAGACCACCAATTCTAACACTTGTGAAGAAGAAAGTGGAAAGACAGAGCGAGCAAAAGAGAGGGATACAGAGAGAAGGGAAATTGAATAGAGCCAGAAAATGGATGATTGAAAAGAGACAAAAGAGAGAAGGGACAAGGAGAAGAAGGGATTGGGGCTAGTTGGGATGCATTTGGTTCCCAGTCGGCCCGTGATGAACATTTGGAACAAACTGATAATGTTACTTGAAGGACGTACTGCAGAGCAACACATCAAATCACTGTAGGGTATATTTTCAAGAATTGCTTCTAAGCAGTTTTCACGCTGTTTAGCAGCAATTGTTTTACCGCTGCTGATCGCCAAATCCTAACACTATGCTTGTGACGTAATTTCCTGGCGTTAGGATCAGTTAGCGGCGCAAAAAATAACGCTAATTCTAGCATCAAGGCGATAAAAAAAAGTAATGTTAGCTTGAAAAAATTAACTGCCGGCCAGTTAGCGGTAAAAAAGTTCCCGCTAGTCAGCCCAGCGTCACTTTTCAGCATCTACAAATACACCTCTAAGGAAAAAGAAGAAAATGAAAATACCGGAATGCAGAATGGAGCAGCCAGGACCAAGTTCAGCACAGGCCAACAACTCCCCAACCTCCCCAACTTCCAGGATGACCAGCCAGTCTCAGGGGAAGAGGAAATGCAGATTCAGGGCCTCGTTTATGAAAAGTAGCTCACCTCTGGAGAAAAACAGTGATGCGTCACTTTTCATTGTCAAAAAGAAAGGAGAGAGGGGTCCCAAACCAAAGGGAAAGGACACCAACGGACACCAAGTCAAAAACAAGTTCCCTTTGGGATCTATCAGCAAAATACCATACTCTCCACTATCACTTTCACTCTCTCAATTTTTCATCAAAAACAAGGTTTAAAGCCAAAAAATATACCAATATACAAATGTTTATTTAATAGTTCTGTTCAATTCATTAAAAAAGTTTCATATAAATAAAAATATATACAATCTTTCATGTGGCTAATAAAAAACAATCTATATAGAGGCCATACACATATATTTACAGACAAACAGCAAAATCTTCATTAATACATTATTAATCACAATAAAAACCGCTATTAATATCAGGTTTGTCAACTCATGGATTTTTCACTTATACGGCAACCCTCTAACAGTGGTGGGGCAACAAAGGACCAGAAAGCAACGCGTTTCGGTGGTATCAAAGGGTCCAACCACCTTCTTCAGGCTCAGTAAATGATGTGTCCCAGCCTTCTTATCAAAAGGCTAGAGTTTGTCTAATTTCAAGGTAGGGTGCTTTATCCTCCACTCAATTAATTTCCAGGCTCCACTTAATGCTTGAGGACTAAGGCTGATATATATTTTAATCTCTCTGATGTCGCCGTTCTCCCTGCTGTCCGAGCTGGCATCAAACAGACGCCATACATTAAAATCCTGAATTCACAGGAAAATACAGTTGAGGCTTTCAACCCGTTCGCCTCAGATGAATGTCATAAAATTGCAGGGTCTCTCCCACAAGTTCTCGGCGCTGTCAACGGAGTACCGCCGGGACTAATCAGCCTCCTGGTATTCTCCGTTCTCGATCTCTATATAGATTGTTTTTTATTAGCCACATGAAAGATTGTATATATTTTTATTTTTATTTATATGAAACTTTTTTAATGAATTGAACAGAACTATTAAATAAACATTTGTATATTGGTATATTTTTTGGCTTTAAACCTTGTTTTTGATGAAAGATTGAGAGAGTGAGAGTGATAGTGGAGAGTATGGTATTTTGCTGATAGATCCCAAAGGGAACTTGTTTTTCACTTTTCATTGTGCCATCCTTGCGACACCATGAATGTGCCGTATTTACAACAATAAATAATGCAGTGATAGATTTAGGAATGGGGATAAGAAAGTGTTTACCATGGATGCGGGTAGGGAGGGAGGGCTTTTCGCAATTGAGTGGTCAGAGATAAATTGAATAAATAACGTTGTGTGTGTTTAATTGTTGAGATCAACACTGAGATTGACTAGATTGATGACATGAGTATTTGGTGATAGGGTTTCTATGATGCTATCAAGGTCATTAAAGAAAGCTTGATTGACCCCCAGGCAGAAGGTAGATGGCCACGCTACAAACATAAACCTGCATAGTGGCAGTGATGAAATACAATTCCTAACAGGATGGTTAGGAATCAAGTACTGTGGTAGGAAAAGACTTGACAGATTTGCTGAGCAGGAGGACTAACCTTCTGCTTGAGTAGTTGTTGCTAGTTCGAGGGTCACAAATTTAAATCCCAACATGGCCGACTCAGCCTTCCATCCTTCCAAAGGTCGGTAAATTGAGTATCATACATTGGGTAATAATGTTCTACTTATGTAGGCAAGTGCTTCAGCGCCCCACAACCAGAGCTGCTGACTCCAGAGCACGGGGCTCGCGGTTCGATCCCTGGCACCGGCGGCAGCTCAGCATCATGTGACTCTGGGTAATAGCTCACTTAATCTCCTCGACTGCCCCCAGTGCCTTGAAACCCTTAAGGGGGTGATATGTTTGCGCTCTACACATAGGACTTATACATAGGGGTACTAAGCGCTGTATAAATGTTGCAATACAATAAAATTCGCTATCAGGAAACAACATCCAAAAAGCACTTCGAAACAAGACTGCTAACGAGCTTCACCTACAGAAGAATAGGGTTTCTGTCCCACTCCAGAAATGTTCTCCTGCAAAAAAAGCTTATGGGATCGAAAGGTTTCATTAAAAAAAAACCCAACAACAACAAGCTCAGTCAAGTAATTTCAGAAAAATATATTGAGCCTGCTCGGCGCATACATTCCCAGTCCTATCAAGGGTGACATATGCCCACAATCAGCTAAACATGCCATTCTGAGCCAAAAGCTTTCCGGCAGATGTCACCCACGTGTGATAATTGGACTAATTATAAGTACAAGAGCCTCTGTGTACATGCCAGAAATATTATTAAGCCTGTTCTTCAGAAGGAGATAACAAAGCTGGCGTGAGCTCCACTAACCCTTCTGGAGTTAAAGGAAGAAAATTGGTGGAAAGCGATCGAAGCAGTCAGGAGCTCATTACAGCAAAATTTGCGGTTTCTCTTGGCTGTATGGCAACACATAGATGGAGTATGTTGACTCTTCCCTCTATTGCAGCTCCATTTCTGGGTATTGCATCTCTATTCTCCGGGAAGCTCGGGCATCTTTCAGGTGCTGCTGAGGGAAAAAAATGGCTGTACTTATGAATTGTGATGTTGCTTGCCAGCCATGTGGTCGTGCTTGCAAACAGTGTTTCGTATTTATTTATATGATTCTGAGATTTAAAAAATAAGTGTACATTTAATAAAGTAGCTGGGTGGGAGGGTAAGGGGTTGGTGCACGTTAGTTATCCATGTTTAGGTCTCACCTACAGACAGTTTTAGCTGTGGATGTTTTCATGAAGCATAAGAAAATCCATTCAAAATGGTCGTCTTGGTAGTGTATGCATCCGCGTCTTCTATCGATGGTAAAAAAATAAAAAAATAAAAACATTTTCAAACTCAATAGGTTTCAGGGGCAAGATGGTTTGGCTTTGTCAATGCTTGTTTTAACATGATAGCATATCAAGATTTCAATATTGTTAACAACAAACAAACTAATCCTACGGTTTTCCTTAAAGAAAGCCTTTGTTAGAAATTGTCGTATGCCGAGAACCAAATCAGTGGAGTTGACTTTCTTGTGGGTCAAAACTGACAATGGAGCCTGTTGTGCATGAGTAAGGTGTCACTGGAGGCAGGCACCAGTGCAAACTCATGATGGTTGAGTAAAATTGCTCCTTTTTTGAACTTTAATAAGTGCATTTCTTGCCAAATAACAGACTTCATGAATATTATATGCATGCGATTGTTCAACTCTATAAAAATTGAACGCTTAATATGTCCCTGAATAAAAAAGGCACACAAAATATCAATTAAATGCATTATCCATTCCATTTCTAAACCCAGGTGATTGTTACTGTAAGAAACTGGATTATTATTTAGGGTGAGTGACTATCCAGATCAAGAAATAATCACAACCCTTGTAAGGGTGAACCCTTAAAGTCACTAATTACCCGGAGCTCAACCCTCTGGTAGCTATGGGAGAGACCAGACAGACTTAACTTAGAGGCAAGGTGTAAAGTATTTATGCAGTACCAAAACAGTAATAAAGTTGAAATGCAAAACAATGAAAATCCCGAAGCGAATGGAAAAATAGAGTAAAATTCAATAAACCCAGAGACAGAGGTCTGATTAAACAAAAGCAGGGTTTTCCAGCAACCAGATAGTAAATACACAAGAATTGGTTTGGTATACTGTTTTAATTCTTTTAAAGTGCACCCCCTGTGTGATATGTAAAAACTATGGGTGGGCAGTGTACCCCGCTCCGCTGGAGGAGCTTGCAAAGTTTTCTCCACTCCGCGCTCTGTTTGGAGTGTGGAGTTCGGCAAAAACTCTGCCTCCCATGTAGCGGAGTTTACCAGCGCCGGCCCACCCCTAATTAAAGTTTTTGCAGGGATTACTACAAGCGCTGTCGCAGTACCTTTGACTATGCCCAGAATGAGACTCTAGCGACAGCAATGCAGGCTGTGTGAATGCTATGAAGCTGTGTAAAAACCATAGAGGGGTATCCAACCAAAGTTGCTGCATGACAATCGCCCTTGCGTTTCCTGGTTGAAATATATCTCCAAACTTTCTTCCTCCGTTCCGAGAAACAAAGACAATGAACCACCCGAAACAGTTGTTGCTCCAATCATTTATTTGCTGCAAAGAAACTGACACGTTTCGAGTCGACCTCACTCAGGTCTTGACTCTTGATCACATGACTAGTGACGAGTGCAAATGTGTTTACATAGGCTAAAGGTGACCAACATTAAAAACTGACTTTTGACTCCCTCTTCATGAAAACACCCAAATTCATACATAATTAAGTGAATGTGCCCAAAATTGAACATAACTATGCCATGACTGTGAGTGACATGCTGAACACACAGCCCCAGCGAATCTCTTTTTGTCAGCGCCTCTCCACTCCCTCCCCTGTAGCCCAGTGCTCCTCCCGTACTCCTGCCCGGGCTTTGCCCCTTCCCAGGCTTTGCCCCTTCCCAACTCTCCTTCGAACCTCGCCATCTTGTCACTCCGCTTTGCGCTAGGCTTGGGCTGACAGGCTGCTAGGAGGAGCAGAAGCCGCTGACTGCACTGCTGGCCGAGCTAGCGTCCCAGACATGAGCTTGGACTCGAGACCCTACTGGAGGCAGCCATGTTCCTGGAATGGCAGGCCCAGTAGCGAGCACGACTGGTAAGGGGGGGCTCCGTGGGGGATGAGGCAGTGCCAGTGGGGGAAGGAAGGGGTCTCTGGGTTCAGCATCTGTCAACCCTCCGGTCTAGACTGATCCCCAGCACATGACAGGAATGCATGCTGCAAGGATCTGACTGCAGACACTAAAGCAGTGCGCTAGTGGGGCTTGCTTATTGCTTTCACTGTGTGTCTCCTAAGGAGTCTTACTCATTTCTAGCGCAGAGCAGAACTCCGCAGAATTCTACTGAGATTTTATGCAACTCAGCGGAATTCCACGTAGTGCAACTCTGCGAGCTCCGCTCACCCCTAGTAAAAACCCAGCAGACTTGTCAAGCAAGAGTTGACATTCAAGCAGGATTTGACTCTGTAATGTCAAAAAGAGGTGCACTGTAATTGGAATCTGTCTGGCTGGGGGAACAAAGAAAGGGCCCTTCCAGTAGCTAACTTATAGAAGAATGAGTGCCAGTGTATAAAGCTCTACTCAGAAGCCACTTGGCCAGTACTATGAAATGTTGCCACTCAGAACACCAAGGCTGAATAGTTTTTATTCCTCCTCATGCATCTTTAAGCCACTACCAGACACTCCCTGCCCCTTTATCTCACTGTTGCCGGTCCCCGCTTTCTTGCTTTGTGACAGTTTTTCTGTCCTCTTGCTCTTTCTTTACCGTTTGTGTGTTTTTCACTCTCTTGCACTCGGTCAAAATCTGATGAGGAAAAATAGATTCCGGTCCCCAAAAATGAGTAGTAATGGGCCCCAAAGACAACCACTGGCTCAAATTAAGCACTGGGCCCGTCCCAATAGTCAGCTAACATTTAACTGTGACAGGGGAGTTAATCCAGTTCCTGGGCCACACCCCACTGGTCATTCTGTCTAGGGAACAACAACACCTCCCAACACCCAGGCCTTTGTTCTCTGCTCTGGGAGCTGTTTTCCCACCTCTTCAAATGCTAATTAATGGATAGCCAAAGTGGGAGTTCTTCTGACTCTAAATGAGGTGAGGAAAACTTCATTTTAATGGAGAAGGTACTCTGTGGCCGTTGCAAAGTAGTACCTTCTCTGCCAAACTCTAAAAAAGATCCTTAGTTTTAGGTAGATAGACGGTCTACTCCCGAGGGTGAAGATGTGTCAACATTGATTAATTACCTGCTAGCAGACAAACAAGCACCGCTCAAGCATTTCAGCCATCTTGGCTTTCTCAACGTACAGTCATGTTATCCTCACAGTGACTTATCCTCGCACTGACGAGGGGCTCTTGTGACTCATGGCCCCTACCCACTCTCAACAATGGTAATAATTAGTAAATTACACTTTGCACATGTATTTTACATATATATTCACTGAAAAAAATAAAGGTTAAAGGAATGTTATAGTTATGTGAAAATGTAGGTTAAAACATAACGTTTTACACTAACAAAACCACTGAAATTCACCAGTTATATTTATCTCAAGTAACTATATATTGCGCCATAAATTAACTATAATTCACGCCCTTCCCATGCACAGTGTTGTTATCAATGCTGTCATTTCAGAGGTGAATAGAGATGTTCTCAATGTGGTAATTGAATATGACATGTGTTGTAATATGTGAGTATAGAAGCAGTGCAGAGATATGTCCTTTGCAGTGTGCTTCGTGTTTCAGTGCTGGGCCTAGCCTGCAGTCAAGCCCTTCATCTAACCCCCGCAGACAGCCAGACACCCTTTTTATTTTATTTTGTTGCTTCACGGATCTGTTGTGATTCTCCAGGGGGCCGCACTAGGGCTGGTGGTAGATACGTGGATCTATTGAACTTTAAAGAAACCCTTTTTTAAACTATTTGCCCACATGGGTCATAGGGTCCAGGCACACCTACCCTGCCACCTTTTATCTTCACCCACAGCTTTTGTTTTGTTGGGGGCCGTGGGCAGGTCACAGCTTTCTTTTTAGCTTGGGGCGGCTGGGGGATCCCCAGAGCCCCATGGCTCCCTGCAAGCAGCCCCATTGCGTGGGTTCTTGCAAGAGCTGGCCAGTCTGTTTTTTGTCTTTTAAAAAAATTTGGTGCGCCAGTGCCATCCGATGCACCCGCTGGGGGAAGCCCATGGTCCCTGCTGCCTCACCGGCTCACCAGCCAGCACTCATCCTGGGTGCTGCGGGAGCCGGCTTTCATCACCCCAGGCTGGGAGCAGCTTTTCTCTCTGCTCCCACTGAGCAGGAGCAATCCAAGGCTCCCTGTCCATGAGAACGATGGCAGGGAGAAACATTTCAGTTCCTAATTGGCAGGAGCTTTTTGGCTCCTCCTGGGTGGGAGCTCTGAAGGCTTCCCTGCCTGCGCGTTTGTGGGCAGGGAACAGTTTCCCAGGGGGGTAAGGGGTCTCTTGGACACCAACAGTGAGCTGGCCCTGGGTGATGGGGTCCCGGGCCATACCATGGTTTGGGGCTGGGGGCCCCACACCCTCTCTCCAAAATAAAATATAGCAAGCCCTAGGGGATGGGGTCCTGGGGCTGTAAAATGGTTCAGGGGGTGCGGCCACATGCCTCCTCTCCTTTGCCACAGGGGATCTGATCCCTGGGGCCTTCTAGGCTCTATGAGGGGTGGGCTGCATGCCCCCTTCCCTAAAATTGAAGTTGCGCTGACCCTCTGGGTCCTGGCCCACTCCAGAGAGCTTTCATTTTAAAAGGGCGTGACCTCGCCTTTTTGTTTGTAATTTTACTATACATCCTTTGCGGATCTGCAGTACCTTTAAAAAAAAAAAAAAGATGTTTTTGGCTCTGGGGGTCACTCTGGGACCCCCAGAACAGTCCTATGTGGCCTACTCTACTGGTCTGTATGTTTTTGTAAAGCACAAGTTACTAACTTGTGTAACGATATATCTGTAAGAGACAGTAGTTAGTGACAGATTCCTTACCTTAGAATATCCCCAGGCGTCAGGCTGGATCCGGAAAGTTTTTGCGTAGCAGTACCCTTGCGCGTCGGTAGGCGGCGTCGTGCGGCTCCGTGTCCGTCGTCGGCGTCGTGATCGCCGGGATGACGTCGCGGGCAGTACTTAGGCGCCGCCCCTGCGCGCTGACGTCAGTTCTGTACACGACTTTCCGCGCCAGGAACGCAGAGCCATGCAAGAAGCTGACATAGGTGTCTGAAAAATACTAGGGCCCTGAAAGGGATGTCCTTAACCCTAGAAATCAGTTCGCAGAACGGGGAAGGATGGGTGGGCGGTAGGGAATCTGTCACTAACTACTGTCTCTTACAGATATATCGTTACACAAGTTAGTAACTTGTGCATCTGAAAGAGACACGTTAGTGACAGATTCCTTACCTTAGAATAGATACCCCAGCAATACCAACCCCGGTGGTGGGTCTGCGAACAAAGATCAGACAAGGAAGTCCTGGAGGACAGAACGGCCAAAGAAGCCGTCCCTCCGGACCTGACTGTCAAGGCAGTAATGCTTTGTAAACGTGTGCAGCGAGGCCCACGTAGCTGCCTGACAGATAACCGGCAGCGGAACACCGCGGCCCAAGGCCGTGGTAGCAGCCGTTGCCCTGGTGGAATGGGCACGCAGCCCAACAGGAGGCTCCTTCTTAGCCAAAGAATAGCAGGTCTTGATGCACAAGGTAACCCAGCGGGAGATGGTCCTCTTGTGCACCGCCCGACCTTTTTAGGCGCCCACGTAGCCAACAAAGAGCTGGTCATCCACCCGGAAGTGTTTTGTGCGGTCAATATAGAAGGAGAGCGCACGTTTTGGGTCCAGACGGTGGAGCCTCTCTTCCTCTCTGGAAGGATGCGGAGGCGGAAAGAAGGTGGGCAAAGTGATGGTCTGCCCAATGTGGAAAGCAGTAACCACCTTTGGCAAGAAGGACGGACGCGTCCGAAGAACAACCTTGTCTGGATGAACAGACAGAAAGGGAGGTTTGCAAGATAGAGCCTGGAGCTCACTCACCCGCCGAGCGGAGGTGATGGCCACCAGAAAGGCTGTCTTCAGAGTCCGAAGACGAAGAGGACAGTTATGTAGAGGCTCAAAGGGAGCGCACATTAAAAGGTAAGAACCAAGTTCAAGTCCCACTGAGGCATCACAAACGGAACAGGAGGGAAGAGGTGAGTAATGCCTTTTAAGAACCTGTTAACAACAGGGGACTTGAAAAGGGAGGGCTGATCAGGGAGCCTGAGGAAGGCCGAGATAGCACAAAGATAACCCTTGATGGTACCCAGGGCAGAACCCTGTTGGGCCAGAGAGAGAAGGAACAGAAGGACCTCAGAAAGAGGGGCAGAAAGGGGATTCACAGCCTTTGCTGTGCACCATGCCACAAATTTGTTCCACCTGCAGGCGTATACCACCTTAGTGGAGGGACGCCTGGCTGCCAGAATCACATCACAAACTTCGGGAGGCAAGTCGAAAGGAATCAACTGCCGCCGCTCAATCTCCACGCAAGCAGGTGTAGACTGGACAGGTTCGGGTGGAGGACCGTCCCCTGCTGCTGCGACAGAAGATCCTCCCGAAGAGGCAGACGGATCGAGGGATCTACGCTCATATTGAGTAGCTCGGGATACCAAACTCTTCGAGCCCAGTCCGGAGCCACAAGAATGACTCGGGCCCGGTCGTGCCGAATCTTCTTCAACACTCTGGGTAGAAGTGGTATAGGCGGAAAGGCGTACAACAGAACGCAACTCCACTCGCGATGAAAAGCGTCGCCGAGCGAGTGCCGCCTTGGAAATTCCAACGCGCAGAACTGATGACATTGCGCGTTCTCTTCGGTGGCGAATAGATCTAACCAAGGCTCTCCCCACTGTAGAAAGAGTCCTTGCGCCACTTCCGAGTGAAGACGCCATTCGTGATCCATCATGCACCTGCGGCTGAGTTCGTCCGCCCTGGCGTTCAGGGAACCTGCCAGGTGTTGAACCATCAGGAACATGCCCTGATGTTCCAGCCATGTCCAGAGGCGCAGAGCCTCCTGACAAAGGGTCCAAGAACCCACCCCGCCCTGTTTGTTGCAGTACCACATGGCGGTGGTGTTGTCTGTGAACACCTGCACTACCTTCCCTTTGACAGAGGGAAGGAATGCCTTGAGTGCAAGTCGGATCGCCCGGAGCTCCAGAAGGTTGATATGGAGCCGGGACTCCGCCGGAGACCAGAGGCCTCTGATCTCCGCCTCTCCCATGTGACCGCCCCATCCCAGAAGGGACACGACCGTCACAACTGTATGCTCTGGCTGGGGAAGGGAGAGGGATCTGCCCATGACCCATTGCCGGTTCGAGAGCCACCACTGCAACTGTTGTGCAGTCCCCTCCGAGATCTGGACGTGATCGGACAGGTTGCCCTGGTGCTGCGCCCACTGGAACTTCAGGTCCCACTGCAGAGCCCGCATATGCCATCTGGCATGATTGACCAACAGGATGCAGGAGGCCATGAGGCCCAGCAGCCTCAGGGTCATCCGTGACCGAAACCCAGGATAAAGGCTGAAAGATCGGAATCATAGCCTGAATATCCCGGACTCGCCGTTCGGGAGGATAGGCCCGAAACTGCGTCGTGTCCAGAACTGCTCCGATGAAAAGGAGCTGTGGAGAAGGAATCAGATGCGACTTCGGCACATTGATGGAGAACCCCAGCGAGTGCAGGAGTTCGGCCGTAGTCTGGAGGTGGGAGACGACTGCCTGGGACGAGCCCGCCTTCAGCAGCCAGTCGTCGAGGTAGGGGAAGACTGAAACCCCTGCCCGGCACAGATGAGCTGCGACCACCGCCATCACTTTCGTGAACACCCGAGGGGCACTGGTAAGGCCAAAGGGGAGCACGGTGAACTGAAAATGCTCGGGGCCTACCGTGAACCGAAGGTAACGCCGGTGGGCCGGCAGGACGGGGATGTGGAAATATGGGTCCTGCAAGTCCAACGCTACCAACCAGTCTCCAGGGTCGAGGGCAGTCAAGACCTGAGCTAGGGTGAGCATCTTGAACTTCTCCTTCCGGAGGAAGCGATTGACGTTCCGGAGGTCCAAGATAGGACGCATGTCCTCCTTGTCCTTTTTGGGCACCAGGAAGTAGTGGGAGTAGCAACCACGCCCTACTTCTGGGGTCGGAACATGCTCGATGGCCCTCTTGGCCAAGAGGGCCGTGACTTCCTTCTGCAGAAGTACCAAGTGATCCCCTGACATGCGGTGGAATTGAGGTGGCATGGCTGGGGGGTGGACTCGAAGGGGAGGGAGTAGCCCCTTCGGACAATGTCCAAGACCCACCTGTCCGAGGTGATGGTACGCCAGTGGGGAAGGTGATGGCGGACCCTGCCCCCTACTGGCGTGCTGTGCACCTGAAAGGAGGGACTAGGAGGGTTTGGAGGCCGCGGACGGGTTGGAGTCCTTAAAGCGCTCCAACGCATGGTCTGCTTTGGACCCAAAAAGACCGACTCCATCAAAGGGCATGTCCATGAGAGTATTCTGGACATCCCCTGAAAAACCAGTGGTTCTCAGCCAGGCGTGGCGTCGCAGCGCCACCGTCGTTGCAATAGACCTGCCCAGCGAGTCGGCGGTATCAAGGCCACATCGTATCGTGTATTTGGCCGCATCCTTCCTTCCGCAATGGCGCGGAAAGTAGTGTCTGGACCTCCTCAGAACACTGGGGCAAAACATTCGCCACCGAATCCCACAAGGAGTGGGTATATCGGCCCAAAAGACAAGCGGTGTTGATGGACCGCAAGCCAGCACTGGAGGAAGAAAAACCCTTCTTCCCAAATTGATCCAGGCGTTTGGATTCCCTATCCGGAGGGGCGGTAGGGAAGGCGGTTTGGGAAGCGGAGGCTTGGACAACCAAGCTCTCAGGAGTGGGGTGGACAGAGAGAAACAGGGGGTCGCCCGGAGCTGGGCTGTGTTGGGCTTGGACCAGGCGCCCAAAAGAACGTCAGTGAGGGCGTCGTTAAACGGCAGCACAGTCTCCGTAGAGGAGGCTGCCGGCTGAAGCACCTCTGTCAAGAGATTAGTCTTGACCGCCACAGTAGGGAGCTGGAGATGTAAGGCCCCAGCCGCCCTACGCAACACCGTTGCAAAATTGGCTCCCTCCTCCGTAGCCACGGGAGGAGACAGCATGCCAGTGTCAGGGGAAGTATCTAGACCACTGGCATCCCCTAGACCCTCTGTCCAGTCCTCATCGTACTGACACTGTTGTGCCAGAGGGTCATCAGACCCCTCCCAGTCCTCCTGGTCCTCCTCTGGTTCAAAATAAGGGGAGGAGGGACATTTGGGACCCAAGGTCTCATCGGCGCCGGAACCGGCGTCGAGCGACGCCGGTCCGGGTCCATGTCCGGAGCCGGAAGGAACTGGGGGACGACGCCGCCCGGAGCCCCAGGCGGCGTCGAGAACGGCACCGGAGACATCGGCGCCGGCGGAGGTGTCGTTAGGTCGACCGGCGTCGATGGGGGTTGCGGAGCCGGGATCGAGGCCAGAGGCACGGGCGACGCCGGGGCCGGAGCCGTCGGCGACGCCGGAGCAACCCTATCAGGGCCCGCGGGGCCCGAAGGCGCACCGGAGGGACCTGGAGGCCCGAAGAGGCGGGCCATGGCCGACAGGAATTCCTGTACTTGGGCCGGATCCCCCGAACCCGGGAAGGACGGGTATTGCTTGGCGACTCCACAGGCATGTCCGGGGCCGCGGAGACGGTGCCGGGAGGGGCCTCAGCCGAGTCGCGAGACCGGCGAGGCGAAGTCCTAGAGCGACGATGCTTTTTGGACTTTTTATGTTTGGACTTACCGGACGAAGAAGACTTCGATGCCGACGACCGGTGTGGACTCCGCGATCGACCCCTGGACCTCTCACGCGACCGGGTCTTGTGCGGAGCCGAATGCCGGGCCTCTAGGAGCTTTCGAGACCGCTCTCGCAAAGCTTTCGGGTTGAGGGCCCGGCAGTCGGAACAAGACTCCGTGTCGTGGCCTCGGCCGAGGCAGAAGAGACACTCCCGATGCGGGTCTGTGATGGACATCATCCGAGCACAGGCGCCGCAACGTTTAAACCCGGGCATCCCTACGACACCTGGAAGTCGATTGAAGAAAAACAGTGAAAAATTCACCAAAAAGGTTTAGTCAAAAAATGACTAGGGCACTGCTCTTCCCGGATCTGCGCTTGCTGGCGCGGAAAAAGAAGAACTGACGTCAGCGCGCAGGGGCGGCGCCTAAGTACTGCCCGCGACGTCATCCCGGCGATCACGACGCCGACGACGGACGCGGAGCCGCACGACGCCGCCTACCGACGCGCAAGGGTACTGCTACGCAAAAACTTTCCGGATCCAGCCTGACGCCTGGGGATATTCTAAGGTAAGGAATCTGTCACTAACGTGTCTCTTTCAGATTCCTTTTTTTAGAACGATGACTGAGTCCTCGAATCTTAGAATGGATACTGCAACATCTTTGTTGGTGTTGTGGCAGCCAATCAGATCTTCTTTTTTGATCCGTCAGGTCCGCAAATTTTCTGCAGCATAAATATTCATAAATGTTGAATCTTAATTCTTCAAAAACTACTAAACTGCTTTACACCAAATCCCAAAAGTCACACTTTCAGGATCAAGATCTAGCTTTTTGCCAAAGTTGGTGTAATTCTGTTCAGCTGTTTTGGCTGTAGCTGTGTCAAATTTTCCTATGGAAAATTTAAAGAAGAAATTGTGTTTTGGGACCCCTCGTTTTTCTCACCCCTCTAGTTGACAGGTCACCCCAAAACTTTTCAGGAAGGACCTGAGGTGGATGAGACTTTTTTTGGGAAAGTTTTGTGATGATTTGTCAAACAGCGCTAAAGTTATTAGCAAACCAAAAATCTATTTCCTATGGACATGTGGTACTAACTAAAACTACCCAGTGGTGATTTGGACTGGGTAATATATATGGGGTAAAGTACCCCTTACCATACATTTTAAGGATACAGCACGTCACCAAGGAGTTTCATGACCATATAGAAGCACAAGGACAAAAGCTGAGTTCCTTTATAAGGTTATGAAACTCAGAGGTGACTTGCAGCATCCTTATGTAGGAAAGGGGGTACTTTATCCCCTATAATACATGATCACAAAATCACCTTTCCCACAAACCCCTTAAATCCTTGGTGCGTAGCTCTTTCATTTCAAAGAGAGCATGTTTGCAAACATGAAGAATAAAAATAGAAGCTCTAGTGCAAAATAACATCACAAAATGCTAGATATTTGTTGCAAGAAACTATTAGAATCAGTTTAATACAAGTCAGTTTTTTAAGAAGAAAAGTGGAGGAGGTAAAAATGTGTAGAAATATGCATAATGGTTCTAACATTTTTATAACTACCCAAGGAGTGCAAACAATTAACATATTGGGATATATATCTTTTTTGCTTGTCACTTTACAGCTAAAAAAAACAAAGCAGAAGAAAGAAAAGCCATGTTTCGTTTGCTTCCTTAAATAGCTGCTTTAATTAGGCTCCATGACCTCACATGCCTTTCCCCTTTGGCTGCTGGCAACAGGCATTGTTATGTCAGAACTCAACTAACTGTAATGAGTCATTACAGTTGAGTTCTGGCATTTCTTTGTAATAGTTAGTCTGGTTTTTATACAGGGATTGCAGAATCCCATGTATTGGGGGTGGGGGGGAGAGAGAGAATCCTAAATCTTGAAGGCAACAGTCAAATGTTTTGTAAATGGAATTAGAATCCCAAGACAGTAACATATTGGTAACATATATGTTACCTGTTATATTTCTTATATTACATGTTTATTTTGGTACTGATAGTATGAAACTGTGCTTTCCACAAATAAGGAAATGTTTATTCAAAACATTGGCATATTGGACTGTACCGATGGACTGCATATAGAAAAAACAGAAAGGAATTTATTTAATTATGCACTTAAGGGGTGGAGCAAAAAATTTGAGAAGATATGGGCTGGCAAAAACAGCATATACCGGTATAAGTCGATATGGATGAGACTAGGGTGAAGGATCAAACGAGGGGATGACATAAGGGAGGCGGTGACCCAAACTCGTCTGATCCACCACACACAAGCACCACAGGTGGAAACAGATGGACCCAGCTCGGCTTATGGTGAATAGCGACGCGCCACATGGAGAGACTTGCTTGTAATGGAGTTGAATTTTAGGTCTAAAAGCTAAGTAAAATATCAATAAATTAGGTTGATGAAATTGGTGTAGTTAAGAATATAGGGTTTTAGGGGGGAAAACAGGCCTTGCTTTGTTGAAAAGCACATTCTGTCCACAAGTCAGATATGTTACATATAAATCCCTAAGCGTAATTAGAATGCTCAGGTTTTGCCTAACTCATGAATATGCTGCTGATTAAATGGGTAATGCTTAAGCTCAGAATTCTTTTCAAGCTTCTGGTTCAATGTTTAGCTAAACCAACAAAGGGCTCCGATTGCAATTAGAATGTTCACGTTTTGCAGAACTTTCTCAAAGGTTCCTAATTAAACAATGGGCAATGATGAATGCCTGCAATGTGGTCTGGAGCTGTGGTGATCTAAATGCACTGTTGCCTGAGAGACTAATTTACTGTCATGGCTGACAGTGTGGAGGGGGGTGGGGAAGAGTCACAGGAGGCATAGCCTGGAGTGGGTGAAACCTTCACATGTGCATGAGTAGGTTGTGCAACGTCACATTCGTTTGTTTCTTTACAAGCATATGAGCCTGCAGTAAACACGTGCATGCATACAAAGGTATAATCATGACTTTCTGGGCAGTGAAACAAATCTGTGTTACACGTTATAGCAGCACATGCCTTGCAACTGTCAAACTTAAGGCGCCTGACTCCTGGCACAAATACCCCGCCATATGACTCCCTCTGCCCTCGGAGGCCTGCATTAGTGCACTGGTGTGTAGATTCCACGGCGCTCTGAATTCCCATGTAGGTTTGCAGCTCCGCTAAAGCGTAATTAAAATAAGAACTGCTGTTATACACTGTTAATTATGGTTTACAGGCGCCGTAATCCTTTAAAATCAGTCATTAGCGCGTCCTTAAGAACTATTTGGAACGGGGAATATTGTAATGAGTTTGTGCCTTTAACGACTGTTTTGTAAGAAGCTGTAATCCTTTCGACTTCACCTCAGGCCCGCCAGCGAGCCGGCGGCGCAAGTAATTATCCAGCCATAAGCGCAGAGTGTTTACCGCCAAAGAATTGCAGCTACTGTACAGGAGGTGACGCACCGGAAGTACTAAAGCAGCCTGCCAGCTAGGTGGGCCACGGACAAGCCTGTAGCGTCGTCCCCAGCCCTAGTGCATGTAAATGATCACATCACACGGAGCTCGGTATTACACGTCTTTATTCTTCAGAATGTACCGGAGCTCGGTTTTATACGTCTTTATTCTTCAGAATGTAACCGTTAACTGCTGTACTACCTCATGAATTAACTTAACCACACCCAAATCACTTATGTCACTATTCTACGGAGTCCGTCAAGGACCAGAGGAGCCCCGCTATCTCTAACACACACGACACTACAAAGTCCATTTTGTCTCTTACATTTAAATCACGCTTTTGCTACCCGCTTGACAGCCCTAGCCGCCCACCACCACCTTTTTTAGCCGTATAAAATGGTGGCATTTCTTTTGCGTCTGGCAGTCAGTATGAAGAGGTTTTGACAAACCAGTCTGCTGGTTTATTAAATCAATTCAGAAGAGATGTTATCTGGGGAAATTTTATCAGCCTTTCTAGCTTTAACTTTCCTGTCATATTTTTTTTCTCTTCTTCAAGAAAGGGAGGAAGTGGGGAAAGCCTTGTGATAAGGAGAGCTGCGGATTGTGTCACTTCAGAGCATGCCAATCAAACGCGGCTGTCTTCAGCATCCGTGCCAGTGGAGCAGAGGCTGATCAAGGGCATCTCAGAGGGAACCGCTACATGGGACCATGATAGGTAGAACAGAACGTGTTTCCGCAGCCCTCTCTCCCTTACTATTGTATATGAGCCCACTTCCATTATCGTTCTAATGTCCTCCTATTGATAAGAACGGAATTCTCTTGTGACCCAGCTAGCACATGCTATGGAAATAAAATAACATGCATAGGGACATGCAATAAAACGCAAAGCAAATTGGGCGTATCTGCCATACTGCAGGCTTGAATACATTGCATACAGCCCTGCATGCTACCGCTCCTCACCACTAAAAAGAGGCATGTCCACACACACGCCAGTTTCCACTTTGTCCTCTTCTCCACCACAAAGAAGGTGAAACAAGGTTGGAAATCGTGTGACCTATTTCTATCTGGTCAATAAAATCTAGATTCTGCACTTTTTGTTGCACCCTACTTTTCAACGTGGATTGGGTTCCAACAGTCAGACCGCACCACACATTGTTGTGTAGGTGGGCTTGTATGTCTTAGACACATCCAGGGCCATGGGAGAGGTTAGAGGTTGGTGCTTCGTGTAGGTCATCGATTTCTGGCAAGCACCACGTTGATCAGGCTCGATGCCCAATTTCCCCTATGAAGCGCTACCCGAAGCAAAGAATAGCATCCGCTATTTCCCATCCGTTGGGACGTGTAATTCCATGATGACTGTTTGCTGCCACTGACGGTCTTGGACATGGTAGACCGCTTTCAAAGTGAGGTGCTCCATGATGTGTAGGCCTTTGCATGCTCCAAGTTTGCATTGCTTGGCATTCAGCCCAGGTCATTACGTTCACAGATAAAGAGGTGTCAATGGTGACTCATGCAGACTGTCCATGGCTAGATATGCAACATCAAGCTGGGGGTGGGATGTAAAGGGCAGTTGTTTCCACGAGGTCCCGAAGAGGTTGGATGAATGCACTTATTCTTCACTTTGGCAATCACCCTCACATGGGAAGTCTGAAGCACTATTCCATTGCGTTGTATGTTATAGCTTCACAGTTATTAGTGAACCTGTTATCGTACAACCCTGATACGCTGGTTCACTATGACCCAATTTCAGCAGAGTTTCCCTAAACCTTCCCACTCCCGGAGGTGGGCATTGGCCTTTTTGACAGCAGTAAAAAGTTTGAAGTCACAGAAAATGTGAAGCAAAACGCACTGTTTTCAAAAACATATAAAAATCGGCAGAGGCATTTTGCCACCGCCAAGCAGGAAAGGAAGATGGCTGAACCATTGAGAATTAGTGGGTCCATATGCAGAAGAGAAAATGTGAGCATTATTTATTTATTTGTTTATTTTATTTGAAAAGTTTTATATAGCGCTGGCTAGACCCGAAGGCATCAGAGCGCTTTACATGAGATAGGACATTGTTTCAGAAACATTGTTACATAGTTACATCAGTTACAGTTACCAGTAAATGCTTAGGAGAAAAACATGAGCTTACACAATAATATAAGATATTAGCGCGTAGCATATCCAAGACACACGTCATAATGGGAAAGGAAGGTAGTGGGGGAAAGGTAAACGGGAGAGGAAAGCAGACAGAGTCAGGTAGATCTGAAGGGGGAAAGTACTCCAGGGGGAACAAAGCAGTCGAGGAGAGAGACAGATAAAACCGTGAAGACCCGTGAGAACCAATGTCCGATGTCCGGCTGGGTAGGTGACGGCCGAGGGGGTGACCCAGAGCCAGACTCCGCTATAGCTGCATAGGACAGCTCCACCGGGCAGCGGCCAAGGGTACTCGGGCGGTAAGTACAAACAGTTATAGTTTCAGCCCGTGGGGCATCGTCATAGTTCCATAGAAGGCATCAGTCCCAGTGTTACTGGGAGGCGCCGTCCACCTCGTCCTCCATCTCTGGGTGAGTGCAGACGAGGTACGGATGGGGAAATTGCGGCCACCATTTTAGAGTCAGGCAGGTACCGGCAGCATCTCGGGACCGAACGCCGTGAATGGCGGGTACATTGCAACAGTCAGCAAACAAATGGTACCCCTGGTGTTCCATTCGGAGTAAGCCTGTGGGTCTTCTCACCAATGTGAGAGTTGTAGCTCATCGTGGTAAAGAACCACTGTGGCGGGCATCTTGGGGTCAGGCAAGAGATTCTGCCCCTGGTGTTCCATTCGGCCGGTCCCCTTTTTCTTTCCCCTTTGTTTTCTCAGGGGCCCCTAGGGTATTCACGCCGCTTCTTCAGGAGTCTCCTGGACTGTCACAGGCGGAAACTCCTCAATGATGTCTTTCAGCCGCCATTGTAGGGTCAGGCGGGGGGGGGTTTAAGGGGAGGTGAAGGAGAGAAAACCTCGTCACTCTCGGTGCAACCGTGCGTTCCTTAGAGCACTGCACTGGTTTGGGCGCCGGAAGGTTGCTGCACCCTGTTGGGGACCACTTAGTCGTACTCACCCCCTCCGCCGCTCTTCGTGAAATGGTAGGCCCGGAGAACACAGTCTTTGAGCTCTATGCTTGTACCCACACCTCGGGGGCCAGCCCCGCCATTGAGGCTCGGGCTTGGTTGCAAAAAAAAAAAAAGAAATTCATAGCTCTTCTGAACTGCACGTAGTCCTGTTCCATTTATTCGTATGGTGGGGAAGAGTTCAAGAGAAAAAACCCTTGCCCGTGAAAAGATCCCTTCCCCGATACTGCTTGTACCCCATTTTGCAGAAGGGTAAAAGATTTAGGGAGGCTGATCTCAGGTGCCTGGTTATCAGATATTTTGAAAAGCCAAGACACAAACTTATGGAAAAGTCCAGTTTGAAGGAAATGTAGACTGAAAAGTTGTGCATACAATAATAAAATATATGCTGTAAATAAGGACCCATTGGTAAATGACTGGAAGCCTGAAATTGAACAAACAAACACTGTGAATAAGTGACATTGGAAACAAAATGTGGAAGTTAGAGATAACCAATGCTAAGTGGCACATTACCCCCTCATGGGTCCTCCCCGTCCCAGTCCTTACTACGTGAGGCAGTCCTGCCTCCACCCAGCCAATCCAAACGCCAGAATTCAAAGTTTACATAAGCCCCTCCCACCTACCGCCATGCCTGTTTTTTTTTCTGCTCTGAAGGCGGTCGGAACGCTGGTGCTCCGCTCCCGGTTCCTGTCTCTGCTTCCTGTTTCTTTGGATTTGGCGGTACCGTGAGTGTTTTCTTTCACATTTTCTTGTGCTTCTTTATTTTTTATGTAATTTAGCACCGCGCGGCCGCTCCGGTCCTCCGGTCGGCCGCGCTCCTGTTCTGGGGTCAGGGCGTTTCCCGCTCATGTGCTGGGCTGGGGCAAGGAGCTTCTCTGGTGTCCTGGCCCCGGGTCGTTCCGGCGCTGGTGCTTTAGTGCAGCGTCCGGCCCCCGCGGCCATGTTCTTCGTTATGTGGCTGTGGGTGGAGACTACAGGGCTGCCCTTTTTTATTTCATTCTCCGGTCTCACGTTACGAGACTTGGTGTTTGGGGGCAGTATTTATTGGAGGTTGCTGGGCACTTCCTTTGTTGTGTGGTGAGTTCCTGTTTGGTTTACTCCGGTTTTGCTCACCATGAGTGAAGGGGCTTCTTCACCTGTGCCTGCTAAGGCGGTTTCCAAGCAGCATAATGTCCTGGATCTGCAGGAGGATGACGTTTTGCAGATTTCTAGGGCTGATTTACAAGCATTGATAAATTCAGCTGTCCAGTCTGCGCTGCTGGAGCCTGCGGCGAAGAGGGCTAAGGATGATGAGGAGGACATGGACAATTCCCCTAAGGGAAAGTACGTCCAGGGCAAGGTTTTTTTGGACATGCTGGTCCATATTCGGGAGGTGCTTGGTTTTGACCCTAAGTCCCTGGCTAATGAGGGGTTTTACGCACAGTATAGTTCCTCTGTGGTGGATGACCTTCCTTTCCATGATGTCATGAAGGACATCCTGACTAAAGAGTGGCTTGAGGTGGATAAACAGGGTATTCCGCGCTTTCTGGGGAAGCGGTATCGCCTGGCAGACTTTGACTCCCAGTTTCCTGCGATTCCGAAGGTTAATTCTCTTTTGTCATCTATGGCTTCCGCATCCTCTTCCTCTTTGTCCTCGGAGGAGGCTTCCCTGACGGATCCGGTGGAGCGCAAGGTGGAGTCTGCTCTCAAACGTTCTTACTCCGCTTCTCACTTTGGGGTGCGTGCTAGCACTTATGCGGCCTATGCCCCGCAGGTCCTGCTGAAGGATTTTGAGAAGCTGTTTGACTGTCTTCAGGATCAGGGGGACCCTACTCCTGTGTTGGCTCAAATTGAGGTTTTGGCGCAATTCCTCTCTGATGTCACTTTCGATTCCTTGTGGGCCTTCTCTTCGGCTGCTGGGGCGGCGGTGACTGGTAGGAGGTCTCTCTGGACAAAACCTTGGCGTCTTGAGGCTGCGCAGAAGGCCTTGGTCCATAAGCTGCCTTTTGAGGGTCCCCGTCTCTTTGGGGACGCTTTGAATGCGATGGTACAGCGCTCTGCGGAGGAAAAGAAGTTGTTGAAGCCATGTCAGCCTGCCCCTAAGAAGAAGTCTTTTTTCCAGAAGCAGGGTTTTCAGGGGGCTTTGTCTTCTCAGCCCTTTCGTGATCGGGCCCGTGGTCGGGGGGCCGCGTTCCATTATAAGTCCTGGCCTCAGTAACTGCAGCAGAATCCCTCTGGTGCGGGACAGAAGTGACTATGCCGTTGTGGGGGCTCGTCTCCGTTTGTTTCGGGACCGTTGGTCAGCTCTGATTTCCGACCAGTGGGTCTTGTCTGTCATCAGATGGGGTTACCAGATTCCCTTCCAGGGCCCTCCCCCTCTGGATTGTTTTCTGGCTACCCCGTTATCAAGAGATCCGGTGCGGCGGTCTGCCATGTTGTCCGGCGTAGCCATGTTGTTACAGAAAGGGGAGGTTGTGCCAGTTGCAGTGGAGGAAGTGGGCCTGGGGTTCTATTCCCATCTGTTTCTGGTACCAAAGCCAGATGGTTCCTTCCGCCCGATATTGAATTTCCGTTCCCTGAACAAGTTGGTGCGGTTGGATCATTTTCGGATGGTCACGTTGCAGTTCGTCATTCCCCTCATCCAGGAGGGCGATTTTTTTGGCTTCTCTGGACTTGGAAGACGCCTATTTTCACATTCCAGTCCATCCTGCCAGTCAGCGGTTCCTGAGGTTTGCGGTCAAGGGAATGCATTTCCAGTTTCAGGTTCTGCCGTTCGGCCTCTCCACTGCTCCCAGGACTTTTACCAAGGTATTGGCTTCTGCTGTGGGGGTTTTGCAGTATCGGGGTTTCTCCGTGTTTCCCTATATTGATGATTGTTTGATCTCTGCTTCCTCCTTTCCTAAGGCTCTTCTGGCGGTGGAGGCTACGTTGGCCCTGTTCCAGGATCTGGGGTTCAAGGTGAATCTGGCCAAGTCTCATCTGGATCCTGTTCAGAGACTTCAGTTCATCGGGGGTCTGTTCGACACCTCTCTGGGGGCGGTGTTTCTCCCTCCTGTTCGGATCCTTTCCCTGCAGACACTGTTGCGGGATCTCGAGTCGTCCCTCTGCCCCGGCTCGTGTTTGGTTGCGGGTCCAGGGATTGATGGCTGCAACCACTGCTGTGGTTCCTTGGGCTTGTCTCCATCTTAAGCCCTTGGTGACTCATCTGTTGGCTCGGTGGGACTCCTCCCGGGCGGATTACGAGACTCTGGTTCCTCTTTCTCCGGATCTGGTTCGGGACTTGGACTGGTGGCTTTGCACTCCCAATCTGGAGAAGGGGGTGCGGTTTTGTCTTCCTCCTCCCCTTTTGTTGACGACGGATGCCAGTCTTTGGGGTTGGGGGGCCATGTTGTGGTCCTTGGAGGGTAAGGGTCAGTGGTCTCGGGGGGACAGCGCCCGTTCCTCGAACTGGCGCGAGTTGGCGGCCGTCTGGGAGGAGGTGCAGTTCTTTCAGGTTCATCTCCACGGGACGAATCTGTTGGTTCGTACCAACAATCAGGTGGCTCGTTGTTACTTGAACCATCGGGGGGGATGAGGTGTGCGTCTCTGAACCTGTTGGCCTCCTTGATTTGTGCATGGGCGGAATCTCCTCTGTTGGCCTTGAGGGCGGTGTACATTCTGGGACAGTTGAATTTTCATGCGGACGCTTGAGCCGCAACCTTCCATCCTCTGTTCTGTACCATCTCTCTCTTCCTCTGTTCCAGTCCCTTTGTCTTCGGTTCGGGACTCCCTGGATCGATGTCTTTGCCTCTCCTCACAACGCTCTTCTCCCCGGTTTTGTTCGGAGGTGATGTGTCCTCAGGCTTGGGCGGTGGATGCTCTTTCGATTCCCTGGCCTTCGGGCCTTCTGTATGCCTTCCTCCTATTCCCCTCCTCCCGAGGGTGCTGCAGAAGATTCGGGGGGAGAGGGTGTCGGTCCTGTTGATTGCTCCTTTCTGGCCTCGCCGCCTTTGGTTTCCTCTCCTGTTGCGGCTGGCGGAGGGTCGGTTTGTCCGGCTTCCTTTTTGTCCGGCTCCTCTTCGGTTTCTGCTCCTGTCTCTGCCTTGTCTTCGTCGTTTGCAGCTGACGGCTTGGCTCATGAGCGGTTGACGTTGGAGTCTTTGGGCTGTTCCGCTGTGGTGGCTCGTGACATCCAGTTGTCGCGCCGGCCTTCGACCCTTAAGTGCTATGGTCATCATTGGGGTTCTTTTGTCTCTTGGTGTTCTTCTCATGCGGTGGATCCTGTGCTGGGGGATCCTACTTCTGTGTTGGATTTTCTCCGGGATGGTTTTTTAAAGGGCCTTTCCCCTTCCACTTTGTCTGCTCAGTGGGCGGCGGTTTGTGCTTGTCGGGGTCCTGGGGCCTTCTTGGAGGTTGTTGCCCCTTTGGTGAGTCGGCTTCTTCGGAGTTATCGGCTTCGTCGGCCGGTCTCTCCTGTTATCGTTCCTTCTTGGGATTTGCCTACTGTTTTGCGGGGTCTGCAGTTGCCCCCTTTTGAGCCTTTGATGGAGGCGGATTTGTTGTGGTTGTCCGCTAAGGTGGCTTTTTTGCTGGCCATCACCTCCGCTCGCCGGTTGGGTGAGTTGGGTGCCTTGCTCATTTCGTTTCCTTATTTGCAGTTCCTGCAGGATCGGGTTGTTTTGCGCCTTGATCCGGCTTTTCTGCCTAAGGTTTCTTCCAGTTTTCATTTGCAGCAGGAGGTGATTCTTCCTGATTTGCCTACTGTGGGGGGTTCCCTTGTTCCCCCTTCCTTGGATGTTCGCAGGGCTCTCCTGATTTACCTCCAACGGTCCCTGGAGCTTCGAGTTTCTCCTGCCCTGTTTGTCTCCTGTGGGGGTATGGCTAAGGGGAAGAAGGGTTCCACTTCTACGATCAGTCGGTGGGTGCGTTTGGCGGTCTGCCAATCTTATAAGTCTTTGGATCTGCCTCCTCCGTCTAAGGTGCAGGGTCGTTCGACGTGTTCTGAGTCTGCTTCCTGGGCTGAGGTGGCGGGGGTTTCTATCCAGGAGATTTGTAGGGCGGCCACCTGGCAGTCCCATCACACGTTTGTGCGGCATTATCGGCTTGATGTTTTACATGCCTCTGCTGTCAGTTTTTCTGTTGGCGTCTTGAACTCTGCTGTTCATTGATCATTTATTGATTAAAGTTTTGTGTTTTTGCATGGATCCCTGGTTTCCTGCATTTTTATTTGGTTCTCTGCTTGTGAGTTCCTCACGTAGTAAGGACTGGGACGGGGAGGACCCATGAGGGGGTAATGTCTTGTTACTTACCGGTAATCTTCATTACCCCACTGTGTTTGTGTCGGAGTCTTGTTGATAACAGGCATGGCGGTAGGTGGGAGGGGCTTATGTAAACTTTGAATTCTGGCGTTTGGATTGGCTAGGTGGAGGCAGGACTGCCTCACGTAGTAAGGACTGGGACGGGGAGGACCCTAATCGGGGTAATGAAGATTACCGGTAAGTAACAAGACATTACTCTTTATATATGTGTCAAAAAGAGATTGTTGCCATACTCCGTACTTGGAGATTGAATGAACAAACCCTATGAGCATGAGCGAGATTCAGGTATTGCGGAGAAATGGTCAGGGTTGGTGGAAGTAATATCACTCACTTTGTGTCCCATGATCACATGACAGGGTTGATTCCTTATCACACCCCTAGTTCCTCCACAGGCTTCAGCTTGCTACTTTGGTGCTAGGAAAGGGCAAGAAGTGGGAAATAGTGAGTCTTTAAGCCTTGATTACTTTGTGGTCCTGTTGCTGCTTTCATGACCCTGAGACCAGGGGTAGCAAGAGTAGTACAAGGGACACCATAGGACAGGCCCTAATTGACCTCCATGGGTGCTATATTGAGATACACAGAGTCAAGCTTAGTTTCATTTGTCATGTGTCCAAAATGCACTTAACGGTGTACCCTGCTGATGAATGGGTTACCTGGCCTTTTAGCCCACACGCAAGGGCTGATTAGGTTCTCTGAAAGAAATCTGACACATGAAGTCTACTGCTGGACAAATGGAAGCAATTCACTCACGCGTGTCAGTCTTGTTGCCATGGGGTGGCCAATGCAGGTCCTGTGATTAGTTATCAACACTCTTAGGAAAAATGAGGTGGAGGCTCCATTTCTTTTCCAGAGAACTCAAAACAACCATGCAAAAGTTGGTCTTACCAGCCGCACTTTGCACCAGAGAACCCCTATTGCATGGGTGGCTGTGATGAAATTCTTGTATAAAAGTTTACATCGGGTTCCACCGCATTACCCGGAAGCACTACTTCTCTGCAGCAGCAGGAATGGCTCATGTTGTAGCTCCCAATAGGACATCTCCTGCCTTACTTGTGCCCAACTTGCACTCATTTTCACTAACAACAACTATTGCTTGTTTATAGTTCTGACTATATGCCGCTTCCCTTTAAATCCAAATTTAAAAACCTTTTGGAATCATTTGCATCACCCTTGTGCCTGAAAATACAAATCACTACTTCTCAGTCTCCAATATAGCAACTTTATTTGGGAAGTATCTTTCTGTTTTATAGATATACCATTTTATTCTACCTTTTTCTTGCAATGATGACTGTCTTAGCAAACTTTCCCAAGGAACACTTTAGCTGTAATGTGTTGTCCATCTGTATAAACAGTGCATACAGATGTAGGTTTTATTAATTTATGCAGCTGGCTGCCGTCACCCTACATGTATGTAGAACGTTGAACATCTTGAACTCAGTGGATGAGTGATCTTCTGCGCTCCCGTCTCTTTCTTCATTAACCAAAAGTCTTTTGTTATAGGTTTAAGGCAAACAGCACATTATCAAGGTCCACAGGACCTACAAGCAATGATGGCCATGACTTCTAGAGGCCTTACATAGGCGCTGAAACATCAATATTGGATAGGGGACGACAGAAATTGACCCACAAGAACGGCCTCCAAAATGCAGTGCTCCATCTGCATGTGTGTGTAATTAGAAAACAGATCAACAGAGGTTCCAAAGAGTAATCAGGTTAGTTTTCCTTTATTCTTTGATAAGTTCTTCCTAAGGTTTAGCAAAGAAGAAAGTTTCTTGTAATTTGGTTAGGTTTGACATCCTTTTTTATCCTACTTTGCCTGTCAAAATGTGTTTTGTATAACAATATTAATCTATCCCTTTTTCAGGGCTAAATACAGTTTCAACAAGGTATTCCTTAAATATCACTGTAGAATTAGAAGCTTCAAACTTTATCATATTAATCATATACTTTTGGCATTATTAAAGTAATCAATAAATAAAGAAAGAAAGGGGAGACATTAAAAGGAATATTAATAGATTCATCACAATTTGTCAGAATAACAAAGAGCCTGATTTAGGATTTGATAGATGGTAATCCGCCTTCAAATTCAGAAATGACCGCCAGCTCAGTGGTTATATCTGTACATTGAAAGGAACTACCATCAGGTTTTTTCTTTCAATGTATACAAAGTTTGGTGGACGTCTGTTGTTGGTTTAGGCGGCCATTCATCAAACTTTTCAAAAGTGTTTTGTTTTACTGAAACAAACTTCCAACGCAGGACTTTGTTTAAAAAAAAAAAAAATAATAACACCCACACCCTGGGATCCTTCTCCCACAGTTTAGGCGCCATTTCTTTTTTTGACTGATAGGAAAGAAAAGATTTTACTCCAAAGAGGGTGCTGGAGGAGTTTGTCTGTGGACAGAACCAACAGGGGCTCTGTGGACAGGAAATTTAGAGTCTGCCCATATCTAAATGAGGCTGGCGGGCCAAGAAAATGGCTGACAATGTATTCCGCCACATTTGCAACAGGGTACCCTGACCACCAAACTCTAAATTGGGCCCAAACCTAGTACAAGAGTTTGTAAAACATATGCCATCTGTAGTTTTTTCAAAAAACACCTTTATATATCATATTTTATGTTTCATTGAAATGGTTAATCTATTAGTATATGTATATGACAGAGGAGATAATTGCCATAGGCTTATAAAAGCGGAAGGGAAAACAGTTGACTTCATGAAAAAAGGGCCTAACTTGTCAATGTGCACCTCATCTATTCATCTGTTAAAGGTGTTAAAGGCCAACATTTTAAATCTTTGATCTGGCCTAACATTAAGGTAGTACATATTCTCTAAATCTCTACTTGTCAGAGGAAACAGTAGAAAATTTAATTTGTGAAAAACAGGGTCAACCTTGCATTCATATTGTCTTATAAATCCTACATTTTAGCATGACCCATATTATCCATAATATCATGTATTACCTGTACAATTGAGTGGCTGCAAAAATTAATGTCTGGATAAGTCATCTGTTTCCAGCCAAGTCACTTTATCCAGAAAGATATATTTTATGACGTAAGCAACTTAGTGTTCATCGGAGGGCAGTCAGCATAGTTCCGTCTAAACTGCACGCCTGACCGGGTGCGCACACTTAGGTTTCCATATTTAGGGCCTGATTACAAGGACGGTCGGACTGACCATCTGACCGCCGTCTTCGCGGGCCCTTTCCAACCGCCGAGACCAGGAAATTTTCCCCTGCCGTATTACGATACAACCGCTTCTACCGCAGCGGTCGCATCTACGGCGGAGCACATATCCCCTTATATGTTGCTGCAAATGCGTACAAAATCACAGAAAATATTTGAATTGTACACACAAGAATGACATGTGGGGATATGCACCGTGCACCATGAATCCCATTGCTGGAGTGTGGCAGAATGTGCACAGTCCAGTCAATGGGAATACATAATGCAGAAGGACTTAACTGGATTCCGGCGCCCACAGGATCGTAGTCATCGGGGTGCAGCTGCTCAGGTGTAGGGGGGACCTGCAGGAAGGGATCCATGGCAGAGACTGCTGGAGAGAAGCAGATTTGGGTGAGTATGCACCCCAAATCCATAGTTTCTGATGACTCGAGGCAGTCGGTCGGACCACCGCGGTCGGGTCGTCAGAAACCCACATCGTATTTGGACTGCCGTCGGAGATCCCTGTACTGCCCTGTGGATGCTGTTTTTCTCCGACCGCCATTTAGGCGGTTGGAGAAAGGCTGTCCGAGTCGGCGTTCTTTCTGCGGTCTGTCGGAGTACAGGATGCATGCATCATAATCCGGCGGTCGGACCGACCGCTTCCAACGAGACCGCGGCGGTCCGACCGCCTCCGACAGGAGCACAGAAGCTGGTCCGACCGGCATCGTAATCAGGCCCTTAGTGAGCCACAATCAGCGCGCACACACAGGATTCTCTGGCATCCATTAAATGATTAATTTCAGCCTTCAAAGTATAGCACATGCTGATGAAGCTGAGCTGCTAAATGCATTTTTATAGACTTATTATTTTGTCTTGAGAGATGCTAATAAGGTAGTGTGAAAACCCACAATGAAGGGCAGCCCTGAAGCAGCAGGAGAGAGGCCTCGGAGCTTTCAATGCTGCCCAGGGTCCAGCCTTCTACAGCCCCCTGTTACCCTCAGAGAGCACAAAGGTACCGTGACCAATGTAGAGATTTGAGGGAATAAGTGTCTATAGTCCCTCCAAATGCTGGGAATGAAATACACCTGCAAATCTATCCGAACCCACAGCAGGCTTCATTATGAAGAGGCGGGCCATTCACAGCATTTCATAACCAAGATTTTCAGTGAACTCTGCAAATTCTATTGCCCAGGCCAATCATAGCATTTCAGATCTGAATCTTTTCAGTTCAAATGGAACTTTTGCAGCTTCTCCAAGAGATTAAGAATTGTCACAGGTAGGGAAACCAGAAAAATGGGGAGTTGGATAGGGAGAGACAAAGAGACAGAGAGAGAAACAGCAAGTGAAAGAAATACAAAGATAGGGAGAGACAGAAAAAGCCACAGAAAGGCAAGGAGAGGTGCGGCGAAACAGGGAGAAGTAGGATGAGTAATGAGGGAAAAACAGAGACAGATAGGAGGGATAGATAATTGGAAAGAGAGAAAGGAAGACAGAGGCAAACAAAAAAGATAGAAAAAGCTAAGGAAAGAGAGAGAGCTAGAGAAAAGCAGAAACAAACAGTTTGAGTCAGAAAAAGAGAGAAATAGGGAGAGAAAGTCAAAGGGAGGGAGACTGAAACATAAGCAGACTAGACAGAGATGGACTGGCAAACGTAGAAATAGGGAGAGACGAGAGAAAGACAGGAGTAATAAAGAAGTCAAAGGGAGGGAGACACCTAAATACAGCGAGGGAGGGCGACAAACAGGGAAAACAGAGTAAAACTGGACTAGTGAGAGATAGAGTCAGAGAAAGACGTGGAGAGACAGAGAAAGAACTGTAGAGATGAGAGAGAGAGAGAGTGGGGAAGAGAGAAAGAAAGATGGATGTCATGGGATAGAGGGATAAAAATAGGAAGGGATAAAGACAGGGTGAGAGTAAACAGCAAAAGAGAGACTGTGAAAGATAGAGAAAAACACAAGGACAATGAGGAGATACAGATAGGCAGAGGCAAAAGAGGACGGGGAGAAATAAAGACAGAGGCAAAAGGAGAAGAAGAGAAAGAGCCAGGGAGTGAAAACAAAAAAGATAGAGAAAGAGAGAATGAAAGGGAGAGACCTGGACACCCTGAACTGAATCGATCTACCTATCTATCCATCTATCACTCTATTGTTACTTATCTTTAGCTCTGCTGCTATTCCTCTGTATATCAGTCTGTCTTTCTCATCCATGTCTGTCTCCATTTATCCATCTATCTGTGACTATTACTTTGCCCCCCTCTTTCTATCCCTCAATCTGTATATTTATCTATGTCTCTGTCTCTCTCTATCAGTCTATCTTTGTATCTACTTATCTCAGTTCATCCCCGCCCTTACCTATCTATTCATCCATCTGTATGAATCTATATATCTGGATTATTCTATCATCTGTATCCATACTTCCATCCATCTTTAGCTATACATCTGCATCAATGCATAGTCACTCATATGGCCATCATTCCACCCATGCTTTCACCCATCTAGCTTTTAAGGCATTGTTATTGGAAAATGTACTTTTCAGTCCACAATGTAGCCCATTTACAAAATGAAAACTAACTTTAAGTAGTAGCGGCTTAACTTGCCTAGTTGCAATCTAATAACTTAGTTGTACCCACAATCATAAAAAGTGTCCACGCAAACATTTTGTTGCCACACAAGAGGAAGAATTAGATGAACCAGTGGTTGCAAGTATGTTACTATTAATAGTAATGGTAATTATGTTATGTGTAGCCTGTGTTTATTGACCGTCTCAGAGCAAATCTTATTCTGTGCCCCCCTGCCATCATCAAAAGGTATGGTAAGTTTGCTATTAGTGAAGAAATAGTTTTATTGGCTTATTAAATGCCACATAAAGGAAACATTTTGCTAAAGCTATTGTTACCTTTAAATATTAGTTGTAGCAGCCCTGGACGCCGTGTCATTAGATAAACACCTACATCCTAAAGATGGCTGTTATTTTTTTAATTTTCTTTTTATAAGAGAAGCCATTTCAATGTCAATATCATTTGCTTATTGGCGACCTAGAATTATATGGTTTCCAAGCCTCATGGGATATATCTGTCCCTTACAGCAGTTTTAATGGTAAAGACCAATAAATGCGAGAAAGAGATGAAACCGGAATAATAGCTAGATTGACTACTGAAAACATGTTTTATAAAAATCATTAATCCACAGCAAGAATGTCAAAAATCAATTGGGTATCACCACCAAATCTGAAAACAAAATATTTATATATATTTGATTGGGATTCAAACACTGATTGGTAAGGTTAAAAGAGTAAGATACTAATCATACGTTCCATTTCCGTTCGCATTTGGTAGTTTAAAAAACAAATCTTATGAACATTAAAAGTTTTAGGTGACTGTTTTATCAAATATATTTCCCAAATTACCAATTTGGAGGAGTCTCATTCTCATTTCAAGGATAGGTACTTGAAGATGGGAGGAAAAGAAAGATTCTAAAAGTTTTTTAATATATAAGGTTCCTGGTGCTGAAGCTGCTATCCGAACTTGTGACCTCATGATCACCAGTCTGCACTCATCTACCACCTCATCTCTCTGATTTCCATAACTTAAATAACAAAATTAAGTTATTGTTAGAGTTAAGGGTTTAAATGGTTATATTGCCAGACCCACCATTGCTAAGGGATATGGATTCTGTTATGTTATATCAATTGTAAACAGTCTTAATTCAAGATTCAATTGTAACAGTATTGAGAATTCATAACCTAATTGGGAATGTGATTTTATCAATTCATATATTCCCCCATGCACTTCTTGTTAATCTCTTAAATGTACATTCATTAACCAATAGAATTATTGTTTTAGTGTTGCCATAGTTAGGAACTGTTTTTTGTGCAAAAATCTCATATTTAAATAGAAAGTGGTTAGTTAGTGCAGCATTTAATAAAAGTTCCAGATTAAATTTAAGCTATGTTTATTAGGAAAACATTAATTCCATTATTTTTTTATTAAAGCTGTCTTGTTTTACAGGTCAAATAGTGCAACTCATACATTTTGAAACAGGCACAAGTATACATACGAGCTCTTGCATTTTCTGGACTTATCAGCTTTTTTCATGTTTAGCATCCCAAGATTTTTTTTTTATTTATTGGTGGTGTTGGGGGTAACATACTCAGTAGTTATATTTATGGAAACCAGCTATGTTTGAGAGCTTTTATTCACTCTTCTGGAGTATTTCATACTGTCACTAGAACATAGTCTATGACTACAATTTAATGTAGTCACAGATTTCATGGTCCGAATGAGTACCTCTAATGTATAACTATTTTGTAGCTCTGTGCTCTCGCTGTTGTAGTATTGGGTAATGAATCTTATTCTATTCTATTACTGTCAGTGCTTATTTTCATTTTAGTTATAGGTGTATTGTGTAGCAATTATTGTTTGTGTAAGGCTTTTACTTTGTCAGCTTTAACAATTGTATGTTTAGGATAACCTTTCTGTAAAAATCTTTGGTAAATTGTAATGGCTTCAGTGTCAAGAATGATTGAAGAATACACAATGTTCTAGCTCTCATGAATTCCCTATAAGGAATAATGATGATCTGGGGGATGTGGCATGACGCACACTATGCACTGCTGTGTTCTTTCTGTACAGTCTGCTGTGTGTTTTTCAAAGATAAATAATTCACAATCCAAGAAACAAATCTTTATAATCAAAAGAAAATTCTACATTTACATTGTTGATATTCAGTCATTTGTGAAACAGCAAAATGCCTTGATCTGTCCCATTCCAAATAATGAAAACATCATCTGTGAACCATAGCCATAGTAGAACATTGTTTTCAAATAATACTGAAGATCCTTTTTTTTTTAAACTTCTTTATTTGATTTTACACCATAATATACATAGTAACCCACCACTTTCCCTTAAAATAGCAAATTCATACGATATTTGGTTAGGAAAAAAAAAAAAAGACAGAAAAAGAACAGATGAACTTTAGAACAGACATCCCTCCCTACGTCATCACATCTGAGTATGCTCGCCATGCCTGATAATATTTTGTGGTTCCCAGTTACGGAAGGGGAGCCAGGCTCTAGACATTTTTTCCCGTACCCTCTTACTTTTTCAGGAATAAATAGCCCTTTCAAGATAATAAATTGAGACTAGGCGTGCAAACCGTTGATGAAACACTGGGGGGGGATGGGTCAAGGCAGGCAGTTGTCAAACAGATCCGATAAACAGCCATAGCGACAAACATAAAAGGTTCGACATTGGATAGGGCTGTCTCCTCATGGACCCCTAATAGGATCCACCGAGGAGACAGAATAATGTCTATCCCCAGTTTGTTAGCAAGAAAATCATTAATCCCTGATTTGAGACCATCTAGTGCCAGACAGGTTGCCAAGATGCACACGATCCACACCATACTTCCTACATCTTGGACACCCTGTCCTTGTGGTTCCCCCGCCATCTGGCTATCTTCCTAGGTGAAATATAAAGATTAAAACAGGTCTTAAAATGTTGGGCCTGTAGATTAACAGAGATTAAAAACAACTGAGCACCTGCCATTGACCTCGCCAGATCATTCGGTTGAGCATTGATCTTATCCACCCAGCCCTGAGAATGTTTGGCCATATCATCCTGCATTGTGTTATTTAGAAAACTATAGAGGACCCCTATCCGGGTTTCGTCAGCCAAAATCAATTCGACAGTCTCTACCTTATTAAAGCTCATCATCCCGCCACCTTTCTTCCTTAAAAAATCCCTTATATGTAAATATTTGAAAAAGTCCCTGTGGTGAAGCTTAAAATTTCTCGCAGCATTCCAAAGGTCTTAAAGAATTAAACTGAATTAGACGGAAAAAATCTCTAAGTGTACAAAGTCCATGTGACACCCATTTACCCATATAAACATCATGAAAAATTTCCGGCAACAGCGGGTTATCCTGTATTGGGGTATAATAGTTAAATCTTCCCAGGCCAATTTTTTAGCTAATTTTACCCCAGATACGAAAGGCTGCGGTTAAAACTTTAAAGCTGACTTTTTTTTTTATAGTAGCCAAATTCAGTTCGCCGAAATAGACAGCCCCTACTTTTATCCCCTATAAGGTGCTCATATATAGATGGGGTCATATCATCCTGTCTGGGGGGAGCTCCCACCTTACCTAGGAGGGCTGCCAGTTGCTGCAGTCCCGCAGCCCACTAGTACAATTTGAGATTGGGGACTACTAGCCCTCCATGATCCTTTGGCAAAGTCATAAATCTGAGCGCACGCCTGGGATTCGCATATGCCCAAAGGAATCTGGTCAGCACCCCGTCAAGGAGTTGAAACCAGTTATTACCAATATCCAGCGGGATAGCCCGAAAGAGATAGAGGATCTTGGGAAGGAAAATCATTTTGATCAGGTTACTCCTCCCAATCAGGGACAGCCTCAGATTGTTCCGTCTCCCAAAGTTCTGTTTGGCCTTCTGGATTAAAGGGGTCAGGTTAGCCTCCACGATCTTTCCAACATCTGAAGTAATAATTACATAATTAGTAACCCGCTCATCCAATGGGAGTTCCTCTTTATTGATAACTTGGGTTTTCTCCCTGTTCAACAGATACCCAGAAAGTTGGCCAAATCTCCTAGCCTCCTTCTCGATCTCTACAAGAGCACCCCCTGGTTCTGAGGTAGCAATAGCCAAGTCATCGGCATATGCCAAAAACTTTGTCACCCCTCATGGTAGCTTAATCGGCTGGATTGCATGGTTACGATGGATTTGCCTGATCAAGGGGTCGATGTAGAGCGCAAATGAAAGATCCATTCTTGTTGTTTACTCCCTCTCATACCATCCCATAAAGAGGGAGGCATAAAATGGGGTGAATCGTTATCCTGGGAAACAGCGATTACAACGCATGACATTAGAACGCATATGCCTTTACCACGCATGTCTTTACAACAAATTTCGTTGTAAAAGCATGCATGTTAAAGGCATATTTGTTTGACATGTAGGTATAAGGTAAGTTTAGGGTGGGTTTGGGTTTTGGGGTGTAGGAGTAATTTTAAGGTTCCAATGGTAATTTTAGGGTTCAGGGTGGTTTTGGGGGTGTAGCGGTAATTTAAGGGTTCAGGGTGGATTTGGGTTTTGGGGTGCAAAGGGAAATTTTAGGGTACAGGGTGGGTTTGGGTTTTGTGGTGCACAGGGTGGATTCAGGGTTTGGGGTGCCAATGGTGATTTTAAGTTTTAGGGTGGATTTTGGGTGCCAAGGGTAATTTTACTTTTTAGGGTAGGTATGGGTTTTGGGGTGTCTAGGGTAATTTTAGGGTTCAGGGTGGGTATGGGTTTTGGGGTGCTAAGAGTCATTTTAGGGTTCAGGGTGGGTATGGGTTTTGAGTTGTAGGGGTAATTTTAGGGTGGGTTTGGGTTTTCAGGTGTATGAGTAATTTTAGGGTTCATGGTGGGTTTGGGTTTTGGGGTGCCAAGGGTAATTTTAGGGTTCAGGGTAGGTATGGGTTTTGAGGGGGTAGCAATAATTTTAGGGTTCAGGGTGGGTCTGGGTTTTGGGGTGCCCAGGATAATTTTAGGGTTCAAGGTGGATTTAGGATTTGGGGTGCCAAGGGTAATTTTAAGTTTTAGGGTGGATTTTGGTTTTGGGGTGCCAAGGGTAATTTTACGTTTTAGGGTGGGTATGGGTTTTGGGGTGTCTAGGGTAATTTTAGGGTTCAGGGTGGGTATGGGTTTTGAAGTGTATGGGTAATTTTAGGGTCGGTTTGGGGTGTAGCAGTAATTTAAGGGTTCATAGTGGGTTTGGATTTTGGGGTGCCAAGGGTGGGTATGGGGTTTGGGGTGTAGGGGTAATTTTAGGGTTCAGGGTGGGTTTGAGTTGTGGGGTGCCAAGTTTAATTTTAGGGTAGGTTTGGGTTTTGGGGTGCAAAGGTTAGATTTAGGGTTAAGGGTGGATTTGGGTTTTTGGGTGCCAAGTGTAATTTTAAATTTTAGGGTGGATTTGGGTTTTGGGGTGTCTAGGGTAATTTTAGGGTTCAGGGTTGGTTTGGGGTGCCAAGGGTAATTTTAGGGTTCACGGTGGGTATGGGTTTTGGGGTGCCAAGTGTAATTTTAGGGTTCAGGGTGGATTTAGGTTTTGGGGTGCCAAGGGTGGATTTGGGCTTTGGGGTGCCAAGTGTAATTTTAGGGTTTAGGTTCGGTATGGGTTTTGGGGGGTGGAAGGTTAATTTTAGGGTTCATAGTGGGTTTCGGTTTTGGGGTGTCTAGGGTAATTTTAGGGGTCAGGGTTGGTTTGGGGTGCCAAGGGTAATTTTAAGGTTCAGGGTGGATTTAGGTTTTGGGGTGCCAAGGGTGGGTTTGGGGGGTGCTAAGAGTAATTTTAGGGTTTTGAGGTCCAAGTGTAATTTTAGAGTTCAGGGTGGGTTTTGGGGTGGAGTAATTTTAGGGTTCATATTGGGTATGGGTTTTGGGGTGCTAGGGTAATTTTAGGGTGGATTCGGGGTGTCTATGGTAATTTTAGAGTTCAGGGTTGGTTTGGGGTGCCAAGGGTAATTTTAGGGTTCAGGGTGGGTATGGGTTTTGGGGTACTAAGAGTAATTTTAGGATTCATAGTGGGTATGGGTTTTGGGGTGTCTAGGGTAATTTTAGGGTTCAGGGTTGGTTTGGGGGGGCTAAGGGTAATTTTAGGGGTCAGGGTGGGTATGGGTTTTGGGGGGATGTAAGGGTAATTTTAGGGTTGAGGGTGGGTTTTGGTTTTGGGGTGCTAAGAGTAATTTTAGGGTTCAAGGTGGGATTGGGGGGCTAAGTAATTTTAGGGTTTAGGGTGGGAAGGGTAATTTTAGGCTTTAAGGGGTATTGGGGTGGTAAGGGCAATTTTAGGAGGTATTTTTATTGGGGTACTAAGGGTAATTTGGGGGCCTTGGGGGTATTAAAAAAACACATATCTATACATATATATGTGCGTGTGTAAGGTAAATATATATATCTATACATATATACATACATATATACATACATACATACACACACAACCACTTTTACCAAGTCTATGCCTTTGCGTTTTAATGGCATGCGTGGTAAAGGCATATGAGTGGTAAAAGTGTGCGTTGTAATGGTAACACATTGTAACAGCACTTGCGTTGTTACAACCTCGTTGTAATGGCATGCGATGTACCATCATATATTCCGTTATCCCATTACTAGTCCCCCTGGCTTGTTTAAACAACTGATCTTCATAATACCAGTAGTTATTATACAACCAAATTCAGCTAGTTCCATGAAGATGCATATATTTATAAGATCATAGGTTCGATTTAATCTATAATGTCTTATATCTGCTGCATTACTAGACCACTGTCTATTTAGATATACCTTTGAGCATAAACCTTATGTTTCTAAATTCTTCAATTTATAAGAATAATAAGAATAGTTCCAATGTGGGTTGGGTAATGATTGTACGTTTAAGAGGCAATGTGATTTTGATCAAGAATTGCATATTGGAGAGGGTCTTCACCTACATAGGGGTCTATGTGACTACGAACCAGTAACTGTTCCACAACTGGAATTTGGGACGAATATTGGCAAACTATAAAAGGGATGTGGAACACTGGCTCTTCCTATCCGTGTTGGGGAGGGCAGCTCTCTATAAGATGATATATCTACCCACGTTTCTCCATGCCCTGCAGAAAACACTCTTCAAGGTCCCAGAACAATTCTTTAAGTCTGTGAAGGCTGAGACTCGTTTTATACTGTGGAACAGGGAGATGCTGAGAATAGCCCTGTCCACCCTGACCAGAAAGCCTTTGGAAGGGTGAATTACTCTTCCGGGGCTATGCCTGTACTATTGGATGACCCAATTGTTGGTAGTCAATGACTGGTCATTTGCAGATCAGTGGGAGCCATCCTTGATTCCACATAGATGGGCTATGGACCAGTGCGACTGTCAGGCAACTCTATAGTATGGGAAATCTTATAGATCTCCCAACAGCGATGGTGATTAAAACATGGAGAAAGGCACTCCAAAAGTTGGGATGGAAAGGTAAATTAACACTAGAGACACCATTATGGAATACAGAAGCTCTGGTGGGCCTGTGAAGGGTAGAAGGCTACCAGAAATAGGATATATTTGGCATCTCCAAATTGGGAGATGTATGGACCACAGAGGGGAGGCTGGCCTTTTTGAACTACAGGAGCAATACAAATTGGTGTGGAGACAATTTATGTGGTACCTACAGATTGGATCTATTCTATTAAGCTGTATTGCCCTACCTCAGGACATTGCGGAAGAGAGCCTGTTGTAAAACAGGGTCCTGGGGCTCCTCTCTGAAATCAACATGCCTTGTCCCAAATCTATACTACCCTACTTAACAACAGCCAGCCCGCCACTTACTTGCTCTGAAAGAGAAATAGAGCGCGACCTGGGCAGACTGTGGAATATAGGCAAGCTGCGCCCCAGTTGTGGTCTTTCAGAGGTAGCGATTCGAGGCGGACTCCAACTGATTCAGCTTAAAATTGTTTCCTAGAGCTACTACACCAGGACCATGCTATTTGCCATGGCCAGGAACCATGCCATAGCCACCAACAAATGTTTGAGAGGATGTGATAAAAGAGGCATGCTACTGCCTACCATCTAGGAATTTCAGAGAGTTCGGGAATTCTAGGCAGGCGTACAGCGTAGACTATTGAGTCACCTGTGGTAGATGACAGACATTACCCACCAGGTGATTATCCTGAGAATATGGGGGACTGACCCTGAACACAGCTTTGGTGGTGCCCAGCACACACAGGCCATGTCTTCCCCCATCATCGTATTCTGACAGTAATAATGTGGGTATCCAACATGCAGGTCGAATAACTCGTCTACAAGGCAAGGGGATGTCCACAGAAAATTACTAAAGTATGGTGTCCTTGGCAAGGCCTGGATGATTGATACGAGGTTGCAATGTCTCTTGATGCTGCCCATTTCACTGAGGCTTGTTCATGAGGGTGCCATGTCTAGAGGGACAACTTGTGTGGGGATACCACATGGACAAAGGAGGGAGGGCTGGATTCCTATTTTAAAATCTCGATATAGTGGATCAGCTTTTATTTGGCTTCACTGGGGAATAAAAAGTTTCATTAGTCTGAAAGTTCTGATAAAAAGTACACTTTCAAAATCTAAAACTAATAGTGCTGCTGCCCAGGACTCCATGTTCTGCAGTAGAGCACTGCTTCTGATATTCATTTTAAAGGGGCAGAACCGTGTGACAACATTCTCTTATGCTGGCCATGCTCAGCGTGCATGGTTGATAGTTTTTCTTTTTAAGTAAGCCCAGGTACAAACTCTGGAATGTTATTCCTTTGAGGACCAGACCTTGGAGTCATCATTTTGCTTTCAGAGGCGCACTCACCGCCTGCTTTATTCTGATAATGAGCAGGCTTTTAACTCTCCTTAGCAGTACTCCCTCTAGCAGTTCTCCCTTTCAGCGCTATGAAGCCACTCTGCTGTCGGTGCATTTTAGAAATAAAATAAAAATATGTGCATCACACAGATTAAAATGAATGCATCTTTGTAATTTGACCCTAATTACATGTGTTCCCAGCACACTCCTGCATTAAGAGGCAATGAGACTAAATGATTGGTATAAAGTTAATTTATTAGGAAGAAACAAAATGATCTGCATGATTGAAGCTAGAAAATGTTTTTCACATGTATGATAACAGGAGAACCTGCTTCATAGCTTCCTCTTTTTACCCGGTCCTGGATCCCGGTAAAGTGTGTAACTTAAGGTTCAAGCCATGAGAAAGATTCAACTTTGCATCCACATAAATGTAAACATAAAAATGCACGATAACATATAAGCGGGTGCTTTTAAAAAGTAGTTGTCCTCTTTTTTGATTATACTCACCCTTCGGCTGCTCTTGGACAAACACCAAGGGCCTGATTATTAGTACGGCGGTCCGTAAGACCGCCGATACTCGCGGTGGCGGTCCAACCACGGCCACACTGCGGGCTCGCCCACAGTATTAAGAGCGTGGCAGTCGAACTGCCATAGGACGACTCCGTCAGCCAGGGATTCAGGATCCCGCAGGGTTGGCGCAGTGGTCAGAGGCAGGAATATGCTGTTGCTGCCGCAGCCGCAAGGCCGAGCATATTCCGAGTTGCATTTCCACTGCTCTTTTCCTGTCGGTGAGCCCACCATGAAAAGGGTGGCCTGTGAGGCAAGTAAGGGGGCCCTAACAGGGACCGCTGCTGCCTCTGGGCTTGGGGGTGCATGTGGGGGGCATATGCTGTGGCCCCCTGGAATTGCACCCCCTTTCCTGCACAGAGTGGCATGCACAACATGGTGCATTCCACGCAATGCAGGATTGTGCAGTTGACGCTCTCACGGTGGCAGTCTGCATGTTAGGCTCTTCTATGAGCCTACCAGACCACTGCCGTGAGACCGCCCTCACTCTGCCCACCCGACCTAGATTACAATCATAATCCGCCGGGCTGTCTGACCATGGTCTTGGCAGTCCTTCTGCCGGCACGGCGGTGACAGCGGAGGACTGCCAAAGTCGTAATCAGATTCTACAAGAAAAACATTTTAAAGAACCTATCTCTTGCTCTTTATCTTCAAAATTCCCTGTAGATAATTTGTGGGTGCATCAGCGTTTGCTGTACCCCTACTTCTAGCACCACAGTAGGGAAGCCTGGCTAAGCACATATGTGCTATTTTCAGAGTTCGTGTGCCAGAATTTTAAACCATCCTGGACGAACACCTTTTCGCTTGCCCATCAGCAATGTTTGAGATTTCTAGCCCCACATATCACACAAAGGGGTGCAGGAGAACAATCTAAGGGTAGGGTAATGAGCCTATGGGTTACTTCAGATGGGAAGTGGGGTACATGGAGGGTATCCGGCTTGGGTAATACCCCCCGTCTTTTGTATTACTATTCCCTTTACTATTAAGGAAACTGGAGGGGGCCATGCTTTTTGTCTTGTTCTGTGGGTCTCCACATTGCTCTCTATTATTGCCTTTAAGTTGTCAATTGTGGTTTGTTGTTTCCCTCATCTTCCCTCTCTGGGACTCATACTCCTGTGCCAGCAGTGAAATCGTGAATTATGAATGAAGCTAAGGAGCTGCAAATGCAAAACACCTAGATGTCTAGGAGGCCCTGCTATTTCTCACATGTAAGCAAAATTATAATTGGGGTCACTGGAGGCAGACATATGAACTCCCTCAAGATCAACCAAGCACCCTACCATGAGACTAACAAGAGAGCTGGAGAGGAAACACACTTCTGGGGTCGCGGGGGCAGCCAATCAGAGAAGACCGTACATCTTGGGTCCTGCGAAAGGAAGGGGGTCATAATGTCCTTAAACTCTAATAACAGGGCTGTCTCGGGAATGTCTACATAATAGCCTGCGTTTGTTAGGAAAAGTCAACTGTATTGGATCCTACAGTGGCAAGTTTTGTGAGGTACTTTGTCTATTCCTTAGAACACACGGACAGTACTGGTCAAACCAACACCCTTTTCAGCTGAGCCAGTCACCGGCCTTGCTCAGGAGGAGGTGGGCTCTCCGTTGTATATCTGCAAGCACATTTATTAGGCATTTCCTTGCATTTGTATGTAATTTTGTGGACTAGACTACATTAGCTATGCTTTTGTTCAGTGTGATTCAATTTAATGTTATTTAAAATGGCTTTAGCACTAATGAGGTTTGCATGCTTATCAATCAATCTTATACAACCGGTTTAACTCCTTGGATACGTGTGAACGACGAAAATTTAGCAATTTCCAGAAGTTCTGTCAGCAGAGCGGAAATCCATCACTGAGTCAGGCTCAGGTAGTAAGCGTTGTTAGCCCTCGCTAACACAAAGGACCTAGATCACATACCTGGATGTTACAAGTTATACAGTAACGGAGTCCGGTATTGCAACGTTTGGGCTGACACTATACATTATGTCTCTGGTGGCACTCACACACCCACTGAGACACTCATGCACTCGTTCTGGTGAATGTGTCCGTGACTAGGAATATGCTATTGGCAAGTGATAGTGTTCAAAGGACACATATAGGGTTAGAAGCGAGGAAATACTTCATGAGGAAGCAATGAGGGAATCAGTGCTTATCTGGAACATGCATCCAAAAATCCACTCAACACTCAGAAAGAGCACGAGTGCAGGGAGTCAAGATGACAATACTAGTGCAAGGACACTCGAAGGGATACAGGACTCCCAGCCCTGCATGTATTGTATTGTATTGCACAGTCAAACTGAAGCTGCATAAGTGCCTCATTCGTAAGTGCTGTTACACGATACTGTCTACCGACTACTCACAAAAAGGACATATACCCAAGGGCAGATTTTGTGGAAGTGTATACTTTACAAATGGTATAAAACTAAAGACTGCAAGCATAGAGAACAAGAAAAAGCACCTAAGGAGGCAGACGTGCCCACAAATTCTGGAGATCACACAAACACCTGGAAGGCTGTGGCAGAAAGAAGCATGGATAACTTCATATATAGCCGAAAAGGAGCAAGAAAGCATAGTGCTAATCAATAAAGAGGGAAGGCTATAGGCAAAAAAATATCGACTGCAGATATACAAACAAGGCACACAAAAAGCAGCTGCGCAGAAAGGAATCAGGAAGTGAATAGCCAGGGCTGAGAAAAGCAAATAAGCCGGAAGTAGTCAAAGATGAAGAAATAAGAGTGCATTATCGATGGTGCGACCTCTGGAAACAGGGATGCACTCCTGAAGAGTGCTCACACTTAAAATAAGTGCATTGACAAACATGGCTTGTTCGAGAAGCATGGGTGCACTAATGAGAAGTACTAACTCAAGAAACTGTTAATTCATGTGAAAGGCAGATGAACTGCTGAGCAGCCTTAGCTCAGGAGACAAGGATGCACAGCAAAAAAAGTGCTGACTCAGAAAACAATGCTAAAGACAAAAATAGTGTGTCAAAAATATCGTTTACCACAATATCGTGCTCCTATACTTATAATGGTAAGTACGAAAATATCTGGGGGGAAAAAATCGTTGACACCAATATTGTTCAAAAATTGACAAAACTATCCATTTTATAATATAAATAGAGGTTAAAGTAGTAAATAATAAATATTTTATTATATAAATGTAACAATGTATATTAAATATATTCCACTAATATTTAATACTATAAAGTATATACTTCTATAAATACACAAACACATATGTTTGTATTTTTTAAACATATATATATATAATGTAACAAATAATAATATGTATTTTACATTTGATTATATTATTTTTTTATTTTAAATTTAATAACATGAAAATGTGTATATATATTTGTACTAATATATTTCAAACATTCACAAATTAATAATGTAAAATAAATATTGTATTAATCATATTTCTTTTCTCTCTCTCTCTCTCTATATATATATATATATATATATATATATATACACACATATATAAACATACATACACAATAAAACCATAAAAATATAAACAATTCAATCAGAAAAATACAACATACCATAAGCATTAAAATAAATAAAATAAAAAAACAATTATATAAAACATAAAATAATAAAACAGTCTAAGAATATTATACAGACTAATCCCACTTATACAACAGCAGGAAAAGTGGGTTAGAGTTACTATTCCTTCTCCAGTTGCCACAATAATAGGGAAAGTGTTGGACTTCGGTGGAGTTTGATTTACTATTCCCACTCCTTTCTCTGCAACAGTAGGGAAAGTGTTGGATTTCAAATGGGTGAAATATACTATTTCCACTCCGAACAGCAAAACAGTAGGGAAAGTGTTGGACTTCGGAGTGGGTGAAATTTACTATTCGCACTCCAGTCAACACAACAGAGGGCTAAGGATCCTCGCAGTCGATCGGATCCATGATAGCGGTGTGCATGTTGGTGCCAGCAGCGGCTCTCCCGTGGCCTGGGAAAGGTGTGTCGCCCTTGCACGTACAGAAGTTGCAGAGGCAGCGGCGAGCAAGGCACAGTATTCAGCCTCTGAGAAAACCATGTGAGCAACAGTGCGGACGCGACGCCGGGGAAGCCCGCAGGAGAGGTTCCTCCTGCTGCAGCCGCCGTGTTCAGGGTGCAAGTAAGTAATACCAGGGGCGCACTTCCCTCAGTGTACCTTCTCAAGCCAGTGCCCTGGTAGAAGCTGCTCCAGTAATTAATTGTAATATCCGGCAAGGAGCATTCAGCCTCTTGCTATAGGGCAGAGGATGTGGCCCTACGGCCAGAGCCGCCAACTTGGGAGCTGGGTAGCCTGGTTTGAGCCTCAGCATCGGCTCAGCATCCTGTGATTCTGGGCAAATCACTTAATCTCCCTGTGCCTTCCAAAAATGATTGTGTCCTTGTGTAATGTAACTGGTGCTCATGTAAAGTGCTCCAATACCTTTGGGTCGAGTTTGAGCTATATAAAACTGCAAATAAATAAATAGGGATCCTCTGGCTGGGTGGGTTGCTTGGGGCTCAGTTAAGCACAGGTTTCTTGTTTGGAGTTTGTCCTTGTTTTATTGTTAGGCGTGTTTTCTAGGTGGGATTTGGCGTGAGGTAGTTGTGGGTCTGGATGGGAACTGAGAGGCGATATAGCGTGAAGCGTTCACTTGTGATAACTTTGGTATATGTGGTGATAATTAAGGCTGTCGTGTTTCTAGAAAATGAGGGGCTCAAGGAAGAGTCTTATTTCGTCAGATCTCCGTTTCACCTACTCTCTGTTATGCGGCAATATCACATTTTATTTTACGGTCACTGTGAACATAACAAACACGGCACACTAGTCGGGGGTGGTGGACCCCCCGCACCCACTATTTTTGGAAAGAGGGAGTTACCTTCCCATTAGACCGAGGCTGAGAGGGATCGCCTTGGCCCAAGCACTGCAGCTATTTGTATTTCCAAAACGTGTTTGCATATAACATGAACTCGGGATGGTAACTCACTCCTGGCCTGGGCCATTCTTACCAGTGGGACAGAGGTTTATTATGTTTTAATCTCTTACCTGAGAACCTGACACATTCCCAATTCTATTGCTTAACGAACTGCAAATGTGAAGCAAATTACTTTCATATTTCACTATACTAATTCACCACTAATCTTTCATGGGTTCCAGAGTAGCGTGCTACTCGCCGAAAAAGCACTTCAAAACCTCATCAGGGGTAGCAAGCACTATATAAATGCAAACCTTTTCCCCTCTTCCGTCCCTCCACTATCCTTCTCAATCCTAATAACTGACTAGCATATCCAGCCTGACATGCGCACTATAAACCTCTCAACCCAGCTGTCTCAGACAGCCGGGTTGAGAGCCTATACAAGCCTCCAGTGTCCTCAGGAGCAGCAAGAGAGGCCACTCCCTCCAATCCTGGCAATTCTTTCAACACCATTAGAGCAGCGCCAGGATTGGTTAAGCCCAGCTGGACGTGTCGTCAGGAGAAGACGATGACCGTAGCACGGAGGACGTGTCTCCGGAAAGCATGGTAAATACCTTATTTCTTTCTTTTATGTATTTCTTTTTTTTTTTTTATGTATTAACCCATGTACCCGCCCCTCCAATCACTGTACTTTCCAGCCACTCTTCCAGACTACAGAACCACCCACAACCAAGAAAGTGGATTTCAGGGGGCGTGGCCTAGCTCATGGCCGACTAGGACGTGTTGAAGGGGAGCTCCCGCCGGAGCTCTGATCCAACCTAAATCCTGCTGTACCACCACCTATAAAGAAACTCTAACTGGCCTCTCTGGAGCTCTAGTCCGGCCACTGTCTAGTGGAAACCTGAATTAATGCCCACAATGTCGTGAAGAGACGATCCCGTCCCGAGGGCTGAGCACGGCTACTGGAGCAAAGATGGCGGCTCGCCGAGACGAGTAATCACTGCCTCTTACTCTACAGACCTGCAGAGAGACGGAGGGCGCCCTGTGCCGACCTGACTGTTCGGGGCTCATTGAGGGGGTGGCGCGGTGGGTCCGGGTCCCCCCTCCCCCTGATTACAAGACCGGACTCGCCTGGGTGACGCGGCCAACTCCACGCGACCGCGCCCCGCGATCGGCGTGGATTCCTAGTTGGTGGCGGTGGACCCATATGCACGTCGGAGGTTTTTCCGGAGTGGCTAGGACGGAGTGGCTAGCCCACTGGAGAGCCCACCTGAAGCGTGACTCTGCCACGTGTGTCAGCTGGGAGACCCGCCGTGTGATTCCTGCAGCCTGCTGAGCAAATTTCCTGTTACCGGTGCACCGGAGGGGGTGAGGGGACCCTCCGCATTTCTCTGCTCACGCCCCGGCCCCTGAGATGCACGCTATTGGGCCGGGGAAGGTGTGACCTCCCCCTCCCTTGACAGACCAGAGCATTTTACCCGCAGGGGCCGCCTCCGTGGGCCCGAGAACTGCCACGGCTGACTTTGTGGTGACTTTGTGGAGACGGAGGGAGGGGTGTGAGGCCCTGTGCTCCTGCGCTGAGCCTCCATTAGTAGAGGTGGTGCCGCTGGGTTCCATTGGTTGTAGATACCCGGAGCCTCTATTCCACGAGACGCTTCTGCCTGGCCTTCTGTTCTCCCGCCGGCTGCACTGTGCCCGGCGGGGCCACCCCCGTGTGCTCACTGCTGCCGACCGGATGGTGCCTTGGCCGATATCATATCCAGGGGAGTGAAGAAGATTACAGTGCCTGCCAGTTTGTGCCCGGCCCTGCAACGGACACTCCCTCCCTGGCAGACTAGAGAGCTCTGGTTGCAGGGGCTACATTTGGTGACTGGGGAGCTAAAGAGGCTGGCTCCGTGGTGGTGCGGGGGGGAGGGACGGGGGACCCCCTGCTCCCATGCTGTCGCCCGGATTGGGGGAACAGATGTATTGAGCCTTGATGGAAGTATGTGCCCGGGATAAGTGACGGCAAGTGTTTCCCTGGCTGGTGGATCGCCTGCAGATGTAATGACTGTTTTGGCTTTACATTGCTGTTTGAGAAGGGTGGTGGAGTGTACGTGACCTCCGGCTCCTGATCTCGCTGGCACCGCTGGTGACGTGGGGGACGGGTGGAAGATCCCCCCTTTTTTTTGGATTCGACACCCGGGTAAGGAACGGAAGGGGCGTGGCTCCTGATAGCCTGGGAACTATTGACGGCCCGCATGGTGTTGGGGACGAGAAGACACCCGCAACTGATGATGCAAATTTAGTGAGGGAGTGGATGCAACTTACAGGGTGACCCCAAAACATCTCTATGATACACCATAGACTACTTTGGTGAAGTGGTCTGTCCTGGGGCCTCGGGCTGGGAGTAGACGGGTGGCCCCGTCGCCCTTTTCCGCTATAGCGTTCCTACAGGAGGGGCAGAGACCGTATCCCCCGGATCTTGTCCCAGGAAGACCGCGCTGATTGCGTGTAAAGACGCCCGGCTAAGACAGATATACCGCAGGGCCATGGCTAGAGATAAAGAATCGAAACTCCTGAAGCAGGGGAAGATGGATAAATATACCAAAGTACTCCCGCCGCAGGCTGAGGCACCGGAAGTGCCGTCAGCGCCAACAGATACGGCGTTGCTTCTACAGGCCATCCAGAACTCTAGAGAAGCCCTGGAGGACAAGATCGGGGCAGTCGGCTCGGAGGTATCGCTGCTCCGTCAAGACCTGCGTAAAGTGTCGGAGAGAGTGACGGAGGCTGAGTGTCAGAAGTGGAGGACGCTGTCAAGGACTTACAAAAGGGGATGAGGGACATGCATAACGTCACGGCGGACATGCTGTGGAGAATTGACGACGCGGAAAACCGAGCCCGACGCAACAACCTCCGCTTCGTGGGATTTCCGGAAGGCGCAGAGGGCACCAACGCAGCGGCGTTCCGGACCACTTGGTTGACGGACCTAATACCAGCGACACAGTTCTCCCAGTGTTTTGTTATTGAACGTGCACTGATTGCCAGACCCACTCCAGGGGCCCCTCCTAGGCCCATAATCGCCAAAATATTGAACTTTATGGACAGAGAAAAGATACTCCGCGAAATGTGCCGCAAGGGCGAAGTCCGCTATGAAAACCAGAAGATAATGAAATTCCCAGATTATAGCTGGGAAGTTCAAAAACAACGTCGGACATTCGACTCGGTTAAGGTCAAACTGCGGGCCCTCCAACTCCAATATATGCTCCTGTTCCTGGCGAAATTGAAGGTCATCTTTCAGGGAAAGGCCTTCTTCTTCCAGACCCCAGAGGAGGCCTGGGCATGGATAGAGGAGAGACCAAAAATTCGATCCCTGGAGGGAACACGGCCCGATGCCCATGCGGCCCGAGACAGGCCTGGGGGAGGGAGGCCTCCCCGGCGAAGGCGTCGCACTACTGAGAACAGACCGCGCAGACTAGGCCCGGGAACTCCATATGCCCTCAGGAGGCGCGCTCCAGAACAAGGACGTCAAGAACACCGACCAGAGGCGTGCTCCCAGTCTGCTCCCGAAACAGCACGGAGAGCTGACTCCTCTAATCCTCAGGCAGACTCCGAGGAGAATGCTGACTCTTCCGGATCAGAGGCAGGACATCCACTGGTGGACGAGATTCGGGCTCTTGAACAGAGTGGTGAAATTGACAAACCTGCAGATGGAACTCTGCCAGTGGTACTCGACCTGAATGAACAGGGTACAGCAGCTTAAATACCGGCGGAGAGGGTTCGAGAACCAATATTGGACGCCCCCCCCCACCTCCAGTTCTTCTCTTGTGAAGTGTTCAGGTTACAACCTTGAACGTGTTGGATAACTGAATAACAAATTGTAAGAGTTGGGGTTTTGGGGTGTTTGATTGGGAGGGGGGGGAGAACGACAGACCGACCGAGTCTCTCCAGCTGAAGGTCACTTCCAGGAATGGGGGGACAGACGGCGAGGGGGGGTGGGGGTGTGGTAGGGTGTTTATACAGTTTGAGTTTGATTGGTTACATGCAGGGTTATTGCTTACTATGGAAGCCATGAGGAGACATTCCCTTCAACTGTGGGGTGCTAGTAGGGTTCTATTTTCTCTCCCCTAGTGCCTCAGGCCGCATTACATCACCGCCTGTTGACAGATGACCCAAAGACCTAACCTAACAGTCCTGACCTGGAACGTCAACGGACTTGGGGATAAGATCAAAAGAGGGCTCGTGACGCAACTCATTAAGAGACTTCACCCAGACGTCGCAATGCTCCAAGAGACTCACCTTAAGGGTACTCAGTGTGGGTTTATTGGGCGCGGGGCGTACAAGGTCCTGGCGCATTCAGGTTTCTCGTCTGGGGCACGGGGAGTGGCTATTCTGATTAGGAAGACCACCCCTTTCCAAATCACGCGCATATGGCAAGATCTCTTGGGTAGATACGTTGGGGTTTCTGGACTGTGGGGAAGGGTAGAGACCACATTGATCTGTGCTTACGCGCCACCCAGGCTACAAGCACCCACCATGACCAAGATCATAGATATACTGACCGAGACGCCCTCAGCACTACACACAGTGGGTGGAGATTTTAACGACGTCATGGACCCAGTACTTGACCGCACTACTGAAGGGGACAGATCCATACTGGCCACCCCTCTGAAATGATTCACTGTGACAATGGGCCTGATAGATGCTTGGAGATAGAAACACCCCCAGACCAGACAGTTCTCCTTCTACTCCGGGGCACACGACTCACACTCCAGACTAGATTATATCTTCGTTCCTAAGGGAGAATTACATATTGTGGTACGAGCGGACTACACTGCTCGAGGACTCTCTGACCATTCCCCACTCTTGGTAGAGATGGGTTTGAGGACACGAGACGGCACCCGCACCTGGCGACTCAGTCTGTGGGACCTGCGCAATGCTAAAATAGCGAGAGGGATAAGGGCAGACATGGAGGTGTACTTTGAAGATAATAAGGATTCGGTCCCTTCTGGGGTGACGGTCTGGGAGGCATACAAGACTGTGCTGCGGGACAGGGCCCAAAGTCGTGTAGCCTGGGGAAAAAAAAGAGAGGGACAGACATATGGTGGCGCTGGAACGTAAGATAGAGGAGCTTGAAGTTAGAATCGCCCAGGGCAGTGACCCAGACTCCATGCGTAGGCTGGGTACCCTCAGGATTGAATATAAGGAGATGGCCACGGAAAGTGCTAAAAAGCAACATTTGGCGACTCTGCACAGACTTTACGAGGTTGGGGATAAGGCGGGTAAGCTCCTGGCCTGGATTAGTAGACAAGAGGTCCAGGATAGATGGGTGAGGGAGGTGGTGGACCTCCAGGGAATCACCCACTCCACAGATGAGGGAATAGCACATGCATTCGCCGAATACTACAGAGACTTGTACCGAGCCCAGACATCTAAGTCCTTCAACGAGATTGGGGACTACCTGGTGACGATTCCCACTCCAGTTTTAGGAGAGGATGACGCCCGAGACTTGGAGGGTGACCTGTCTTTGACAGAAATCCAAGACGCAGTGGCGAAACTTCGCCCAGGGAAGACTCCTGGCGCCAATGGACTGCCAGCGGAATTCTACAAGAGGTACCCCAGTATCCTGAGCCCCCATCTGCTTAGGCTTTTTATCGACTCCCATAAAGAGGGCATTTTGCCACCAGATCTTAGGATGGCTACTATTGTCGTTATTTATAAAGAGGGTAAGCCCCGTGATCACTGCAGCTCCTACAGGCCCATATCACTCCTTAACTCGGAGTCAAAATATTAGCCACCGTCTTGGCCACCCGGCTCCTTAGGGTTGTTACAGCCCTGGTTCATGAAGACCAGTCGGGATTCATGCTGGGTCGTTCTACTCGGCTCAATCTTCAACGAACTCATAATTGGCTTATGAAAGCGCGGTCCCTAACAAATCCACAGGAGTTCCTGTCCTTGGACGCAGAAAAGGCGTTCGACGCCGTAGACTGGATGTTTCTAGATGCCGCTTTGACTAAATTTGGGTTCGGACCGAAATTTCGAAGCTGGGTGACACTTCTTTATAATCAACCGGTGGCCATGGTGCGTGTTAATGGTATGGGCTTGGCCTCTTTCCCAATTGAGAGAGGGACAAGACAGGGTTGCCCCCTCTCACCCTTACTCTTTGCGCTGACCCTCGAATACCTGGCATGTAAAATCAGATCCCATCCCTCCATTAGGGGATTCCGCGGTACTCCCACAGACACCGAAGAAGAAAAAATTTCTTTGTATGCCGACGACATTTTATTATACATCTCTCACCCGTCCACGACCTTACCGGCCTTGTTCGAAACAATAGTCTAATATGGCTGCTACTCGGGTTACAAAATCAACTGGAACAAGTCGACGTTCTATTGCCCAAATGACTCCCAGACGGACTGGCCCCTGCCCGGGGAACTGCGAGTTGCCCAGCAAGGTTTTCAATACTTGGGTATCTTTGTTACGCCCCATCCCGAAACATGCAGGAAGGAGAACCTAGAGACTATCCTCAAGTCGGATATTGAAAGATGGAGAGACCTCCCCCTCACCTTACTTGGGCGGGCGGCACTCTTTAAAATGATTACCCTACCTCAACTGCTTTGTTCTTCTTCAAAACTCGTACCATCCCCTCCCTACAGGTACCTTTACTGAAATTGCTAGTAAAACCCGCACCTTATTATGGCAAGGGGGACACCCTAGAATAGCGCTTAAGACACTACAACGTAATCCGTATAACGGAGGGATTGCACTCCCAGATATCGAAGCCTATTATTGGGCCTCGCACCTGATACCCATAAATGAGTGGATACATAAGAGTAGACTCCACCCCACTTATCGCTTGGAAAGGGCGGAGATGCTGCCGCACACGCATTTACATTATCTTTATGGAGGGAAGGGCAGCTCCCGACTGCTACCCGCAATTCGAGTGACTCGATCGGCATGGGCAAGGGCGACTAAAATTATGGGTTGGACGGCTCGGGTCACGATGAGCACGCCGCTCTGGGAGGGGGCATGGTTTAAAGAGCTAGGGAAGCTCAGAGGATTTGGATCATGGGATCTCCTTGGGATCTCCACAGTAGGAGATGTCATAGAAAATGGCGACCTAAAAACATGGACAAAGCTCAAACAGGAGTATGAGTTGAATGACTCTCTGGGGGATATTCTCAAGAACGTGTGTTAACTATCGCCAAATTCGCGTAACGCAACTTCTCACATCGCAGTCTATTGCGGGAAAATAACACCGTGTTAACGCAGTATTCTCAACCCGGCGGCCCCATGCGATAGTCTCACGATAACGCAACAAATGCCCGTGTTAAAATTAACGTGACGCCAAAAAAATGCTAAACACGAACGCCAAAAAAGTTGCGATGTCCCAAATCGCGAAACAAAAAGCAGCGATAACCAGCGACAGGCCTGCAATTCCCACGCGACATGCGTGAGAATGCACTATAAAAGCAGAGAAAAAAAAAAAAGATAAAATGTAACTGCGTAGCACCATGGACGCACCCGGACCGAGTGCAGAGGACAACGCGAACCCCACAAGCCCCACAGACGCCCAGCCAGGAATCCCGGGGCCGGGGAAGGGCAAGGAGAAGAGGAAGACGGGGTTCAGTCCGCAGGAAAACCGGATCATCGTCACGGAGGTGACAGAACACTACCAACAACTGTTCGTCACCTCCACTGTCATCCGCAACACAAACGGAAATATGGCAGTCCATCGTGAACAACGTGAATGCAGTCGGAGTGTCGAGGAGGTCAATGGAGGAGGTCAAGAGGCGCTGGCATGATGTGACAAGCCAAACCAAGCAGACACTCGCTGCCAACCAGAAGGCAGCAACGGCGACTGGAGGTGGGAGTCCTGCGCCACAGGAGGAGCTGGATGAGCTGGAGGAAATGGTGGCCACACTCATCAGTGCGGAGACGGCGCAAGGAGTTGTGGGTCCGGACACTGCTCGTCATGACCTGACCCAAAAGCAACAGGGTGAGTAACCACCAGGGACCGGGGGGAGACGGGCACAATGGCACACATGCACAATCAAGAATAGCACACTGCACACCCACAATGACTGTGGAACATGTCCCTGATGGCCTTGGCACACTGCAGCACACATAGAAACACCAAGTAGGTCCCCGTCCACCATGCGCACAAAAGGCCCCCCCATCACCAATCTCACAACCTACCCATGCACATGTGCTGAACCCAGCAAAGCAGCGGCTCTGTGAGCCACACTGACAATGCAAGTGACACTGCATGACCAATAGCATGGCTGCAGTCAAAATACATGACATGGTGCACGCCACGACACTGAGGTGGCCCAGTGTGGATAACATCCTCAAAGGAGCAGGTCACACTCTGACACATCCACGTGCACATACAACCCCTGACGTCAACAAGACATCTGCAGACAAACAATGCACAAGAGTACAAAATCCGTCCAAGAACACAAATGACCAAAGTCGCCAACATCTCAGCACCGTAAAAGCACACAAGTCAAAGGCACACCGCCTCAAAGGGATAAGGGGCTGCTAAATCAGAGCTGCAGGGGCGACTCTCCCACAATGCAGCACACACACATAGCAATGACAGCACATCAACATTGACGACAATGTGGTACAAAGTGCAACACTTTCACTACAGAACAGAGGACACAACTGGTGCCGCATGTGCGTAGAAACTGGCCAATCACATCTGGCATAGCAGAAAACTGTGAGATGATCATGTACGAGTACAACCTCACATCCGTCATGTAGTCGAAATGTCCGCTGTCTCCCATCAAATAGCCAGATCATCCAAAACAGTCACAATGTACATTGTCATGCAGTCTGTATGTAAACATGTACAATGCGTCAACATACATGGAACACACTGTTAACCTGCAACTCCCCTTTACATTGCAGAGGGACAATCAACACCTCCTGCAGAGCAGACCAGACATCTCTTCAGTGATGAGGAGGAGGTACCCCTGGCCATCTGCTCCGACACCCTCCAACGGCTCGTGGACAGCCTCCGCACCCCACCTCCAAGAGCAGGGCAGCCCAGCTGCATCGAGGTGATACCACCCCCTGCACAGACCACACAGCAGGAAGCACCCACCACCACGGCTGGCTCCCAGCACCTCACCGAAGAACACATGGCATTCCAACGCCGTGTGTCAGACTGCCAGAGGGGGCTGGCTGAACAGGTGCGGGTGGGTTTCGACCTCATGGCAGCCAAACTAGATGCCATACGTGGGTGTCTAAGTCCCATCAGGGACCACTTACAGTCCCTAACGGACACCCACAGTCCGCTCCATGCCCTACAACAATCCTTGGCTGACCTCGCTGGAGCCATTACTCGGATACAAGAACTGTCTAGGCAGAGAGGCTCCAGCGACGACAGCACAGAGTTGGCACAGATGCGGAGGACAATGGAGAACATGGAGCGGATGCAGGCAGGAAGGATGGCTACCACGGCTGAACACCAGCGAGATCTAGCTGGGATCTACCATGCCCTGCAGATCCTCATCTTGCCATTACTGCCACAGAGCCTGTCCCAGATGACTGCTGCAGGAACCTCGACACACACACCTCCGCCCCCTGATGTGTCAGTGGCACACACTGATGCAGCCATACCACCTCCGCCCCCTGATGTGTCACTGGCACACAGTGATGCAGCCATACCACCTCCGCCCCCTGATGTGTCAGTGGCACACAGTGATGCAGCCATAACACCACCACACACACCTGGCACACCTGACACAGAAGACATATCAGAGGACGAAGATGTGGATGGTAATGACTGTGTCAAAAAGGAGGTTGTAGCATTCATCCCCGCCATATGGCCTGTTTATGCTTGGTACAGCCCTCTGCATCATGCCCTGGTACAACACCTTCCACTGTCCCCCGAAACACTCTGAGACATTCACCTGGACCCCGACATGGACTGCCATATCTGCTCTGGTTACCAATGACACAGCAAACAGGCTGCGGACTCAACCCTTCCTCTGCTGATTAACTTGTCATTCCCTAAAGGACTCTGTCTGGACCTCCACTGAGCAACCATGTAATGTGGGGTGTGCATGGCCATGTACTGCTCCAGCTCCGACACTCCACAGGATGTGAATAAAACATTCCTAATCACACAGATGTCATGTCTATGTTCAATCAAGTATAACAGTATGGATGACTGTAGGGACATTAATTGCACAAAAAGGTACACCCTGGGAAATGACATCAATGCGCATGTTTGACCGTGACACACATAGCCAATTAGATGACTGTGAAGGTGTGAACTAGTTGTGGCCTCATTGATCATGAACAACAATCTCGTAACCCCCCAACGTAGCCCCACGTCCATTCCTTAAATAGGGCTGTGTATAAAAATGTCAAAGTCGGTAGGAGGCCTAAAGTAGTGTCCCACATCACAAGTGACAACAGAACATCTCTTCGCAAACCTACACACACTCAACTGTGTGGACACAGCCTGGTTTGATGGAACACATTGATCCACATGGCAAGAAGTTGGACACCATACTCGCATTGCCGAAGACACGTAAGCGCACAGGTCTACCAGCAACTCTCCCAACCACAATGTCTGGCTCACAGAGGTGGAGCTGGCAATAGGGACTCACCCCTAAGTGAAATGCGTCAGTCAGTCCCTCCCTGTGTACGGACAATGCACATTGAGGTACACGATTTGGCATGCTAATTGACACTCATCACAGTTGAACACTAGTGAAGTTGCGTACACTTTATTAGCATGTGCGTGTCAGTACGGGCAAGACAAGGGCCACAACATGCAGACCAATGCATCATACACTAACAGGCAGCAAAAGAACATGTAGAGGTGCAAGACATGGGGAGGCACAAATAATCACCCACCATGACGGATGCCGACGGTCTCAGCCCACCTTGCCTTGCTGGACGAGTCATGTGGTGTTTGGCGAATGCTCATTGCACCGTGTCAGGGGACACCACTCACAGCCCATGGGATCTGCATAGTCCTGTACCACCGGACTGCGCTGACTATCTGCTCTGCTGACAGTGAGCAGGTGAAGGAGTCCAACAAGGTCACATGTAGTACTACATTGCCATGTGTGTACTCTCCCTCCAGCGGTGTGTCAGTTTGAGGAACGTTGCCAGGCGCCGCTGTCCACTCACCTTGCACAGGTGTGTCAACCCGCAGTGTTGCACGCACATGCATTCTGAGTCCAGGCGAATGCAGCCTTGTCCACTGTTATGGTGGGATATGTGTCCATTTCTCCAAGATGCAAAAGGTTGTTGGGACCTGTGCCATGGGTTACAATCTTTTGTGGCTGCAGGAACGTAGTTACTCGTCCATGAAAGCGAGCGCAGCTTCATGGGCAATCAGTTCCAAGAGTACTTCGTTGTCGACTTCAACGAACACGGGGGCGAGCCAATCCATTAGCTGGTCCGGACAGATGTGCTCCGTCCACGCCGTTTCACCAATCCGCAACACAGCCCAATAGGGGAGCGTTTCGATGTGGTCACTGCACACGAGGAATTGTGCAATCTCACATGCCCAACTGCCAGCACATACGCCAAATATCAAGGCATCCCATGAACGGGTATCACGGTTACACTCCTGGTCGTGGTCCAACAGGGGGCGCACACACATGTCATAATCCAGTTCATCTACCGTTGTGTTGGATAGGCAGACATTCATGGGCCACTCGAATATGCCTGATCGGCAGTGGAACCAGGGCTGGACGCAGGTGACGTACGCAAGACGGAAGCTCAGACGGTAACTGATGCGCAACACTGCCAGTGGCAATGCCCCCAACAAATGCAGCATTCGGTCACGGTACAGTTCCACGTGACAGGGGTTGTGCATGTGCCCGGGATATTCTGACATTGCGTTGTTCGCACTCATAGAACCGGCACTCTTCTGTCCTGCGGCTGTTATGTGGATGATATGCCACAGCTCGGAGCAATGAGTCGTATGAATGTGCAAAGTTTGTAAGTATGGGTTGTCCTGTACTTAAGTGTCAAGGCCGTTCCATGCAGGAGTACCTCGAGCAAGGACTTCTGTGTGTGGGGTGTGGAGATGTTGATCTTTCATTGGCGCCGTGTGTAGTGTGGGAGTCGTCATCATCTGCCATGGTATCTCTCTTAGGGGGTGCCTGCCGCATGCAGATCCAAGGCCGGGGGTGCAGATGTCCTTCCGCCTTCTGTATTGAGACAAAGGGGCTTTCATCCCTAATGTTAGTCAGACAACTGCTTGTATCCTGGGAATGTGATGTGGCTATCGCGCTGCATTGAGGCTAGGCCTTGGGCTTATGGTGCACCAAAAGCGATGAACACACACAACAGTTGGCATGTATGAGCCAAGACCCCGAGCGGCCTTGCGCTCCTTGTACAGTCCCTTCGTGCGCGGACGCCCTCCGGCTGCATGCAACATTGCAACATTGTCGATTGCGGGCCGTGTGGCGCAGATACTGCAGCAGAGACACACATCAGTTGGTTTCCTGTGCAGCCCAGATATGAACCACGCCCAGAGGCCAGGGATAATTATTCACACCCCTACGCTGGCCTGGCGTACGCCGAGCAAGCCCATGCGGCTTACGTATAAAGGGGGGGACGGGACGACGCTACGTGTCCCAGTTCTTCCCCACTGCCTGAGGTGACATGGCTGCGTCCACCTGGCCGATGACGAGACTCAATCATTTAGGGTCCATGACTTGCGTTGCACGGAGTCAGTGGCACTGGTTGCACTGCGGCCGGCACGGGCCTACCGCCACGGCACGGTGACTTACTGTGCACTGAGGTAGGGGCACCTAAAGTGCTGAGCGGGTGTGCAGCCTGCGATGATGACGTGTGCACTGATATGGTCTCTGCCATTGCAATATCAAGACCCAGAGTCAAGTGTGCGCCTGGTGGACCGCAATGTAGGCCTGAGCCAGCGGGCACCGCGGGCTTACCGCCACGTGGCGTTGCCTCGCGTTTCACAGAGTTGGTGGCACCTAGAGAGCTGAGCGGGTGTGCAGCCTGCGATGATGACGTGTGCACTGATATGATCTCTGCCATTGAAAAATCAAGACCCAGAATCAAGTGTGCGACCTGGTGGCCCCCGCTGAGAGGATGCGTGATGTGGAGGCTGCCAAGGTCGCGGGCCCTGGGCTTGGAGCTTGCACCGGGACGTGGTGGGCCCTCTTGGAGACACGGCGGTGGCGGAAGGTGAGCAGTGAGGCATGGGTGCGCAGGGGCGGGCAATCCCCGCTGGGCGGAGGGAGGGGCTGGGGTGCAGCGGCCTGTGTGCGCAGGGGCTGCCAAGCGATGTTGCCATGTACTCTGCCATCATTAGCTGTGGACTCTGTTTCAGATGAGGGACCTGGTGGCCTGCAGTGTGTTCCGGCACGTGGTTGGAGACACACCGGTGGCAGCAGGTGAGCAGTGTGGCCTGGGTGCGCAGGGGCGGGCAATCCCCGCTGGGCGGCGGGAGGGGCTGGGGTGCAGCGGCCTGTGTGCGCAGGGGCGGCCAAGCGATGTTGCCCTGTGCAATGATATGTGCTCTGCCATCATCATTAGCTGTGGACTCTGTTTCAGATGAGGGACCTGGTGGCCTGCAGTGTGTACCGGCACGTGGTTGGAGACACACCGGTGGCAGCAGGTGAGCAGTGTGGCCTGGGTGCGCAGGGGCGGCCAATCCCCGCTGGGCGGCAGGAGGGGCTGGGGTGCAGCAGCCTGAGTGCGCAGTGTCAGCACTCTCTCCCTCTCTTCCTTTCACTGTCTCTCTCTCCCTCTGTTGCTCTCTCTCTCTCCTTCTCCCTCTCTCCCCCTTTCTCTCTCTCTCCCTCTCTTTCTTTCACTGTCTCTCTCCCTCCCTTTCTTTCTCTCTCTCTTTCTCTCCCTCTCTGTCCTTTGTTGAGCGCATGACACACCTTATCTTCAATTTTGTCTTGCAGGCTGTGACTTAGGGTTTGTCCGGAGAAGACCCGCCATGACTCTTCCAATTATTGATGTGGAGTTGAATTTGAATAAATTGATTATTTTTGGAATTCTAAGACGTATGTCTGTTTTTCCTTTTTTGGACCACACATGGATGTTGGTTGTAGTACTTGTGCGACATCAGGCGGATTGTTGTGTTCATGAATTTGTAAGGTGGATGTGGAATATCTTTGTCCGAGGGGGGTGAGGGGGTGCTGGGCCCGGGGGGGAGGGGGCGCGGGGGGGGTCCGGGGGTGGCGGTGGGTGTTGTGGCCCTCTTGGGGCTCCGAGCTGCATGATCAGTAGCTCCATGGCATCTGTTGTTCTTCTGGTGTGGCTGTGGGCCAGGCTCCCTTTCATGGTGCAGGTTGTCGTCCGACGTAACACCAGGTAAGAGCAGGTGTTAAATCCCTGTTGCTAACGCGCTTTATCGCATGTTTTGTGATCTTATCGCCAATCTGGCTGGTCGTTGAGAATGTTGCGTAGTGGTGTTTTCGCGGCTTTTTGCACGGGAAAGCCAACTCTGCATCTCATTAGCGTTAGTTGCCGGTGTCATCCGTGGCGATGTTTTTTGCGGCTGCTTTTGCGGGAAAACTGGCGATATCGGCTGTTAGCACCTGCTTGTGAATGGTGCAATGAATTTATCGCCACTTTGGCTGCGATAAAGTGCTGCTAACTCGGCGATAAGTCCTTGAGAATATGCCCCTCAATTTCTTAAATACGCGCAATTGCGCCATGCCTGGCAGAAAGAGACTTTTCCAAACGATCAACTTCCGGAGTACACTCCTCTGGAGGGTAGGCTTCTGCAAGAGGAGCTAATTCGCAAGGCGGTCTCTTTTACTTATAAAACTATTAACAACAACATCCCGGATGGACTGGTGGGGTTTAGAGCAAGATGGGAGGGAGAGGTGGGACCCCTGGAGGACACAGACTGGGACGCGGCGTTAATGCACCCCAGAGAGGTAGCCATAAAGGCGAGACTTAGTCTTATCCAATTTAAGATACTACATCGCATATATTACGATCGAAATCGGCTGCACAGAATGGGGCGGGCTGACTCATTATCCTGTCTGACTTGCTCCGGGGCTAATAGTGACTTTTTCCACACGGTTTGGCAATGCCCCGAATTGCAGATATACTGGACGCAGATACTCAAATTACTGGGGGACGTTTTGGGAGTGACGCTACCCATGGAGCCCCGTTTTGTGATACAGGGGATACCAAACGACGTAGATATCACCAGAGCGCAACTGATTTTCGCTTTCTTGGGGTTGGTGGTTGCTAAACGGGACATAGCGCGGAAATGGGGGGTGGCAGACAAACCTACCATATAGGAATGGACAAGGGGAATGGACTTGTATATGGCGGCTGAACGTGTCACATATCATAGCAGGGGATGTCCAAAAAATATTTCATAGGATCTGGGACTGTCATAGGGTTTCTGTACATACAGAGCAATGCACAGGATAATAGGACCTTGGAATATAGCGGTGAGCCAACCATAAACCTCAGCACCCAAAACCCCAACCCAACTAGCCTTAGCGTCCCATTGGCACCAATGTACCAATGCTTAGACAACCCAAAACACGGTATCTCTCTCTCAGGACTCGCAGAGGCAAGAACACTCTTTCGTCACATTCGTACCTGTCCACAACATGCGTATGAAGAGACACTGTATAGGTTAAAATCTTTATTTCAACTTACGTGCTCTAAGATACAGTACACGTGTCAGTACTAGTAGCATAATACATAAGAACAATATAATCAGCATAGTTACTACTCCATAGAATACGAACGGGGAAAGCATCTCATAAAGCAGTGGATATATGTCTAACTAACATTACCACCCTCCCCGTGCTGGAAGCCAGTTTATTATAATAATAGAAGACCTTTGGGCTTTGACTAGCGAACCCCCATACCTCAGTCTCTTGATGCAAAACTACATCAGCAAACAATCACAGCTCTTCTCTCTGGAAAGGTCGTCTCCAAGTGCTATCTTAGAGCAAGCGATCACATTATTAAAAGCACACTATTTTCTCAATGGCAGCTGTACATGGTGTTATGTCTAGGTGCGAGGGACGGGCCAAATCAGTAGGAACCAGGGAGTTGTTATTCGACCTTGTAACTGTTGTTCAGACTGAGCCCAAAAGGGAACAGGAGAAAAGGTGAGAAACAGAACATGCAGACTGTGGTAGAATAACTTGGCAATAACAGAGGGCGACAGAACAACATCCAGTAATAACGTGCGCAAGAGTCATCATGGCAGCCAGGCCTGCGGTGACGTAGCCAGACCTGCCAGGAGGCCATGAGCCACAAGACACCCTCCCCTGGACAGTCCATCGGCCACGACGAAAAGGAAGACAGAGTTCCAAACACTTGAGCAGAATAGAGGTGGTCCAGTGACAATTAACGGCAAGTCAATCAATCCAAAAATGTGGAAGAGCAGAAAAACGCTATACCGTCTAAAAGGACATCATTGGAATCGTCAAAAAACGTAGACGCCATCCAGTCCAACAGGTCAAAGCTGCAGGAATGTTCTTCAGAGTATGGAGCATCCAAAAGCAATGCGGGACAGCTTGCGTGATATTCAATATAACTTTGTTGTAGGAGATCCTGAGCAGCCGCCCAGATATCCCATTGTGCCAAAATCCCCAGTGCAGCCGCACGCATCATAAAGCCAGCAGCGGAACAGTCCCGTTCATGGGCCTCTAAGGGACCCACCAACCGAACAAAATCCGGGACCGACAATGACGAATTGGAGAGGCAATAATCCATGGTCCATGTAAACGGACAGCGGATGCAAGACATCACAGGTTGCACGCAAGTGAAATACGCAAAGCGAAAGGAAAGGGTGTAGGACACACTGATAGTTGCCAAGGGCAGAACATCGAAGCCAACCAGAAGTCGCTCACGGAGCAGTTGGAGGCGTTCGGGATCGAGAAGGGCCCAGTGGAGTGCAGCCATTGCGCAGAAAACAGACCAACAGCAAGACACCGGCCGCCAAAGCGAGGATTAATGGGAAACCACCAAAGACGCTAGAAAAAATAGAATGAATGAATGCCGGTATCACACCGAAAATAGTTTGAAAGGTGGACACGAGGCCAGACCCCACAACCTTAAAAAAGTGCACCAGACCCTCAGTGTTTGATGCGTTAAAAATACGATGAATTAACTCCCCAAAATGTTGGGGGAGGTCAGTGTTCAAAAGGGCCTGTATTTCACTGTGGGTGCTCGCCACCTGGAGAATGAATGTCTCCCGGGCGGATGTGAGCATAACCTCCTCATTCAATAATAGGGCCTTTATTCTGCTCAATTTATTGAAATCTGCCTCCATGGTAGGAATGGAAGGCCAAATAGAGCTATCAACGATGTCGTGAGGGGAGGAAAAAGCACATTCTTGCAGCAGACAACTCTGTGCGAGACTGTAACAATATACGGAATGCCAGCCTGTAGGCCACAACAGTCTTCGTTATTTAAAAGCAAATAGCTACCGTTGGTAAGCAAAGTAAAAGTAGGAGAAATAGCAGGAGCAGGAATACCTTTTAGCACACATGCAAGATTTGGAACTGAAACGCTACAAGCCCCGTGCAATTTAATATGTTTACAAATAAGCGAATGACCCACAGTTGAATCACAAGACTCCCCCGTGAGAAATACCTCCTTGCCATCTCTAAGGCATTTATACATGAAAGGCAAGGACCAGAGTTCATGCAGGAAGGCACTACCCAAAGGCTGGAAACGGCCCACAGGATAATGTTTCATGCACGAACTAAATTCAAACAAGGAAAAAGGTAAAGCGATAACCCCATGAACTAGCCACACAGCAGAATCTAGTTCCGCTACAGAGAATGGTAAAGGATCCACTTTTTCAATATGTAACAAAGTGTAAGATGCATCTTTCATGGACATGAACTGCTGTTTGTCAGTCAAATTAAAAGGCAGAAAGAGGGCAGTGGTGTTTAACAAATTCCAAGGAACTTTACCCAACTTAAGGGTTTGCAAAGTCCATGCAAACTGCATCACTGAACGCAACTGATTCTGACCATGATACAACATAGAGACATCATCTTGTACAATATCAACAACAGAGGATACAATATTGTTTAATGTGTAAATGCGGGAAGACAGGGTATTTATACTATTGTCAACAACAGCAAGCACCTTTTCCAAATTTGCTTGGTCTATTTCCCTAAGACGGGAAGCAGCTTCCATTTGTGACAGCTTCCAGAGCTCATTATACGCTTCATAAATGAATCTCTTCGGTCGGGGACCACGAGGTCCCAAGATAAAGTCAGATAAGTCAATATTGCCTGATAGGAGGGATAAATGGTTCTTAACAGAGTCTAAGGACGAATGTTGTAACCATTGTTTACATAATTTACCAACCGAATACGTGGTCACAGTACGAGTTTCAGTAAATCTTGGATCAGGCTTGTCCTGTATGTAACCAGGAACTGTGCCATGAAAACGAAGTTGGCATGCATTAGATGATATGGGCCATGCCAACCAGGGTGACTGTATTAGTGCAGAAACGTTAAAGGAATTGTTCTGAAACTGAGCCTGTAACGCCATAAGGGACATATTAAAATGCAAACTATCATTTGGAAGACTCGACAAGGATGGGATGGTTGGCGCATTTAGTTGTTTAACGGTAGCCAACCCCCAACACGTGGTCTGATAAATGGAAGCATTTAGAAATAGAATTTGGGCTGGGATAAGGCAAGCACGGTGCAGAGCCTCAGTGCCCTGCACCTGCCATAGCTTCGAACCCCAGATTGATTTTAAATCCACTGTGTCTTTCCAATACTCATATCCACCCACCGCCAAGGCGCTCAAAAAGGAACCCGAATATAGTAATTTAGTGTGGGTCAACATTATTTTGTGAGTCGATGGAGATTTTAATTTAAAATAATAGGACCCAGGGTTCGATCGATTAAAATCAGTAAAATAGGTGTATTTATTTCGAAGAGTCTGGGAACTACCTGGTATGGGGTTTGGGCAGTGTTCCCATTGGGTATAAGTAACAGGGCTGCGTAGTGCACTTGGTTTGTGGAGAAAATGATTGCCCCAATGCTGGTAGCAATACAAATCGGCATAATTCGCAGAATTCATATACAAGTCTTCAGCATTAAAAGAGGCATAATATTTTAAATCAGCAAACAATGCTTCAACTGCATGCACATCCCAATCATCAGAATGAATATTACTTTTTACTACATCACCCATCGAGACTCGAAGGACATTTGGTACATTAATAATTTCTGTCGGGCCATGTATTTGAAAGTTTACCGCATCCCATACGATGCCATCAGCAACTGGAAACGCTGAAATGTTCACAAATGTGTGGTCACGCTTCATGATGTGTGAAGAGGAATGTGGAGCCAAAGTTCCAGCAACACTGTTCACAGCAGAGCGTTCAGGTAAATAGTGACCATTGATGAGTAGAAAAAACACTGTGACAAAGCCAATGGACATGAACAAAAAAACCAAGAAAAGTACCATCCAAATATATGTCCAAGGTGGAATCAAAAAATTGTCTCTAAACCAGGATACATAAAGACTAAACTTGGACGGGACTTGTGATGAGTTGGAATCTGAATCAAAAGAATAACGTGTCGGGCTCAGTGGCGTTGTTGGTTGGTGTGCCACCGACTCTGTGGCGGGATAAGTATATTCGTCCTCGGCCATGCAGGGTGATGCAGAGGGTTCAAATATATTTTCAGGCAAATCAACCATCTCCATGGTAACATCAGTGATTGTTCTTGCAGGCGTGCCTCGAACACTTGTCCGATAAATGGCAGGACAAGAGACCGCTGGTGTGACACTATTTAGGATCGGCCAAATGTTGTAGCTTGACATTTTCCACTGAGATGTATCTGTTTTCCTTGCGACCGGGAAGCGGTGGTAGGATGACTGTACGTGTTCCCTTCAAGCCCAGTACTGGAACCGGTGCACGAAAAGAGGGGCCGAATTCTTTTTTGTTCTCCACCTTCTCTCGTACCAGGTCGCCAATCTTCGGAAGCCAGCCGGCTACCGGAATCTGCACAGCAGGGTCTGTGGCTGAAGGTAAATGTGCAATCGCTAGTTTGTCTCGGGCTTCTTGTAAGTCCTGTAACATAGTAGAATGATTATCTACATCGAACTTGGCGGATTGCGCCGCCATGTCTAGACCATCAAGGTCAGGCACAAACATTCGTATGCCAAAGAGCATTTCGTAAGGGGTCCGCCCACCCAGAGGCCTTCTAGGGAGATTATTAAGTGCACGCTGAACAGTATACAAGTGGGCCAGCCAGTTCCTGCCAGTACCTATAACTCTAGCTGTCAAGGATTGCTTTAAGTCACGGTTCATTCGTTCAACGATAGAGTTGCCCTCAGGCCTATACGGAGACGAAAATTTCACCCGCACCCCTAAGGAGCCCATTGCGTCCTTGTAAGCCTTAGAGGCAAACGCCGGACCTTGGTCAGAATGGAAGGTGCCGCATGCAAAAATTCCCACAAAGACACGCAAATCCCTAATGACGTTTCGTGCGTCAGCACTCCGTTGTGGCCAGACCCAGATGAACCGTGTGCACGAGTCCACTGCCACTAAGATATATTTATAGGCAGTGTCTGAAGAAAATGGACCGCAGTGATCCAAGTAAACACACCCAAAGGGTCTGTTCGAAATTGCAAGCGAGGTCTGCGGTGGTCTTGTGACTGTTGAAGGCTTGATCTGTTGACAAACGTCACAGGAAAGCACATAAGTACGTGTATCTTTGTATAAACCACGCCACCAGTAACGCTGCTGCAAAATGGAAATTGTCGCAGACACACCAGCATGCGCCGAAGCCATGCCTTCGTGTGCCGCTGCCATCAAGGAAAGTCTGCGGTCCGCGTTGGGGATCAGCCGAACCCCAACGTTAGGTATTGTTACATAAGGAGCCTGATCGGGACCTATCTGGTAAGAATATTTAGAAGGGAAACCTCTAGGGTAATTTACTCCTTCTTTTGTTGCAGCAATAGCTGCCAAGATATCAGTGTCTATTTTAGACATGGATCTAGTAACTGCTGCTACTGAACACGTGAGTACTGCTGATCTGGCAGCTTCATCTGCCAGACTGTTACCAACAGCGTGTGCGCCCACTCGCTGATGGCCTAGGGTGTGAACCACCTGTGTGAGTGGCAGACGTCTGCTGTAATTCTGCCACTCGAACCCAAAGCGTTTTATGCTTGATTGTGTTGCCTTTAGCGTCTCTATAGTCGTTTTGCGACCAAAAGAACAGATTGTCATTGTAAGATTGGACACAGTAGTAAGAATCGCAAACAATGAGAGTAGTCACATCAGGATTAACGAACTCTAGCGCAAGCACCAATGCACGCAGTTCGGCCAATTGTGCAGTACTGTCCCCGAGTGCCTGAGTGTGCACCACAGTGGATTTGAACCTTCCGTTCACAAAAGTACCAGCTACAATGGCGCATGCGGCTGAATAAGCATGCTTGGACCCCGTGGCCGGTTGTGCCGAACCATCGGTGTAGATCACACAATCGTAATCCTCAAGCGGCAGTAAAGACAAAGGAGGAGGATGAACGAATTCATACTGTAAAAACTCCTGAGTCTGGAGAGAAGAATCGAAAATAAAAGTGACATCCGGAGACGTCAAAGATGTTGCCCATTGAATCCAACGGGGGTGCAAAGCTTTAGAGTTCGGCACACTTGCTTTCGTCACTGCTTCTAGGGCAGGATAGGGTGTTACCACCAGAATGCGTTTTCCCTGTGCCAGTGCGCGCTCCTTCAGGATCGCCATTTGCACTGCTGTTAGCACTTTCTCCACAGATGAGAACCGCATTTCTGCAGAGGTGTATAGATGTGACTTGTATGCGATGGGTACTGTATCACCTTCATTAAAGGTTAAGTACGTGAAACCCACTGCCCCTGGAATGATTCTAATCACCAAGTTTGTGTGGTTATCACGCGTCAAAAGGTATTTAGACTCAAGAAGGTCTGTCTGCAAAGACTGCAGAATGGAGGTATGCTCCGGAAGCCAAGAAGACTTCGAAAAAGTAGGTTGTATCAAAGCATACAATGGCTTGATACGCTGGGCGTATTCGGGAATATATGTACGTCCGAAGTTCAGAAAACCCAGTAAAGACTGAAGCTTCTTCAGATTAGTTGGAGGGCACAGAAGTGCACATTTCTCCAGAAAATGGGGGCTAAACCCTTACCTTCATTGTTGAGCTCATAGCCCAAGAACAAAACGGTAAATTCAGCAATATGGGATTTGGCAAAGTTAATTTTGTATCCCTGAACCGCAAATTCAAGAATAATGCGGTCCACCCGGGTCAGATGCGGAAACAATTCATCGTCTGTCAGATAAATGTCATCCACATACGAACAGGCGTCTGGATCGATGCCGTCTAACAAAGAGACAACACGAGCGGCGAATACGCCTGGACTATTCTTGTAGCCCATAGGAAGACGCCTGAATTTGAACATTTTACCACCGGAAGTAAAGGCACACCATTGGCCACTCTCCGGGGCTAAGTTGTGCGTGTAGAATCCATTTGAAAGGTCAAGGGTCGTTTTGTATTTTTTACGAACAAGACTGTCTACAAGCGCAGAACTATGGGTATTTTGCACCGCAAAGGTCCGACAATGAGAGTTCAAATGCCGGTAATCCAATACTAAACGGTACGATCCATCGGGTTTAGAAACCGCGAAAAGGGGATTGTTCATAGGTGATACACAGGGTTCAATTACTCCCTGATATTCCAACTGTGTCAGAATTTCGGAAACGGGGCCTTTGGCTTCACGTTTTATGGGATATTGTGGTTGTGGCTGCGGCAACGATCGCAAAGGTATTTCATGGGGGGAGATTCTTCATCCCAACCCACGTGATTGCGGAATAATGCTGGAGCCAGGGACACAGCCCACTCTGCTGCAAGAGCCTCTGCTTTGTCCTTTGGGACATGTCGAGAAAAGCTCGGAAGGATTACCTCCTCCCCTTTACGCGCAGCAATTACGAATGGGGGTGGCCAATCCGCCTCTGCCAATAAAATATCATATGAAGAGGTCAGATTTTCCCCAAAAAATACCTTTAATTACTCGCTGTATATCACCTTCAATTTGGAGGACGATATTAAATAGTCTGTCAGGGGGTGCCACTCGGGTGTCTGCTGTTTCAACAGTAATGAATGTTTCAGTTGCTGTCGCCTCCATATGAGGACGTAGCGCCTCCCGCACTATGGTTACTTCCGCGGCGCTGTCTAGGAGGGTTACTGCCCACGTCCAATTCAGGAGTCTCGTTCTCACCGTCTGTGGCATATTTCGCTGTTACAGCGGCAACTTTCTTCTTCTGAAATTGTGGTCGAAAACGTTGAGCGTCTTCTTCTTTTCCTCTGACTTGTTGTCGAGGCTGGTCACGTCCCTGTGGGGCCTCACGGGCCCTTCCTCTATCCTGGCGGTCTCCTCCACCGGCCTGTGACGACGTCTGTGCCTGTGAAGAACGAGGAGAACGCGTATCAGGGATCTGAAACCTATCCGGTGACTTAATTCTCGCTCTATCGCGTAAATCATAAGTACGTTCAGAAGAAATTGAAACCGGGGATGCGCCTCGCGATCCCGGCTTTGTCTGTTGCTTACCCTGTTTTTTCAGCCTCCAGCTCTTTTTAGTGAAGACTGGTTTCTCATCCTTCTCAGATTGAGATTTGGTTTGTTGCTGTTGTGGTTGCGATTGTGTTTGCAGTTTTGCAAAAGGCTTGTTACCCAGGCTATTTCTACCAATAGTTTTGTAAGCCTGGGTAATAATTTTCGGTAATTCTCGAGGCTTGTCCAATTCTGGGACCAAAGCCAAAGCGTTAGCTACTTGAAAGTTCACTGCATCGCCCTTGACATTCGCAAGGATCAGTTCAGCTACTACTTCAAACACTCCCACTAGTCTCATCCCTAATTCCACAGCCGCTTCAGGGCCGTGTTCATCCTGTACTTTTTTAATTACAGAGGGGAGAACTGTCATGGAAGGAGTACCAAAACATTTTGAATATACTGCTGCGAATACCCTACCCCAGTTGTCACATGCTGTCAACTCGGGAATTAAGTCTTTTGGCAAACTAATCGTTAAAATACGATGTTTATCCACTGGAGTTGTATGTGGAAAAACTGCCTCCAACTGATCAAACTTTTCTGCAAGCCAATAAGGAAAATCATCCTTATTTTGTGGCCGTTTGCCCATCACAGAATTCACCATGACGGGACTTATGGTCACTCCGCCTGCAGCAGCTGGTTGGCCAGGCACTCCAGGAGCTGCTCCATGGATGCTGCCTGTAACATATCGCACTAAAGCTCGATGCACTTGCACCAAGGCCGCATACATAGTGCGTAGTTCCGCGACTGGTATTGTCATATAACGCGGATGTGGTGTGTACCCGGCCAAAACAGGCCAAGTGGCCCCCTCAATTGATAAGGGGCCTAAACGAACCGTGGTATTCGGTTGTGGGAGGGCGCCATTAAACCAAACACGGTGTTGCCAAGCCGTGAGCGGTACTTCAAGATTAGTATAAGGTCTATAGACTGCAGGAACAACGGTGGGTTCATATGTATGGAACAGATCATCGTTCGCATCCACCGCTGGAAAAGTGATCCAAGAGTAGAACACTTCAAAATGGAAAGCCGGATCGGCTTGAACCACAAAGACTAGTTCAACTCCCGCGTCTGGCACTCCATACACCCGTAAGTGATCCCGGAGTGCTGTGCGGCTATGCGCCGCTATGTCTATACCCGCCATTACTAACGGGTCGAGACAACAATCTTACACGAGGCAGCACAAAAGGGTTATATTTAAGAAACCTTTTTTAATAACATCAAGCTTGAAAGAACCTACAAAATCTGCAATATAGGAGGTATTGCCGTCACACACGCTTCCGGAAGCGTACGTGAGGGTTGTGTGGACAAGCACAAGTACTACTCAAGCGTCTCGCAAGTAAGCTGCCCCACTTGTTGGTCGCGCCATGTCATAGGGTTTCTGTACATACAGAGCTATGCACAGGATAATAGGACCTTGGAATATAGCGGTGAGCCAACCATAAACCTCAGCACCCAAAACCCCAACCCAACTAGCCTTAGCGTCCCATTGGCACCAATGTACCAATGCTTAGACAACCCAAAACACGGTATCTCTCTCTCAGGACTCGCAGAGGCAAGAACACTCTTTCGTCACATTCGTACCTGTCCACAACATGCGTATGAAGAGACACTGTATAGGTTAAAATCTTTATTTCAACTTACGTGCTCTAAGATACAGTACACGTGTCAGTACTAGTAGCATAATACATAAGAACAATATAATCAGCATAGTTACTACTCCATAGAATACGAACGGGGAAAGCATCTCATAAAGCAGTGGATATATGTCTAACTAACATTACCACCCTCCCCGTGTTGGAAGCCAGTTTATTATAATAATAGAAGACCTTTGGGCTTTGACTAGCGAACCCCCATACCTCAGTCTCTTGATGCAAAACTACATCAGCAAACAATCACAGCTCTTCTCTCTGGAAAGGTCGTCTCCAAGTGCTATCTTAGAGCAAGCGATCACATTATTAAAAGCACACTATTTTCTCAATGGCAGCTGTACATGGTGTTATGTCTAGGTGCGAGGGACGGGCCAAATCAGTAGGAACCAGGGAGTTGTTATTCGACCTTGTAACTGTTGTTCAGACTGAGCCCAAAAGGGAACAGGAGAAAAGGTGAGAAACAGAACATGCAGACTGTGGTAGAATAACTTGGCAATAACAGAGGGCGACAGAACAACATCCAGTAATAACGTGCGCAAGAGTCATCATGGCAGCCAGGCCTGCGGTGACGTAGCCAGACCTGCCAGGAGGCCATGAGCCACAAGACAGGACCCATGGAGACGTTACTTTGCGCTCGACATTGGGGACGGCACACAACGGTCCGCATCGCACTCCACACAAGGAACTCCCATGGCGGGGTCAGGATGAGAACTGATGTTAGGCATATCACGAATGGACATATGAGGCCACCTCTAGATCTCTAATACACTTGCATGGTGGTCAATTGGCAACAAGGGTGGTGTTTATACTTTTACATGTATCAGCAAGGGAAAGGGAGAGTGGCTATGTTATAAAAGAGATTGTTTCTCGTCAAAGAGCGTTTCATTCTTGTGGACATATCCTGCAATGACTGTATTTTGTCAATTGTTCAGTTGAAAAAAAAAAAAAATTTTTAAAAAAAGAAAGTGGATTTCAGATTTTTTCCAGTGTTTCCACTATACCTCTGTTGGTTTTCTTTACTCTCTTTTCATGGATCAAGAAGAGGCATTTTACACTGGGAAATGTTACTGGGGTGTTCACCACCCGAGGTCAGTTTACAGAAACAGAAACTGGAACTGGAATAAAGGCATGAGACTGACTGCATTAGGGAGATGGTCTGCTAACATGCTATGAATGATTTAAAAGTCCAGCTACAGACTGTCTACCATTACATGTGTCCTCAGTGATAATGTTGGAACTGTACAGCACAACACAAATAAATACTTATACTGAACTTCTCTCCTTGCAATAGGGAGAAGATTAAGATAAAGCAACGGCTTACCGTCTTGATGAATACCTTCAACCATAGTATAATTTATGTTTGATCCATCTTTAATATCACATCCTCTCGCCACTTCTCCCTTGGCTGAGGCTTTCCATCCAAGGTGCACAATCTTCACGATGAGCAATGCTGAGGATAAGGCCATAAGGATGATCCTGCTCTCAAAGTGCTGCTTTCATAAACAAAAGCACTAAAACCAGAAAGATGACCAAACAGATAAACTGGATCGAGGCATGGATTTAAGACGACCTGGAAACGAATGAAGAGAATGCTGCAAGTCTGATGTCAGAAGAGCTGCTGACTACCAAGCAGAGCAGAGCCTGAAAACATAAGACACTCAAATGTCTAGGAATACATAAAAAGGTATAAATTTGCCCAAATCATCAAAAATTTACAAGAAAGAACTCAGTTCATTTATCTAGTTCTCTCTCTGCATTCTTCCTTTCCATCTTCAGTAAAGGGCGCATCAATTCCAAGAAAAGTTCTACATGAGCAAACCTTGACAATGTAAAGAAGATTGGGGTAGTAGTGGTCCGGAATAGGGAAATTATCGCACCTCGTATTAACGCTTGTATTCAAGGGCAATTTAACAGTGGGAAACACTACATGTCAATGCTTAATGTATATACAGAAAGAAAAAAAGGTGCTACAGCAGTCCCGGCACCCTGCTACCCAAGGTTGCCCCTGCACATTAGCCACGCTAATGTGTAAAATATGAGCATATAGAGGAACTGCCACGAGCACTCTCCAAAAAAGTCACTTCATCCAGAACAATAGTGGATACTTGTAAAGCACGTTGTCATATGAACATCATTCTTGTACTAGTATTATATTGTTAGAACACAGTTGGTGCATGTGAGCACATATACGTCCAGACAATGATCTGTTATGACAAAGAACACAATCCTGTTTTCATTTAAAGTTGGTTTATTTTGAAGAAATAACGCCTCCAGAGAAAACTCAGCTGACACGTGTTTCGTCAATTTTGACTTTTTCAAGGCAGGGAAGTAGAAACGTCACTGGTGTAATGCAATTTCTTCTAAAAAACCGTCACACTAGATCCACAAGAAAAATATCACAGGAATGAGAATGTTGTCTCATATACGAAAACATTGGCCTTCCACTTATTATAGTTGAACACGATAATATTCGGAATCACTTGCTAGTCGGAGTCCATACGTGGGGCCTTCAGTAGAAAATAATCACTTTCCAAGACAAGAGTTGATAGCACTTGCCATGTGTTTTAGAAATCGGCTGCCTTAACAAGCGTCAAAGAGAGAGTCGTAATAATCTCCCCTGCCGGTCTAAATTGCTGCAGGACGTGCAAAGGTACCCGATCCTGTCCTTCCGGTACAACAAACGGAGAGTGCTCGTTGCAGTTCCTCAATATGCTCAAACCTTGACAATGTGTACATGAAGAGGCATTGTATTCTCGTCGTGCATATCAGATCTTAGCTAGGCCTGCTGGGAACCCGGACTCATACCTACAAGGTGCCTTTTGGAGACCTGATAGAAATATTAATGCTATATAAAAATAGAGACAGAAAAAATACAGGGAGAGAGACCTGGGGAGAGAAAGTTAGGAGAGGCGGAGTGTGATGTTCGTAAATACCATGATGTGTGCTAAGTGTAAAACAAGGCGGAAATACCATTTGGGCCTTACTTCCCTCTTACGCGGCGCTCAAAACAAGGCCACAAAGTTTGGTGATATGAAGAAATGTACAGTAACGTACTTCCAACAGCTAAAGCCATTACTACTGTTGCTGTACATTTGTACTGATCCATAGTGAGGTTTTCTATATTTGCACATAAATGTACAGTGAACAGCTTTTGAACAAAGATTTAGAGCATGTGCAACAGAAAAGCACTGACGTCACACAGCACTGGCAGGCATTAGAGCTCTGGTATCTGCCATGTTGTCCTGCCGTCATCATTGGGCGACAGAGCTTTTTTACCACCAAGCAGTGCTAAAATGAGCACTAAAATACGTGCAGTTGTAGCAGCTTGGCATCAATACATCTTTTTGAAAGTTTTAGTATAATTTTTGGCAGTGCCCTTGTGGTATTGTTTAAATACAAGGGTATTATTACAACCATACCACCCCAAGAAAGCGACAATAATATTACCACCTTCAGATGTCATGGAATTAGGATGATACTCTAAA